>BSAI01000030.1:2957775-2976461 GCA_036245035.1 Adrianichthys oophorus
GAGTAACTGAAGAAAACAGAATAATAAAAATCATAAAATCTCTAACAGAGAATAAAACTTTTTTTCAGAATCACAGCATAAATAAAACGTAAATAATCTAAGTTAGCGTTTGGATTTTTTCTTGTCTTTTCTGCCTGGCATCAAGTGGACCGCAGGTTGTGGACCCCTGGTGGAAGCGAACTTTACTGAATGGCCCCTCCCCCCTCGTGTTCCCAATAGGAAGTGCCTGCTGGCTCCAAGAAGTCAAAATCCCACAGAAATTATTACCCAATCTACTCTTGATAATATATATATATATATATATATATATATATTGTATTTTTCCTTAATTGCAAGGTAATCAAGTTATAACCTGACCAACCAGACGGCTCAGTAAAGGCATGTGGCGTCTGCTGGCCCCCACCTCAAACTTTGGATCAACAGATTCTCCCCAGCCACTTTCAGTGGGAAGGGGTGTGAACTTTGAACAAGTTCTTTCCTGACTGGCGACAGTAGTTGCCCTAGAAACCAATCACTGCTTACTAACCTCGTCTGGCTCCAAATGATGGCGTCCGTATTGCGGAAAATGATTGGTTGAATTGGTTTCATTTGTCTTGAGCCAGAAGTAAGGCATTTTGATGACATCACACCCGTTCAGTCCAGTTCTCTTAAAATGGAAGAAAAATGGCAGACGGCAGAGCAAGACTGGTTCATCCGATAAAAATAACGAGTGAGGAATAGCTGTTTTTTTCTCAATAGAAGGCTATGAGATTTTGGTTTCCTGGAGCTGGCGGGTACTTACTATTGCTCAGTCCAGTTGTCACATACAGTCAGTGATTCTGACGGACAGCAAGACATGATTTTACAACTACAAGCACCTTCATTTAAATCTGCAAAATCTTTTTTTCTTAATTTAACTGAAAACTTGGACTGTTTCTTTCTTTCAAAATTTCCAGAATATAATACAGCTACAGTATGTTTTTATAGTCTTTAAATCTGTATGTAGTGTGCATTTTATTTGTATTATGCTGACCTTAGCTTTCAAAACTCCATTCATGAAAAAAAAATATTTTGTTTTAATTTAAAACAAAATCACTGTCAAATGAGAGTTTTATATTAACCAATGCATTAATGCTTCAATAAAAACATTTTCCTTCACATATGGATTCCCTTTTCCTCCTCAGTGCAAAATACTAGAACAGTGTATAAGCCTTAATACATAATTCACCACCATCTGTCCAGAGCACATGTTGTGTAATAAAAGCTGTCTTGTACTCTTTTCTCCTTTTTGTTTCTTTTTCCTTCTCCCTTCCTCTCGGTGCCATGCTTACCATTTCCAGACTATTTTTTAATACCTTCTTTTAATTGCTGACACATTCAGTTCTCATAAACTCTAATGTACAGTCATACTCTTCTATTTTTCTTAATTCACTAGGCTGCTTTCTAAATGTCTTTCACTCCGTCTCCCACACACAGCACGCCGCCGACTCTTTCTCTGTTTTTTGTTTGACTTCTTTCTTTTCCAGATCCACTCATCCTTAAATCATTTCTGCCACTACTAACAACACGGGTCTGTAATGAACTCTGGATTTCATAACACGTCTGTCTACTCCACTTATAGGTCAGTTAACAGTGTTGTCTGCTCATCAGGACAATTGTCCGGAGCGGCGTGTGCGTCTTTGGAGGTGAGCACCCATCTCCGCCTCATCACGTCCATTGTGGAGGCTGACACGGCGGCGGCCCTGAGAATCAGCTTCTTTTGTGTTTTTTATGGAGTCATAGGCTGTAGTGTGTGGGTGGTTAAGTGTCTGTCTATCTTTGTGAACTTGGGTGTTAGCCTTCTTTAGACTCATATGGACGGCTCTGTTTCAAGTGTTAAGATGTGAGTAAAATAAAGAGACATCAAGAAATGAAAATACTATATTTTACTACATTTTCTACTACTATATACTATATTTTCCTCTAAACACTGTAAAGTTCACAATTCTTACAGGGTTACAAAAAACACCTTTTTTTTCAAGATTACTTTGAACATTGGCTTAAGCAGCTATTCAACAAGATTATCCTAAAAAAATATTTTTACCAACTTCTAAACGTACAGATGGTCAGTTTGGGATTTGTGTGTAGGTGTGTCTTAACTGCTGTTTTGGGCGTTTCAGGAATATTCCAATCAAATTGTGGGAGCAGCAAAATGTCTTCAAAACCGTTGAGATGTGTTCACCGCTGGCATGTGACGCGTGTTCAAGATACAGCGTTTAGTGCGTTCTTGAACGCGTATTTAGCCCATGCTATTTACACTGGACAAGCAGCAAGGGTCTTTTCCTTTTGCTACTGTTTACTAACGCATGTCTACCACCTCCAGTTGGAAGAAACTAGGTGCGAAATGTTGAAGCGGTGCAGATCTCGTGTAATTTGTTCCAGGATTTTACTCTCACAGCTCTATTCTCATATATGAAAGACTTGGTGTCATTTCATTCTGGCACAAACTGTTATGTTTTGGTTTCTTTTCTCTGTCTTTGTTGTTGTTTTGTGCTAGTTTTGTCTTTTTTTTTGCTTCTACAGAGTAGTGTGTGGCAGAGGGCGTGGTGGTCTCTCACCCTAGGGCTGCCTCCTTTTACACCTGCTCCTCATCATCATTCCCCCTTCTATGTAAGCACGTTCCTGGCTGCCTCTCCCTGCCGGATTATTCCTTTTTGGTTTCTGCTAAATAAACTGTTTCGACTAACCCCTCTGACTCTGACTCTGCTCTGGGATCTGCTTACTGACCCTGACACAAACCGCAAATATTCTTTTCTTATTCATGATCACTTTTCAAATGGTTGGTACTTCCTTGAATTAAACGTGCTACCAAATCTCAATCCACCGATTGATCAAAGTTCAACCTGGTTTAACTTTAAACGTGCATTCAATGGCCACTTGTTTTGTGTACGTAAAGGCCAAAAACGGAAGAAACTAGAAACTGAACGTAAATGCAAGAACTTTGAACATGGAAGTTGCTGAGGGTGTGAGCACATCTTAACACGTGACACATTATTTTTTATAGTAATCGATTTTGTTGTAATATATGTTATTTTGAAAGATATGTGGTTAGATAGCGGGCCATCAAAAATACATAAACCAAAAATTATATATTTTTAAAATAAATATATATATATACACTAGGGCTGTCAACGTTAACGCACGTGATTAATAAAAAAATATTAATACGTCAATATATGTTAAGGCTGATTAATTACACTCCACAAAGCCGGATTCTTCCGCCGTCTCAGGCTTCCGCAGCATGGGTCAATTTCTGAAAAAGCTCACTTCATTGGGAACAATCCCGCTTATAACATGGTGGCTTACAAAAGAAATAAATATCCAATCGATTTTTAATACTTTATTAAAATTATTTTTTTTATTATTTATCATTTTGTTATTTTTTAGGTTTAGATTGTTTTTTCACTGTGTATACGTAATGTGGCTCATTGTCATGGTATCCCTGAAAGGGATATATTTGCTGATCGTCATGATAGGTTAATTAAAGCATCAGTTCAGAGAGAAAGTTCTCCTGTTACTGCTAGTTTTTGTCCACATCATGACGGAAAACTTTGTTTTGAAGAAGCCCTCACAAATAGAACATTGTGACCGGAACTTCAATCAGATTAGACAATTCACCCAGACCATTTAAAGTGCAGAAACATTGTTTCTTATGGCTGTATATCAACATCTTTGTTTTCTTGGAGTAATACTGCAGACATAAACGTCTTTAGAGTTCTGCTCATCTTACTGTGGATGTGTTTTGCGTACACAGAAAAAAACTTCTGAGTTAACACTTTATAAATGAAAACATTTTTAGACTAAATGTCTAGGAAAACCATTTCTCTCTGACCTTTTTGTTTGCAAGCTGCATATTGTCGTATAAAATTTAACTTGTAAAACATTGTGATTAATCAGATTTTTTTAATCGATTGACAGCACTAATATATATGTACACACACCACACAATCACACACACACACACACACACATATATATATATATATATGTGTGTGTGTGTGTGTGTGTGTATAAAAATGCTTAGGCCTTGTTCCTGAGCTGCCAGGATAAGTGGTTCTGTGCTGTCCTGTAGATCTGCCCTTTCTAGCCATTGGTAGGACTTCCTGATATCAGTCACTTCAGTTATGGGTCAGTGGTACATCCCATGCAGGGACTTGTCCTCCTATGAGGATCTGTCCTCCAGCACTGCATCCTCTGCTGTCCATTTGCCTGAGACATTCACTAACACATTGTGAATTGTCAGTTAGGGCCTTGAGCCTCATGTATTCATGCATCTTGGATGTTTCATCCTGGATATTGGCTTCCACGCTCAATAGTCCTCTGCCTTCTTTCTTGCGGCTAGCATACAGTCTCAGGGTGCTAGATTTGGGATGGGACCCTCCATATATAGTGAGGAGCTTTCCTGTCTTCATCTGTGGTCTGTATATCTTCCTTTGACCATCTGATTATTCATTTAAATGCATCAATTTAATTCAAAATATTTTTTTGATTAGCTTTACAACATCTTTTTTCTAATAAGTTTGTGTTTTTAAGTCCATAAATATGAAAAAGTCACAGAACAGTGTATGACCTTGCTATTTCCTGTGAACCCTGCATAAGTTTGTCCATTTTTCGCCCGCAGATATCCTGTATCCATCTGTATGGGGGCAGTACATTGTAATACGTTACAGTCATATATCTCTACTGTCATGATTCCAAACACCCATAGAAAAAAAGGAAAATGGGTCAAATTGTTGTTTGGGTGCTTTGCTTTCACAGTCAGGTATTGTAACAAAACAACAACTTGTTTTTCTTAGGTGATATTTCCCAAAGAGAAAAACACAGTTGGTGAACCAGCTAAAATGAACTCTGGTGCAGGTCTGACAGTTCAATCTTTGAATGGTGCAACGAAAGGCCACACTGGTGTAGGTGTAGGAGAAAAATTCCCTTCAAGCTCTATGCTTCAAGCAAGCAGATCATGAAGGACTGCTTTGATCCACATCTGGATACGTTTGAGTCCTCAGGCTGTTGAAGATGTCCTACATCTTAAGGCAAATCCAACAAACCTCTTCATAGTAATGTCTTTTTTCTACTTTCTTTTATTCTGTTAGCTTCCACTAAAAGGTTGTTTTCATTAAACCAAAATAAACACAAAAAACTCAAAGTTGACTTTCATCTTATTCTGCTACTGGAAAAAGTGGATCGATGCCGTTGATGCGCTGTTGACTGTGCACGGCGTAGGGCAGGTTCAGAACCTGGATAATTAGTAGTATTGATTACAAGACAGAAGTTAAGGAAACCCGAACTGAAGTCAATACATGAAACCCAAACAAACCTTACAGTCAAACATGGGATTTTTTACTACTAAAATACTCAGGATAAAATACACAAAGTGGGACAGGAAGAAGTTATTGATTTGTGTTGCTTCAACATACAAAGTTAATTCTAGTAAAAACAAAAAAAAAGTCACACCTCTGTAAATGAAATAATAAAGCAATAATGAATTCCCATTGACAGTAACACACATCCATGTGGTGCTGTTTTGTTATTAAATAAGAAGCTCTGGTCTTCTCATCTGGCTGGTTTATTCTACCAGAAGTGCATACATGTAAGTGCTAATTGTTGCCTACAGCGTTAATAAAATCTATCACTAAAGTGAATAATAAATAAATTAAGTAGACCTGATTTTTCATTTCAGCTAAATTGACAGCCTTTGGTTCTTTGAAGTGGATCCATTTCTGAATATTTTTCCACTCAAAATGATTTTTCCTTTCCCTTCCCTTTTCACATTAAGGGAATAACTATTTTTTTTCCCACTTGTGTTGATAAAACTTCTTAGGAATTCACCCGGTGATGCCAGAGTGGCTTCTGAACCCACAGGGAGCTGAAAATGACTCTTTTAAAGATAACACCATTTTAACTGTGTATTTGCCTTTTGGATTTCCTGTGTCTTAGTTTGTAATGAATGTGAAGCATTAAGCTACGTTGAGCAGCCACTTTCACTTTAAAGTCTGAGTAAATGCGCCTTTCCAACTTCTGTGTTAAACATCTGTCAGTCACCTTTTTTTTTTTGCAATACAGATGTTGGAGCCAGTAAGCAGTCTATGTGTAGCGATGCGAGGTTCTACGACCATTTTCAATCTCCACGTGCAAAAAGTGTGGCCGTTAAACACACGTGCAAGTTAAACCAGGTTGTAATTGGACCAATCAGGGACTCGAATTAGTAAGGTGTCCCTTCTAATTCATGGGAGTCTCAACCATTTGAAAATTAATTACGAAGGGGAAATTCATAATTATGGTTTGTGCTTGGCTAGAATTCTATGTCGCAAAGTCTGTCATGTATCAGACTAAAGCTGTGAAAGAAAAAGCCTGCAGCAAAATTCACAAGATTTGCAGCTCTTCGACATTTCAAACCAAGACTCTTCCAACTATAGGTGGCGGACAAGTGCTAGTAAACAGTAGCAAAAAAAAAAGAAGAAGAAGAAGCTGCTCACTGATTGTCAAGAGTGAGCACCATGAATGCAACGTTCTTGAATGCACGCCACATTTCCGGTGTGTCCATAGCTTTAGAGTCTGACTGCGTATAGCTTAAAGTTGCGTAAAGTTGTTTGAAACATTTAGAGATTTTCACAATAAATGAAGGGGAGAAAAGGCAAATTCTAACATTGTGGTTTTTTAAAACCCTTTTGGATAAAAAAAACTATTCCTACTATATTCCTTAACACTAGAAGTTTATAAAGTATCTACGTATATGAAACTATGCATCCTGAAATTGCCATTCCATGATGATAACATGACTTATAAAAAAAAAAAATTAAAAAAAACGGTTTTACTTTCTTTGGCTTTTGATTCCTGGTTGTAAGGTTTATTAGAATGCAGCAATAAAGGCTTAAAGAAAGAAAAAGGATAACCGGGGGGTACAACAAACCCTCTCTTGCCATTAGCAAAGGCGCTCAAAAAAAGAACCTTTGTGACTCTCTCCATTCATCTTTCTTTCTTGCTTTAATTAAAAATAGAGCCAGCCTGCATGGTTTCAGTTTAAAAGAAAAGAGACTACTGGTGTTTTGAGTCATGCTGAGATGCTCCCATTGGTTGGGATGAAATAATACCTGAGATGGCCCTGGAAAATGAAAAGAAACAAATAAAAATAATTTCTTAGAGCTTCAAATATTTCAGATTTGCCTCACTATCTCTTGTAGGAGAGAAACAAAGAAAGTAGAGTAATTACAGTCATTAAATTATGCAATTTAATCTTTTATTAATGCTCATAATTTGCCACAAATTAAAAAAGAACACGGGTTTGGGCTCCAAGTCCTGGTTTTATGGTAATACATTTATTGGCATAAATCCACATGTTTAGCAACTGTTGCAAGACCAGTCGCGTTAGGGTAAAGGTAACATGCTTTTGTTGCATTCTTTTGTATTAACTTCATTTTCATAAAGTGATGTGAAAGCCGATATGAAAAGCCGCTTTTCTCCGCATCAGAATCAGTGAATTCCCGTTGATCGTGTAAACGGTCGAAGATTTACAATATGCCGAACAGCATTTGTTATTAAGATGTAACAGGTGACAGCTCTGGTGTTAAAGGGTTAAAGAGAAACTACAGTTTTCCAATGGTCAACAGTAGACAAAGTTCAAACAAAAAATGCGTTCTCTGGATTGTTGGGTTAGCAAGTCTATGTAAACGCACGTAAATGCTTCTCTTGGGCTTCCTGGTTCAAATCTACACAATTTTCTATTAGTTTAGTTTTATTGATTTATGTGGCAGCTTAACATGACCTCAACCAAACAAGCCGTACGTTAAAAGCTCAAAACACAACAAAAACAACAGCTAAAATGTTGAAAACAATTAAAGATAAAAAGTATAAAAAAGTGACCAAAAATGCAAGCAAAGCTGAACAACAAAAACAGTCAAACACACCAGCAGAGCAGAGTATCATACTCTGTCAGGCACCGGGTTGGGGTGTGAGGACAGAGAAGCTCGGAAAGGTACAGCAGTGCACAATTGTTTAAAGATTTAAAAAACAAATGAAAGAATCTTTAAAAGAACTCTAAAAGTCACAGGCAGCCAGTGAAGGGTAGCCAGAGTAGGAGTGATGTGGTTCCAACCAGAACCTGAGCAGCAGCATTCTGCACCAGACGTGAGAGGGACGACTGGCTAACTCCAAAATAAAGAGAGTGTGAAAGAAAAAGCCCAAAGCGAGATTCACAAGACTTGAACCACTTTGGCATTTCTCGTTCTTAAGCCATATTTTACAGCCATTCTCATTACACACCCCCAAATAACAAAGAAGATCCAAAACAAGGACGTTGTTTTGTAACCACATATTTATTTAAAATGCATTTGTATATTTTTGAATAATCCTTAGAGGATTTAAAGATTTGATTTACTTGAAACTGCAAAAGTCACTTTATGTCGACAAATTGCTCCTTTCCGTCTGTGTTTCTGCGCAGGAGGAAGAAAGACAGCCAGAACAGAGGAAGACGTTCATCGATGAGAAAATCTGAACTCAGTGGAAGCTGACCTTCACCTGAGACTGTTTGTGATAAAAATGAGGAGACTCTAGAGGAGATAAAAGAATCACAATACAGTGTATTTTGTATAGGATTTTAAAACTCTCTCTGAAATAAAACACTGGTATAAAACTACTTCATAATCAACATTCAACAGGAAGCTTTCAATTGCAATTAATAAACCTAAAACTGCAAAATAGTCAATGCATACATAGAACTAAAGAAAAACTAATTTTTGGACATTATATTTCATTTTAGTATTAAATTAAGTAGTTAAAAATGACAAAAAAACAGATAGAGAAGTACTTTTAAGCAAAAATTAAAAACAAGTTGGAAAAGAGCCTCCGTTTTATAACGTTGCGTCTAACCTAGAGGTAAACAGTTATTTTCCTAACATGACTTCAGAGATTTTGAATGCCATTTAAAGTACAGTCTTTTGACAATAATTCTCAGAACAAACTCCAAATGTTTTAAGTGTTTGCATGTCCCAGCTAAACCTTAATCCAATCAGGCCCTGCTGGGAGAGCAAATTTTGGTCCTAAAGGTTTGACTTTTTTTTAAAACACAAGCGGGTGTTTAAATGAGTGATTAGAATAAACCCAGATTCCATGAAATGCTTTTTTATAATCGACTAAATCAGTAAATATGTAGAAGAACACCAAAAATACTTTTTTCTTATAAGTTTTACTTACTGTAGCTGTAGTTCGTTTGATCGCCATTTTGGTATTTTACTCAACAATTTTCCCCAGAGCTGCTTTAAAAAAAATACATATTTGCAGTCCTTCATTGTATGTTAATGCCCTTTTTTGTAATTTGACAACATTTTTTTCTGAATGTTTTTGTTCCATATATGTGAAAAATAGTCATTTTAAAAGCAGAGATGATAATGTATTTTTTGAGCTGACTGACTTTCACTCTCAGGCCCTAAACCCAATTATTTAGAGCAAAAGGAGTCAGTAAAAAGTCTCTCCAAAAGTATTCATCTCTACAGTCCTCAGGCATGCTCTTTAAAAGCATGTTTTATGTTTAGCTTGAAAATGAGAATTTCTCTTATAGAAACCCACCAAGCAGTTCTCTTCAGGTCGTCTTCAAGCCAATAGCAGAGTCTGCAGTCTACTTTAGTGATGCTACTTCCTTTAAGTACCAAAAAAAATGAGTGATTTGAATCGAGGAAAAACAAACAAATTGGAAATCCATAAAAACTCATGTCTCCCTTATATTATATTATATATTTAAAACAATTTTTATTCATTTTTTACTTACACTTAAAAAAAAAAAAATTAGCATGAGTTTTTAAATACGTGGTTTTGAATATTTGGCATGTCCCTCCACTTCCTGCACAATTTTCTCATCACAACAAATCACTACAATTTTGCTGCAACTTTGGCCAATAACTCTCAAGTTTTACTATCAAGACAAATTCAATTTCAGACTTTGAAGTAAAACATACATATTAGAAATAACAAAATGAGAGCAAAACTTAATAAAACATATTATGCAAAATCACTTTTTTTGAGCTTTTAAGTCTATTATAATGTTTATTCCTTACAAAAAACAACCCCAAAGTTTTATTTTGATCCATTCTCAGTCTCTGAGCATTCCTCTAGAACCCTGTTCTCTGTGCACCAGCCCCTCCCAATCCACGAAAACAAGTGGTTCCTCACATTGGGACATCACAAAATGGGGAGCAGCCCCTTCCAAGAAGAGTCTGTGAAAAATGGACGCCACCCATAAGGCAGTGCCTAAGAGATTGAGGCTTCTTACTTCCAGGTAGGAAAAGGAGCTCGCAAAAATAACTCATATTTCATAAAAAAATTATTCTTTGATGTGCCAAAGGTAATATATAATCATATATATATGGATATAGTTTAGTTTGAAAGGCTTAAGAATAGCTTGACATTGGCTCTTTAAGGTCACAAATAGGCACATTATGCTAAAAAACTAAACTAAACCCAACTTAAATATTTGTTTTTTCCCTGAAAATGATACAAATAATCAATTTTTTTAAAGTAACAACTTTTGTTTAAATATAAGAAAAAAAGAATAAAGGTAGGCTCCCTCTATCTAGTTAAAACTTTTTAACATGAACATAATGTTGGTCATTTGAAGGTATAATCTACTAAGCATGTTCCTAATATGAAATTATTCCAATTGTTCAGTTGCTATTGCAAAAAACTTTGCTTTATTTAAAAATCAATCACTGCTCAACAGCATTGGTGAGGTACATTTCTTGTGGAATTACACAAAATTGCACTTAAATAAAATAGGAAAACCTCTTTAAAGTTTGCATGTCCACCTACAGCTTTTACCTAAAAAAATTAACCAAAAAGATAGAATATTTTATGAAACATACTCACAACTTTAGGCTTTTTTTGCCCCAAAAATCATGAAAAAAGCAAGCAAGTTCCTTGAGAGACTGATTATATACAGTTTCAATAATACAGTTCAGTGTGTCCTCGTTTATCGCGTGGGTATTCAAAAATAATGTGTGACAGGTGAAATCCGCAAAGTAAGATTCAAGATTTTTTAAGGCTGAAAAACTATACCATTTCCTCAGACATCCGTGAAAATTTTCACACTTTTCCCTCTTTTTTAAACTCTCAAAGTTCAAACCTTCATTTAAAAAAAAGAAGTACAGGATTATAGAAGGAAAACAAACATCTGCTTGCGATCATTCTGCACTGGAGACATGGCACAGAGGAAATTGATTGACAAGGTCAACAGCCAATCAAGATGAATAACACAATGGGATTTTTTTTTTTTTTTTTTAAATAGGGCGTGCAAAATTACACTGAAGAAAATACGCAAGACCGCAAAAGGTATGGGGTTATGGACCCAGGACATTTGTTGGTTTTGTTTTTGGTGTCCACTTCCTGTTTTATTTTGTTGTTGGTTGTACTTCCTGTGTTTCTCCTCTGTTTTTTTTCAGGTCTCTTGAGACTGGCCTCCTAGTGTGTGTTCTCTCCCTCCTTAATTGGCACACCTGTTTTCACTTACCTCATCCCCACCTCCTGGTTATAAGTCTTCGTCTCACCTGCACTGGTTGTCGGGTGGTTTTTGTGCCTTCATGGATTTGTGGTCTGATTTCGAGTACTGATTCAAATAAATGAAAGACTTTTCATTTATTAATACCGTCTGCTTCTGTGTTCGCACGTCGACCCTGACAAAAGGTGAACCAAGGTATACCGAAGGAATCCTGTAGTTTTTCCATCCTTCCGGTTACTTGATGAACTTTTTACTTTATTAGACAGGTTTCTGTGCAGAAGTCAAAGGCCTTACAATTGGGTTTCAATTCAGTCTGTTTATGAGGGACAGTGTGTGCAGGAAACTGTGTGCTATTCTCTAAAACGATCTCCCAAAAAAATGCTGGAGTCTTCAGTCAACACAGAGCAGCTTGAGAAAGGCCTTTAAAGAGTGCAGCGATGGAGAAATTAGAAGCTACTGGTAATGAGTCATCCATATGACCACATCCTGCAGCTCTCAAGTGCACGCAACAGTTAACTTTCAGCAGAAAGCCTGCAAGGAATGTAGAATGAGGAAAATGTCACTCTTGGAAAACTGACCATCCATTATCAGTGGTGAGCAGCAATGTATCAAGTCTCCTTTCTTAGCTGTGCTATAACTTCAGGGAACTTTCTAAAAATGAAGCTTCCCTCCTCGCTTGATTCTCTGATTCTGGACTAAATGTTCCTCTTTGATTTGTACTCTTTTCCCCCAAATATTGTCACTCTATTTTCAATTCTCTTGTTTTTAGGCGACTTCACAGCTTTCACATCCTCTAAATCTCGAGAGCTGGCTGCTCACGGAGCATTTGGGGGGGGGGGGGACGCACGCTCCTTGTTTCTGTATAGAGGCAACATCCTTATTGGCAGAGCTCGGAAACAGGGATAAGTGTAGCCTACGGCGTGTGCTCTTTGGTGTTTGTGCTCCAGTGTGCGGAAATAAATAAAGACAGAGAGAGGATGTCAAAGCACATTTAAACACAAATTGGAATGCCTACAGTAACGGTTATAAGAGAAAAAGATGTTGACGGAAAGACTAGTTTTATTTTTGTGAAGCAAATGGGAATGAAAAGAGAAAAGTGGCTTCAAAAGGCACCAAAAAATACAAACTGGGGAACAGGGAAGGACAAAAGTGTTGACGACATAAACAGATGTGTGTCTTAATGTACAGTCTGTGATGCTGACAGCTGCTAGCTTTTGATAAAAGTTTGACTTTTGCATCGGACAGCAAAATACACTTTTAGTTGGATGCAAACTTCAACACAAGTATTGGCTTTATGTAAAACTTTGAGTATTGACCCTGGAGCATGGTGTGAAAACACAAAGATCAATTTTTTTTTTTATTTTTTTTTTTTTTATATTTCTAACAAACATTTTTGAGGTATCTCAGAAATTCAAGACTGAAAAAATGCCCATCAAAGTGTTAAGACATTTTTCCAAAACATCTTGTTCCTGTCACTTTGATTATTGTCTCTACTAACTTGTTTTTCCCGTCACAGACAGAATTTTTTCATCGTTTTTACATCCATCCGTCCATCCATCCCATGAGTTTTGTTAGACTTGATCTGCTTCCTGTGACATCATTTCCGGGTGAGCGTAACCAGTGCTTGGTCATTTTTGATTGTTGCTCCTATCTTTGAGCGCCTGATTTCCTAATTTGCTACATTAGGCTTATCTGGTTTGGTATTCAAAAATTTGAAGTATCTTCTTTAGCATTTTAGCGAGTAACTACTGTGTTAACCACTGCTGTCTAAGCAGACCTAGTTACTTCCCCTTAGCCAAAAACCGCTAGCCTTAGTTAAGTGCTAGCATGGTCTCCACCTTGTCTGCCTTCACTCCTCTGTCCTGTCCTGTCCTACATTCAGTGAAGATCCTGTCTAATTTAGTGAAGAAAGTGGTAGATTTGTTAAATGTAGCCTTATAGGCTTGCACTACCAAAATTAAACTGCCTAGTACTTCAGCCCCTCTTGGGCAGCAGCTGGGAAAAACTCAAGATGGGTTTGTACTGGTAGAAAGGAAGCATAGTGCTAAGCATAAAAACTTGGAGCATCCGAAGCTCCCGCTACGTAATAAGTTTCCCCCCTCGGCAACACGCCCGATGAACCGCCAAGTCTAGTTATCGGCTCCTCTGAAGTTAGACACGTGAAGCTCCAGTCAGACAGCCACAGTCAGGTGTTATCCGGTAGCCAGAGTTGATGACATAGAAGGGAACCTTAAAATGTTATCTCAAAGTGAGTCCAGGTTCTGTCAAGTTGTGATTCACGCAGGCAGTAATGACGCCCAACGGAGAAAATCAGAGATCCGTAAACTAAATGTAGAATCGTGTGTAAACTTGCTAAGTCGATGTCGGACACTGTCATTTTCTCTGGTTCCTTTACCCAACCTAGTCAGTGATGAAATATACAGCCGATTTTCATCATTCAACTGCTGGTTAGCCAGATGGTGCTCAGAAAATGGCGTTGGCTTTGTTGACAACTGAGAAAAGCCCGGTCTCAGTCTGGACGGCACCATTCTTCTTTCTGAACATTTCCACTAGCATTAGTCGTGCAACCTGACAACCCAGGGACAGGTCCTGGGTACACAGCAGCAGTTTAAAACTCTCCTCTGAGTTCCCTTTAGCGCTGTATGGTGCAAACCCCATACAGAGGTAGTCCAGCAGCTCCTAGCTTTAGCTTATGTACTGAAGGGCAAGTGAAAGAAGCGAAACACAGAAACCTAAAAGTAAAAGCTACTAGTACTCCCAATCACAACAAGCAAAATCATAATGTCATTAAATGTGGGTTACTAAACATAAGATCCATTTCTTCCAAGTCCCTTTAAGTCAATGAGTTAATAACGATAGCAAACTTAGCCTACTAGCCCCAACAGAAACCTGGCTCAGCAGAATGACTGTTAGGTTGAATGAAGCAACCCCCCCTAATTATCATAAGTATCAGAAATCCTGGATTTCAGGGAAAGGAGGTGGGTTAGCAGTAATATACCAGTCTAGCTTACTTCCTAACGCTAAAGTTAAACACATTTACAATTCATTTGAAAACCTCATAAATCACCCAAAGAGGAAGACTCAAAAAGCTGTTTTGTTCATAATTATTTATCGCCCTCCCGGCCTGTACTCTGAATTTTTGACAGAGTTTTCTGACTTTATATCAACTTTTGTTTAAGATTCTAGTAAAATAATAGTAGCAGGGGATTTTAATATCCATGTTGATGACTCTGGTGACTTTGTAGGAAATGCTTTCTCAGCTTTATTAGATAATGTTGGTTTCACACAAAATGTAAATGAACCCACTCACTGTCACAAGCACACCCTGGACCTTGTTTTAACTCATGGTACAAAGATCAGCCAGCTGAGTGTGCTCCGTGTGAACACGAGTTTTTTATCCCCAAAACAAGCATATAAGTGCGTTTACGAAGACTTTTCATTGGAAGGCGCGCCCTCCAGGGCTGCACTCCAGTCAACCTTGAACTGTGTACTCTGGTTTCTGCCTGATCTTGTTTGGGTTGTACTGAAACAAGATTTTGTGTCATTTACAGCTATGGATATGACAATGAAATCTAAAAAAAGATTAAACAATTCTTTCAATCTTTAAAGTGTTGAGTCTTGAGCCTGATGTGAATATAGCATTAGAGTAAATGAGAGAACAGGTGAAGACACACCTGGACACTAAATGAAAACTATGATGTTTAAGTGTTCCGCGTCACCACAACACAACTGAATTAGTTTTATTTCATGGAATTTTCATCTTTTTCCCACTTGTCATTTTGTCTCTGTTTCAGAATGGGTTTAGAATGGATCTGTTACTGGGTTTTAGCTTCAGAGAGCAAAAAAAACAAAAAGACAAAGATCAGGAGAATATATGTACATAGTGAAATATGGCATCCCATGCATGAAGCTGGAATGAATTTGACTGCTTTGGTCATTCGAGGTAGTAATACTCCGATCTCGTGTGTTTTGAAATGAAAAATCGATGTTGTAATAAAGTGTTTGAGAAAAGTTGGGGTTTTATTAGTCAATAGGTTGATTGTTTTCACCAAGTTATAATGTCACGTATTTGAAAGCAGTAAAAATGACTGTCTCAGTCGTTCTAGTGTTAGTCATTAAATGATCTATGATGCATATTCTGGGAGTGTGGAAAAAAAACGGAGAGCCTGGAGTAATCCCACACAGGCACAAGGAAAACATACACATTCACACAGAAAGGACCAAGCTGGGATTCAGTTATGGCCTTCTCATTGTGAGGCAAGAGTTCTAACCACGACATCGCTATGCAGGCCCTTAGATTTAGTTGTTGGTATTTTTAACTAAGAAGAAAGTTAGTGACAGTACACAGTGTCCTTGGTTCTAATAGCAAACATACTTTCATGTAGCAACTGGAATCATTCAATTTAAAGGTGTTGTCAGACTCTACGCATTTGGTTCGCTTTTTAAAATGAACCAGTTTGTTTTCCCTGATAATCCGGAACACATTTTCAGTCTTAATGTACCCAAGCTGAACAGTCAGAAGTAATATTAAGATTAAAAAAAAGTTAGCTTTGGAACATTTAGAAATATGGGTCGGAAATATACTTTAGATTTTTCTTTGGTCAACACAGCTGGTTATTTTACCAATCCATCCTGGATCCAATTGAATATGAAAAAAAGGAGGGCCAAATCCTCCACCGACACCCCCCCCAGCTCCCACTTTCTTTTATATCACACTTCCTGCCACTGTTCATACTTATTGCTGTTTTATGGCTTTATTAGCTAGTCATACTCCGCCTAAAAGCATTCGTTTGCACAGTCACACAGCACCTCAGTAACACTGCCCATTAGAAATGACATTTCAAAGCTGAAGAAGAGCCTTACTCGCCCATATAGACTAATTAAAACTGCTTTACTGAATGGAAGTACAGTCATGGTCACGCTGTTCTTCACAATAATGTTGTTTTTTTACCCTTCTTTTCCTTGCGTCTGTGTATGTGTGTGTGTGTGCGCTCATTTTCTTAACTGTAGGGAAAGAACCTACACAACACTCCTGCAAGTAGCATTTGGTATACTTTCATATCAGACACCAAATCAAACAGAAGTTATAGAAAGGACTCAGGCAGCACAAAACTGTGCATCAAGTCATCAGAGAAAGACCCTTTAAGCCTCCCTGCAGGCTGCAACCCACAGTGCAGGGATCTACTCGGTGTAAGTCAAAGAGTTGCCTTTTTTGTATTTGGACTTCTGTTGGTGTGAAAGTGGTATCGTAATAAGCAGATGTAAAGCAAGCAAAATGCAGAATGTCCCGTTGGTTCTGTGCTCAGACACTGACACGCTTTGGACATGCCTTTTTAAAAAATACTCATCCAAGTTGACGATTTGAAATTGTATTTTATTTCTTTACTAATTTTTTTTTTAATTTTCAGAAATAATATTTCTTACCCAGGATTTATTCTGGTCCGTTGTGTGTGGCGTCTGTCTCATGACCGTCAGTTTACATTCTTTCTGTAACGTTTCTGGTCTGTCCCCTCTATCTCCTGTCTCCAGGAAGAGTAGTTTGTCCCACTCGTATCGCTCATCCAAAACGTAAGCAGTCAGGCCTCATGCCCTCTCCTTACTCACAGACTCCTTGTAAAGTGCAGGTTTTGTGACATTAATGATGTGTTTTTGTACTTCTAAAATTAGACTTTGTTGTCCATGGTAAAAAAAGGGACACAGGTATTATCCGTGGTGTTAATGTGCATGGGCACGTCACCTTAAATATAAAATAAATTGGTATTAAGTTTTTTTTGTACATTAGTACAAAAAAGTACAACATGAGTTTTTATTTTGAAACCTGGACATGTTTACAGTTTCCTCTGGCTTTTTTCCTTGAAATTGACATGTTTAGAAGGGACAGACATGGCAGAGGTGATGTAAACATTCAGATTAATTCAGGAACATTTTTTGTGTAAACACAATGGCGATGCACTGCAGACATACCCGTGCAGATCAGTCTTTAGACTAAAGTCTTAGTGACAACTGCCCTTATGAGTAGGTATTGGCTGTTTGCAGGCGAAAAATGGTCAAAAGTGTGTAGTAGGGCATGGAGGCGCCCCGCAGGAAATATTAAGGTCGAAGATCGCTCAGTTGCCCGAAGGACAAAAATGTTCAGGCACATTTTTTCTACGGGCATGATGCAGGCGACAGGTCATTTTAGGAAGAAGAATTTTAGGAAAATAGACAATCTTACACATTCAAACCCCATGCATACGATTTCCGTGATCAGCAAGGATCCAGTACTCGAACCTTACTAATGACTGGAGTGTGATATAGGGGAAGAATAGGACAGCATCACCTGTATGTCATAAGTGCGTGTAACTTATATTATGCTTACAAATATTTCTCCATACACATACCACACGGGCAAAAAAAATCATGTTCCATTTTCATGACGTGACTTGAGGTGGCCGCACAAGCCACAAGGGAACTGTAAGACACACCTGTGCTCCCCTAAAGATGCTTCCCCTCCTCTCTCTGACCCTTCACAGGCCTGGAAAGCCCAAAAAGATGCATGCGACTAAGCCTCAGGGTGTCACACGAGATACACATGAGGCTAAATATCACTGCCCAGTTCCAGAACTGATGCAGCTCTATACAGATTTAGATTTGATTTGACAAATGAATTTACTATCGATTTCGTTTGTTACATTTCCATGCTGAATGCAATTTTTATCGGTCATGAAACTGTTTCATTCAACTGTAACTGAAATGAAAACTAAGATAATTAAAATCATTTTTGCCTAAACAAAGAGTTCTTTTAATATATAACATCAAAGCAAAACTGATTTAAGATTTTATGCACAAATATTGGAGAAGATTGATAATTGCTAAAACATTTTTTGAAATAGTAGTAGTTTCAACTCTTTTTTTTATTCACTTTTGGTGCGGATGGATGGATGGATGGATGAAAGACAGACTTAGGTCAAGCAAAAAAAGTGTTTTTGTTCAGAAGAAACTTTGCAATTTATAAAATAACTACCGGTATGGTATTTATTTTTACTTTGCACTTATCATTTTTACTGATGATTTCCATATTTAATATCAATACAGATGCTCCTTGGCTACAGTCTTAGACTAGCTAACTGCCAAAACATGTACAGAGAGGCTAACATCGATGATTAATCAATTACATTTGCATGGCAGCACTCAGATTCTATTTCTTATA
>BSAI01000030.1:2976561-3040958 GCA_036245035.1 Adrianichthys oophorus
CCCCCCCCCCCCCCCCCCCACACACACACACACACACACATACAAAAAGCTTGTTAAGGAGGTGGGGACAAAGTAACCCTCAATGCTTCATGGTGACTGCAGATTGAAGTGTCACAGAATGTGTCTGTTTCCGCATGATTACACTGAAACTTGTTTATAGCTGGTCAACTGTAATGGAAAGCCTAACACCTGGTTTCATCTTGTCTCAGCTTGTTAGTAGATCCGAATAAAGCAGTAAGTAATACAGGTACATAGAACATCACTCCTAAAGAAACTTTAGAAATCTGAGAGCGTTTGCATCTTTGATAAGCAAAAATCTGGTCCATGACAAGCAGTTGCTGGTGGTTTGTGTCATCTGCACATTATTTATAAATAAAGATAGTTTAGAGGATTACAGAGTACATTAGGTTTAATCAAAATACACACAAAACATATTTAAAAAAATACGTTTTTGTGTTAATTTTCCCTGCTTATCTCAAGTGGTATTGATCCCACATCTGTGTCTGTGTCTCTGGCTTATTACTCTCATTCTGTTTCTATTTTCAGTCTGCTCTGACCTGGAACCATTTCAGCATGTTCTGACCTCACCCTTCCTGGACTCCCTACACCTCCGACCTGCTTGGACCTCTTCCCCCACCCAGATATCCAGCAGCCTCTCCTTCAGTATATCTTTAGTTTACAATCACCCATCAACCTCTTTTCATCTGACCATAACAAATGCGGGACAGAAAGTCATCAAACTGGGTTACAGAGACACAGAAGTACCGCTGAAAGTGCCGTCATTCAGACACTGGCTCCTGTAGTGGAAGGTAAACCTCACAAAAGAAAGAAGACTGAATGGAGACTTGATTACCAGTGCTCTTTTTTTTTCTTTTTTTTTTTTTTTAGAGCTCTTCAAAATAAATAAACCTGATCTCTCGACAACATCCATGTCTCCCATTCATTGTAAATGAAGTATGCAGTCAATGCTTCCATGTAGCGATGAGGCTAAAAACTTGACGGTAGATTTTCAAGTTCATCAACAAATTATTGGAAGAAAAAAGAGTTAAGCATCGAATTTGACACACGTTAAGAGTCAGATGCAAATTTGATGCATTATTGTCTTTGATGTGAACACAGCATTATTATTATTATTATTATTACACAGCCAAACTTGACAGATTTGTTCACAAGAGTTGCATTTTCCTCCCAAAAAATGCGACTTGTACTTCACTGCAACTTATTTGTGAATTTTTTTCCCTTTTTTTTTTTTTTTTTTTTTTTTGCAGCTGCGACTTATATTCTGAAGTGACTTATATGTGAGTTTTTTCTTCTTTGCAGTGCATGTTTTTTTGTTAAGCGACTAATACTTCTGAGTGACTTACTGTCCAAAAATACAATAATGAATGTAGATTTTACAAAAGTCTGTTCTAAAAGACTCATAATGTTGCTTGAGAACTTTGAAAAATATTTATTAACAGCACAGAGCCATCAAAAAAGTGGTTTAACTTTATTCATATGACCCCCTACCTCTATTTCTTTAGTGTAAAATCTCGTGTCTCAACTGGTTGTGGAAGCAATCTGCGAAACACACACACCTCTTTAGGTGAATGAATTGGTTTGCTCTAGTTAGAGGTCGAAGCAGAAACAGCCTTTTTGTACAATTTGCATCTTGAAAAAGCATAAATACAGTTTAGCAATATTTGTTATTTCAGATTCAAGTGTATGTTTAACATGTAAATCTTGTCTAGATTTCAGTGGTTTCAGTCACCCTTCTTTCACATTATATAAGGTATATTATTTGCCTCAATCTTAAACTTCATTTTAGTGAAAGTGTAAGCTTAAGGTGACTTTGAAAGGGGATCCTGGAAAGACAAGGACAGTTTTTCAATTTTCTCTGTGGCTCTGAGAGGCGATGTTGGACGGATTTAAAGTCAAAGGTGAGATTGGCTGTAAGAAAGACAAAACCAAACACTGAATGTACATGAGATGGAGACTCAAATGTTAAAGCCAAAGAAAAGGAGAAGAGTAAAAAAAAAAACAAGACCAGTGAAGAATTTATTTGATTCATTACTGTAAAAAGTTCGTGTTGTTTCTCATATTTTATGTGTTCTTTTTAATCCATATTTTCCCTTTCTGTTGCATTATCTACATAAATAAAGAAAACTCAGCATTGCTGCCGCGCTGTTTGTTAAAAACACATCCCGTCTCAGACAGGCTTTATGAATAAGTCATCAACGTGACAATGTCATATGCTGTAAACTCAGTATGAGACCATACAGCTAAAACATTTCTCACTTTCTCACAGATGCACAAAAAAGGAAAAAAAAGAGTTTTAATGGAACTTCCTTGTCTACAAGGATGAACAACTGGTGGGGAAAAATAAAAAAGATAATTTTTACATTAGGATATAGAAAACTGTATAAAAGACACACTAAATATTTTATCATTAATATATGGGAGTTGTGTAATATATGGAACCACTGGGTTAGAACTTCTAAAGTTGAGTTAAAAAGAACTAAATAATATATCAGGATTTCTGACATAGCATTGACGTGTGCTTTTTTTTAGCTGTGAGCTGCATGATCCTGCAATGGATTTGTATCTGATGTGCTATTGTTAAAGGTGTTCTGCAATAACGGTCACACCACTTCATGCTAAATAATTTGGATGCATCGAATTTGACGCATGTTGAAAAAGAGGCAGCGGATGAGACTTTGATGCGTGAATAGCTCTTAAAGCAGAATTACGCAGGGTTTGGCAGATTTGTTATGAAATGTTTTTCTCCCAAAAGTGCAACTTAAACTCCAGTGCGACTACGTTCAAAACGGGTGTGCGGCGCATGTTCAAGAACGTGCCTTAAGCCCATAGTGTTCACACTGGACTGTCGCTACCTGATACAGTTGGAAGAGGCTTAGTGTGAAATGTCACAGTTCTTGCTCCAGGCTTTTTTCTTTCACAGCTCTGTTCCTATATACAGTACATTTCACTCCGAAAGGCTGCAAACTACAGTACCCAAAGTGCTTAAATAATCCTTTAATCGGTGTAGCTTTCTAGTTTACTAAAGTCGTACTAAAATATTTTGATGGATTTCAGAGGGCCACGTTTCACAGAAAATGAATAAGCGATCAACAAGTACAGCCATAATTCATAGTTAAGGATTATGAAAGCACATTTACTGTCTTTAAAAAAAATTAAAAATTTTAAGTGTGCATCATGGTCCAAAAATACAGTAAGGGTCTTTTAGCTCTGAATAATACATTTCTGGCTGAGATGCACCAACAATGGTTAAAAAAAAAAAATTTTACTACGAAATTTGTTGCATTGACATGATCTTATGTGATATAGGATGTCAATTATTTTGAAAGCAAGTCATGTGAACCTTTGCCAGAACTTATAAACTATTCATATTTCTAAAAAAACTGCTTTTTTTCTTAATGTTTCATTTTTTTCCATTCCATAAAAAATAAGATAAACAATAGTTAATTTCTATTTATCACAATAGAAACAACAACATCAATGTAAATCAGTGTTTTATTTTGTTAAAGGGTAAAGTAAGACTTTGTGGCTCCTACTGTACTAGTCAGTAAAAAATGGACCTGAATGGCTCTGCAAGTGTTAAAGTCTATGCAGACCCTTGGCATAGACTTTTCATTGGAAGTGGCCGTTTGAATGTGTGTTGTTGAGAGCTTTATACTGACACATGGAAAAATGCTTTTTACAGCAAAATACTGAGCCCTACAGAGTTCTGGGTAGATCAAGACAGAATTACAGACTTTTAAGAAAAGAGAGCTAGAGGAGCAACACTTCACTGATCTTTCAGCGTCGGTCCACTGCTGTCTTGGCAGATGGAGGCGATGGTCTCATTAACTCTAAGAATGAGGCGATACATCAGCAACCAAACTGACAGTTTTGGCTTCATCCTCTTCATCGTGTTAAATAACAGGATGCGACGTAATTCTCTCTAGAATAAGAACTGCACATATTTGTGTTTTGTTGTTGAGTTTTTACTGGCACAAAAACCGTTTACCTTAAGCGTTCACAAGTGTTGTGATTTAGAAAAGAGAGGCAATTGTATGCAGGTCTTGATAAACTACCATCTTTTTCAACACATTTAACAAAGGGCTTTGCAGTGTGACTATAAAAGCAATGCGACAATGAAACAGAAATAAACTAAAATGTATTATAACAAATAATTTAAACTTAATACTTTAAATAAAAATCAGGCGAGAACTGTCTGTGCAGAACCCTCTTTTTCAAGGAGTTGTCAAAATTTCTTGAGATGTGTGATAAATGCAGAGATGGAAATATCACAGGCAGACAGTACAGTCCTTCCATGGGCAGGAACCAGGAGGTAAACTAAACTCATCTATAATGAGTAAATATTTTGCATCTGATCCCAGCTGACAAAATGTCACCATAAGCTCATTTACCAGAGTTAATTAAAGACCTACCAAAAGGATGGCTCCCTCAAACTGTCCTCTCATGGCCCTCTGCTGCAGTGCAGAACATCTTGACACTGCACACACCAGTATTGTTTATTTGCAGCTGGCTTGTACTCTTGTTGAAGCATGGAAAATTTGCATCAAAAACTAGTTTAATGCATTTTTGCTGGATACTAATCCCTAAAATGGGTGACCAAAGTTGCTCTAGTCCATATGCTTCCCGAGCTTGGAGGCTCTGAATGTGTGTGTGCCTAACTGATGCTCCGACAGATGAGAAGTGGATTTGAGAGGACAACTTCCCACCTATAAGCGACCCCAAAACAGTTCGAGTTCCTTCAGCTTTTGCCTCTCCGCAGTCCCATTTTGAGTTGCTTTTAAGGCTCTTTTTTAACTGTGTTTTAAACATTGAAAATATAGTATATTAGACAAATTAATAAAAAAAAAATCAAACTAAGATCAAGCCATGTTTCTTTGCAGGTTAAAAACCATGAATATTTGCCAAGTTTTAAAAGTAAAGAGCAGACAATATGTATATGTCCAGTTTTTTATTATTCGGTTGTATTTTTGAACTCATTTTAGTTTTAAGCACATCACACTGAAGTTAATTCTGTTTAACTTTGTCTGAAGCAGGGGTGAGCAACGTTTATGACATGGAGTGCCAATTTGAAAGTTTTTCCTTTACAAGTGTAAATGCATAATAAAATAGCAATCACTATAATGTGAACTGTTGTTATTGTTCACCTTTCGGTGTGTCCCATCAGGGGTCGCCACAGCTTTCACTAATTCGCGCAGATGGTTTGGAAGAGAGTTTTACGCCGGATGCCCTTCCTGACACAATCATGAATTTTCCAGGCAGAGGGAGATCCAGTTTGGCAGCGACGGGAAGGGTCTTGCCTAAAGACCCACACTGGATTTTAGCTCATTGCACGCCCTGGGAAGCAGACTCAGTTCCTACACTCAGCCAACTGAGCTATCCAGCCACCTCTAACTATAATGCAAACTTTAATACAAAGAAATACAAATACATTTCAAATATATATGAAACATGATTTAATTCACAAACAGCAGGTCAGATAGCTTTTTTTAAACATATTTTGCCATTAACTAAAAAAAGTGCTGTCATGACAACAAAAAACAGGCCAAAGTTGAACTAGTATTGCAACTGTGTTTATTCGAAACAAAAAGTACTGCACTTGTGGTATTTCATACCTACAGCAATATAATTAGATTTCTCAGAACAAAATACCATCAATAACAACTCACAACCTTGAAAAAAAAACAATCGTATGCTTTTTGCTTATTTATCTTTTGTTACATTATGAGACACGGCCTGAGTAAGTTAATGTAAGTTAGTTCTGCAATGGTGCTTTTATTGCATGTAAAATCAATGTTATTACTATAGTAATTTGGTTATTATAGTAATATAAATTTCCCACAATTGGACAGCGTCATTATTAGGCAGCAGCAGTGTTTTTATCGGTGGTCGGGGTCACAGTGACTGGGCTGCGTGAATGGACCCTTTCTTTATGAAACCACAGGAAACAAAGATCCTTGTGAGAAGAGATTGTCACTCTTTTCAAATCCGAAAATCCGGCAGGTCAAGTGCAATTATTGTTGTCACACTCCTGCGTGTCACTGTCTTTCCCTTTCCTGTGCCCCCTGTTCTAAAGTATCAGTGGCCCAGTTGTAGTGTCTATGCTGGGAAACTGGGAGGTTGTTGGTTCAGATCCAACAATCACCAAATACTTCCCAAGCACAACTGGGACTCCAGCTCACTGCCCGCTCACAGGAAGAATCAAATCCTTAATGCAAATTTCATAAACCCAGGTGTGTGACAACTGATGGGACTTTACCTTTATGTAAACCATTAATCAAAAAACAAACTCCATTTCTTTTTCACATGTTTGCCTTGGAAAAATAAACTGCATCCACTGTCACTGGTAGAAATGTCTTGGCAGTTGAAAACAGTTCTCTCTTTCTGTTCTGGCAATATATGCTTTTTCAAATATATGAATTAATCAAATAAAAAAAGTTGTGCTTTAACATCTTCTAAGCAGCACAACAAATACACTTCTGCATCTTACCACATGAATCCTGCAAAGTCAAATCCTGCAAAGTCAAATCCTTCACGTCGTGGATTTAATTGTCTTTCAAAAGAAAAGGTTCCAGATTACATCATAGTCATTAAAAATCAAACCTAGAATTGAACCTCTTATGTTGTGTTTGGGTCAAAATTGACCTGTTTTCCAAGAGTGAAAATGGGTCAGTATTGACCTGAACACAATATAAGGGTTAAAAAAAAATTAAAAAGCCTGGCTTGAATGCCAAAGTGTGGTTTCATGTATCTTTAAAACTCACAGGGAACTAATGACCAAGTGTTGATGTGACCTGTGTGCGACAGTCTCCGCTGTCCCCACTCTTGTGGTTACAAAATGGTGGCAGAATACAATTAATCACATGAGTTATTGTCCGCCGCGGCTGTTTACAGTGTCTGCCAGGAGCAATGAATTGCCCTCAACTTCTGACAGCGTATTAATTTATGTATGTGTTCAACATGATTTCCAAAGTACAGTGCTGAGTGTGAGCAAAAGACGAAAAAGTCAAAGAGCCAAACGAGAAAGACTTTCTATGTATTGTTGATAGGCTAATTTTCAGAATATGTAAAACACTTTCTCTACTAGCTTGGATAACCATTAAAACCTTACACTGATCTAACTTTACGAGCACAATGGTATGAATAAAGATGTGTGTGCAGGTTTCAGTCCTTTACTGGTGTGTGTCTGTGTGTGTGTGTGTGTGTGTGTGTGTGTGTGTGTGTGTGTGCGTGGTGCAGGTCTTTGTTAGTATTCAGTGTGTTCAGGTCCCTGTTGCCATCACAACCTCATCAGTATTCTCATGTGTTCATTATTCAGGGAGCCATTCACCTTTACAACACGTCTTACTGTCATTCTTTCTCCCCCCTGTTGATGTCGCTGATGTTTTGCATCCATTGCCTTCACCCACATTTTTCCTTAATCTTTTGTGCAATGTTGTGTTCTTTCCCATAGTTTCCTGCTTCGCCTTTTTTCCTCATCATTTCCCTCTCCTCATTTTCTATCTATCTATAAACACTTTTTAGTTTCCATCTCTCTCCTGTCCTCTCTGTAGTGCTCCCTCTGTAGTGAATGGCTCTCGTGGAGCTCCAAGGGGATATGAGTCAGTGCGCGCCCAGAGCTGCAGGCGTTACTCATGCGTGTGTGTGTGTGTGTGTGTGTGTGTGTGTGTGTGTGTGTGTGTGTGTAAGGTACGCCAGAATCTGTCTGCCTGGATGTGTGTACGCAAAGGTCAGTCATGTCCCTCCGGCTACACAGCACTGAGGGTTGTATGGAGGAATTAATTTTTCCATTCAATCTTGCCCCCATTTGCAAGAACATGCGTATGTGATTGTGTTTTATGAAATTATTATTTTCCCTTTTATTCCGACAGGCTTGGCCATCTAGCACTCCAACAGCTAAGCAGACTCTCACCATGTTTAGAAAGTAATAACCTGGAAAATGTTATCATACCTGTATGTGTTCATTTTATATCATCACCACATAGATTCAAGATGTATCAAAGTTTGACCAATAGCTGTCAATCAAATACCCAAATAACCAAAATTCTTTCCCAGTGCAGCAGTTATTAAATAGTCAATTTAGTTGGTGGTAGAATTTTAACTATGAGAATTTTAAATGTGTATGAATACATGTTGAATAAACTAATTGCATATTTTTTCAACCAATATGTTTAGATTTTTGATCAAGTAAAGTAAACAATTCAAAGCAGATTTTTTTTTTACTATCAAAGATCCACTCTGAGGAAAATCATCTTTTTGGTGTATTTAACATGTTCTTGTGGCACTTCTTTGATAATAGAAGACATATACAAAGAAACATTTAGCTTAAATTTGCATTTCTGAGTATTTCTTTATTCAAATGAATAAAGAATGAGGAGCAGACAGGGGCAGAGCTACAGCAGGGGGGCAGGAAGGAAGCTGCCCCCTAAGCAATTATTGGGTCAGTATTAGTATCAGTATTGACAAATAACTATAAACTTTCACTATAAACTTTTTTAAGCATTGCAACAATGCATTTTTTTTAAATTATTTGCTTGGCCCCTGTATTGTGTTTGTCGGCCCATCTGGGGTTTCTAGTTTTTTTTGCTATTGCTGTACATTAGTAATATCTCCTCTGCCGAAAAAACTGCTGTTTTAATTTTTTATATTAATAATAAAACCATTTAAAATACGTATTTTCATCCTTTCATTGGTCATAGCCATCCGCTCTTCTGTTCTAAATTGCATCCCTATGCGGGCGACTGAAGTTTTCCTCTTCTGCAGAACTCCATGGACTTTGGTGTCAAATTGTCGCATTAATTGAGTTTAGTTTGTCTCTTGGCGTTCGGGGGGAATGTTAGATTTACTGACTGAACATTTACAGGTGAGGAAATGATCCTCCTTGTGTGGTACCCTGGACAGACAGAGTTTTTATTCGTAGTATTTGCTCAGCATAGTTGCCTTAGTTGCTTTGTAGTTTCATGTTTATGTAACGGCAGGAAGACGAGGATATTGGTCCAACAGAGTTCATGAAATGAGGAAGAGGAGGTGAAGGCAGGAGGTTTAAAGATATATCCCATTAAACTGTAATAAATAAAAAAGCAATTTAGGAATGAAGAAAAAACTGGATGTGTTGCCAGTATTTTTGAGAAGATGCATCTTAATTTTGGCTCCAATTCTTGCTACTTTAGGGAGTGCCTTGGGTGTTTATTTGTGCCATTTTATTATTTACTTATTTTTTGTTTTTTTTCCGTTTTTTAAGTGATAGGGCGGTCGGCCTGTAATCGGAAGATTGCAGGTTTGATTCCTGCCTTCTCCGCCCACGTGCTGAGGTGTCCTTGGGCAAGACACTGAACCCCACATTGCCTCTGATGGAAGGTTGGCGCCAGTGTTCGGCAGCGGAGCCGCCATCAGTGTGTGTGAATGGGACTGTGAGCCTTGCGCTTTGAGCCTTCAAGGAAGGTAGAAAAGCGCTAAACAAGGATACACCATTTACCATTTAGCTGTCCAAAGTCTTTTAGCCCCCTCTCACGCACCCAAATAAAATGTTCTAAGGGGGAGAAGACAAAAAATACAGTTTGAGAAAGATTGCATTTGTCATATAGAAAATACGCTGGGCAGGCCACAAGCTCCCCTCTGCTCCATTCTGATGCATCCACTTGTAGATCCATGTTCATCTTTGTTTTCCACATCTGAACTGACATCTGGCTCGAAACTCTATGACTGCATAGCTCCAATATTGATTGTCATTTTTGTTGTACCGATAATGTTGTGTTGGGGACGTGAGGGTCTGTGGCAAGATAGCATGTAAACAGAGCCCTCAGAAACTCAGAGGGGAATGGGAAGTAGGGTTGCTCCATGCTAAGGTCCTGCCCACTACTCAGAGGCAAGTACTGCCACTCTGCAGAAACTATGTCCAAGAAAACGACACAAGCTTTTTTGGCTAAAAAAACAATATAATCATAAATAAAAGAACATTAAAGGGTAACTTAAAATTAAAAGACCTTTATTTGGCTGTTGACATGTATAAATGGAGCTTTAAAAGTGTTTATGGAAAAAAGAGAGAATATGGCAATTATTTGTAGTTTTTGGACAAAAGCGATCTTTTATTTTAACAAATAAGGTGGAAGGTGAACTTCGATCTCTGACGGCTGCAACGCAGAGCAGAGTTCCCGCTGTGGGGGCGGAGCTGAACAGAGCTGTATAAAAATCCACAGACGAGGAAACCGATCATTTTTTTATTTTGTGATGGAGCTGACACAAATTTTCTTGAAAGAGCATCGATGTTGACTAAAAATTGAGGAAACTCCACGGTTCGTCACAAAAGTCCTGCCCGCCACTGTTACGGGAAGCGAGCAGTTCAGAGCAGACAGACACGCCTTCACCTGTGAGCATATTCTAGCTGAGCAGAACACCTGAAATCCAGCTGGTCTCCAAAATTTTCTCTTTTATTATTTTTCACAAACACAAGTAAAATGTTTTTTTTAAAAAAAAACTGAATTCCATTTAAACAATTAAAAGTTAAGAAGTTTTTGTGGTGAAAATGGAAACTAAGCTAAGATAAGATAACGTTAACACCGACTTTTGAATAATTCAGATAGCTTTTAGGTAAAATACAACTTCCGTTTTTGACATCCATGGTCTCAATCTGGTCTCTCCGCCATTACATCCGCCATTTGATGTGAGGGTTTTAGCTTCATCACTGGCTGCAGCCATGTCACTACACCTGGTATTAGGCAAGCTCGCTGCTAATTCACGTTCAAGTGATTTAGCTCATAAATCGTTTCTAGTACCTTTAGTACCCTGCAGATAGCGATATCATCTAATCCCCCAACAAACCAGCCATAGTAACGCAGGCAAAGATGTGGACTTCTTGTACACAATCAAAATGTAATAAGTGTATTCAATTGTAGTGGAGTAAAGAGTACAAATATTTCATCAAATATTTAGTTGAGTAGAGAGTAATAGTCGCTTATATTTTTTATACTCAGTACAAGTACAAAGTAACCAAAAAATACTCAAGTAAAGTAATGAAGTCAATTTACTCACATACTTTACACCACTGCAAAGAAGTAAAGGAAATATTGTGTAAAGGGTACCCAAGGGAAAATACAAGCAGGATGTAGATTCTGCCGAAACTGTCCGTGTTTAGAATGATCATGAAAACACATCTGGTATTGCGCTTTCTGGTCACACAAAGTTGACATAAGCAACGATGAAAATATGCAAAAGAGAAAAAAAAAACCCTCATCTGCGCTGGAGTGTGAACAGAAACCAGTGCAGTTATCACACACGGGATTGCAGGCTGTCATGGTCGGCTGGTGTGAAGTATTGAGGCTCGCCTACTCTTCTTCTCGGCAGCTCACAGAGGTGGGACACAATCTTGTCATGTGCCAACATATTGCATATTGTTGCTGAGGCAAATGGACGGCTAATGCCATGCCATGCTCAAGGAAATAATAATATCGAGAGGAGCTGGGGGCAGCGGAGGAACCGAGAAGGGCTGCGATAAGAGACGGGCAGGGGGAAATATCTTTTAAAAAAGGACACAATATGAGAAAGATAGTGGTGTTGCTAGCAGGAAAGAAGGCCTGAACAGAACAGGACAAGGGGCAGACATAGATACAAGTGAGTGCTGACACCTGAGAAGAGCATGGGAGTAAGCAGGAGCATCATTTTGTAACAAATGCGCCCCAACATTCCTCTGCACATCTGTGTCTGATTTGTTAATGCTCGGTACATTCCTGAAGCACAATGTCTTGGGGGGTCCAGGCCTATACATTGTGTCTGCAAAGTCACCAATAGATACTTTATTGAAAAGAGCACAGTCTTTGAAAAGAGACCTCAAGTCATTATCGGATTGGTGTCCAGAGGCTTGGCTTGGAAGCTGATAAAACCAACTCTCTCGCTCATAATTATTTGAAATTTAATTAATCTCTATGGTTGTTACTGCAGGTTTGAGCAGTGAGAAAATCAGGCTCACTTCTTTTGCTTAAACATGTTCCACATTCATCTACCGTATTTGCCACACGATACGGTGCACATATATATATATATATATATATATATATATATATGTGGATTTATTCTGGCTATGCTTCCTGATGTTATGATGAAGTTAGTTTAGAGGTACATGGCGCTTTGTCAAAATGTCAGTCTGTTTTTGTTGCAAACAAGATTGGGTGTTATTGTAAATATGCTAACGCGGCTTATATTTAGCAGTGTTGAACGGTTTTTATTTATTTTATTTTTTTTACAAGTTCCCAGCAGGGTTGGAAATAAGCATGGTCGCAGTCATGCTTGCTTTATCCGTATCAGTCAGATTTTTCTACGTGTTACGTACAAGGTTGTGAGTTAGCGTTGTCACAGTCGTGTTAAATTTGCTGAAATAAATAAAAATGGCAACGCGTCTATCACGTAGCAGTCTCGAACTGTGATTTTGTTTTTTTACGTGTTTCTAACAAAGTTGGAAGTTTGCTTAGTCAAAGTCATGTTTGTTTTAACAGTATCAGTCTGTTTTTGATGTGTTACTTCTATGTTGAGAAAATAAAATGTTGTTTTCACAGCAAGCCATGCCTACTAAAAAACGGTTAAAATAACGTATCAGTTAAGATTAGTCTGCTGATTCAAAATTTTTACTGTCTCTGTTTAAGTATATATTGGTATATATGCAATAACTTTAGTTTATTTATACAAAGCTGCGAAACAGTTTATATAGAGAGTGACTTAGATCTTTGTGGCCCCTGCAGGCCTTTAGTCAGTGAGCCCTAATGCCTGTTTAGGCTTGGGCTGCAACCTCAAGAGACATCATAAAAATGGATCGTACCATTGTTGTGTTTTTGGTAAGTGTATCATGAGGTGTTTGTAAGTATAATGTAAGATGTGTGCACTTATGACTTATGGGTGATGCTGTCATACCGTAACCTTAAGCCTTCCTGACACAGCGAAAGTGCTGGACACATGGGGTGTGTAGGTGATATCTGCCCAAAGGATGCCCACACAAGTCACATTGTGATTGGCAAATTTTTTTAATTCTTAGGAGTGAGCAATAATCACTTTAATGTCACTAATAGGCTCCTTGTGTAGTCTTCAGGATTTGGAAGTGATTAAAAAAATGAAAAATCCCTATAATGGGCGTGTAACTCACCCCCTGTACCCTTGCTTAGTTTGCTATGTCGCACTTTGTAGAAAAAAAATGTGCACAAATCTCTTTTGCTCGACAAGCTCATGGAGCGAACTGCGACCTTGACATTAAGTGCAGGCCACCAGCATCCCTCATTCAGGTTTGCCTATTTTTTGCCAGCAGACAGCTCATATCCCCCCATAAGGGCAGTTGTGACTAAGGCTTTAAGTGTTGAAGGCTGAAGTCGCCTGGTATACTAGCATGGACTACACACCTCTGCAGGGCACAAGGTTATGTTTTGATTGTTACCTCCGGTGTTAACGACAAATTTTGAAAAAGCAACATTTGATGATGCTTTTAAAATTCATGTGAAGGAATATTTGCACCTTTTTAGTCAGACTTGAAGGTCATCAGTAGTCTTAATGGCTCTTTGAGGATTGGCAAAACTAACTTAACTATTTGAACTTTTGTTTTGACAAAAATCAGTCATCTTGTAATGGCACGTAGGATGGCGTGATGCAAATTACATACAACACTGGATTTGACATTTCCATCTAAGCTCTTCGTTTTTCAGGAAGTCTTTCAACGTGTAATGGCATTTTTTTCTTTTTATTCAGCTTTGGTCGATTAAAGAAGATGTCAGTGAACGAGGAGAAAAGGGAATAGAATGAGGGTAGATGGAGCTGGAGGTAAAGGGACGCAGAGAGGAAGGACATATGCTTTTGACATGAAGTAATTATTAAATGATTTGACTGGAGAAAAAAAATGTAAATGAGATTTAGATGCACAAAGAAGATAATTGTTATGAAAGAATACTGAAAGTGAAAAACACTGCTGCTCTGCAGATTTACCCTGACTCACAAGTTGAGAGTTTTCTGTGTCACTCGATTTATCTAAACGCCAAACATTAATGAGAAAATGACCACATTGTAATGAATTTAACACACACATAGTGAGACTCAGCGTACAATCTATATTATGACTGCTAAAAAATTTGTTTGATATTTACAACCGAGGTGCGGGGGTATGATTACCATCTTAGAAAGGCACAATATGCAATCCATTAATATTTACTTATAGATGTACCACTTTCAATAAGAATATGAAAGGAGAAATGTTTTGTCATTGTCCTTATAATTTTGAAACATTTAAGTCTTTCAATTTTGTCAATTATGTTCTTAGATATTATATAAAAGTTAAAAGTATGGTGGCTGAAAAGACTTGAGTAATTAATATACTTTATCAGTATATATACTTTACTCACTAAAGAGAGAAATTAGCATCATAATGTTTGTTTCCTGGGGATGATAAACAGCATCACACCTGAAAGCAGCTTCTTTTGCGGTCCTGTGCTTTTTGTATTGATCTGTCACATATGGTGACAGATGGTGGGATATATGGTGGGAATTCAGTAAAATTAGTATAGTCATCGGAATGCTCAGTAAAAACAACAACAAACAAAGATGGCCTTTTTTCATGAAAATCATAAAAAGGTAAATGTCACACCCTAAGGAGTATAGGGGAATGCTCCATTGCCACACATTTTGTTAATGCTGTGGAAACATACCCGCTGTCTTTTAAAGAACTGTGTTTGTCATTCCCTCAAATCACTTTGAATGCAGTCTTTTATTCATTTTTTTTATAAGAGGAACAGTCAGTGACAGATACGTCGTCCGGATTTATGTTACCAGGGCCCCACCCTGGGGTTGGGGCTGGCAGGCAAACGCCTGGTGGCTGGGGCTCCTTCCACGGGCCCCAGTCGGGTAAAGCCCGAAGGATTGACGTGAGATCTCTCTCCAGTGGACCTACTACCTGCAGGAGAACTCAGAAGGGGCTGCTGCAATGTGGTTTGGGTGGCAGTTGAGGGGGAGTGCCTGGATGGCCTAAATCCCAGTCATGGAACTTGCCTTTTGGGACATGGAACATCAACTCTCTGGGAGGAAGGGAGCTTGTGCGGGAAGTCGAGAGGTACTGGCTAGATATAGTTGGGCTCACCTCTATGCAGAGTCTGGGCTCTGAAACTCAATCCCTCGAGAGGAGTTGGACTCTCTTCCATTTTGGAGTTGGACATGATGAGAGGCGGAGGGCTGGGGTGGGCTTACTCGAGATCAACCAGCTGAGCTGCCAAGTGTTGGAGTTCACCCCGGTGGATGAGAGAGTTGTGTCCCTTTGCCTTGGGGTGGGGGACAGGTCTCTGACTTTGGTTTCGGTGATCTGGGAGAATGGAGTCCAGGGAGCCTTACTAACGGCTGTTTCTGGTCTCTGTATGACCAGAGCAGGAGCTTGGACCGCATAGCCTGCAGTAAGTCAGACCTGTTCCCAGTGCATGTTGGACTCCAGCAGGACTGCCCTTTATCACCAGTTCTTTGTGGACAGAACTGCTAGGCGCGGACAGATTTCCTCTCTGCTCTTTGCAGATGATGTTGTCCTGTTGGCTTCATTGAGCCAGGACCTTCAGCGTGCATTGGAACGGTTTGCAGCCGAATGTGAAGCGGCTGGGATGAGGTTCAGCACCGCTAAGTCTGAGGCCATGGTTCTTGACCGGAGAAAGGTGGTTTGCCCTCTCTCGGTGGGTGAAGTAGAGGAGAAGTTTAAGTATCTTGGGGTCTTGTTCACGAGTGAGGGAAGATCGGAGCGTGAAATTGGTTCGACATCCACTGTAATGCGGTCGCTGTACCGGTCTGTTGTACCGGTCAGTCTACGTTCCAAAACTCACTTATTGTAATGAGCTCTGGGTAATGACCAAAAGAACAAGGTACCGGATGCAAGCGGCTGAAATGAGCTTCCTTCGTGAGCTTCCTCCGTTGGGTGGATATAGGGTGAGAAGCTTGGTCACCCGGGAGGAGCTTGGAGTAGAGCTGCTGCTCCTCCACATTGAGAGGAGCCAGTTGAAGTGCCCTCCTGGATGCCTCCCGAGGGAGGTGTTCTGGGCATGTCCCACTGGGAAGACCCAGGACACGCTGGACAGACTATGTTTCTGCAGAGGAGCTGGAGGAAGTGACAGGAGAGAGGGAAGTCTGGGCATCTTTGCTTAGAATGCTGCCCCTGCGACCCGGTCTCAGATGAGCAGAAGAAGACGGATGGATTTTTTATCAGTTTCTTCAGGAGTAAACATTTTCAGTTGGCAGTGATTTCATTTTTTTCTTTTTTTATTTAAAGAGTGAGTTTTGCACATCTGTCAGCTGACAAGCAATTCAAATCCCCACGCGCAGGCACAACAGCAAGGAAAGGTAAGACTATTGTCTGCACCTTCTGGAGTCTGGTGGATCACAGCTAAACCACCAACTGTACCATCCAGGTTTCAGCAGCTGGAAACGGCATGACAGCTACCAAAGATAGCAGACAGAAATCTCTGTAAGGAGCAAATAGCTGTTGTTGACTGAGAGAGTGCAGGAGTGATGGCGTCCATCTTTCAGGTGAGCTGTCAAAAAATTTGATGTACACAAGAAAAAACTGCAACTTAAAGGAAACTATACTTACTCAGCTTGGGCTTTCTTAAATCTACTTTTGTGCAGTAAAATAAAGTTAAAACACTCTGCATGATCATACCGAACAGAAAAAGTGATTGGTTCTGCATGAAAACCATTGAAAATATGAAGACAAATATAAAAGTTAGACCAGAGGTGGGTAGTAACAAGTTATACATAGTTACAGTTAGTAAAATATTTTTTTGTTAAAAAGAGTATAATTTCTGCAAAAACGAAATCTTATTACTTTTGCTGAAGGATATGTATTTATTTTTATTTTTTATTGATTTTTCTCTTTGTCTTTATTCTATGGTTAAACTCTCATAAGTTTAATGATGCGTCCCGCTGACGTTCCATGAGACGGTGACAAAAGAGATCTGACCTCAATCTGTCTTTTATCTGCTTAATTAAAGGTAAAATGAATAAGTTAAATAATTTTCTAAATCAGAATAATGTCATTTGATAGAATGAATTACTGAGAGTAAGATTAATTCATGAATAATAACTATTTGACACAAATGAAACTAAAACTGAACAAAGGTTGGGGTTTTCAGATTGCTGGAGTACCAAGTCTGCCCAGACTCTGTACTTGTGCAGAAAGCGATCAGTAGAGGTTGGAATCCAGATCAGGCGGAGCAATCCAAAACATAACAGCAGGAAAAAAGATTTGAGCAATGCTAGAAGATACAGTCAACAGCATAACCAAACGATAAGTGTTGTGTGCATCAACGTCAGAGCTGAGTAGGAGACGATTGCAGATCTGCCTATCAAAATTGTAGTCTTGTAAAATTTGCTGATGACACAGTCCTCTTAGCTCTCTCTTCTAGCCAATCACAGCTCAGCTATGCAGAACTTTATGAAGTGATGTGTTAACTCAGACCTTGAGCTCAACATAAACAAAACCAAACACATGATATTAACCTTTCCCTACAGACAGACACAGTTGGCTGAGTCAGTCCCCACCATCCTACATGGAGTGTGGGGTTATGGACCCAGGACATTGGTTGTTTGTTGTGTTTGGTATTCACTTCCTGTTTTATTTTGTTGTTGGTTGTACTTCCTGTGTTTCGCTACTGCTCTTTCAGGTCTCTTGACACTTCCCTCCTAGTGTGTGTTCCCTCCCTCCTTAATTGGAACACCTGTTTTCACTTACCTTATCCTCTCCTCCTGGTTATAAGTCTTCGTCTCCCTTGCACTGGTTGGCGGGTGGTTTTTGTACCTTCATGAGTTTGTGGTCAATTTTTGAGAACTTTACTCAAATAAATGAGAAACTTTGCAATTACTATTGCCGTCTGCATTTGTGTCCTCACGTCAACCCTGACATGGAGAGCCTGTGAAAATTGTTAAGGAGTACTAATACCTGGGAACAGTCTTTGATGGCATGCTGAGGCTCTCCTCTGACACTGAGGATATGCTAAAAAAAAGTCCAATCTGAGACAATACCTCCAGAGAAAATTAAAATCATTTGGAACCAACAGGGAAATTCTGGCCAGATCCTATTATGCTTTCATTGAAAATGTAATAACCTTCCTGTTCATCTGCTGGTTTCATTCACTAACTGTACAAAACAGAAACGTTCTCACACACATTGCAAAAGTCTGCTCAAAATCACCTAATCAGAACACTTGTCATTTTTTTGAGCCTTTCCATCATAAAATGGATCCATAAACAGTACCAATCCATACCTCTAGAGGGCCCCCATCGATTGGAGGTCTCCAGAAAAGTGGAACGGAGCGGTTGAGGCTGAGCGGCTATAGCTACCCATTGATTGGCAGAAAGGGATGACAACCAGAAATTGATGATGACTTATAAAAAGCGCCAATACGGCGCTCATAAGGTAACATTTTTTCCTTTTTACGGCGATATCCTTCTGAGCTACCTGCAATTATTTTTTAAACAACATTCCTAATGTACACCCCGTACCAGAAGTACAGTGTTCCCCTGCATATTTGCGTTTCTTTATTTGTGGTTTCACGTATTCGCAGATTTTTTTTCAGACACATGACTCTTCCACTTCATCACAAAAACTCAAGACGCTTTATAAAGTTTTTGTGTTCAAAGGAGGTGCTGAGGTGTATCGTTGCACAGCGGTGGAGGGGGAGCACCCGTTGGAGATATTTATGCTTTTTCTTTGTATATTATTGTGCCTCTTTTTGTATTGAGGAATTTTGCTACTTTTAGGGGGCAATGCAATGTTGATTTATTTTTTCATGAGCTACTATCTGCACCTTGAAAGGAATTGCCCCTCTGGGAAAAAGTCCGAATTTGAATTTGCTAGCTAATGCTAACATCAACGGAAAAAGCCATAGAGAACGGAGTCAAGACTAATAGCTCTGTAGCTGACAGGCAAATGTTTGAGGACACACCCTTTACTTATAGTTCCGCAGTGTGGACATATTTGTGGTTTGCTGTTTTTGCAATGACCGGAGCTACACATCCAACATGAGAAGCATCTACAGCGTAGAAAATTTTAATATGCAAATTTTTAAATAGAAAAGTATTTTTGTTCCTCTACAGGATAATACAAGTATCGAACCGCTATCGAACCGTGACCCAAATATCGAGGTGCAAATCGAACAGTAAGTAAATCGTATCGTTGCAACCCTAGTATCCACAGAGGGAGAGGCTATGCAATAAGGTGGGATAAGGAATAGTAGGACCTATTGAGCTAAAAAAAAAAGTAGAATATAAACAGTGATGCTTATGTTACACCACTGAAAACAGAGGAGAAAAAAAAATCTCTATAGTGATTTATGCATGTTCCTCATGCATGTGTTTATTGCAATGAATATTAACGAAAATAAGAAACATTTAAACACATTCTTTGAGCAAGTGTCACTTTTGGGAAAATGGATCACAAAACCACAAAATAAATACATAAATAAAATTCAGCAGGGCTGCTGATATAGCCTTCATTGAGCATCAAATTAAACCAAATTAAACACAAGATGGCGGTGTGCACGTTCTCTCGAGGCAAAATCATTACGAAATCCCATCACAAATAAAACTGCCAAACTTATCTAAACTCCACTTCAAAGTAACTGTAAACCAAGGGTGTCAAACGTACGGTCCGCGGACCGTATCCGGCCCGTCAGATGCCGTATTCCGGCCCAGTCATGAAGAGAAAAAAAGCAAACTTTTAACCCGTTCCTGTGGCGAGTAATGGCTCTTTAAAGAAATGACAGAAACGTGCAATTCTGCCACTAGGGGGAGCAAAGGAAAAGCAAGACTATCAGGACAAGAGATCCAGAAATAAACAGCATATCTTTGCAAGCGCGTGCCACGTCTGGGCAAGAGACAGTCTGGTTTCCCAAGCCTTACGCTGTTAAGTTGCCATAAAAATGATCAGATGTGACACCACAATTACCAAAATGTCGTTGTCAAAAAGAAGAAAGGCTGACGTGGAGTGCTGAGCTTTCCAGGAAAAATGGACAGTTTTATTTATTCATGGAGCTGAATGCAAAACCTGCGTGCTTGATTTGTAATGAACAGGTCGCAGTGCTCAAAGAATATAATATTCAGCGCCACCGTGAGATACCATGGATACCATACCATAAAGAAAAGTTTTACCATTTGTAGGGGCAGAGAAGAAGAGTTTAACCAACTATTAGCTGGACTAAAAGAAAAAAAAAAAAACAGCAATCGGCATTCACTGCAGCCGTGACGTCAGTGATGGAGCAGTGAAATCTTTCTACCTTATTGCAAAAAAGTTGTTGCAAACATCCAAACCATTTACAGGTGAACTTGTGGAAAAAATGCATGCTGAAGGCTGCGGAAGTCATGTGCCCCAAAAAGCAGTTGACCTTTGCCAACAGAAGTGTGTCAAGGATTACGATTGCAGATACATGATCTCTCAGGAGACTTGGCCAACCAAATGAAGGACAGAATCCAGTCATTTATTGATGAAAGCACCAATATCACAGATATTACAGCACTGTGTATATTTATTAGAGGTGTTGATGAGACCATCACAGCAGAGTTTAAATCAGGTTATATTACTGGTCCAGCCCACTTGAGATCAGACGGATTGAATGTGGCCCCTGAACCAAAATGAGTTTGACACCCCTGCTCTAAACTAATCATTACACGTTTCAATACTATATTCTGGCCAAAAATATTAATATTTGGTCATCATTACCTGGGAACAGGAGAGAAAGAATCATGAGAGGGATTTTTCCATGTTCCTCATGCAGGTGTTTATGGCAACGAGGAACAGCGAATCTCCCCCTGGTGGTAGGTGAAGTCTTAACTAATCAATGACAGCATTCCCCGAGACATATCAGTCGATTACCAATATCAAAACACGTATTTAACGCTTTAATGGACAAGTCAACAAGCCATCCTCATAAATATATCCTTAAAAGTTAAATAATCTAATTCAGGCAAACCAGAAATTCCGATCAAGACAAGCGTAGAACAGGAAACTTCCGTTTCTTAGTCCAAGTTTTCAGGGTTACGTAATTACTGCATATGGTTTTCAAAGCAGCATATTGCCCTAAGCCAAAGTCAGTGTGTCAAAGTCAAGGCCCACAGGCCAAATTTGGCCCGCCGTGTGATGACACCTGGCCCGCAAGATCATTTTATATTGTTGGTATCAATCAATGAGTTACTTATTGATATTAAAGGGCTGGCGATATGGTGCGTTGGTAATAAATTAACAACAGATCCCATCATGCAGCTGTCTTGCTGAACACCAGTGTTGTCAGAATGGGCAGTTTCTTGCTCAGTTGGACAGTTTTGATTCCACATTTGCGGGCACAAATAGTTTTGGGTGGGTGGACATAATTGCATCTATCCTCGCCATTGCGAGCAACTAATAATAAATAAAGATGTTTTTTTTAATCTGTTCTTTAAATGCAATTTATATGAATGACTTTTAATATTTTTAACCTCAAAAATTGCTGGTTTTTGCATGTTTCCTGGCAATTACTGTGCAGGCTCCGATAATATGACCCAAGAGCAAAAAAAATGGAATGATTTGATTTGTTATTCCTGAAAAGCACAAATGTTGTTTATATTTTTTAGACTTTGTTTGCTTTGTTATGCAGCATGTTCATATTTGTATAATTTTGACCGGATATATTTTTATGGAGATTAAAATCTTTTGGGATATCAAAACAAAAATATATGTTTTGATGAACTTGTATAACTTTGTATTTACTTTGGATATAATGGATATATTTTCATGGAGTGAAAAACATAAGAAGTTGTTTAACGTTTAAATTAATTCATTCTGGAATATTATTCCTGTCTGTTCTTATTCATATGTATGTGAAAAAAGTTACATTTCAAAATGCTAAGTTTATGGAAAAATATGGAAACTGAAGCAAAAAAATCCACTCTTTAGTGACTGAATGCTGCCATTTCTGTCTCTATTAGTTGTATTCTATAGCCTCGTTTCCACTGAGCGGTCTGGTATGGTAAAGAGTGGTACGGTACAGTCCAGTTAACCTTGGTGAGTGTTTCTACTCAATTAAGTCTGTCTTCCACTGAGCAGTTTGTTTTCACGGCACGTGTGGTGTAGACAGCATGTCATTGTGTCATAGTAGTGCGACTACTAGAAAAGCAACAACAGCGGAGGTCCTTCAGCAGCTCGTCTTTTTATTGCTTTACTTTTGGTACATCTCGTGTAACCGGAATTTTATGTTGCTTGAATGCTTACAAACATTGGAATTATTAGCTTAAATGAGTGCTATATTGGCGCTTTCTGATGTCGTCATCACTTTCTGCCAATCAACAGGTGGCTAGAGCAGCTCCGCCCCCACCGTTCTGTTCCACTTTTTAATAGACCTACAACTGATGTGGGCCCCCCAAGAAGTACGATTCAGAACTGTTTAATGGGTCCATTTTACAATGGAAATGCTCAAAATACAGGCCCGTACTGGTCTGCTCAGTGAAAACGAGGTTTAAACTTTTAGTCATAAAGAGTCGATGTCAGATGTGTGTGAGTGTGCATAATAGAATAATAAATGTGTAAAAAAAATTATATTCTTCTTGTTTTTTTTAGTGCTATAAAACACTTACTAACGAAATATTAAACCAAACTTAAATACGTTTTAGGTTAAATAATTCATAGTGTTGTTCCACATTGAACATAAAAGTAATGAGTTAAATCTCCATCATTTAATGGAATAAAAAGTCTGATTTGTGGTATGTGCTTCTCTTTGACTTTTTCTTTTCTTTGTTGCTTTGCAATTTAATTAAAAATGTCAGAGAATGGGCTATAAGTGCTCCCACCTGTCTAATAAATCTCACCACCGAACGCTTCAGCTCAAAGGCTTGAGAACCACCAGGTGGTTATTGGAATGAGTTGCAGGTTGAAAAATGATGAAAAATGTGGGTTCTTTCATTTATCCAACATTGCCAAATTTTATTTTAGGTCGGGACATAAAGGGATCAACGGTAAAAAACAAGGTAATCAAACATTACAGTTAACGAACAAGGAAGATGACCGCCCCAGATATGATAGGAGGAAGTCAATCCCCTCAGGAAACTCAAAGGAAATCAATTTTTTTAAAATAATAATAATAAACAAAGGAGAACAGAACAACAAAAGTAAATATACCTACTGCAGAAATGTTGTACTAAATAAACTAATTTAAATTGTGTATACTGTATATCAGTTTATGAGCTGCCAAGGCCGTAAATATAAATACAACAATAACCTGAAATCAGTGCGGGATAGTGTGCAGAACTAAGCCTTTATCATGTGCCAGTGCAAAGCTTTGGGAATTTTCTTTGAATTTTTACACTTTTCCATCCATCCATGTTAAGCATCACTGCATGTAGACAATTTCTCAGAATGTTTTGCAGTAGTTCCTCCCAAAGACCATGGCTGTGAGGGAAAACGCTTTATATTCGAAATGGGTTTTGATGATTGGTTCAAAACTGCAAGATTGAGTGTAATTCTTCACTGGTCTGAGTTGCCTACTCATGTAATTTCCTTCCTTTTTGAACCGCTTATCATTTCCTAAACCTGACCATAGGACAGCCGCCGATTACTTTGAAAGGTGAACCAGCTCACAGTAGCATCACCTGAAGCAGGACCCATAATCCCTTCTAAACCTGTCCGATTGTGAGTTCTTTACAGTGTCAGAGGTAGTGCAGGTGTTTTAGACTTAGCTGCTTTTAATAAATCCCTGGAAGCCATGCGAAGGCGGATTTGAGAAATTAAATGGGTTTTACTTTGAAATGCTGAAAACAGAATGCCATGCAGCGAGCTCCAGGTAAAGAAACAAAAAAAGGACATTAGTCTGTTTACATGGTAAAATGTTAATGGTGCCTAATAAGGGCAAAATTCTCTGGAAGCTCATTTGGGACTAATTGAGACTTTTTTTTTTTCCCAATAAAATGACCTACCAACCCACACCGCAGTAATCATGTCACTGGATTAAGACTCAAAATATATTTCTTCACCTTCCCTTTTAAAGTAACCTGGCTTTGGAATGCACCTTTATTGCAGCCATTGGTTTTGTCAGGAAGATGGCTGGCAACTATAATGCAGTAATGGCTGCTTGACAATACTAACACACCACATCTCTGCAAAGCCGCTCCCTGAGAGGATTAATGCTTAAAGACCCCAATAACTTGCTGCTGTCCAAGGATGAATCCCCCAAATTGTACCCACTGCTAAACTGCCACTCCTACTTATGTTAAAGACACCTTCCTGAGGTGGAGGTTGCAAGCAAACACACATCAAACCTCTTGTGTGAATCTGTCACTTCCTCCTGCTAGAATTCCTTTACTCCACATGGCGTCCTTCCTCCTCTCTTCGCTGCCTCCCACATTTCACTCTATCTCGCGCACTCACAAACACACCAGTGACAGATTACCTCCTTTCATCTATCTTTGTGTGTCTTTGGACGGTTCCAGCCCGTAATGGGATTGGGCAGATTACGTTCCAGCCATTGTTGTAATGTCCGTGTTTTACAAATCTCTTCCTCCTCAGATGCTTTAATGCAAGCTGCTAACGCAGAGGACACCATGAGGGGATGCGGCTCTTATCGGGAGTTCTTTGCGTCCTGGCCTCCTTGCTCCGCCATCCTTCACCTTCTCCGCAAACTTCGGTGTCAACAGTTTAATCAAGTTACGATCAGCCTCACTGACCACAACACAAGGGGGCGCAAGGCCGATGGCCGTCCGGCATCCAAATTGGAAAAATGACAGGCACTAATACACATTTCAGAAGCCATTCTTTGGTAATAGATGTACCACTGAGCTATGGCAACACTCCTATGCAGTCCAGAGGAGGTTAATAAGGGTCTTTTCACATTGCACTACTAATGCTCCTGCCAAGTGAATAATTACAAGGATTTTTCATTTAGGTAGAACGCGTTCACCTTGTGGCACTCATACAGCATCATTGCATGAGTTAATCAACAGGATTATGCTGTCACTCAGATATTTCAGAGCTTTCTGCTGGCACAGAACACAAGACTTATCGCTCAGAGGAAGAACCTTTTAATAGAGGAAGCTCAAGGTCTGTCACGTCTTCTGACTTTAGTTTGGCTTGAATTAGTCCCTGTGCTTTTAAATGTGTCTGTTTATGAGTGGAGGACGTTTCTATGATAAAACATTTGACATTTACTGACTTAAGAAAAGCAATGAAGTATATCAAAAAGTGTCATTTAGCTAATGAAGTGTTGTATACTTTATATTTTTTTAATACAAAAAATATATTTAATAAGCCACAACAGAGAGCATTTAAATATACCTTTATTTACAGAGAACTTTACCTGTCGTTCAACACCTCAATGTGGCCAGACCAGCATATTTTCTACGTCACAAATATGTTTTTTTCTTTTTCAAACAGTATTTTTATTAGCGTACAGCCCAGCAATCCATTCTCGTGTTACAGTGGCAACGGGCCGCACCATGTATGGAATAGTCCGCTTTGTGTGAAAAAATCACAAGAATAAAGTACTAAAAATTGATTGAATATTTATTTATTTTGTTAGTGACCCTGGTTTAAGTGGAATAATACCCAGTATACGAATTGGAAGACCGTTGCTTCTGATGTGTAATTAATCTGTGTTAATAGATGATAACGGGTTAATTATTTTTAATCAAACGCGTGCGTTAGCGCTTTAACGTTGGCAGCCCTAAAAAAACGGACTGAGATTAATGTCCTACCACATTAAACATTGATTTAAGATCAATAAAAGCACAACCAGAGTTAATCCACATACATGGCACTCCGTATTAAAAGCCATACAGTCTTTTTTTTTTAAAGGGTTTACACGGACCTCATAGTGTGGAAAATACGTCTATTAGACAAATTCTCAAGAGCATGTTAAAAACACCAAAAACACGATTTTCATTGGAGTGGGTATCAAAGCACTGCTGAAGTGTAAAGGAAAACCAAGTGTCAGTTCATCAAGTAACCACAAGTGACAAGTTCAATGTTGTGTAAAATAGGTCAATTTTGGAACGCAAAATAAAATTTCTCAAACTTCCTTAGTACTTGCTACACGTTTCATATATTCCTTGCAGGATTGGCTACCTTCCCACCCAAACATGAAAGCCAAATCTTTCTAATGGGATTGTGTATCCACACTCACGTTTGTGCACGCTCAGTCTTCCGTACGGTAACTTCTGACGAATGAACAGTGAAAGATAAAGCCCAATGCATCTGCTCTGTATCACTGCCTCAGCTGGATCTGTGCTTCTCATGCATAAAGACATTACGCAGCTTGTTCTGGCTGAGATAAATTGCTACCTGCATGCATACAAAGCACTTTTGATCTTCCTCATGCTGATACACGTGTGCAGATACAGGGAGAATTTGAAGAACCAGAGTTGCACTGCGTTGTACTGAGCTCTGTCACCAGCTGGGTGTTTATGTAATGTGTAAATTTAAGTCGTTGTGTGCTCCTATCAGGAAACCTATGTCTTCATTTTCTCACAGCATGAAACTATTTATCCAACTGTATGCTCAGTGGATAAGCACTGGACAGCTGCTTAATGTGAATTCAGTCCCTGAGGCACACGAGGCGCTAACCCTAACCCAGCAACATAGCAAATTTTCTATGCTTTCTATTCTAGATAGATAGACAGACAGACAGAGTTTTTAAGCTTTAAAGTAAAGCTTTTAAAGTAAAATAAGAAGAAAAGGGACATCACTGGTCCCATTTTTTTAAACCAAAAAAAGTTTTTGAAGGTTTATTTTTATAAAAGGAAGATTTTTCTCCATTGATCATCAATGCACTGTTCTTAGTGGGAAAACAATTATAAAAACTCGCTTTAAAATTAGGTACTTTGTTCCATTTATACTGTAAAGCTATTCTAAAATTCTGATTTTATATGAACTTTATTTTATCTTCAAAAGCAGGGGCAACACATTTAATTAGAGCTCCAACAATTCCTCAATTTTGGTGATCCCACCCTCAAGAAAAACAGTTTTGGGTTAAGTAAAAGCAACCAAAAGAAACACAAATAATTTAAAAAATGAGATTTCGAGGCTAAAATCTGAAAAGTAAAACAAAAAGGAGACATCTGGTGACAGACTGAAGGTACAGCAACCAATCAAGAGGGATGAAGCACTGACACAACCCTATCAGCAAATGACCATCATAAGATAGTTGATGTTTTTTTAAGTTACTACCAATCATTTTAAATCCTATTTATATATTAAAAAGGAATTGCATAAGTGCTGTTAGAGGAACTGCACCAATTATTTGTGTATCACTAAAAACAGTTTTCAGAGAATTCAAAACAAACTTATATTTACAATAGACTAAAATGTTAGAACTTTTGTATATTGTTGCAGCTCAGAATCTGTTAAAGTAACAGGCAAATAAATAAAGAAAACACTTTTTTTAACTATTGGTGTGATGCCAAAAAGTGAAAACAAAGTGAAAGATATTGTTAAAAAAAACAGAATTAAAATTGAAATAATAAAAAAGAACAGTTTGGCAACTAAAGTGAAGTTCCTACTCTACTTTCAATGGGATGCAGAAACTCTTAGAAATTTAAAACTAAGTCAGTTTGGCCACTGGAGACGCGTTCACACCCAAAATACAGAGCATAGCTTGACAACAATTATCGAACCGAAAGAAATCTAAAATTGGAACAAATGTGAACACGTGGGATTTTCCAGCGTGACTGTGAGGACAATTAGCAACACAGCAAGAACAAGTTCTAATTTTATATTAAGGTGTATTTTTTTTTTTTTTTTTTTTATAATTTCACATTAAACATTTTTGAAGCTCTGAAGTTGACAGCAGCTTCTAAGTTTTTGCTCTCACACTTTATATTTCAGACAGTCGATCCTGAAATGATTTAAATACAGTACACAAACTTAGTCTTTTCTTTATTTGCTTCATATGTATATATATGTATATATATATTTACATATATATATATAGAGAGAGAGAGAGAGAGAGAGAGAGAGAGAGAGAGATTGCTATATATATATTTATATATATATATATATATATATAAAAGCTGGAAGGAAACCTGTGTTGTAGTACAGGCTTTGATGTATACTTTGCATTTACTTCCTGCTTTTACACCATTCTGTCTGTTGCACAAATTGCGAAATTTAGATTAATGAAGAGTTTTGAAGCAGATTTGATAAACGGAAAAAAGGAAAAAACAACATTGTTTGAGAAAAAATATGTATTTGCTTTGAAGCACCTTTCTTTTTGTAGGCGACAAAGGCTGCAACTTCATGCTGCAAAGCAAAGCTTTTATTTTTTTGTAAATCTTAAAGATGTCAAAATTGAGTAAGAGTTTTAAAGTAAGCTTTTAATGTGTTTGACATTTGCCAAGGTAAACTGAATGTTCCAGGAAACATAAATCAAAATTGTGTATGAGGTTGTGAGGAAAAAATGGCTAGATTGTATTGAATCATTTTATAAACCTGCATGAACCGAGCCACAGCTGCTGGTTCCCATACAGCTGCTGACTGGTAAGTGGGTCAGATAAGCTGGCCAAGATACAGAAGCTAATTCTCCACAGTATTTTTTCTAGCAAAAGTGTGAGTTTTTCTCACTTCATCCCTTTGAAATATTTTTTTAAAAATTAAATGTGCTGAAAACTTGCATCTCCCAACTTAAGTTGTTCTTTTTTTCTTCTATGTGAACCTGCTTTTGTCAGATTTTGAGGCCTCATTTATCAAATAAGGTGGGAAGATTTTGCATGTCTGCTGAAAATAATGGCTTCCATTGGGTAAAAATAACAGTAAAATGTTATATTATGTCATATATATATATATATATATATATATATATATATATATATCTCATCAGTTCAGGGAGACCCAGACCTAGACCCCCTTGTGACCACATTGTTAGAAAGTAGCATAAAGAGTCTTACACAAGGATCCAAACCCTGGGAGTCAAACCCGGATTTCCCGTACTCCGTTCCTGCACTTGAAGAACCTGAGGTGTGCAGCTGCTACCCTCTGCTCATCTATTGATCTATTGTAAAACGCTTTTACAATTAAAAAAAACGGTGGTCTTTAAATAATGAGCCAACATTTTTTTAAAACTGTGGTTTTCTAGGACATCATTTTTGCAGAACAGCAGGAGTTCATTTGAAATTTGCCTCTGAGTTGTGGGCAGCATCATTGTCATGGAACCCCCTTCCCATTCTTGAGAGCTCTCTGTTTACACGCTCTCCTGCTAGCTCATAGCCCTTCACACCCCCAACCTAACGTTTGTATTGGAGCTATCCAGCCACACAGTTTGAGCCAGATGCCAGGTCAGACGATGAAAACAAAGACGTACGTGGATTTAGTTGTCTACAGGTGGATTCATCAGAATGGGGCACAGCAGGGAGCTTGTGGCCTGAGTAGCGTTTTTTTTTTTTTTTTTCTTGTTTTTATGTCACAAATACAATCTTTTTCAAACGGGCATTTTTTCATCTGCTCCTGATTCACCATGATTTGAATAAAGAAATTCTCAGAAATGCTATTTTTAGCTTACATTTTTCTAGGCATGTCCATCACAAGAAAAATGCTACAAGAACATGCTAAAAACACCAAAAACATCATTTTCTTTGTAAGAGCTACTGATATGGAAATCTGTTAGCACCTCACTCATTTCCCACTTTGAGATTTCCAAGTGAAACAGAACAAGTTCTCTTTTGCTCTTTGTTTTTGTTCTTCCTCTACATTTCACTTTGTCGGGCAGCAGCAACATGGAGCAGTATTTTCACCCAATTCCAGATCTCTCCTGACAAAATCCTCCTGGATCTTTTTCTGTCTTAAGCTTCCGTCGTGGATCTCCGCAAAAGCCAAGAGATTTTCCAGCGATTAACCACAGTCCAGTCTACTTCGCTTTAAGTGCACATAGTGGAGAACACCGGGTCTTGCGGGGAACGAGAGTGTCAGAGTCATTACGTTAGTTTCTCCGAGCAGCTCATGCCTGCTTAGGTTGTGACGCGTTTCTCATTTTCCTAACATGGAACGCACTCTACTGTGTGACATCATATTAAACTGCCTGTCATTGCAATACAATATTCCACGTGTAACTGATCAGGGCTGCTTTACGTAGAATAAACACTTAAATAAATCTGTCTCTTGACATTTATTTCCATCCCAGCGACAGTTTGTTGTTTGGTTCATCTGGTGGTTTTATCTCATTATTTCTGTCCGCAGACAATCAGCTAGTGTCTCCTGGAACAACAGTGCTCAAGTCAACACCATTAGATCTTGACTCCTGCAGGGCCTTCCCTTCCAACACTGACAGTCTTTTCTCTGCCTGTCACTCATGATTCCGTTAGCTGTACAGTATGTGGCTGCGTGGGTGTTCTGCTGTCCCTGGCATTTCCATGTGTGTGTGTGACGCTGCGCTTCCACAATAATGCTTTCAGAAGGCTTGACCAGAGTGCACACAAGAACTTTATACAGCCGTTTGTGCAAAAACCAGCTTAAAAACAACGACGATTAATCAACAGCTTTTGTTTCAGTTGCTGTTGTTTATTTGCGAGTACCAGTGGAAAGAACGGGCCTGAACTGGTCATGAAAGATGGTGCAGAACCCAGAATGCAAGAGAACAGGCTTGGTACAGGAACTGAAATTTTAGTAAAGCTAACAGTTATTCATTTATCAGCGCTAAGCAACCTCGCCCCCTTTCCCTTCCCCATTCCTAAGACCTTGGAGCAGGGAGCTTGTGGCCGGCCCAGCGCATTTCCTACATCACAAATCAACTCTTTTTCAAACGACATTTTTTCGTCTGCTCCCGATTTACAATAATTAAGAAAAAAAAACTCTGAAAGGCATTTTTTTTTCTTTATATATGTCCTCCATCATCAGAAAAATACCACAAGACTCAGCTGTGGATGGCTATCAGATGAAACACAGAAACATAACTAAAACTAACAGGAAACACATTTTTTACATGACTTTTACATGACAAGACCATCATATATGCATTTACTACTCTATGCACGGCAAATATTTTAGCAAATTTGTCCATAAAACATCTTTATTCTGTACTTAAAAATAACTGTAAATTTATGTCAGATACTAGTTACTTTAAACTAAATTTCTAATCATAAAAAGATTATTTGACCACCATTTAGTTGTAATTATTAAACCCTTAAACACTTTAGGTCCAGTGTTACATTCTTCCAGGTGATTCTGAAGCAAAGGAAAGCAGCCTGCACAGCAGCGAAGTGTGTATGCGAGTTTTTACAAAACCAACGTTAATCAGCTTATTCTGTTGCAAAAAAAAAAAAAAAAGTGGCTTTGCATGCAACACTTTATCTTAGTGATGTGTCGGCGGCGCAAAGCGATATCCGAATCAGCTGATTGGGAGAACGGATGAGGCGTTATCAAACTTCAAAGAGCATTTGTTGTTTAGGTGACATCTCCAGTGTTAAATGGTTCAAAAGTAAAATGTCAAATCACGTCCATTTGTATTACGGTTTTGCATATGCAAATAAAATGTGTTGATTTTTTAAAAGAAAAAAAAGTACCCAATGCTTTGAAATGACCAATTTCTCACTGTGTAATTACTGTTTGTCACTGCTACTATGAAATATTAGTATTGAAGCACGTGTACAAAGGTTTTGCCGCAGTAAAAACATTTTGCACAATTAGAAAAAGCTCTTCTTTCTGCGGAAATATTGTTGCGGTGCCTCTGATACACTCACAAAGTGTTCTATCACTACAACTCTTAAAAATAACAAAGTCAAGTTCCAACCTTCCACTTTTGATGCAAATGTGTCTCAATTGAGCGACCAATCAGGATCTGCTTCCAATTCTGTCTCTTGGGTTCCAGACTGAAATGGCATTCTGGCCTTTTTATGTCTTTACTTTCTAAACCAAACCTGAAACATTCTTTATATTTGTGTGTATTCAGTTATTTGTTGAGACTGAACATTTTCTCCGTTTGTAACTTCACTAAAACTGAACCTGAGAAGGGCAGACAAAACACATTCCATCCAGCTGTCTCCTGCTCTTTATCTCGAGCTAGGTTTTGGGAGCAATAGTGTAAGCAGGGATGGTTTCCCTCCAAATAAAAACTACATCCTGTTCTTCCCCAAGGCGCTCCCAGATCAGCTAAGAGACATGGTACCTGCAGCTCGTCCCCTGTTCCTTCTCCCAATGTGATGTGCCCAGAAATCCTGCCGAGGGAAGCATCCAGAAGGTATCTGGAAAATACCCTAGCCAATAAAAGAATGCAAACTTTTTTTTGTCATACTTTTATTTCTTTATGACTTACAACCATCTGCAAATCATTATTTTTCTAAGGGGGTATTTCCTAAAGTATCATTCCAAGTAAATCAATTGCAGCAGGAGGATCTTAATTGACACAGGATGTATTTTATATTGAAAGGAACTTGTATGTGCTGCTGTCAGAAAAAAATAACACTTTTATAATTCAATTACTGTAAATATGTATGTGATATATTTTATAAATAAATAGTTTAAAGGCCACAAAAATATGAATGAAGTGATTTTTTTCTAAAACATTAACGTGGGACTTTGCAGCTTTCGCTGGGTTTTGGTCTCCAAGAAACTGGACCAATGACGCTAAAGGTTACAGACCCCTGGTCTAGAGTATTTGCTGGGTGCTCTACACCAAAATTAAAACATCTGGATCAGTGGGATTTGAAATGATTAAAAGTTAGAAGGTGTCAAAGTTAAGTGAATAAATAATGAGACATGGCCGAATCACAGGGGCTGAGCTAGAACATTTTATTTGAGGGGGGGGCAGGAGACTTTGGAAGAGTGGCAAATGAGAACAGCAGAATGGAAGGCCATTGCAAAAAAAGGATCAAAAATACCTATTTCTGATAGTTTTATTATGATTGTTGTCTTTATTTCATTTAAAAAATATCACTTGTTATTTTTGCTTTATTTAAAAGAGCTTGTATTAATTATTTCTTAATCTTTGTCAATATTTATACTAATATGAGCTCAAAAACTGAGGAGGCAAGTGGGGGGCCAAGCATTTTCCCTTAGGGGGGGCAGCTCCCACCCCTTGCCGCGCTGTAGCAGGGTAGTAGGTGAAGGCATCAACACTTTTGAAGAAAAGGTGCAAGCTGTGAAAGACTGGCAAACACCTACCACCCTCAGAGGTTTGAAGATCACCTCCTACTCAAACTAGTCTGGTATCCAAAGGGATGAAGTGTTCTAAACTCTTTGGTTTTGAAAAGCAACTTCAACTTGTTGAGAACAAACAATGATTGTTATTCTGTTAACTGTAGTTTTTCTTGCAGTTACTAATTTCACCCTCCTCCTTTATCCGGACTTGGGACCGGCAAAGTGCTTGTAAAAAGACACTTTGGTGGAGTTACTTTTTTTTTTTAATATATTTACCAAACTTGTGTGGGAAGCCAGCGTACCTGGAGAGAAACCCACTTGTGAATGAAATAGCTCGCTAATTTGAAATTATGATATGTTTGCAGTTCTCTATATCAATATTATCGATTTATTTATTTTTACTGTATATAATTCATATGGTCTTATTTCTGCATATTTTTTGTTAGTCTATTTTTCTAGCTCGTCTCTTACTTGAATACTGAGCTACAATGTATTAAGTCAACAAGCTCATTTTCATTCTGTATATAATATAGTCTTTAATTTGATGACATTTTTATCACTAGTCTAAGTTTTTTAGCTTTGCAGTTACTCATATTAAAGTACATTGACACACCGCTCCCACAGAAACAGGTGGCTTTGTCAGGTAAATGAACTGATTCATCCCACCTGTGTTGCTCTGCTGCTCAGTGCCTGAAAGTCACGTGTACCTTTGACTCTAAACAGTCAGAGTGTTGTTGCCACTCAAACTTAAGTCTCATCAGAGAGGCCACAAAGACAGACGACAAACCAAAGGCAGAGACTTTCACTCTGGCTGTAGAGTCACAGGCACTGCACACTTGTTTGATTGTAGTGTTTTGTTTTGTTCTATTTTATTTTATGTACTAGTCTAATTTTTAACTTTTCAATGATGTACATCAACTTTTTCTGGCTTCCAATTACAATGCAGCAACAACGTCTTTCCCATTCTGTACATGGATTTTATTTTATTCTATTTTGTTTACTTGTCTATGTTAACCTTTTTCTTTTAGTCTTATTAAAGTACATTCCCATGTCTGGCTTCATGCCAGACTTGCCTTTCTTTTTACCATCCAGTATTGGGATTGCGGGACATTTTCCCATTTAGCCTTCTTTCAGAATGTGGTGTTCTTGAACTTTTTCTTCTTAATTTAATTTGTTTCTCATGGCACAAGCAGCAGGAACAAAGTTTCTATTTAAAAAAACCTCCTCTTGAATCTCTGTCACGGTGACGTATTCCGATTAGGCCTTTTTTTGGAATGTTGTCTTCCCGGACATTTAATTCTTGCCATGCTAACTCAACTTTGGCTGCAAAGTTTCTTTTTAAAACACATTTTCTTAGATCTATGTCTCTGTGACGCTTTTGAAGTCTTTCAGAATGTCGTCTGCTTGAACATTTTCTTCCCGCTAACACAGCAGACACAGATCCACAACCTCCTTTACTGAGTTGTTTATGTTGCACAGATTGTGCCTCAAATTCAGCCTTTGGGTCAACTTCTTCAGCTTTGTCTTTTTTTATTCTTTTGTTTGGAAGTTGTTCCAGATCAGTTGCCTTTCTCTTTCTGTTACCATCCCGTAATGACTTTGCAGACTTATCTCCTTGGGAAGGGGACCGCCGTCTTTTCTTTGCCAGCACCACCGGTATGGGACCCTGGAGGCTTGACAGCCGGTTGGGCTGCCTCTGTCCCGTCTGGTTCCTGACCAAGGATCTACAGGGGCGGTGCTTGGGGGGTGGGGGCTGGGGCTTGCCCTTGGAGCTGGCCCCCTCTAGGCTCCTCTCTCTTTGTGTGGAGTGTGGGGGAGTCAGCTTGCGAAGTACCTCGAGGGGCCAAGCCACTTGGCAGTGGTCCCCCCTCCCATGGTTTCCGCACAGTTTCGCCCCCTTCTCTCGGTTTTAAATGCACCTTAGACACGTAGGATCCTTGGTGGGGGGTGCTTGGACATCACTGCCAGCAAGCAGGAGATGTCCTCTCAGTGCTCTACCTTCCAATTTTTACTGCACTGTAGACATTTAGGGCTCCTTGGTGAGAGGGTGTTGTCCTCAGTGCTCTGCTTGCCATTTTTAACTGCACACTATATTACACACACCCTTTAAACCTCAACAAACACACCCCAATACACACACACAAATACATTACACAAGGAAGGTGGGACTACTGATCTTCTGTCCCCTACCCCATCCCTGGCGGAGGGAACAGGGCCTTCAGCAGCGGCGGCCTTGTCTCTTGGGTGTTGGCCTCCTGGGCCCCTGCTGAAACAACAGAAAACTTTTGAAAAGGATGTTTGAGAAACACAACAAGAGGAACAGATGAAAAACATCAAAGATCCGACAGTCTCACATAACCTTCACAAAAAAAGAAACGAAACAGAAATTGCAGAAACACGACAAATGAAAAACTGTGACATTTCACAAAACAGACCTATTGACAAACAAAGCACAGCAGAAAAACACAAACATATAATTTGCTTTGCCCATTTCTTAAATGTTCTTTAAATGCCACTTTTGTCGCTTTCCTGCAAAAAAAATCCCAACAATTTTCACTCACTTTTTTTACTCATGAAAAAAATAATCCTCTCAGTTTGTTGTGTCGTCAAACTTGGATTTCTAAACTTTATCTGCTTCTGTTTTATTAGAAAGTCTGGTTTTCACTGCAGTAAACGACTTCACCTCTGTATTCCTGCTGTGTCCGTTAAGGACAGCTCAGGTTGTTAGTGGGAGCACTGACAGCTAGAGTTGGGCAGCAATGAAAGCTCTCAGTTTACAGAAGGACAACACATGGGATTTTGTTGGGTTTTTTTTTTTTACATAAGCCTGTGCGTTTCCATGTCAGAGTGGTGTTACATGTTAACCTGGTGTGTGTGGACAGGTCTGCTGTCTGCCTCTGGGTTCTCCCCACAACAGAGGATGGACGTCCTTGTCAGCTGCGATAGCTAAAGCCCTGTCTGTCTGACAGCAGCAGCAGCAACATACATAGACTGCTTTGCTGCACCGTGTCTTGGTAATGTCACAGCACAGGGAACGACAGGAGTCGCCATCAAAATGCACATAGGCAACCCTGTCCTCATGTCCCCTTCTCCTTTTTTTTCTTTTTTGCTCCCCAATTCTTCTTTCTTTCCTTCCTAGTTGAACTAAGACAAGCTGTGTGTCTGTGGGCTGAAATCTGTCATTGAAATGTGTTGGGATTTAGTTTCACCATCCCGTTTCCAAGCTCTCGTCAATGACAAGGAGCAACTGGAGTGAGAAGCTTTTCTTTCTTTTTTACCCCCTCCTTCCTCTCTGCTGGGTCTCACACTCGAGACGAGACAAGAGAGGAAACGCAAGAATGAGTGCGCACAGAACCTGTATCAAGGGAGGGCGTCGCAGTGGAAGGGTGGAGTCATCTTGAACCGCCAGATAGGAAGATAATGAGAATAGATGGCAGCCGATGACAGCGTCCATCTGCAGACGTGCTCACCAAAGGGAGAACAACACAACCAATCAGGTGACAGCTGCTGACAAGCACTTGTACTAAATTGTTTTTTTTTTCCATCTTTGGGGCTGTTTTTTTGTGTGTTTTTGTTTCTTGGTTTGAGCCCCGCTGCTTCGTGATGTTGCAGACGACAAAAATAAAGAGTGACACAAAACTGGTGTTACACTTACTAAGGAAAATGTGCAGCTGAAATCCCCACTTGTTGGTTGTGCCACATTCTATTGACTGAGTCTGTTTGTCATTATTAGCCAACTGAGACTCACTGCAGCAAACTGCAGAGCCAGCCGGGAAGCAAAGACAAGCTGACAGCCAAAAAGCTTGTGACAATAACAGAAAAAAACTGCAGAAACGGGTAAAGTTTGACTGTGGATGCACACAAAGTAAAATAATACTATTTTAATCATGCAGATGTTGTTAGATTGGGTTGTTTGTTCGATGTCCTTGCGTGTTTGACCTCACCCTGACATTTTCAGTGGTGCCCGGGAAGATAAGCTGTCTCCCAGGATCAACCTTGGGCTCCAGGAGCAGACTAGAAACCCATTTGATGATCTTAATTATTGGTGTTGCTTCTCTCCTTTCTGCTGACAAAGCCTCTTGCCTTCCCAGGCGGGTCACTTAATTGCACCCCTGCAATCCCCTACACATGATGTTTGCCCTCAGAAGTCTGGCTGACTCTGACGGCTGGCTCTTTTTTTTTTTCCTGGAATTTCAGAGATGGAGTCTGTGAGATGTCTGCAGTTCTCATCCCAATTGTTAGCACAGGTATCAAACGACGGATAGCAGGGCCACACAATCATCTGGTGTCCACGCCTAACTGTCTCATGTCAAAATTTGCAGCAACTGGACTGAGAGACCCCTCGCCCCCTCGCTATGCAAACAGGAAGTACCTGCTCCAAGAAACCACAATCTTCTTCAGGCTTCTACAAAGAAATAAACAGTGATTACTCAGTCAATGTAATTGTCAGAGTAACTATTTTTGCTCTGATACCTTTTTCAACATGTTCTTGCTATTCATAACTTTTTTCCTCATATTTTTTGTTTATTGCAAGTTATTAGAAACTGGCTAATCAGATGCCTCAATAAAAGGATGTGATCTCACGTCGAATGTTCAAAACATTTGCTGAATTTTCAAGTGGTAGGGGTGTGGCCTTCCAACAAGCTCACTCCTGATTGGAGAGAGGGGTTGCCATAGAAACGTCGGCTCAGATCGACTTGGACCAACTGATTTCGTCTGGTTCCAACGTTGCAGCGAAAGTATTGTAACAAAAGTAAAAAAAATGGCGACTGAATTTACTTCATTTTGTTGGAGCCTGAAGTACACCATTTTCTGTGGGTGACATCACACTCACTTAGTCCAGTTCTCATATACAGTCAATAGATTTGTTCAACCTAGCATGGCCTCCTATAGCTCTTACTTCATCATCACTTCCTTACATTTTAAAGGAACTTGAATAAGTAGCTGTATAAGTATTACTTGAATAAAAGAGCTGTCCATCAAACATTTCAAATAATAAACATGAGACCATCTACTTTTATTGAGGCATCTGATTGGCCAATTTGTAACATGAATAACTTTAACTACAGAAAAACAATAAAATGAAAAAAAAATAGCAAAAATGCATCAAAAGGGTAGCAGAGCAAGAATAGTTGTTTTGATAAATTAAATGATTGTTTATTTCTCTTTAGAAGTCTATGGGATTTTTGTTTTTTTGGATCAGCAGAGACTTATCGCGAGTGGAGAGGGGTCACTCAGTCCAGTTCTCTTTTACAGTCAATAGTGAGCATGCAGCTAGACATATTTTTTTAGCCTTCCTTCAGTCTCTCTAAACATCAGCGGTGAAAGTTACTGGGACATTTTACCCTTGGAATTACACCACCTGTGCAATGGGACAGACTTCCATGACTATCGTTAGCCGTGGGGGATCCTCCCACCACATGGTTCTGAAACAATTAAAGCCCTCATGATCTCACTGCAGGAAGTTCACAGCAGCAGATAAATCTTTTCTTTTACTTTTTCATTACATTGTGACATTACTGTTGAAGATTTAATAAACAGATGAAACTATATCTTCAAATCTCAATATTATTATTATCAAGTGCAGAAAAACAAATATAGTTCAAGGCATTTGTAAAGATTAATAAAATCAAAAACATAATGTCAAAACCCTGACGGCACACAGTCCTGTTCAGTTTTCATGGATGATTTCTTGTTGACAAAGCAACAGCTACAGAAAAACATGAAGTAATTCACGTTTCATGAATGCATACACACACTGAGTACACAAAGGAAGCACTTCCTCAACGACAATCCACAACAGCAGTTTTCAGAAAGCAACATAGGTGCGAAGAATGTGGCTCTACCGCATCAGAGTAAGACCAAAAAAAAATGATGCGTGAACTCTCTGAATAATGAAACTAACTTATTCTCCATGGAGTTCATCAGATAGAAAAATGAATAACAGGATAGTCTACATCACTATCCAACAACATAACAGACACACAAAGCATTTGCTCAAGGGCCAGATGTTTGGTGGAGGCGAGAGGAAATGAAAAACAAGTGTCTTTCATGTGATCTGTTTTTCCACTCAGAAATATCTAAGATTGTTGGAACAAAGTCCACCAAATATTTCCAAATTTGATCCAAACCAGGAAGTAATATATGTTGCAGTCCCTCAACTAGACCACTAGAGGCTGGCATCACAAAGGAGCAAATACCAATTGTCTCCCATGTAAACAAGACTTTATGACATAAAGACAACATATATCAACACAAAAAAATATGTTTTATTCATGAAAACTATGTGTGAAAATACATTCTTAATAATGAGGGTGACATCAAAGATTCTCTGTGCAGGCTGATTCTAAATGGACAAACACTGACCTCAGGCTCATACTTCCAGCAATGTTTACCAAAGGAACTCAGAGACCACATCAGATTGGTCTTCTTAATTAAATCTAAACAAAAGCTACAATTATCTTAAAGGATGTTTGCGTTGCACTACATTGGCTAACGATAAGCTCTACCAAAAAACCCACCAAAATCACAAAGTAAACAGTCATTACAATGACAACACAACTCTAACAAGCAAACTTTAAAGACTTGAGTAAAGTTTAGCAGCCTATTGTGAAGATGGTGTTAGTATATATGTATTTATACTTCATGCACCTACGATGTTTCTAACTCAAAATTTATCAACTTATATGTGTTATTTTTGGAGGTTGTGCGATAAATGTTATTTTTTAGCACATTAAAATATTCACTTTAAAGACTTACCGACAAAAATTGTGTTTATAACGTGTGTTTTTGGAGAATTTTTCTCATGATGAGGATACATATAAAGAAAATTAGGCAAAAATTTTTATTTCTGAGTATTTCTTTACTCAAATCAGTATGAACGGGGAGCAGAGGAAAAAAATGCAGTTTGAAAAAAAAAAGCATCTTTGTGGCGTAGAAGATACGCTGGGTGGGCCACGAGGTCTCTGCTCCGCTCCATTCTTATCTATCTGCTTGCAGAGAAATAGATCCATGTGCGTTTTCCTCGTCTGAAGTGGCATCTGGCTCAAAACTATACAACTTGATAGCTCCAACATTGCTCGCCATTTTTGTTGCACCGATAATGTAAGGTTGGGGCTGCGGGGAACTGTAAACAAGCGAGAGAAAATGTAAACAGATGGATGATGGGAAATGAAAGAAGGCTTACTCAATGCCAATAATACCGCCAACAACTCCAAAGTGAATTTTTGTTGAACTACTGCCGCTCTGCAGGATCAACAGGTTTTCTTCCATTTTAAATATAAAGGGCATAATCATAATTAAGACTACTGGGAACACTATTAAAATAGATCAAAATATGATTGGAATGGGATTTCAAGGAAAAAGTGTAAAGGAAAAAATCAATTCTAAGGAAATTTTTCATTTTTTGTGCTTAATTTGGATTTTTAAGATCTTAATTCCTTGGGGTCAACCATCCAGAGCAACAGAGAAAGTGGGAAGGAGGTGAAGGATAGGACAGGGTCAGGTAGAACCCCTAAAGGAAGCAACCGAAAGACAAAGAAGCATTTATTTCATTTATTTAAAAGGCTGGCTTGTCAGAAACAACACAACTTGCAGTGTGAATTTGTTTAAGCAAACTCTCTGCTGTTTCCCTGTTCAGCCAAACCGTCTCTGCAATGAAATACAAATTAGGCAGCACACCCCCAAATTAGAGCCTCTCGCATCCCACTCATTTTCAAAGGCTGCTATTGTAAGACAAAGGGATCTCACAAAGAATAATGTCACGATGCATGCATACATCCATGCTTACCCTTACACACAAGTGTCTCTTTCACTCATCACTGATGTGTATGGAACAAATGTACCTTTAACACGATATAAACACTTTAATGGCATAAAAAATGTCTTCAAACATTATAGAAAAGCTGTGATGTAGGAAAAGAACAATAAAAAAACATGATACATGATGGACTTTCTCCTTTTGGGTGTTCTGAAGAGAGCCACTGCTGCAGTCAAGGGTGGAAAATCCATAAAAGCAGCAGCAAAAGACAGAGTAGCAGGTCAACCCTGTGCACATAAAGAAAGAGAGGAAGAGGAGATGATAACAATCAAGTGCAAACATGAGCAATGAGCGCCTTCATGGCGAACGATCCTCCAAAGCACACGTCAGACAGCCTTTTCACGGCTTCGCTCCAAAGCAAAGCGGACAAGGAAGCGTTTGAACGTGCAGACAGGGGCAAGATCGCTTGTCTCTTGGAGAGAGATTGCTTTTGCAGGTGGAGAAAGCAGTAGATCACATCTTCCAGCTGAACTAAGGGCATCTATGTAACCTCTGAGAATGATTGCCGTTTTTTAGGTTATGGTCCCTCTTTGTGTCTCTGTTGAATTCCTCTCACCTCTCATCTTTTTGTCTCTCCAGTTCTTGTTATCTCCAAATGATCTCCTCCTTTCTCTCCATTGTTCCCTCTCTTTCCTGGGGGAGACCTCCTAATACTCTGTAATTATGCTTATGATTAGGCATACATTCTGCCTCTGTGATGAATTACGGAGTAGTTATCTCAGACTTTTTATCGTGCTAAAATCTCCCCACTTAGATCGAGATTTAGAAAGTTTCGGAATGAGAGAATTTGATGTAGAGCGGAGAAAAATGCTTCAGAAGCTTCGGGCAAAAACAAAGGAGTGCAGATTTAGAAGAGATGTGAGGGGCTGATTTCAAACTTCCTCTTTCAGAACTTCAGCAGGAGGACAATTTCATTGGTAGGGATTTCAAGAGCAAGATTTTATTTTGAAGGACATGAATGTCCTTTATCTGATTGGTTTTGGGAAAATTAGATCAAAGGTTGAGTAAATATAATCACCAAAGCGTCAGTAAAGTGCAAAAAATGTTGAGCTACAATCATTTGGTGAAACTGTGGCTTCTAAATTCCTCCATAGAAGCAGAAACGTTATGGAGTTTAAGGTTCCTTTGAGTTTCTGCAGCCACAGCAGGTTCCAGATGTTTTATGATCCCAGCACTGAACAAATGCTGAAAGTTAAACCCAGTGATTGTAGAGTTTAACCTTAGGTGTGTTTTTCACCTAGTTTTATGGCCTGTCATGTCCTGACCATTGACTGTATATAAAAACTGGACTGTGTTAGTGTTATACCACCTATAGAAAAATGATTAACGTTGAGCTCCAACGAAATGAAGTCCATTTAGTTTTTGGTGACATTGACTCCACCATGTTGGAGCCAGACGACGTCAGTAAGCAGTGATTGGTTCAAGTGGGTCTGAGTAATTAAATCACTCTCGACAATCAGAAGTGAACTTGCTGGAAGTCCATTTGAAAGCGGGCTTGGGAGAATCTGTCAAATTTTTTCTCAATAGAAGTCTGCGGGATTTTGGCTGTTTGGAGCCAGCGGCTACTTACTGTTTGGAATGACAGGGGATAGGGATTGCTCAGTCCAGTTCTCATATACAGTCAATAGTCCTGACATTAAGAACTGAAGGAAAGCTTAAAAGACTTTTTTTCTACATGATTATGGTTTTGGATATCAACTTTATCAGAATGAAGTTTCATGAGCAGCTCAGGTGAGTTAATGCTCTGCTTCTTAGTAGCATGAAACATTCAGCGTGGGAAGCACACGCCAGCTCTTACTGAAGCCCTTCCTGGTTGCTTTTTCTCAATTTCTAAGCAGTTAAATTGGGCCAAGGCTCTGAGGAGCTTTGCAATGCACATGTTCTTATTATTGTGGGAATTTCTGAATTTAACTTTTATATATTTTTGCATTCCTCATAGGTAAAAAAGCATGTCAAACAAAGAAAAAGTCCCCTTTACTTTTCATCACTAGATGAAACTTGACCCCTTTCTACCCCAAATTTAGAGTTCACAGATGCAAAAGATGTTTTGCATTTTTTGTTTTGTGTTGTTGAATAAAACTGCCACCATTATGGCCCAAAACAAACAAAAAATATATCCTTGTTTAGCCAGAATAAACTGCACAGACAGCTCCTTCTTTTAACATGCAATGAGATTTTTTTTGTCCGTTGCTATCATCAGCACACATACCATTCACCTATTACTTTTAGGTGCACAGTTGTTTGGGTGCACAACAGCTGTTTTTCTGGGAACAAATGCCGCAAAATGCATTTTCTCCATACAGAAAGTTGGATTACTTTTCCAAAACCAGTAGAACGCCCCAAAAATTAACCTTTTTTGCACCATAAAAGTGGGTTATAAAACCCTGATTGTGCTTTTTTTGGAACTATACAATTATGTGTCTATGATTTAGAGAAAACATTCCACAAAAAAAAGTTAAATCCTCTACTCATACTATTCGCAGAGCATTATCATCTTGCTTTTTTTTAATTTAACTTGGCACCAACATAATTTCCCTGTCAGCACTTATTGTATTCAAAACTGTCCCAACAGTGTGTGATGCAAGGAGAAAAAGCAATTCAGTTTTCTTTTTTTTTGCTACATTGGCATTTTTTTGGATGGAATTATTGTGCGGCTGATTTAATTGTACATAAAATGTAACAGCTGTGAACTTTGAGGTAATATTAAGTAGAGGGCCAAATTAGTGCTTGATTTACAATGTGCCCCAGAGCTATCATTTAGCTTCGTTGATTGCACGGCAATCAAGTTCATTTTCATTTGTTGCGGTGATTCTTGTTATCTTCATTTTGCCACTGCTGAGTTTCCTGCTCATAGAGTTAAAGTGAAGTGTGTCAAAGCCCGACAAAGTTAAGAGTTTCTCAACAAGGAAAATACATGTTTTTCTTTCATTCGAAAACAATTGAATTCAAAAACTGCTTTGTGGAAAAATTAATATTAAGCAAATTTCAAATAGAACCTTTTACATTTCTATTTATTGTTCAACATGTGTGCCTTGTGTACCTTGTAGTCTTTTGTGTTGTCTATTTTTGTTCTATTCAAGAGGCTGGGGGAGGAGCCAAGTTGACTGATGCACAACATTTAGGCTAATTGCTTACCAGCACTGTTAAAGAAACTTAAAAACTTGGATAGCTAAAGAAGAAAAATGCATTTGTTTCAGATATGTGGCCTCCCTCCTTTGTTACCACCTTGAGTTTGGTTCTGATCTAATGGGGGCTTGTCCGGGATCCTTTACTTTCTTTTTTTTTTTTTTTTTTTTTGTGGCAAGACTGGGATTTTTTTTAGTTTGGAGTTTTTGTTAAGATTTAGTGGTATTTATGGGAAGCCTCTCTGTGCTATTACTGGCATCTAGTTACATGAATTGTACAAAGGCATCAAACTAGAACAATGGCTGGGGTGTTTTCATAATAAATTCAAAAACTTGCTTCTTGCTGTATTTATGTGCATGCACTCTATGCAAACTCTCTGCTGATTATAGCAGACATGGTAACATAAAGCCCCCTGAGGGTTTGGATCACAAATTGTCATGTTCAATGAGCCTCAGCCCCCATGAAAGACACCACGTTTTTTTTAAAACATGGTACAATCTGTGTACTACTGCAGTCGGCTTCCCCTTAAACTTGCATGAAGAATTCTGCAGCTGTTCTCTGTCGTCATTGTTCAACTGAACGTGTGCAGGATTCATTCCTTGTCCTGTTTTGGGGGTTTCTGTTCAGCTTTGTCCACCTTTTTTTTATGTGCATGCCTATGAATGTGAGGGATGTGCGGCTTTCGAAGTGATGACATGACATAAATGGGTTTTTAATGTTTTTTTAAATCATTAGGACTGCAGTCATTAATTATTGATGTAAAAAAATGTAATAGGACACCAAATGATAACTGTCTGGTGAAATTTGAATGAATTAAAAAATTGATTGGTTTTATCAAACATTGTAATTAGATTAATCAATGAATTGATACAAAGGATAAGAGATAAATGTAATACATTTAAACCCTTTTATCTTTTATTAATCAAAAACACTACAAAGCAAAGTAACAAAAGCATGAAAATTATTGGAAAAAAGAAAGCAATACAAAACTACTTATGCATATATGTGTGTTCATGTGTATGTATAATAAAAACAAAATGGATGACTAGATTTAGAGCATAGTACAAGTATAACAAGAGTTTTAGAGTTGAAAAATTTAAGATTAAAAAAACACAAAAAAACCAGTTAAAGTTTAAAACTAACACTAAGTCAAATAAGTAATTTACAAAAAAACTAATATTAAAATAAAAGGTTGAATCTTTTTGAATCTGATCTTTTTTAAAATCTCCAGAGAAGCAGAGGCTCTTCGGTCGTTCTCCCGGCAAAGAGCACTGTGAAATTCACCCTGGTCAATGAGTGGGTCCCATAGTGGGAATCGTTAGCAAACCAGCACCTGATGACCTGAGAGTCCTGCGTGGACTGTAAAGTAAAAGATGATCTGGAAGACTTAAAGGGCGGAAACAGCTGCAATATTTAAAGACTAATAACGTCATCTTAAAATCAATTCTAAAGCTGACAGGCCGCTAGTGCAAAGACCTTAAAACAAGAGTGATGTGAGTAATCCAGTCCCTGCTAATAGACTGCCAGAGAAGAAAAACATTACACTAATCTAGCCTACATGAAAAAAGTATATGTGATATGAACAGTTTCTGCCATTTACTGTTTCACCCTCTCCTCCTGTAAGCGCCATATATTGGATGTGATCATAACTGTATTGCCAGTTATGTCATAATAGAAACTTTAAACAGGAATTGTGCTTTTCATTTTGAAGTCAGTATCATCCAATTTGAGAGGAAGTCTTTGGCAGAATCCGAATTCTTCCCCTACGGCTTCATGCTAGCCCCTACATTTAGCCCTACAAGCGAAGAGATATGGAAAAATGGTGTCTTCAAATTTGGACGTAACTACCCCTCAATGACATCATCAACAGTCGCCGGTCATCTGCCAGCGCTATAGATGTCCTCCATCATGCCACAGGAACATATTAAAAACACTGTTAACAGGATTTTCATTGGAGTAGGTCTTTAAGGCAAGTAAGCAGGTTAGGATGATGGAAACGACAGGAACATGATTTAAATATACAGATTACAAAATCACAGCCACGAATATTCTTTTTTGTGAGTGACAGAATAAAGTAAGCCATTAAATAAACTTAACAGGTTTACAACCACTAATTACAGACACTGCCAGTCCCACCAGGCACTATTAAGAAGAGTGGCAACAAACGCTGCTCCCCAAAACACAAGTTTACCCAAAGATAATGTGTTGATTCCTATAGCTAGGAAAATAAAGCAGATGATCTACTCCCGAATCCCTTTCTCTTTTTCCGTCAAAGATGCCCTGTGAGTTTGATCCTTTACGTGGAAATTCACATTTATTGCTGGTACAGCATATAGTACCACTAGTGGGCTGCTTCCTCGTGATAGAATGAATATTCACCGGATGTGTGGGGTAACTAGAGATATATTTAAAAAAAACATAGATCACAGTTTTTCAGCTGTGTCATAAGTCGTCAGAAAATCTACAATCTGTAAGTATAAACTGATAAAATGCAAAGTACCTAACTCCTCACTTAAAAGAAAATCGGGTTAACTGTTAACCGAAGGTAATCTTGGTGTCCCAAGGTCTAGGCAGGCAAGATAAAAGTTAACAGTCATGACAATTTAACAGCAAAGACAAGAGGGATAATGTATGAACAGTACCCAAATTTGAAGGTTACAAATCCACTATTCCAGGTAACTTGTTTCAAGTCTTCTACCAGGCTTTGTTAATGGCTGTTTCAAAGAAGATGGTTGTTTTTTGTGAATCCTACTACATACACATTAAATTAATGTAAGAAAAATACCACTGAACAAACTTAGAAATAGACTGCAACAAAAAATGTTAGTTTATTGCTGGATTTGACACTCTTCTTATCCGTTCCTCTAAATCAAATGCAACTATGTGGAAATAGATGTGTTAATCCCCTGACTGCATGTGATTGCATGAAGCATACACTTATGCCAAGCGTATAAATAACAGTTCGCTACGTCATTTTAGACTTTAAAATAAGAGAAAAACATCTGCAGCCTGTTTAAACTGCAAACACTTTTGGAGGAAATATGATTATGGAAGGGAAAAAGGTAGAGACGGCAGGAGAGCAGTGAAGAGAAAAAAGGAGGCAGACAATTTGAAAATGGAACTGAGAGAAAAGGTGGGAAATGTGGAGTTTCAAAACATGGCTGTCTTGAATTTAAGTTAAAAAAAAAAGAGAAACACTGAAAGAAAATCCACTTTTTAGCGCTCATCTCCCTCACACCTACGAACCCTCCCTCCTCCACATGACAGGTAAAGGTAAGCGGTGCCGTCTTTGTTATACAATCCACTTGCAGTTGCACAATCCGTTTACATGAGCTTTTTTTTCCCCTTGTAAAGTCAATCAGATGGATTGTTCTCCAGCATTTCGCCAACACCAAAGAGGAAGCACCTATAGAACCACAGCACCATCTGTTGGTGACAATGGGTAACAGCAGAATTTGTGTCAACATCTTTTCACCTCTTTAAAAAAAAAAAAGATTAAAAAAAAGTTTGGGTACCAATTATTTATTATAAAGCACTATACTATTTCTTATTTTCTGACTCTAAAGCTTTAAGTTGACACTAATCTCATCGTTGTGCCGTCAGAACCCCAATAAAATAAAGAGTGCCGGCCTCAAAACCCCAAATCTGTTAAAACTCTAATTTCCTGTGTTTTTCTCCCCGAGTCTATCCTTCTAATCTTTGTCTTTCCTTCATTTATCTCTCCGTCTCATGCTCAGCTTCCTGTAGGCGCTGACAGCATGGATTTTTTATCAGCAGACAGTCTGTGAGGATAAGCATGCTCATCCAGAAACATGCTTAGGAGTCACAGACTCGGTGATGATAAGTTGTTGCAGCTATAAATTACAAAACAAGAACTTTCATCAGAAATTTCACAAATGCATTGTTTATTAGTCTCCTCTTTGTCATTGATTTGAAAATCCTACGCTCCATGGCTTCTGCTTTTGACTCCGTCCATCTGCGGAAGCATTAGCGGCAATTTAACCTGGCACATGTACAAAGAGAGTTCATGAATACAAAGATAGCATATACATAAAGGCTGCATCTGTTCAACTGGGCAAATGCACCTCCCTAAACATCAGCCAGACTGGATTCAAATGCCGATCCGATTTGATGATTCCCCTTTTGTTTATTCGTTTAACCTTTAAATGACTCAAAAGACCCCAAAGCTGTTTATTTTAGGATTCATTTTCTGATACTTCCACTTGTTTTTTTAATGCAAGAGCGCAGAACAGATTTAGGGATTTTATCCAAACAGCTTAAATCCTGAATGAGAAAGCTCAAATGTAGTTTATTCCAAAGATTGAGTCTGTTTGCATCGTAAATGTTCTAGATTAAGATGGAAAAACAAGCAAATATTTGTGAGGGATGAGATCAAAAACTGCAACTATAGAGTTAACACAATCCAATTCAACACATCTGAAGGCAGACTTCAATGTAAAATAAAAGTTTGCAGCAGTTTTTGAAATTAAAATAGATAAGTGTTTAATTTATTTCCTAAAACAAGATGAAAATCATCATCATAAGGCTTTAGTTAACCGTCATTAGTGATAGCATTTAAATGTTAGCAAAAAAATTGGTAAAAAATGTTGGCTAGTTGTTGAAAATACTCCATAAAGCCATTGTTAGTCATCTGTTCATTCAAGGACATTTTGTAATTTGTGTAAACTTTCGAGGCTCAAAATAAACCAAAGGTTTAAAGTGGCCTTTGAATCATGTTTATGTAGGCTTTAGCCAAAAAGCCTTTGTTGTTTTATAAGACTTATTTTCTGCAGAGCAGCAGGAGTTCATTAGAAATTTGCCTCTGAGTTGTGGGCAGGACTGTGCCTGAGTTAGCCTCCACTAATTTCCCATCAGCCCTTAGTTTACACTCTCTCCCGCTAGCTTATAGCACCCCACAAGCCCAAGTTAACATTAGCATAGCAAAAAAAAATGGCGAGTAATATCAGAGCTTTCCAGCCGGACAGTTTTGAGCCAGATCAAACAAGGAAAATGAAGACATTGATGGATCGATTTATCATCAAGCGGAGGATATAGAATTGTCGCAGTGACAATTTATCTGCTCCCGATCCATCATGATATACTCAGAAACCCAGTTTTTATCCTTTCTTTTTTTTTTTTTTTATGGTCTCCATCACGAGAAAATTTTTATTTTAGTTGGAGTGGGTCTTTAAAAAAATTCAAGCGTCAAGTATTTTAGGCAAACAAAGTTTTCAAACCTTGACATTGGAGCAAATTTGGATTGATGAGCAAAAGCCACCTTGTGGTTGTTAAACTGACCTGGATGTTGTTACTTTCCTTTTTAAGAAGGACTTCATTCTGGAAGATGGTCCCGTGCAGTCCCGTAATGGAGGACATATATTACAAATATTGGTTGCATTTCTGCATATTTCTTTATTCAAACTGTTGGAGCAGACGAAAAAATGCTGGTTGGTAAAAGCTTATAAGTGTGACGTAGGAGCTACTACGGCAAGCCGCAAGCTCAAACTAGGAACAATTTCACAACAGATCAGAAGATGATTGGACTATAAAACGAAATCATGCTTTCTGCATATTAAAGAATAATTTATTTCACCAGAAAAAAACACAAGTTGATCTTTTCCTCCAATTCAAAGAAAAAAAGAGATTTAGTCACACAGACTGCGTTTTTACAGCATTTGGAGCAAAAGTATTGATTCTTCTAAAAAGTCACAATGACTTTTTTCGATCGCCTGTTATATGAAGGCATATTTGAAAATGAGGCTCTTAAGGTACGTGCACTTAACTACACAGGCTGATTGCAGAAGGAGTGACTCATTTGCTCTCTGGTCAGTTACAGTGTGAGCGCAGTAATGTGCTGGGATTATCGATCAGACAAAAAGACCTGACAGGCAAGGCTGCTCTGAAGCGCCAAAGAAATCAATGGTTATTTTACCCACCGGATCACACACAAAAACACTTTAAACATTGCTGCATTTTTCCTCATGCAGGAGGCTGTCACACCTGCTGCACTTCACACGTTTGCTGAAGTTACAGGCAGGAACTGTTTTATTTTTTTTCTCAAAAGCTCCAACAACTAACTATTTTATTTTTTGCAAAAATTCCCAATTTTAATGCTTCTTTACCTTATAAAACACTTACTTCAAAAAGCAAATTGCTCTTTAATGTAAATGCAGATAAACTGGGTTCAGGAGTCAATCCATTTCCTTTTTTTCCCCAATTTCCCATCATTTTTTTTCTATGATTGCATCTTGCAGCACATCAGACAACGAAGAGGGTTTTCTATAAACCCTCTCCCACTCCGTAAGTGGAATATAGGATGATTTCCCATTTCTTCATTTTTTGGTCTTATACTAAATTCAGAGAAACAGATTTTTTCAAATATCAAGAAGGTCACAACTAATGAGGCTGAAATATGAAATAAAGGTAGAAATCATTTCACAAACGTTTGAGGGAGAGGGAGATGGATTTGAACGCTTTTTGAGAATGGTGGGAAATTGTGAGCGCGTAACATTAATTATCCACATGGACAGGAGAATAAATGTTCAGTAACTGATGCAGAAACACTTCAGATTCAGATGCAGCCTGATAACTCCCATCAAGCTGGAATGGAATTACTACATTCAAGGGACCACTGAGATTTTTTTTTTGTTCTCTTAAAAGGGAACTGAAAATAGCTCCAACACTGAGGCAGAGAAAGAAGCTTTTTTTGTCTTTGACACTTAATAGGAGCTTCCCTCCAAACTTTCGATTTCTTTCCTTCTGAGAAGCTGCAGAGGAGTACCAAGACTCCACTGGGAATAGGACTGCTTCTAGAATTTACTGTGCACGTTTCTTTTGTTCTCTTATGTGTACTCTGTTCACATAGGGCAACCTGTTTCATATACAGTATAAATGAAGTAGGGCCTACTTCACACAAGTACGTTTCATAATTGAGGCTTAATTTAAAAGGGATTTAACCCTGTAAACACCACATCAAAGAATTGACAGAAAATTCAAACATTTTGATGGAATTTACAACATTTTTGCAAAATCATTTTTCATGAGATATATTACAATATGTTTGGTGATTTGCTACAATTATTACAATTAATTTAATTTAAGAATATTGGCATTTGCATTAAAAAATGACTTAATTACTCACAGTCTTACATTTTATACGCACATTTTAACACTTTCCAGCTGTATTATAAAGAATGATAATAATCAATACAGCAAGTTGCTATTTTTAAAAATGAATAACAATGATTTATTTTCACCACAAAGGAATGGCAGAACCTTTTCCCGCCAAAAGTATTTGAGAGTTTATGGAGGCAGTCATTTTGAAATGACAGGGAAACGCCCTTCTACTGCCCCTAGTGGAATGATGAGGCACTACAGGGCAGAAAATATGAATCAAGTTATATACTATACAATCTTTTTTTAAGGAAAGTTTGGATCATACTAATAAGATAGGGTGAACTAAAATGATACAAATGGCTATCCTGAATCTGTCATTTTTTTTGCCTTAGGGCTTTGAAAAATAAAAGGATGAAGAGGAAACCTCTCTGCAGTCAGATTAGTTAGTATATTTTACACAATTTTGCAATGGCTTGCTCCATTCTGTGTTGGTATGTTTTTAATGGCCACTAAATTGATTTTGTTTTCAAGAAGTTGTCCCCAAAGTGATAAGGTCTGTTTAAACAGTATTTCGAGAATGGTCAAACATGCTTGACACACACTCGTGATGCTCACAATCCACTTTATTATTTTTCTATTTACAAGGTTAAAGAGTGCAAGCGGTATTTCACAGCACCATTTTTCACCTTCCACCCTGAAGTGATGAACGCAAGTGTGCAGACATAATTGAGCAATATTGTTTGACCTTTTTCGCTAACAAGTGCCTTTGCCGTCTTACGGTCTTTGCCACAGGAACAGCTGCTCCAAATCAGCCTGACAACAAAAGCCAGCTGGCAGCTGTTGCAGAATTTGCAGCTGTTTTGACAGTTTGGATTCAGCAGCAGTGCAGTTGTTCTCATAGCCTGCAGGGCTCTTCAGTCAGAAAATTATACGTAAGACTGCTTTACCAGGACTTGTGGGGCCATCGGGGTTAAAACTATGACTTTTTACTGTTTTTCACACACTTGCATGTGTTTTCTACAAAAACTGCCATGTTTTGTGGATAAATGTACCATTTGTACCATAATCTTTAAGCACAAATTGTGCAGTCTTATCACCAAGTTATGTCAAAAGTGTAGTTGATACTGCTCAGAAATGTTGCAAATATTTGTTTTGGTTTGCTGCTTAAGCCAAAGGGCAAATATTTTTGTTTTATTTATTCATCTTACATAATTTATTATGATGACATTTGACCTTTTTTCTGTTCTGATCCATAAATTAAAATAATTATTGCCCCAAGCAAGGGATATCAAAGTTCAAGCTAATAATTAACTGCTAGCTTAAATTAAAAGCCTCTGAACTGCTGATCGACTATAATCTTGTTTTCCTTTCAGTCCTGTAAAAATCTGTCAGTTCCTCTGTAGATAAAAAGCATTTTCAGCCTCTAGCAGCACTATATTTTTCTATTTTTTATCATTTTTACTTTCTTTTTAAAGCACTTTACTTGCAGCAGCAACACAAAGTGCCTTGCAGGATTAACTCACCCAACTCCTATGTGCATTAAGCAAGAAAGGAGTCTGAGATAAGTCCTTCTGACAAACTTTATTGAAGAACTTGTTTGCTACACGTTAGCCACGTTCAAAGCGTTGTTAGCGTATTCGCAATACCTGCATCTCCCATCCTTGTTTGCATAATGTAAAAATACACAGTCCAACTCTGCACCGGGGCTGCATGGTGGCGCAGTGGTTAGCGCTCCTGCCTCACAGCAAGTAGGTTCCCGGTTCAAGTCCTGGCTGGGGGACCTTTCTGTGTGGAGTTTGCATGTTCTCCCCGTGCATGCGTGGGTTTTCTCCGGGTACTCCGGCTTCCTCCCACCGTCCAAAAACATGCTTCACAGGTTAATTGGTTACTCTAAAGTGTCCCTAGGTGTGTGTGTGGGTGTGTGATTGTGGCCCCTGCGACAGACTGGCGACCAGTCCAGAGGTGTACCCTGCCTTCGCCCATGAGTAGCCGGGTTAGGCTCCGGCAACCCCGTGACCCCGAAAGGGATAAAGCGGATTGGAAAATGAATGAATGAACTCTGCACCACTGCTTGTTAGCTGTGCGTTAGGGTACTCATAATAACTTTTAACCAAACACTTTGACAGAGCTCTGTGTACTTCTTAAAATCGCTTCATCGTCAGTGAACACAACCAGAATGAATCCATGAATTCATATACCAGCTGCTCCGTATTAAAAGGCGCACTGTTCTTTTTTTAAAAAATAGGCTTTTAAGAGCACCTTTGTCAAGAGCTGGTCCCTTTTCTTCATCACTATTCATCAGTGGGAACCATCGCCAGAGTACAGATCGCTGCCTGGTATTCCAACACTACGTTTCCCATCAGCCCTTGCCATCAGTGCCTGGATGTTCTCTAGCTGGTTCCACCAATTCATTACTCAACCAACCATCACCCAGCTTCTATTATGTCTGCATTCCTGAGTGATATCCCATGTGTTTATCCTTCTGACCTTCACCTGATCTCCAACACTCTTACCTGTCCTTGATCTTCTTCTGCCTCAGACTCTGTACGTTTCTCACCATGCTCGACTCTCGCCTGTCCATGACCTTTATTCAGGTCAGAAGTTCATGGCTGCCACACTCGCCTGCCGAATCCCTTGGCTCCTTCCTGTTCACATCTCAATGTCATAAAACTCTGCATACAGATCCATCCACCTCTGACTCTTTGTTACAGCCTTATAGTGTGAACAACACAGTATTCATTATTATCAAATTATGTTTTAAGCTACGTTCACATCGCGCTCAGCAACGTGTGTTCAAGCATGTTCACGCGTGTCTCAGTCTTTTGCGTTTACCACTGTGATGTTCACGCAGAGCTCGGAAAATTTATGAGACAGTATTCGGGCTCCACAAGCACGCGTAAACAAACGCAGTTACACCAGATTGAACTTTGATCAATCAGAGACTCATGAATTGGTAGTGGCGTATGGATGGCGTCCATATCTCAAATGAAAAAGAATTAGAAGAGCAGTGTGAACATCATAGGAAAAACGTGCATCCCAGGCTGGGTGTGAACGTAGTATTAAGCCTGAAAACATGTTTCAACTCTTTCTAGCAAACTGTAAAAAGGTTGAAGTTTTTACCAAATGATTACAGAAAATTGTCCAATTTGTTATTAAAAAAAAACCTTGCAGAAACCGCACGAAACCCCAAATGTAAGCAAAGCATTTTACAGCAGCAACTGGAAATGTAAGAAACTGGTTTCTCGCTGCATTGGAAATCATGACGCAAACTCGTTGGATGCATGGCATTATGCCAGATCCCTTTCATCTGACTTCTAATGTGGATGACATGACGCTTACCTTCAAAGTTATGAGTCACTCTGGATTTCTGCGCCCTCCAAAATGGAAAGGCTTTTCAACTCTGCAGCTTAACAGGAAGAAAAATGTTTCATATTTTAAAAAGACTGAAGCATAAAAGTAAGACCCAGAATGCCATGCTAAAAATCCATACAACTCCCTGCTATAAAACATCTATTGTGTAGTTTAGACTAATCAGCACATCTTGTTGCAAAACTTTAGCCTTTTTTTTATAAATGTTAGTGTTTCAGTTGATATGTAAATGAATTAAAAATGCTGTTGAGATGTGAGGAATTGTGTCATTACTCCTATTCCAAAGTACTCCTGACTTTCTTACTGGCTGCTACTTTAATGCTTTCATCTCTGAATGATGATTAGAAATAAAAATAAAAGATACAATCAGAAAAATCAAGTAAAACCTTTGAAGAGTTGGATGTTCTCAGCGAAACAGCATATATTTCACTGACTTTTGATCCCAGCTTTGCATTTGTAAATGGTCTTTTTTCATTAACCAGTTAAATACAGTAATATCTGACTAAAATATTACTAAACGTTATTTTTACACATCACAGTGATTAGAGGGAATATCAAAATGTGATACTGTACAACTGCGAAGGAAACATCCCATGAAAAGTCTATGTAAACGCACATACTGTACGTGTGCATTTCTGTTTCTGTGACCACAACGCCTGTGGTCTTGTACAAAACGCCTGGCCACTGAACATCCCTTGAAATTTAAACTAGGCTGAACTTTGACTAGTCATGAACTCAGATTTGATAGTGCCGTATGGATGACCTCCTTTTTAATGCACAGGAGTGCCAACTGTTTGAAAATCTGTAATTGTGGGGTTATGGACCCAGGACATTTGTTGGTTTTGTGTTTGGTTTCCACTTCCTGTTTTATTTTGTTGTTGGTTGTTACTTCCTGTGTTCTCTCCCTCCTTAATTGGCACACCTGTTTTCACTTACCTCATCCCCTCCTCCTGTTATAAGTCTTCGTCTCCCCTGCACTGGTTGTCGGGTGGTTTTTGTACCTTCATGGATTTGTGTTCAGAGAACTTTACTCAAATAAATGAGTGACTTTGCATTTACGAGTGTCGTCTGCATCTGTGTCCTCACGTCAACCCTGACAGTAATAGAGCTGGGAAAAGAAATGCTTGGCTAGAGATTGCCCTGCTTCGACATTTCTCTCCGAGCATCCTATAACTGTAGGTGGCAGATATGTGCTAGTAAACAGTAGCAAAAGATGAAGACAACACAGCCCCTCCCTGCTGGTTGATTGTCATGGGCTAAATGCACTTCCAAGACTGCCCGTTAGCAAGCTTAGTATATTCGTGAACGTGCTTTGCTTGCCCATTGTGTCCATAGCTTAAAAATAAATATAATATCCAATTTAGTGATTAAAGTTAGGTTTCACATGCTATTTTAACCCGGAGTTTGAACACAATTCATAGTGTTTGTTTTTGTAACTGATGCTTTATTAAAAAAAAAAAAAAAAAGAAAACGGTATGTAAAACAGTAGTTTGCTGTCTAACCCAAAAAAGCTGTGACTTTTTCCATTTATTCCGAATGATGAATCTCGAATTTGTAAAAATTAAATAAGGACCCTGACAGAAAAACAAAATGTTAATCATTCATCAGTTCACCAAATTAGATAGCAGAAGTCAAAGGACTGAACAATTTGATTTCATTTGTGCTGTTCCAGAAATGATGGGATTAATTAATCGGTTACCTTTCCGGTGTGTGGTCAGAGCCAACAAAGACGGAAGACATGATTGTGATTAGTTTTCCCTCCAGTTCTGTTAGATTAACAAGTGCATTATAAATCAGTATAAACAGCCTTTAATATTCATCATCCAAAGCCCACAGCGAAATAGAGAAACTGCAGTCTGTATTGTGAAATGTTTTGTTCTTGTTGCAAACGAGCATGAGCTGTAGGGTTCAGAGGAAATTTGTATACAGTGGGGATCTAAAGTTTGGGCACCCCAGCTAAAATGTTATATTATTGTGCATAAAGAACCAAAAGAAAGATTTTCTGTTATTTTGAAAAGGTAAATGACGGAAATAAAGCCCAATGTATTTTGACATATTGAAAGGATATCTCATCTGTAAACAGATTGCTTTAGGAGATTTTTCAATCTTTCCTTGGGTTCTTTATGCACAATAATATAACATTTTACCTGGGGTGCCCAAACTTTCGATCTTCATTAGATCACATTTATCAGTGCTTCATGCCTTAATAAAATCCACTGACAAGCTCACAACCATGCCAAGAATTTGGCTAATACTGGCAATCAGGCGGAAGCTAAGACCACGCTTGCCAACACAAAGGGCTTTGATTTTTAAGGGTGCTTTTCACATTGGGGTGCTCCTGCAGAGTCGGTATAACTGGGCGGGGGAACCCCCCCAAAAATCTGCATCTTCATTCAGTTTGCTCTGCAGACCAAACCCCTTGGAAAGTCTTACAGTTGAAGTCTTTAATTTTTTTTTCTTTTTTGGATTGCATGAAATGAATTCCGACCAGAGGGGTGAAAAAATGCTAAATGAAGAGAACTGTCTAGTCATGATGGGTATTACACATCACCTTTATCTTTCCTACATCCTTCTCTTAGAAAACCTTTTGAAGTTTTCATGAATTGTGCTTCTTGAATGTTTGAAATTTCCTGACATTTACAGTAATCAGTACTCTGGTTCACTGGATCATCTGTTTTCACACATTTGATAAAATGCACCAAGGTTCACTTGCTAGTGCACTGAGCCAAAATCAGAGGTGAGCTTTCATGCTTGCCTAACCAAGCGCACTATCCCAGTAAACAAACTCTGTGAGGATTCTGTTCTTAGGTTTTGTGATGCTTTTGTCATGTTCTGTCTTCACTGTCAGACTCACTAGGTTTAAGTTAATCATCCACAACTGTATTCATTTGGTTAATCTACCTCAGTGTATATAAGTGTCTGGTTTCTGTTTGTCATTGTCAGGTCATCTCCTTGTCTCTGTCACCTTTTTGTTTCTCAGTGATTTTGTCATATTTCAGTTTAAATGTTTGACTTTTCTGTCACCTTTCCCGGTCTCCTGCATTTTGGGTCCACCACTACCCCTTGACAAACTTGTGTGGATCAAACAGCCCAACATTAAAGCACCTTAGGACCCACTTTCCCATGACAGTACAACAAAATACCTGTATTGTTGGAGGTTCAAAGGCATTCTAAGCACAATGCTCTTCTAAAATGTCACCGTCTGCTGTCCTGAATTGTGTGTAAAGGCATTTTCCACTCCAAATGAGAGATTATGTGATCAATGAAATTCCTTCAGAGGTTTACAAGTTCTCAATTGTGAGTAGAACTCAGCCACAGATCTACATGGAGATAAAGAGGGTGAAAGACAGGCAGCATGATTACTCTTATAATTATCACACAGCTGCTGCAAACAGACAGCAGCAACAGCAGCAGCGCCTTATCTTCCTGATGATTACTAAGCATGCAGACCACGGGTACGGCCTTCTGCATGTAATCACTGGGTGCCTTCTTTTTTTGTTTTGTTTTGTTTTTTTTAATCAGGTGAGCGGTGGAGTTGCAGAGACATGTTGACTTTGAAAACATGGCATGCTCATGTAGCCATGCTCTCAGGAGGGCTCTGAGTGACTCACCATCAGCTTGCACTCTTGTTTGGATCCTCGTGTCCTCGCTAGGGGCTTCGCTTTGAATGACGAATGTGTTCTAAAAGTCAAACGAATAATTTGTTGTCATTGCTCTACGGTTTCTGTGGAAGCCAGGATTATAAAGTGGACAACAATAACATCTCTGCAAGAGGAAAAGACACAAGTTCCTCAACTGTCTGAACATGAATGTTTTTTAGGGAAACATCTCACAGCCTGTAGTGATACAGATGATGGTGTTGTTTACTCATTTTGTGGGCTGTCTCCCCTTTCTCTCATGCATTTTTTTTTAAATCATTTTTTAATAATTCATTCGGTCTGCGTTTTCTTCCATTTCTATGTCAGATGTTTTTTTTTTATCTATCTTCTTTGAGTCTCTGTGTGACTGTTTTCTACATTCATGTCAAGAGATGGGAATTAATTTGTGTTCAGCCCATTATCTAGTTTGATCTCAGTTGTAACGCCGTTCAGCTCTATCAAAGTAAAATCACTTTGCCTGAAGCCAACGGCATTGGCTGTTTACCAATTGTAGCGCCATAGAACAGCAAAGTCCCCTCTTTCAAATTCTCTGGTTTTACAACTTGTAATTGGGGCATTTTAATTTATGCAGTTGGCATACATTTACACACCAGGCTTACAAGGGTCTTCCTTTCATTTTCAGTCACCTGATAGGAGTTCGCCTCACCTCCATACTAAGAGGACTTTCTTTGCATTTCTTTTCTTCTTAGAATTTTATCAGGAAATCACCTTTGAACTCCTGTTATAAAAGTGTTTATTTCAAGCCTTATATTCAGCTTTTCTTCACACATCATTTCCCTTTTAAAGCTGCCGCTAAAAAAAAATGATATACTATAGATTTTTCTTAACTTGTAATTGGGTTTTAAACTTTTTTATGGATTTAGACTTTTTGGAAATGTGGACTCAGTAGTGCCATTTTCTTTTGATCCAGGGTCATACACTTTTTGTTGATGATACAGAATTAAAATATAACTTTTTTCTGATCAGTTTTACTGTTTTGATCCCTTTTTTTTGTTTGTATCCTTTCAACTATTGAAGGATTGTGCTTTTGACATTAAATTTTCCTTTTAGAGCATGTGAGGGTTTATTATTATTTTGACCATTTACCCCTTATTTTGTTTTTTATCAATCCTGTGCTTAACCCTTCCTTTGCAGGGACTTTTAAAACTTTTTTTTTTTCTGGTTTAACTTGCTCGTACACCTGGCCAGAATTCCTCCACCACAATAACTCAGTGTATCTAACCAGGAGGAGCCCCCATTGCAGATTTCTGAACAAGGTGGGGATAAAACTTTTAGATGGCTGCAGGATACCTCTATGTCTTTCAGGAAGTGCTGGTCTTGAGGTGAGAGGTCTTGACATCCAGAACCTGAATAAGTGGGTCTTGGATGGACACATACAGCATACATTTAGGTTGACACACTAAAATATTAGTCTCAGTTCAATTGAAGTCAACATGTCTACAGCACTTTGTGTTACCAAGTATAAGAAGTGCTATATTTAAAAAAAAATAAAACAAAATGGTTGTTTGTTTGGTTTGACAGATTATTTGATACATTAAATGTTTGATCTAGTGATTGATTACATAATAAATTGACTGATTTATTAATTGAATGATACATTGATCTCTAGGTGGGTTGGTGTTGGATTTGAATGTCACACCTAATAAACAAATCTTATTTAAGAACACAGGAATTCTATTCCTTACAAGTTGCAACAATTACATCTCATTTTTGAAGCTCTTCTTAGTCTGTTTTTGCTCATTACAACAGCATTTAGTACTCTTGGCCAACTCACACATTGTGTTGCAGCTCATCTCAGTCTGCTTCAAATCTTTTCTTTCTTTTTTTGCAGTTGTTTGAAAGAAAATGGCAGCCCTTTGTTTTAAAATTCTGTAAAACCTCCATGGCTTTTCTGTTGCTCAAATTATGGGGGAAAATGCTTTTATCTGACTCTTTTAAATTCAAAACCTGACTCCAAATCTTTTTGTGGGATTGTAGAAACCTAACATAAAGTGTGGAGAACACAAAAGCCTATCTGTGTGCAGAAACCTTAAAAAATGCATAATTTTATCCAAATAAGTGGCTAGAAAAGCAAGTTTTCTTTTCAAAACCAATTTCTTCTAGAATCGCCCATTGAATTAAGTAAGTTTGTGTAGATTCCTGAACGTTTTCATTTTTCTTCAAAAAGAAGATTGCAGTTTTTCATTCATTCATTTTCCAATCTGCTTTATCCCTTTCGGGGTCACGGGGTTGCCGGAGCCTAACCCGGCTACTCATGGGCGAAGGCAGGGTACACCCCTGGACTGGTCGCCAGTCTGTCGCAGGGGCCACAATCACACACCCATGCACACTCACATCTACGGACAATTTACAGTGACCAATTAACCTATGAAGCATGTTTTTGGACGGTGGGAGGAAGCCGGAGTACCCGGAGAAAACCCACGCATGCACGGGGAGAACATGCAAACTCCACACAGAAAGGTCCCCCAGCCAGGACTTGAACCGGGAACCTTCTTGCTGTGAGGCAGGAGCGCTAACCACTGCGCCACCGTGCAGCCCTAGATTGCAGTTTTATTTAACATTTTGATAATGAGCTGAGTGAAATGTGCTACTAGCTAACATGTAATAATCTTGCGATCATGTTCCTGAAACAAAACTGAGATAAAAAAAAAAAAAATCACATCATTTTTGCACACATATAAGGAACAATGTAGTTTTAAAAACAGAACTGACTAACAATGAGTTTGTGTCTACTTTTTTAATGTTGCATCACATATAACAATCAATGGTTAAACTGTAAATAAAATATGCTACTTTATATAATATTTGAACTATAAAAATTGTGATTATTTAAATGTGATTAAACTGGAACGGAAAAAAATGAGTGGATGATTTCATATCCCAAAGTTTGACAGTCAAGCAAGAGAAACAAGCAAAAACTGTTAATCTTCCTGTTTTGTTTTTTTTTTGTTTGTTTGTTTTTGTTTTCTTTTAGCAGCTGTTAGTTCTCACTTTTACAGAAAAGCATTCAGATCAAATTGTACAAATCCAAGTTTTCTATGAGTGTTTTTTAGGAAGAATCGTAACAGATGTGTTCATTATTTTACCTTGTTTAATGAGTTTCAGTTTTTTAAATTTACTTTCATGATGACAAAAGTTTGACTTCACGAACATGTGATCTGCAGGTGGCGGTTGGACTGTTAGGTTCATCTTGTATTTTGTATTTCCCTTTGCTAAACCTTTCATCTAATGTTTTTTTGTTTTTACTTTTATTGAATGTTTCAGACTAATAAACAAAAAGAAACAGAAATTCCTGCAGTTGAAATTTGCTTAAGGGGTTGAAGGCTTTCAGCACCACTGACAGCTCAACATTCACCCTTCCTTTCAACAAAAGTGAAAAAAATGCAAAATAACATGCCATGTATTTAATTTAGATATTTCTAGCATGTCAGAAGCTTAGAGTCACTGTTCCTTTATTGGTTGAATGAACCCTTAGATGCTGATAAATGTTTTACTTTAAATTAAACATTTTGTTGTCTCAAATTGCAAATTGTTACCTGTTAAATTGCTTTTTTGGACATTTCTGAGTATAGAACTAGTACACTGTCATTTTATAACATTACTTTAGAGCATGCATCTATTTTGAAAGTACATTATTGCTTTTTATTCTCAACTTTTTTTCAGAAAAGACAGAAATCCTCAACACAATGGGCAACAAAACCGTTTTTTTTTTCCCTTTTGAATATTTATATATATCAGGTGTTACTAAACAGAAACATTTAGTTCTAATGAATAACATGTACCTATTATTCTTGATTTTAGTTTATTTAGGTTTTAGTTACCACTCTGTTAAGAGTAGAAAACTGTTTTTTGAATTTATTTAGAAGGAACTGTAATCATCTGATGCCCTGCACTCCCTGAAGCTGCTTCCATTCATCCCGAAACGTTGTGTTATGGTCAGTGTAGGCTGACGTGTCTTTAGAATTGATGTTTGCTCTCTGAGAGGAAGAAGCTTCACCATATGCCGATTTCCTCAGGCTTCAGCACAGAGATCAGTGGTCTCTGATGGAAAGAGATGGGCCAAGAAAAACAGAGATAGGGTTAGATTCTGGAAACATTTGCTGGCAGTGTTTGTTCAAAATAAGAAAAGATAGTTCCAACTAGACAGTGAATGTGATAGTGAATGTTACAAACAATACAAAAATAAAAAGAGAAAAAAGTAAACAGAAAAGATTTGCAAGCTTTAAAAAAATTACTTAATGTAATCTATAATGAGCAATGGTTGGATGGGACAAACTACATGTAGATAAAACGCTCTATAACATTCATTTTTTTGAAGTTAGCCCAATATCTGGAGTCAGAAGCATCAGTTAAAAGGATTTTTAGATGAAAGCTAGTTTTTTTTTGGTTTTTTTGTTGTTTTTTTTTTTTTTTTTTGGGGGGGGGGGTCCGATGGCTTCTTCTTAAAAAAAAATCTTGGTGATGCAAGTTCAAACAGCAATCAAAAATTTTTTTTAACTTCCTAACACGTCTTTTTTCCAATTTCAAACCTCACCTAAGATGAACCAGAAAACTAAACATGTGTGTCCGTTTTTCAGAAAGTACACTTTATATACTTTTTTAAGATTCCGGTTTGATCATTTCAGATTTAAAAAGTTTAAACCTTTTACATTGAAGTTTTGGCTCCAGTGTTGATATTTGTTCGACTACCGTAACTCTTCAATCGTTAACCCAACTCATGTAATTCCAGCGGATTCTGAACTGAAAGCAGCCTTGCGTTGATGTGCGTTGATGTGATTAGTAATGTGCGCAAAATGGTGCAAAGCCGATATAAAAAGTTGCTTTTCTCTGCGTCAGAGTCAGCAGATTCACGTTGACCACATAAACGGTCAAATATTTATTGTATATGTCAAAAAATGCGTGTTATTTAGGCGTCTGCAGCGTTATCTCTGGTGGTAAAGGGTTAAATGTAGAACAAAATGCTGATGTGTTTTACTTTGCAGAACTGCCATTTCTCTTTGGATAAAGAAATTTTAATTGTTTGGTTTTTTTCCATCTCGTCTGCCAACAAGAGCTTCACGAAACATTAATAACAGTTTTTGTAAGTTAACAACTTGGTATATACATTTTGAATGAGGTCATTAACTTGACTCCCACCTTGAGAGTTTTGACACATTGTGTTGTTGTCACTTGTGCTTTTTAACCTTTTTAAAGCTAGTTACCTATCGAACCTTCTCCCTGTCATAAGAATTAAAAGGATTTTTGCTGGGAAGCTGTTGGTTCATCATTTTACATTTTTAGAATGTATTTATTCTTTACGCTGATCTGTCTGAGAGCATGTTTTGTTTTTTTGAAGTGAGGTTGTGTGGCCTTGCTTGGGTTTTATTCTCTGTGTGTGTTTTTGCATGACTTTTGTACTCCATGAGAAAATAGACATTTTCAATTACTTGTTTACCCAGAACTGATTCACGGATGTGTGTCCCAACCTTTATGTTGCGGCTCATATTCTGTTGTCTGTTCCATGTCAAACTGAAGTGGCGCTTTGTCTCTTTTATGAGGCCGTTCCCTCTTTCTCCCTCATTACATTCAGAAATGTTGACAAATTGGAGCCATTTTTCAATGCGGACATGTTGATGTGTTTGGCCTCTGATAAAAATTGCCCTGTTACCATTTAGCTGTGTTGTGACTATTCTGACAGGCTGTCTGAACATGCGAGTGGTTGCTCACTGCCTGCCTTTTGTCATTTTCCTGGGTGACTGATTTGCAGGACAGCTGAATGACCGTCCGGTCATACAGGATGACAGACTGATTGACTGTATTTGTACGGGTGATTGACTGGATGTTATCTGTTTGTGTGTCTGAGTCATTGACTATCTGACAGAATGAGTTGTTAAAGAGTAGCAGTCAGCTGTGCCTTTATGACCCAATTGTTCGGCTCGAAAATTGATGCTTAGCAGATGCTAAACTGTTCCAACAAGCAAATAATTACAGCAGTCTGCTTTAGAAGTAATGCTGAATGAATGGTGGCACCAAGGCCAAACTGTTTTCTAATTTAAAGCATACACAGAAAATTGATGTGTAGCAGTTCATTCAGTCACCACTGGGGGCTGCTTTCAAAGGAGAGCGATTGCCCATCAAGTCAGGCTTGAATCAATGATAAGTCAGAGTAGAACTTGAAAATAGATTTGTTTTTATTTTATTTTGTTTGTTTATGATATACAAATAAAGAAATTTCTGTTTTTCT
>BSAI01000030.1:3040968-3075049 GCA_036245035.1 Adrianichthys oophorus
GCAAAGATAGGACACCAGGCAAACAGGAAAAAGGCCCACTTAGTATGACCGAGAGTGAAACCAGTTCAAGACTACTCACAAAGGAGAGGGTCAGACTGGCTTTTAAGCAGTGTGGTGATGACTTGATGAGGAGCAGCTGGTGAAGACTAGATGGCAGAGGTCAGATGCATAATGGGAGTTGGAGTGTACAGGAGAACAGAGGCTGTCAGTACTCTGGCGATGGCTCCCTCTGCTGGTCAGAGAAGGGACTGGACGGCCAGATGCTGACAGCAATATCAGTATAGCAAAAAGTGGCGACTGAATTGACTTTATTTTGTTGCAAGTCATTTTTTATTGGTGACCTCACAATCGCTCAGTCCACCTCTCTTATGCAGTCATTGGTTTTAACTGGTTTCTGTACAAGTAACATTAATTATTGTGTGGTATGTCTGATATTTTCACATGATTAAAAAGATGTAAAAGTAAAAACATCAGTATTAAAATAGCATCCAGATGTCCACAGCTCCATAGTCATAAAGGCCTACACTACTGGAAAGAAAAACATGGTGTTCCTGAAAAAGAAATGTAAGAGCATTGGGTTATTAATCATGTGGAGGTATTCTGCTTTGCGCTGCTTTTTCATGTTAGTTTGCTCTCCTTCTGGGAAAAAGAATTTAAAAAAAGGGAATAAAATAAGCTTAAAGCATCTTGAAATCTGCAGCATCATCCAGCAAAAATCATCATCTCACAACAGCATCTGTGCTTGGATTAAACAAGTGTTTACATAATGATCTCATGAACACAAAGTTAGAGACGACAGAATGTCACCAGTTTTTATTCCAGTCTGTTCTTGCCTGAAAGGTGGCTCACTCATAAATGGGCTTTTAATTACTTCTGTTTTCTTTTCGTCTGTCTTTGATTTCACTCGTTTCCCTTTTTCACTTACATACAATAGTGGCATCGTTATGATCAAAGTTTGCTGCGTGTGTTTGACTGTCTAACATTTATAGTGCAGATGTTTAACAGTGTTTACTGCTTGGAAGCTGATGAATGCATTCCTCACTGTGATTTTGGAAGAAGAAGCAAGATCCTTGCGCATTACATTTCTTTTACCGCATTTTGCTTTTTCAATAAACTGACAAGATGAACTATTGTAAACTAGATCCATGTTTTGATTGAACAAATGTTTTAAAAAAGAACTAAACAAAATAATGTTATAATTATAAGCATAATTTACTAGAAATCATGTAAATTATGATTATTATGCATTATTCACTGAATTTACCATAAATTATCTTTAAAATCATTGTAAATTGTTTATCAGTGAGATGATCTACTGGGCGTGCTTTTATGATTTGTTTTTATTTAATTTTCTTTTAAGTGACTATTCGCACATACATTTTTAAATATGTGCGGCCAGTGCTGAACTTTTTTCTTGGCCGCATAGACCCGGAAGAAAGGTTAGGGTTAAATTAAAACATGCGACCAACAACATTTAGCGTTAGACACACTTAAAATACGTGCACATTTTCACAAGACTTCTCGGAGCACAGAGTGGCATTTCTGTATTTAAAAACCACCTTCAGAGCTGGAGCTCAGAGCAGCTGGCCAATCCTATTTGCACTCAGAAGTCGCACACCATCTATCCATGACTGCATTCCTACTTTGTACAAACGTTGAACTGTAATAACTACAGCTGTCAAGCTTAACACGCTAACAAATACGGTTAATAAAAAAAAAAAAACCTCATTAATATTCTTTAATGCGAATGAATTACACGTCAGAAGCGATCGTCTTCTGCTTGCATCAGTTCAGGCTTCTGCGGTGTGTATTAATTTCTAAAAATGTACGAGTCGTTGGGGATTATCCCGCTTATAACATGGTCACTTACAAAATAAATTAGTATTCAATCGATTTTGAGTACTTTATCTTGTTATTTTTATAGTTTAGATCGCGTTCTCACAAAAAGCGGACTATTTGATTGTCGGTGCTGCCCATTGTCACGGTAACACGACAGTGTGACTGAAGTGGCCAAGGAAAGTGATATATGTGCTGATCATCACGATTGATTCAATAACGCATCATTTCAGAGAGAAAGTTCACCTCTTACTGCTTGTTTTTGTCCAGAGGATGAAGCAAAAGGGTTGTTTTAAAGAAGCCTGCGCAGTGATATAGAACATTTGGGCTACGCGACCGGAACATCTTTTTTAGATGCACGTCAACACCCAGCAGCCAATCGGATTTGAGTATTCACCTGGACCATTTAAAGTGCAGAAACACTATATTTGTTTCTTTTGGCTGTATAACAGCGTCTTTGTTTTCTCGTTTTGTTTTCCAATACCACAGACATAAAAGTCTTCACTTTTCTGCTTGTCTTACTGTTGATGTGTTTTGTGCACACAAATTACATTTCTGGGCTATCTGAGTTAACACTTTACAAATTAAAACATTTCAGACAATGGTCACCTTTATTTTTCAAATAATCAATTATCTAGCTGCAGTGGATGCAGTTTCTTTTTAGTGGACAGAGGAGTAGCTGTTGAAACGTTTTTTGTCAACGATGTTTATTTTGACATACCGAAACTCTTCGACCTCTGAGAAAGGCGGCTTTTTAACATCGGCTTTGCACCCAAATGCAACACATTACTAACATAAAGTGTTGCAGCTGCTTTTCTCTGCGACAGAATCAGGTGATTTATGTTAGACTGCGTAAACATTTCACTACTGGAAAGTGTTGCATGTCGGTAAAAGGCTGCTTTTTTCTGCTTCAGAATCTGCTGGAATTGCGTAAACAGTTGAAGAATTATGATGGTCAAAAGAATGTAAACACTGGAGCTAAAACTTAGGCGTTAACGGTTCAAAGCTGGATTTGCCACTAAGTTTCCATCAAGTAGTTTGTTAAAAATATGTCTTCCTAGCTATTATGCGCATAATTATGTTTGTGAGGGAAAGGCAGCATGGGGGATATGTGTATTTTACCTAATTGCTGTTTAGAATTTACCTTGGCAAATAATAAAAAATAATTTAATTGTGATGTGTAACTGGCAAAGCAAGCTGTTCAAAACAAACACAGATTATAAGAAGATGCAGGCAGGAATTACGGGCACAGTTTTTTGGTTGACTTTATGTAAATATTCTGGCAGACTTCTTAAAGCTGGAAACACATCCTGAAAGTTATGCCGCAGACTCGTTTGTAGCCCTAAGTCTTTCCTCTACATTTACAAATCTAGCCCTACCCATTTGTGTTTCTGTGTCTAAACACAGCAGTAGATCACACATCAAAACAGTAAGCCCCAGTTGATACCTTGAGAAAGTAACTACTCGAGCAATGGTAGTCAGTGGGGGAGAAGCACCACTCAGAGTGGAATGCATCGCATTCGGAGTGAACATAAAATTCATTGCTGGGCTAACATTTTGTGAAATATCACCGTTTAGCTGTGCAATGGCTGAAATTCCTTTAATTTTTTCTTTGTTTTCATACTTATTGCTGATTAAAGACCCACTCCGATCATCTATCTCGGACATAGTTTCTGCAGTGGCGACCTCGCCCCTTTTCCCCTCCCCATTCTGCAGAGTTCTCTGCTTACACTCTCTCCACAACTCCAGCCTAACATTAGCGGTGTAAAAAAAATGGCGAGCAATATTGGAGCTTCCCAGCCATACATTTTTTTGGCCAGATTGCAGCTCAGACGAGGAAAACAAAGACGTACATGGATCTACTCGTCTGCTCCGCATTCACTGTTTTAAATAAATATTAAAGTAATGCTCAGAAATGCCACAAGAATATGGTTAAAACTCACAAAAAACAGTTGAACTAAATCTCATCTCAGTTGTAAAACTTCTGCTTATTAACTTATTAATGGCTGATTGATTCCATTGATCTCAGCCCCCGGAGAACTCCCTTTCAGATGCGATGTGGCCGTTTGAAGCGCTCTTCATTGTACATTCACAAAGGCATCATACAATAAAGTTCTATCTGATGTCAGGGACAAGCTGCGAGTGTGGTTGTCTCTGATAGGACTTGTTGGTCAAATGAGCTGCTGGCACGGGATGTAAACTTTCTTATCTCCTATTTGCGGGCCTGCCCGCAGATTTATCCTCTGCTCTCTGCAGCAGCATCATAACTCCAAGCCGCTGTTAGTATCCCAATTTGAAGCCGTGTTGTTTATTGCGAACTGTAATGTTTGGCTTTGTCGTAAAACATTACATGAGCATTTTTTCATTGGAAGAAGCAACGGCGGGACTGTACATGGCCGTATTAGACAAGCACACACTACCGCTGAATGCTTTGCCATCTCAATAGCTTGTAACAAATGAGTGTAGATAAGGCCGTTTAGGTGGAACTGCAGCACTCCATCATTTTCTGCGACAATAATTATTGTACTTTGCCTTTTTTTTATTTATTTATTTTTTTACTCCGACTGGAGAGGCTGGTTGGTTGAATTATGCATATTTGTTTGCTGCTTTCATTACAGAAGCAGATGACTCCGTCTAAATAATAAAGGGTTTCAGAGTGTTATGTTGCTTCTCTGTCTCTGGCTGCAGAGATGTTAAGCGCTGTGGGGCTCTCAGCTCCCTGTGAATGAAACGTCTTGGCTGTGCTGCGTGTGATCTTGCCGTAGTTCAAGCCAACATTCTGTCGTTGCAGGGTCAGGAGCACATTTCGCAAGAGTTTCCAAATTAAACCTTTTTTTTTTTTTCCCTTCAGTTCCATCATTGACATCACTGTCCGTGTGACATGAGGCTATCCTGTGGCTAATTCACTGCAGATGCAAACCAGTTCAACTGTGAAATGTATCACACATGTGCCTTTGCGCATCATTTACTTGTATCGCCTATTTTTTTTTTAAGTTGTTTGTGAGCTTATTTCCAACTTGTTTATTTGATTATCACCCTCAGGTTCCCTCAGGGTAAAAGAAAACTCTGATAAATGTTAAAATTGTTCCAGTTGTTATTGTTGCTTGCCACCTAATCTGCACATATGCTAAAAGTTTGGCCTTCAGGCAATACTGGTGCAAAAGCGAAATTTCATATTTGTCGGATGTGTGAAAACAAATGCGCTTCAAAAATAAAGAAGTGGTACTCCCCATCCTAATCCAAACCTCAGCTACAACTGTTTTCTTTTAAATTATTCTGCTTCAATTTGCAGATTATAAAAACGAGTTTTAAAACTGATAAGAATTTATTCCTGGCTCTTGCCTCCTTTGGAATAAACTATTTTGCTGGATCTGGTTCTCCCCACACATCCTGTGCTCCTCACAGCTGGTCTGACTCCCTTTCTGATTCTAAAAGCTTGTCAGAGTGATAACTGTCCACCTTTCAGTGAAATGTAGCCCGAGGTGAAAGCAAACCTCAGACATCTCAGATGTTAAAGCGGTGGATGTACGAGGCGATGTGCTTTACAAGGAGCAAAAGGGACTTACAGTGGCTTTCTGCTGGTTTTTCGTCTGGGCAGAGTGGCTCTCAAGTGTTTTGACTTTGCTGGCTGTTTCTTCACTTTATTTCATGAGTGAAGGGTTGATGGAGGGCACAAATGCAAGAGAACTGGAGGCTGGAAACTCCATACATTTAATAATTTGCTGTATTGGCTACAAAACTTTAAATTTACTAAACCAAACCCTGACAAAAAAAAAGACGTTAGCAGCTGATCAGAAAATCTTTGAGCAAAGGCAAAGGACCAAGTAAGCAAACTTTTAATAATCATAATCAGAAAGTTTTATATCCAAACAGGAATTTAAAGACAGTTACTAAAAGAAATACAAATAAATCAAACCTTGATAGTAATTAGTCTAAGTCAGCCTGGGTCAGCATTTCTAAGGCAACCACTATGGCCAATCAGGAGTGAGCTTGTTGGAAGGCCACACCCTACCACTTGAAAGCAGGTGGTTAGCTGCATAAAGACACCAGTCAACCCCAATCAGTCAGGCTCCAACTACTAACATGGACAAGACCAAAGAGCTGTCCAAAGACACCAGAGACTAAATTGTAGATCTCCACAAGGCTGGAAAGGGCTACAGGGCAACTCCCAAGCAGCTTGGTGAAAACAGATCCACTGTTGGAGCAATTATTAGAAGATGGAAGATGCTAAACATGACTGTCAATTTCCGTCAGACTGGGACTCCATGCAAGATCTCACCTCATGGGGTCTCAATGATCCTAAGAAAGGTGAGAACTCAGCCCAGAACTACAGGAGCTGGTCCACCGTTTCCACGGTTACTGTTGGTAATACACTCAGATGTAATGTTTTGAATTCATGCAGGACACGGAAGGTTCTCCTGTTTAAATCCCACATGTCCAGGGCCGTCTTAAGTTTGCCCATGACCGTTTGAATGATCCAACGGAGTCATGGGAAAAAGTCATGTGGTTAGATGAGACCAAAATAGATTTTTTTTTTTTTTTAATTCCACTCGCTGTGTTTGGAGGAAGAAGAATGATGAGCAGTATTCCAAGAACACATTCCCTACTGTGAAGCGTGAGGGTGGTAGCAGCATGCTATGAGGGTGTTTTTCAACACATGAGACAGGATGACTGCACTGTGTTAAGGAGAGAATGACCGTGGCCATGTTTTACAAGATTTTGGGGAAGAACTTCCTTCCCTGAGTTAGTTTTTCAGCGTCAGCCCAGAAACCTGACTGATCAAGAGGAGATCTGTGTGAAAGAAGAGGGCCATTATCCTTCCTACAGTGTGTGCAAACCTGGTGAAAAAATATAGGAAAAGTTTGACCTGTATGATCGCAAACAAAGGCTACTGTAGCAAATATTAACATTGATACTCTCAGGCAAAAATACTTATTTGCAGCTGTAGCATCATTTAAAAAATATATACAATGTGATTTCCACAATGTGAACCCACAACCTTCCAGTCTCTGGGTGGACACTCAATGACCATTTGTTGCTCCCAAAATTGTCACTGAACTCATCTGGACCCCCCCAGAAAATTTTCTGAAGGTGCCATTGGAGCACAGTCATGATGATGCTTGGTTATGCTGATCTGTCAAAAAGAATAGGATGTTTTTCTCAGGAAAATTCTGGAAATCTGTGCAAAAACTAAAGAAAAACTTGTAAAAATACATACATGTTTAAACTAGTGCTGTCAAATGATTAAAACAATAATTGGATTAATCACACTTTTGGATTGTGATTAATCACGATTAATCACCATGTTTTACTAGATAATTTTTTACGACACTATGCAACTTTTGAACAAAAAAAGGGCCAGAGAGAACATTTTTCCTTCATTTTAATGTCTTAAATTACTATTATTATTATTAGCATACAAAACAAACATACATCATAAGAAACAAACATTGTTTCTGCACTTTAAATGGTCTAGGTGAATACTCAAATCTGATTGGCTGCTGGGTGTGAATGCGCACCTGAAAAAGTAGTTCCGGTCATATAGCTCAAATGTTCTGTATCACTGCGCAGGCTTCTTTAAAACAAACTTTTTGCTTCATCATCTGGACAAAAACATGCGGTAAGAAAGAATAAAGGAACTAAAAATCGATTGAATATTTATTTCTTTTGTGAGTGACCATGTATCTTAAGTGGGAATAATGCCCGATGAAGAGTACATTTTCAGACATTAACACATGCTGTGGAAGATTGAACAGTCTGACCCAAAGCGGAAGACAGTTGCTTCTGATGTGTAAATAATTAACTTAAATAAATAATAACGTGTTTTTTATTAATTATTTGAATGCGTTAACGTTGACAGTCCTAGTTCAAACACTTTAACTAGAATTACAATATTGGTTTCTCTTTGAACAAGATTAGCCTGAAAAATCCTCAAGAGTGGCAACCCTAAGCCCTGACCAAATATATATTTTACCTTTCCCCATGTTTAACTTACCACAAAGCCACACAAAACTCAATTTAATAATATCTCTGTGACATTTTAAAATAAACTCAGCAAAGTTCCATCAACAGCTTTTACTCCATGTAGCCACAGGGTAATATCCAGGATATACATCCCTGAAGGCTTGTGCTTATGTGTGAACTCAAAGAGCAAGTGAAATGCTGGGTCAACTGTCTGAGGCTGTGAGGCAGCAGACACTGAGCCAGCAGGTCCTAAGCTGATCAGATCTTCTCTGCCAGTGTCCTTCAACATTTGGATCAGAGAGCTGCTGTAATCCTCCTCCTCACTAGTTGAAGGCCACAGAGCTCCCTGATGGTCTTCAGAGAGCTGCAGAGTCAGCACAGATGGACGCAGGAAGAGGTGCATACTTAAGAGTGTGGGGATGAAAGGTCTGACTCTTTTAGTTGTTGATTTTTATACTCATTATGTTTTAATTTGTTGATTACTTCGAATTATTTTACTTTATTCATTTTGGTTTCAATTCTTTGGTAAACACAAAAACACAAGACAAACGGAGACTTAGTAATGCTTTATTACGCATTAGGACAGGCTCAATAATAAACAGCTAACTGCTAACTAATTCATTAAATAATGAACTTAGACATAAAGGTGTCTGTTAACATGCTAAAATGTTAAATAATGCCTATTTACGCATTAAACAAACTTAATAAAGGGTGACATTTTGGTATTCATTTACATTGATTTCAAGGTTGCTTCAAAAGTTACATTTTTGAATTATCATGGATGTTTTGTCACTAAAATAGTTTTTTTTTTATTTTCAAATCCTTTTAAAGTCTGTTGCTGCTATTTTCTTTTTACGAGTTTTTCTGTAATTGTTTCTGTCGGACGTTTCACATGTTTTGCAACAAACGTTTCTGCCATTCTTGATTTGTAAAATCTGCTTTTAGTTGAGGAAACACCAACTGCGTAACTGTTAAAGATTCTTCTTTTTCTCATCGACATCGGGGCCGGATCTAGACATGGGCAGAGGGGGTCTATGTACCCCGCTCCCCCCCCCCCCCCCCCCAAAAAAAGAAGAAAAAAAAAAGAGGAGTGAAATATTTTGATAGATGAACTGATGTGAGGATCGTATGGTTTTCTATGCATTTTTGCATAGATGTGAGGGCTTCATACACCGTGGAGGTTTTGAAGAAAAAACTTCAAACTCATCTTTTTTAGAACAGCGTTCATGTAGTTTTTACATGTCCACATGTTTTAAATTGATTTTATCATTTTTTTACTAATAATTAATTTCATGTCATTTCATTGTACTTGTGGAATGTATATGTGTGCTGGGCTTTATGATTATACTTATTATGTTGTCAGACTCGCAGCTTGTTATTATGTTTATTATGATTGCTATTTTAACAATTATTTTTGGTCTTACTATTATTTGTTTTATTGTGGAAAGTACTTTGGAAAGCCCATTTGTAGTAGGAAATGGGCTATATAAATAAAGTTGAATTTGAATTTTTAGGGGCATGGACGAATATGACACCCCAAACTCTCAGGACTGGACTCTAGTCTGGACTTTCTACCTTTCTAACCCTTTCTACCTGCACCCCAGAGCTGACCAAATCCTGATTTGACATGTGATGAAAAGCTGTTGTAGGATTTCCCAAGTCTAGAATTCATAAAAGGTTTCTCTCAGGCAGTCTGTTACTGACTTGTTCAAGGCAAACACACACAGCTATTCCATAGTGAGAAGATGAAGGAGAAGATGCAACACCAGAGGAAAACATCTACAAATGTGAGCTGCACAAAGACACTCAGAAATACATATGGAGCTTCTATCCATCTTGTATTGCTACAATAATGGATTTCCCTACACCCATGACCGCATTCTGACTCCAACCGCAAGCAGCAATAGTCACATTTGTAATAGATTGACATGTGAAAATTCTACTTATAATCAGTAGTTTTTTACCTGCATCTGTCTTCCACTTTTTGTAGAACAGTGACATCTGGTGGAAGGAATTGAAGGTGCACATACTGCTCTGTTTTTCCCATAATTCTTGCTTGGATCTGTTCAATACTGGTGACCTTCCAATCCATGTTGTAAGTAAATACTTTTAGACAAAGAAATCAAACATAAACTAACATTTTAGAACGCAAAAAATAAATTAAAATCATACATTAAATGTTTATACAAGTAGAAAATTTCTAAAAGTGTCAAAATATTTCAAAATGGAAAAACTTTATTGGGTTTCTTAGTGGTTTTTATTACACAGCATTTGGTGGTCAAGTGCCGTATTTCCCACATATAGGGCACACTGGATTTTGAAGTGCACTGTCAATGAATGGTTTATTTTGGAACTTGTCATATATAAGTAGCACCAAAATACAAGGCGCATTAAGCGAGACAAAACAGTCAGAGATAACCCTGTCAGTGCTCCAGAGATGGACATGACTCATCTATTAACTTGAGTTAGGTCTAAGTGAAGCTGAGACCATAGTATTCCCTAAAAATGATGTTACAAATTCTTCTGCTTTTAAAAAATGAACAAATAGATTTTAAAAAAACTAACAATTGTTGAAAAATCTCAAAGTGGATCTTCAGAAGCTGGAAATTTCACATTAATGATAAACTTACAGATCTCTCTGCTTGATTCCAATGAAATAATGAGAAGAGAGGCTGTTTGGGTAAAAAGCCACCTAAGATATATATAATATATTTATATATCACAAATTCATGAGGTCAGAAGTCTCTGTTCCAAACAATGTGTTCAGGTGAATTCAGCCAGAAGTAAATTTGGTGACTAATACCCAACATGACAGCTTTCGTCTCCAGTTTCCATCATTTGTACGCTGGCATCCTTAACTTGGAAGCTAGAGTCTAAATTTATCATCAATCTTTGTTATTTTTATCCATTTTGAGCTTCAGCAAACTTGTTTAAAGAGGAGATTTTGAAAAATCCCTGGAGGAATAACAATCAGTCACGACAACGACTCATATCTGTCAACAAACCTTCCTATTAACTGACTGTTGAAAGAACTGAAGTCTATTTAGTCGCCAACTGATTGATCTCCTCAGCTCTCAGTGCCATTCAGCTGCAAAAAATGATCAGCATTTTTAAAGCATTTCTCACCATTTGGCTTTAGCATTCTTCAAACATTGCTAAAACAACCACAGATATCACTGGGGCCCGTTTCATTTTTTCTTTTTATTATCCATAAAAAAAAAAGAAAAAGAAAAAAAAACCTCTACCAGCCCGTTGACTCTTGTTGTCCTCATTCTTCAAATGCTGCATCACCTGCCAACAGTCGATTTCCTGCTTCACAAGAGGTTGTAATTTTCTATCTCAGTCTCTTCTTTCCCACCTGGAGTGCAGTTTTCTAGAACCTGACGTTCCAACTGTTCTCAAGGCTTCGCTCATTGTCAGTCACAGCCTATTTCTCTCAGTTTTGGGAGGTAAACGACAGCTTAAAAAGACTTCAGAGATTGGGATTAAAGGAAAATGTTTTGACCTTTGATGTTTAAGACACTTTGGTCTGTTGCTCATGTCCTCCAGGCCAAATGTCAAAGCAGGGCAAAACTGACGAATCTTGCTCCAGGCTTTTTCTTTCTCAGCTTTATTCTGATACCTAAACACTTTGTGTCATAGAATTTCTCCTCCATTATGAATTTTCACACGGTTGACACTTCTGTGAGTGAAAGGAACGCCATCCATACTAAATCTGAGTCCCTGATTGGTCAAAGTTCGACCTGGTTTACCTTTCAACTGCTGCTTTTTAACTTAACACGTTTTGTACGTAGACCCTGAAAAATGGTCCAAAAATGAGAGTAGCTACACATGAACACGAGACTTTTTGGGTGTAAATTTCGTTGACTTTTCATTGGAAGGGGTCACTAGAACGTGTGCTGCTAAAGGCAGTGTGAATACAGCTTTACTGCAGCAGTCCAGATTTCTTTCTAGATTTTTAACTGTCATTTTAAGTGGCACCATTTTAGAAAACACATTGATTCTTTGTATTTTTGTTTTTGCTATTGCAACTATTTTTGTGATCAAAAAACTTTTCTTTTTAGTGCTGAATGTGTTTCAGCAGCCGTTAAAAAGGCTCATATGTAGGACAGAAAAATGAGAGTAACATCTCAGTCCAAACAAATGACTAAAAGAGGAAAAGGGTCTTCATCACCATTATCATCTTCTAAACCTGAAAGTGATGTCAGTTTTACATTTCTTAACTTTGACAGTCAGCATGAAAATAGAGGAGAATTGTGTAAACAAGCCACACAAAGAACAATAAGGTAAGGGATGTCCTTTAAAATTTAGAAAAAAAAAAATTAGTATCTTTCTCTGATTTTGTAATTGGTTGTCAAAAGTTCAATACACAAGTGTAATACACATTGCTTAAAATCAAAATAAATAACTAATCCACCCCCAAAGTCTGTCAAATAAAATTAAGGAGTGACTTTTCACATGTAATAAGGGCGGGATTAGGGTTGCGGTAACTGTTAAGGTCAGAGCGGACTTACTATTAGGCTTGGGGACCCCCACACATTTATCGCAATCGGAAATCGTAAAAAAAAAAAAAAATGTTGATCTGCTTCCAAAAGTGCAGGAAGAAAGACAAAACAAGAAAAAGGAATTCAAAAAGAAAATAAAGAAAGTCAAGAATGAGAAGAGACAAAAAAAGAGGAGAAAGGCAAAAGAGAATATTTTATTTTTGTTGATACTACTTCATATGTATATTGTTTGTTCCATCATTCATCATTTTACCTTCTTTAGTAAAACCTGACAAACTAAAGAATTACAAACGTTTCAGACGTTTTACCCTGAGTACAGATTTTAAAAAAGAAATGATAAATACAACCACTGCAGAGGCCCCATCTTACTGTTCACAACGGACCCCCAAACTGATAAGTCCACCACTGGTTTACATGCACGAAATGCAGCAATGTGCATTTTGTGGATATTTGTACTATGTACGCTCAACATGAATCTTCATCAGCTTTTGTGCTTGGTCGCACATAAAGGTCGTGTCACACTGCCACTATAAACATTGTTGGCATATTGCACGGATGAAAATTGGTTCACACGTGAATGTAGCGGTAAGTGGAAAAAGTAAGAAAAGTTTTGTTTTTTACATAAATCTTCACAAATGTATCATGCATGAACCATGTTGAGACCACATAAAATGTACGAAAAAACCACGCAAAGAACACGTAAGCCAGCACTTCACTGAATTTCTTCACTTTGACATTCAGAGCACTGGGCAGAAATCACATCGCATCAGCACCATGGTCAGCGCCCGCCGCGGGCCCTTGTGATGCCTTATTTTAATTAAACAGTCGGATTCCCCGGGTCCGCACCAGTTCTGCTAGGCGCCAGCTGAAGCAGCTCACCAGGTGGGACTCCCGCCGAGATGGGGGACCCCTGGAGAGAGCCACAGCTGGACAGATCAGCGAGAAGGGCCCAGTGTGTGTCTAGAGACTCACCCACACCAGGCGTACCCATGGTCCCCTCCTGCAACCCTGTCCTCCCAGTGGCGCCGGACTTTGTTACCCCATCCAGCTCATCTGGGCGGGGGAACCAGGAAAACCCCACTCTGCATAGCCTCCTGGAGGAGTGAAAGATCTGTCAATTTATATACCTGTCACACAACTTCATTAGCGATTTGTCGGTCAATACCATAATTTTTACGTGATATATAGTCCATATACACAATATAAACGTTATACATCTGTGGTACATGCGTGAAAAGTAAATTACACATTCCTGGACATATGTACGTGAAACAATTTTGTGGAAAGCCACAAAATTGTCTAGATTGCATCTCCCAAAAATCACCCACAAATGCGTAAAATCTGCACAATTGCGCATCAACTATGTAAGCTACACATGAACTGCATAATCTCAACCAACCAAAAATTCTGGACAGCTCAAAATCGAATTCACGTAAAGACCCATTGGCTGAGACCCTTGTAAGACAACTGCGATACAAGTGATACAAGTACGTGTATTACTCATGTATCACGAAAGACTGAAATGAAATACTTGGACAATCCACAAACCGTCCTTCAATACATGCAAATAACATCAGCCAAATGAAAAGGTCTTAATCTAGAAAATGAGACAAACAAATAAAGTGTTTTTAAGTTTCCTAGTTTGAAGGAATCAGTCAGGAACTGGGATGCAACAAAACTGGACACCAGGGAGGGAAGACTCAGAATAAGGACTGATCTATTTTTAGATGACGGAATGGTGACTGCACCAGAGATGAGCAGAAACTTGATGGCAGAGAGACAGTGATCGCTTTAGTGGATCTTGAAGGACAACAGTTACAAAACTGGAGGAGGCATAATAGTAAGACAATACTCACTTCTCAGATGATCTCATGAGCGGTGACTTGAGAAACTGTGGTGAGGTGGTATGGAGGAGGAAACTGAGAGACTTCTGCAAAGGTTGGACATGTCCATGGAGACATCTGGCACAAAGAGTAAGGAGAGGAAAGTCCAGTTTGAGGATCCAATTCCAGGGGAGAGAATATGAGGGGAAGTCCATCCAAAATGTTCAACAGTTGTTGCAAATATACAGACGGGAGATAATCCCAAGCCTGGAAGAAACAGAGTTCAAAAACCATTAAAAACAAGACGTTTGCAAAGATTTAAGGCAGGAAAATCCAACAACTTCCTGCTGGAATCCTGCAATGGAGCAGCTGACTATAAAGGAGAAAAGGTGAGAGGAAACATGACAGGCCAAGAATGAGGCAAAAGGAGAGGAACAGAGTCACAACCAAGAGCAGACCCCAGCCAACTTTGGATCAAATTAAACTTTATTTAAAAAGAACTTGTCATCCAAAAGCACTGTAAAATGCTTTACAGGCTTAAAACTGTTTAAAATACAAATTTAAAATACACAGATTCCCCTCAAACTCTTCCAAACCCCGCCTCTAACAAAATGAAATGACACATGAATAAAAGTAGAAATAGAAACCTAACAAATAGAAAGCTTGATGCTGATGTGAGGAAAGGATATTTTGGGGATCTGTTAATAGCACCAACCAACCCAGTTTTCACGGAGGATGTTGTCTTGGGATTCATCTGATCAAAACAAACAGCCAGACCCAGGAGGTCCCACTGCACAGACGCTGAAAGGGACCATTTTTTATTCACATTTATAATCTTTCAGTTGAGAAAACTTCAAATGAAATTATTTTTTTGTTGATTTCATGTTAAAAATAATTAGATGCATTTTTCATAAAAATCCACCAGGTGGCAGCATTGTATTTGTTACTGCTCAAGAAGCATCAAAACTCTTAAAGACAAAGAAAGTTTAAAAAAATGGAAATATGTAAAAAAAAAAAAAAAAAAGAACCATTAATCGAGTTCCAGTGCTTGCATCACAGGCCAGATGTTAAACAATGACTGAGACTCCTTCTCTAAAAAGGTGTTCGTCCTTTTTTCTTAGCTTTAAGGTGGACTTATGAGCTTACTGCAGGCAAAAAGAAGAAAAACTTCAATTTGCCACAAATTCATTTGGGGAAAAAAATTATTCTTTTAGATAAAAACACTAATGAGAAAAAAGCTAACAGATATACAGATAAATGTGTCATGATATGAGCCTGTTTTAAAGCTTTATGCGTGTTGGAAAATGCTTTCATTCTGTTCAGTTTTAAACGAAATCAACACAAACCTGGTTTTAAAGCTCTGTTTTGTTGCGTTAAGCCTAACTCTTCAAACACGAACATTTGTTACCTCAAATATTACAAAAGAGAAATACTTTTGGTCAGTTAGTCATTAAAGGACAAGGGAAGCAGAATGTCCTCAAGTGCAAATATTTAGATTTTTAGAAAAATTTCAAATAAAATCTTTTCACATTTGGTGCTAAATTAATGCTGCATTTCTAACTTGACCTTAACTGTCAGAATATCAAAATGAGGAGATTTGGAGGAAAGTAAGGAGCTTTCCACTTGAACTAGGATTCAAATAAAGATTTCACACTTCATTTAGAATTTTATTTCAGCCTGCATTATACAGGAGAAAAAATAAACTAAAATCCCACACGTGCAAGCATGCATGTAATTTATTCAGCACACATGCAGAAAACTCCATGAAATCTTCATGACCTCAACTTCCTGCAGACTTCCATGCCCTACTAAACTCGGCACTCCTGCTGCAACATTGTCTCCCGGTATCCCACCGTCCACATGTGCGCTCACTAAAGTTGCGTGTTTGTACACACGGTGTGTGTGTGCCCTTCAGAGTCCCTCCACGTTCCAACCACCGGGTTCATCCACGCGTGAGCTCCCCCCCGTCTTTATCTGCACCCACACAGGCCAACTCCCACAGTCTCTGGGGACCACGTTTACAATAGACATGATAATTACATGTGAAGCGTTGCCTCGCTCCTTCTGGCTGATTTAAAAAAATGCCTGAGCCAGTTGTAGTATTCAAGGTCACGTGTGGAGTGCTTAACTTGTAAACCTTCCCTCATGCGGAACGTTTTACAGCAGCACAAATTAATAATGCAAAGATTTTTTTTCTTTTCTTTTCTTGTCTATTTGAAATATGTTGATGCTTCACCTTCACAGTGGCTGAAGACAGTCATGAGGCCACAAAGGGAGTCACATTTTTCTTTATGGTCAAATTGAAGTCTGCTACATGTGACGTTCCCTGGAAATGTTGGCTCACCTTGTATGTCCATGGCATTTTGTGGACCCCTGCTGGCTGGAATTGGCTCAGGCATCACAGTTGATGTGGAAGGTCACTCGCTAGATGTCTGTTTCTGGGCCAAAGACGCCGCCCTTTCCTCTTTCTCACAGCTGACATGGCCTTTAAGGAGTCAGTCTTCATCTTTTGATCTATTTTAAAAGCCTTCCCACGATTCTGCCATTTTAAGCCAACATCCAAAAACCTGTCATTTTCTAGGACATAGTTTCTGCAGAGTGGCAACATTTCATTGGGAATTCACCTCTGAACTGTTGGCGCAGATTAATCCCACCCCCAGTTCCCATCATCCCTTTGTTTACTCCTGCTAGCTTTCAGCCCCTCACACCCCTACTGTTAGCGGTGGCAACAAAAATGAGGAGTAAAATCAGAGCTATCCAGCTGTACAGTTTTGAGCCAGATCTCTTTGTCTACAAGTGGATGCATCGCGATGGGGTGGAGCAAGGAGTTTGTGAACTATACCCATTGTGTTTTCTAAATCACAAATAAGCTCTTTTTCAAACTACATTTTTGCGTTTTGCTCCTGATTCACAACGATTTGAATAAAGAAATACTCAGACATGAAGCTTTAAGCTTAATTTTCTTTGTATGCATCCTCCATCCTCCCGAAAAGAAAAAAAAAGGCACAAGAACATGTTCAAAACACCAAAAACACCACCTTTAAGTTGTGCGTCTTCACTGGGATGCTGCTACCATTTACAGTACTCAAAGAAGACATAATGGGCCCACTTCATTTAGTCCTGAGAGTGCGTTGAATTATTGATCGGTCTCAGTCACAGATAGTGGTTTTTCTGAGTGTGTTCAATCACATCGTGCCTGCAGTCTCAGATAGAACTGTCAGATTGGACTTGTCTGGTTTGGTAAGATTTTTACCATTCAAAGACCCACACTGATGAAAACTGTGTTTTTGGTGTTTAACATGTTCTTGCAGCATTTTTCTGATGATGGAGGAAATATAATTTAAGCTCAAAATTGCATTTTGAATTTCTTTGAATTGTTGTGAGTCAGGAGCAGACAGGAAAATGTCATTTAAAAAATAATGTTTAACAAATAGTAACCAAAGGGTGAAATTCTAACAAACTCCCAACGTTTTAGAAAACAGCACAGGTTTCTTTGAGTTTGGCTAAAAACAGTAAAATCATGATCATGGACCACTGGGAACGCTTTTACAAAAAACCAAAAGATGATGGCAGAGGGTCTTTATGTTTATGTCATTTCAACTGGTACACTACAAACTTTCAGAAGTCTGCCTTTTTATTTTCATCTCCTTTTTTTTCGTGTAGTAATGTAAGGATGCTGAAAATGTTCCCTGGTCATTTTTCATCCACAGCCCAGTTTTTCAAAGGTCTTCAACATTGACTTCCATTGATCTCCCATGTTCTTCGACAGGTGGTGGAGGTCAAAGGAAACGGCACGTCCAGGCAGAACACAAAGTATCCAGCTCCCCGTCCTCCAGGGTTCGGGCGTAATGACCCCCTGGAGCCTGGCTGTCCGTTCCATGATCGATCAGACCCCCCCGCCCTTTGCTCTACTGCAAACTCTTCCAGCAGTTTACGGGCCCATTTAGAAGCTGCTCTGATTTTGGCTGCACTCTGCCGCTTTAGAACAAAGTTATACATCTCACTTAAGAATTGACCCTATTTTTTTAAAGCTTCATTTTAAAAAAAGTATATTTTTAAAAATATATTGTCCTAGTATCAATTAAAAAATAGGCACATTATTTGAAGTGCATGAAAGAAGCAAAAGTTCCATGTGCAACAACTTAGTTTGATCTGTTTTCTCCTTTTCAAAACAATTTTCTGTCCAAACCAGAACATGAAAGCAGCTCTTTTTAACAAACCCCAAAAGAACTGACTCCATTTAACAAGTTATTGCGTTTTTTTTTTTTAAGAATTCTGCTGATAATGCATTTTTGGCACAAATCAGACCTGTCGGCCACGAGTCCGCAGAAATAACAGCGCCGCCTGTGCGCAATAACGGCTGTAGAGCCTGAAATGAATTTATTAGCACGTCTCATATCGGGGGGGGCAGGAGGAGGGGGGGGGGGGGCACAGACGCTACTCTGCTCCCGGGCTGTTGGATGCTCCATGATGGATGAGGACTGACAGATCGGGGTTAGCCGCCAGGAGAGTCCATTTTCTCCCAGCACACGGTCCTACCCGAGGAGGAGGAGAGACATCGGCAGCGGAGGAGGAAGAGGCAAGGTGCCTCCCTTTCTTCCCTCCCTTTAATTCTCCCCCCCGCCCCCTCGCTGTGCGCCACAGCTATAGCTGGCTTTCTACGGACTGCACCCGCATTGCCGCTGACCCAACCCAGAACGCACTGAAGCTGAAGCCGCGCGCCCGGAGAGATGCAGCTGTTTCATTGGTCCGCGGCGTCGCTTCTGTCTCTGGAAATGCTCGGACTTTGCGCGCGGCAGTGACGGAGGAGAAAAGCTCCTGGAAGTGAAATTGTGCGGCGGTGGCGCATGTCCGTGCGCTTGGATGGTACAAGTTTGAGAGGCTTCCAGCCGGACTTAGGTGTGTTATTTCCACCATGGGTGTTGACTAAAAGACAGAGCATTCCCAGCAGCTACGTAAGCATGAGGACGGACTCGTGAGGACTGGAACTGCGCTCAGAAATCCCGGGATCATGCCGATTCTCCCACCCCGGACGTTTTTCCTCTTACTTGCCCACGCGCACGTGTTGTTATCCTTGAGAACGAACGGGGAGGCTCACAGCAGAGTGGACAGCAACAGCAGCAGGACTTTCCACGGCTGGCCCCGGGAGAGTCATCCAAACAACGCCCGGGAGCGCGCGTCCCCGCCGGCGCACGCCACAGGTGCGTCCTCGGCGGGGATCAGAGCGAGCCTGAACGGCACTCATCCCTGGATGAGAGAGGAAGGGAGGCGAGTCGGGCACAACAGGCGGGACTTGAACAGGACCGTGACGCCCGCGGAGTATCCCAGCGGCGCCTCACACTGGGACGCGACGCGCCACCACAATAAAAGGAGGATGAAGTTGAATGGCGCGCTTGGTATCACGGAGACGCCAGCAGGTGGACACTACAATGCAGCTAAGGCATCTTTAGTGGGAGGGGGGCAAGAGGAGGACACAAAAGAGAAGTTGAAGAAAACCCTGAGGAGGGGGAGAAACAGACAGGACAAAAGCTCCGGAGTTGTGGCTCAACCTCACGCGTCGCCGTGGGAACCTATTCCCAAACCAGTTGCCCTCACCTCCACCGACCTGCCCTTTGACCTATTCACCAGGAGGGCTGAGTTTTTCACTTTTAGGGAGGAGAACCCCTGGGACGCCACTCCGATCACCCCTCCAGGCTCACAAGATTTTGGGGAGGAAATAAAAAATCCCTTCTATCCAGTGACAAGTGAGACTTTTGGCGCATATGCCATCACCTCTGTGTCAGGAGTCATTTTCCTGGTAGGGATAGCAGGCAACATTGCCATCCTGTGCATTGTGTGCCAGAACTATTACATGAAGAGCATCTCCAACTCCTTGTTGGCCAATTTGGCTGTTTGGGATTTTGTCCTCATTTTCTTCTGCCTGCCCATGGTGGTTTTCCATGAACTGACAAAGTCCTGGCTGCTGGGGGAGTTTACCTGCAAGGTGGTTCCTTATGTGGAGGTAAACCAGTCTTTCTTTTGCTGCTCGTGTGCGTTTCAGGTTTCAAGGACAATTATTTCATGTTTCTGCAGGTTTGAAATAGTTTTCAGGCACCATGTCAGAACTTTGAAGGGAAATACATCTCTACTGGCCGTTTGTTTACATGGAAATGTATTTTAACCAAAGATTTCAGACATCTCGGAATGATTTTGAGTTTCTGAACAGGCTTTTGATGTGATTTCTGCTATTAGTAATGTTTTGCAGTCGGTTATATTGAGCAACAGCTTTCTTACATTCAGCCTTTGCTCTACTGGATATATATATATATATATATATAGAGAGAGAGAGAGAGAGAGAGAATAAATCATAAAATCCATAAATTTTGCTCAAATGGTAAATGCCTTGTACTTATATCGCGCTTTATACCTTCTTAGAAGGGTCAAAGCCCTTTGTAATCACAAACCCAATCACACACACATTCACATACTGATGGCGGTTCCGCCTGCAAACACTGGCTCCAACCTATCACTACCAGGAGCAATGTGGGGTTCAGTGCCCAAGGACACTTCAACACATGACCTCAACCTGGGATCTGGGATGTTGATCTACCTCTGCACAAAGTCCGCCCACACAAATGTCAAGAAGAGTTCTACATCTTTGTGCATTTATCAGCGCCTCCTGAATCCTCTTACTTCCTCTCTTTGGTTCCCTTGTTTGCATTCACATGAGGTCAGCATCAAGATTTATTTTTAGGGATTGACTTTGGAGCTTTCCTGTCTGCTAAATGACGAAGCATCAGAAATCGAACCGTGTTCTGAAGCTTGTCTACCACCGTTTTAGTAGTTCTCCATCCTAGATGTCCTTGTTTGAAGGTCCAGCTCTAGCTATTATTGTTTTACTATTATTTTACCCATAATCCATTTCAGCTATGAGGCATTTCGGGGAAGTCTTTGCCTGCTCCTTAGATCCTGCTTGGTAATTATTGCTCCAGTACTCAGGTCTGCTCCTGTCTTTCACGATCATCACCTCTACTGCCGGTCGTTCTACAGCCATCAGCAGAACTTTGAGACATCACAGCCTCCTGTAATCTTCTGCTGATATGTGCCACGCAGGAGCTTCTCTTTCCATGGTGCTACTCCTCTTCATTCATTGCTGCCCGAGGCGCTAACTGCAGGAGGCCGTTCTCCTCGTGTACTTCAACAGTGTTTTATCTTGGATGGTGGCTTTGAATGCCAACTATACAGTTCATAAGTGCTCCATCCACTCAGTGTCCTGTCTCAGTGTGATGGTCTTGAAACCCAGCATGCATTATAAGGAGCTTTTTCTTATCATTAGCTTCCATCTGAGATGTCTGATTGTTTTGTCGGTGTAGTATCTTATTACAGGCAGGGCATATGTGTCAGTGTTTTTTGGGATTTGTGTTATTTTTCTAGGTAATATAAATCTGAAACCTGCATAATTTTTTTGTAGCTAAACGTTACGTGTCTGTAGAGAACCGATGCTCCTACTGTTGCTTTTTTTTTTTAACCTCGTGTCCGGGCACGGATGTGTCAAAAAGCCATGCATAAAACACCCTGAGGCCAACATCCTCCCCTGAGGAGCATTTGATGAAGTGCACACACACAAAATAGGGAGTAACTTCCTGACTTAAATCAAACAGATGGACAGGAGATGAACGCTCAGACTAAAGAGGCTCAATCGGAGACAAACACAGCAGATGCAAAAGGAAAAAGTCATGTAAAGATAATGCATGAGTCTGCCTTGTTTTAATCAGAGTTCAGTGGAGTTTTTTCAAAGAGGAAAAATAAATCTAGGTTATGTTGTGAGCAACCGTGTTCGGTTAGTTTCTTAGTGCACTCAAGAATCGTTATGGTAAATGGTGTTTGAGTAATACCGCTTTACTACCTTCTTAGAAGGCCCAAAGTGTTGTACAGTCATTGTCCCATTCACACACACATCGGCACACTGATGGCGCCAACCTTTTACCACCAGGAGCAACGTGGGGACCGAACCTGCAATCTTCTGATCAACAACTCTACCTCTGCACTATGGCCACCAATGAAACTCTAATCATGTGATCACTTCAACCCTTTAACACTGGAGATGACGCTGGTAACACCTAAAGAACACACTGACGTAGCGTAAATCTTTGACTGTTTATGCACTCAACGTGAATTAGGAATATAAAAAGATATGCAATACTTCACAAACCTAAAGTGTTGCATAACGGTGCAAAGCCCATTTTTGCCGTGACACATTCAGCTGGTTAACTTTGATTGTGTGAGCCCTTTCACTACTGTAAAGTGTTAGGAGTGCAGGGCTGCTTTTCACTACAGATTCTGCTGGAATTGCGTGGGGTGTCCATCTCTCGACCGTCATGTCACATTATCTCCTTTGCGCCTCCGATCCGTCGTCCCTCCCACATGGCTTCAGGAAAAATGGTTTGTCCTGCCACCACAGGCAGCCCTTACAGATTCCTTGTAAAATGCAGGTTTTGGGCCAAAACTGATGCTACATTTTTGTACTTCCAAAATGAAACTTTCGTCATCCATGGCAAAAATGGAGGCCAGTGTTATCCACATTATTATGGTGCGTCATCACGTGAAATATTTTTTTTACATTTATCTTGAAAGTGCACTGAGGTTTTTATTTTGAAATCTGCACCTGTTTCCTGTTTCTTTGGCTTTTCGAAGAAATCAGCGCATCAGCGGACTGGAAATAGAACTCCTGCGTAAAGCTTGCCAATGCAAGTCAATGTAAACATTCCAAATTATTAATGAACGTTCATTTTTTAAGGAGTAAACGGAATCGACCAGCGTAAACCAGGCGTCATGTTAATTGCATCAATAGTTACGATAGTCGAAAAAATGTCAACACCTAAGCTAACGTTCCTGTATTAAAGGGTTAATCTGAAAGCAATGTTGTCGTTTTTGCGGATCAAATGTTGCCATAGCACCCACCACAGTTTTAAAGTAAACTTTCTCAACACATCCTGCTACAGGATTCTTTTAGGTTTTGGAACAATAAAAGCACCCATTAAAATGGTGGTATAGAGGAAAAACTTTTACCCTTTAAGGCAAGAGAAGCACACAGTTCCTTCTGAAATCCACTGAACCACGGCAAATGGCACAGTGGATTTAAGAGGGAAGATTGAGCAAAGGGCGACTGACGAAAAGCAGGAAAGAGATAAATGGACAGCAGAGAAGCACACAGATTGGTGTTATACCACAATACCTGGATCACCCTCCAGGTGATCCAGGTATAGTGTTGAAATTCGTGGTAATGGAAGGACATAGATCATCGTCATACTTTCATTATCCCAACACTCTTGTGCTCTGACACCCACACTCAAGAAACTAAATCACTCTTGCAGTTTTGGTTCATTTCAAGCCCAGGTGAAGTTTTTTCTGTCTTTGCAGAGCGTCTCTATGTCATGAAATATTAACAAACCCCATGAATCAAAGTGAAACTTCCAATAGTTTATAGATAATAATAGATATAATTTCATTTTTTTCTAAAGTTGATTAAAAATTAAAGTCTGCTCGTTGCTGTGTTTTCTTTTCATAACACACACACACACGCATGCACACAAACACACAAAGTCAGCGATGTGCTGATCCTCCAGATGGGTAGGATGGCCTTGCCTTTCCTGATCACTGCCTGCGGCTGTTTTCCCCTCAACCCCTCCTCCTCTTTGCATCAGCTATCTGTGATTAGAAACAAGCCCCAGGGGGAGAGCACACACAAACACACATTTATACACACACACTGCAGAAGCACGTGGTCTCCCTCATTCATATATTTCTCTAATGCGCTTGACGTTAGCTATAGAGTTACAAATACTACTCTTAGTTTGCCATCTACAAGGCCCATAAATGATCACGTCAGTTAAATTATTCAGTGTATCTAATTAGCAGCTCTACATTATGCATGTGGGTTGGTTCGAGAAGCCAGCTCCCTGTTCACGGAAGAATAGATGCCATGTTTTTCAGAGCGGAAACAAGATTTGGGTTTGGTTTACCAAAATAATAAACGTCAGAACCTAAAAAAAAAAAAAAAAAAAAACAAATGGAGAGAAAACAAGTATATCCATTTCAGATTAATCTGGCACAGATCTGCCAGATCTGCCCTCAGAGACTTGAGCACAGTGCAAAAAAAATAAAAAATGAAAGCCTTCAAATGCTTTAATTACTTGCAATGTAACAATCGCATGACAAGAATCAAAGACCTGAAACTGGATTCTTCCAGGATGTTCTGTGCACGAAGAACACCGACTGTTTTTTTAATGCCCAAAAGGAATCGGCCACAGGTTAGGATTTAATATAAAGGAGGAGAAATATATTGTCTGGAAGAAAACGTCAACATCTCACTGTAGTAGCCTCAGAGAAACAATAAGACTAAGCAGTATGGAGGAAAGGACAGTAGTTATTGTGGTGCTTACGCGGCAAGTCCATAGATGTTCAGACATGTACAAAGAGAAGAACAGTATGGATTCATGAAAAAACTGAAAAAAGAGCTTGGACATTTTTTTTGCCATAATTTGAGATATGATCAAACCAAATGTAAACAATTTGCAATGCTTGTCCCAAAAACCCAGAGATTCATAAAGCTTTAGTCACGACCGCCCTTATGGGTGGATACGAGTTGTCTACGATTATATACGGGTTGTGGGCAAAAAGATGGGCAAATCTGTATGAAAGGACACACAATTTTAAGATTGCTGACCGCTCGGTCAGCCCATAGAGCCAAGATGTTCATGCAGTTTTTTTTACGAGCATGCTGCAAGCGACAGGTCAAAGCAAACACGTATGTAACATGTAAGGGCATGTAAAGGTGAAGTTGGGGAGACGCAGGCTTGTGGTATGGATTTGTCTTTTTTCTTTTAAACCCTCCAAATCCTGCACAAGGAGCCCGTTAGTGCTGTTCAAGAAATACTGTGGGTGCACGCTCCTTGTGTTCCTGTTGCATGCAGCTTGACTGTAAGTATTTGGGAGTGTAGACAATCAAGAGCGTAATTAAGACACAGCCACAACTCTCTGCGACCCTCAATGGGCCAGACAACCCAAACTCACTGGATCCGTGCTAATGCAAGTGATAAGGCAGTGTTTCCCAACCCTGGTCCTCAGGGAACACTGTATTTCTTCAATCCTTCCCTGTTCAGACACACCTGCCATTATCAGGCTACTGTAGAACTTAACAATGAGCTGGATCAGGTGTGGTAGGTCAGGGCAACGTGGAAAACCTGCTGGACAGGGCACCCCAAGGACCAGTGTTGGGAAACAGTGGACTACTACTACTACTACTAGGATCTGGTGGAAGTGCCTGACTTAGACAGTCTTAGCAGTTTGGCAGAAAACTTGAGAAAATTACATTTTAATGTCAGACAGCGACACAAATTGGTTATAACTCAGTGAAACTGATGCATTTACTCACCATAAATGGAGGAGGAAAAATAACATGGCTATTTCAAAGGAGATAAAAATAAAAACTACATCTCCCATTTCTTTTTTTTTTTTTTGCTTCATCTCATCTGATCTAGAAAACTCAATGTTTTATTTTTCAGCACACTTTTATGGATATTGAGAAGCAACTTTTCTTTAAACTGTGAGTTAATGTAAAACTCATATCCACCAAGGCCAAAAATAAGAAATTCAGAATATGTTATAGATGTACATGCTACATACACAATCCAGTTGTGCTACTTTGACGAGTAAGTAAAAAATAATGAGGTTTGGTCATTGTGAAATTTAATTAACTCTGAAAAAATGTGGATGCATTTATTGTAAACCCAAATTCACAAATGGGTCTGCAGTCTACCTCACCACATTCCTCATCTGCCAAAACAGCCACCTGACTGATGGTTGCAGTCAGAGGCAGAGTCTCGGTTAGAGTTATGGTCTGCTGAAGCCTGCACTGGGTCACCTAATCAACCTGGAATAAATACCGCTGCAGGAATGACCCCTTCTACCCAGACGCCATTACTTTTAGCTTTCATGGTGTTGTGTTTTGACATTAGCTCATTCATCAACTGTTAATGTCAATTAACCCCAATGGCGCCTATGTCGCCCCACGTGACCGCGTATCCTCCACAAACCATTTACTAAGGCGCAATTATTAGCACAAGCTTTTATGCCAGCAGTTCTCAGAAGCTTTAAACAAAGACGTTAACAGGCCAGGAGGAAAAGATCTTTTTCACCCGCTGTGCAAAGAGCAAAATGTACTCTTGATAAAATATTTTAAGATTCATTTCGTTCTCAGAGCAACTGTAGTCAAAGGTGGGGTAGTTCATGATTAATTGGTTAATATTCAGTATAATAAAAACCCAAAGAAATTAAAGACAAAGTTTCACATTAGGCCATTAATAAAATTGCCGAATCTTGCTAGTTGCACCTTCAACACTGGCGATTTAGCTCCAGCATTGACATCCTTTTATATAACTCTTTATATAGTTTACACATTTAACGTTATCTCAACGGATTCTGCGACACTTGTGAAGTAGGCAGCTAGCACTACCCTCTTTTAACCCTTTAACATTGGCGCTGTTGCCAATGACAGCAAAACAACACATGCTGTTGAACTACCATGATTCTTCATTCACGCAAATAACATAATTTCAATGGGTAAGAGTCAGCTGGTTTACGTTGATTACGTAAACATTTTACTCTAGCTAGCTAGGCTTGGCAACCCATGCTACACAATATAGGGAGATTTTATTTAATTTTTATTTGGTTCATAAAGTTAAATTGCTTGTTGGTCAATTAGGTAATTTGTTGTTTAAAGCCCTTTAGCTTATTACACCTTTTGGTTGTCTGCTAAGACATGCTAAATTGCTGGCTAATAGTCAGTTCTGGGGCTTTGCTCTCCCATAACTTGTCTCTGCCATTGAAAATGCCAAAACAAAATCTTTTGATTAGCAATTAGTGTAGAAATGAAAGTACAGGAAGTTTAAACATAGAACTAATCCTCAGTTTTAAATTGATTACATGTTTTTGTCGTCTGTTAAGTTGTGTAAATAAATAATTTCTTTAATTTTATTTGAGTTGAATTTTGTAATTTTAAGATCCTCATTTTAAAAGTGAATAATTACATCTTTTTAAATGTCAGAAATGTAAAACTACAATGTATTTCATTAAAAATGAAATGGCAAGAGAAGTGGCTATGCTAAAATATGCACTCGCCTCATATTCTGCTCTAGAGCAGTACTTGAATTAATGAAGGTAATTACTTTTCCAGCACCTATTATTTCATTACAGTTTGAAATAATTAGTAAGCCCTCCAGGCCTGAAGCTGTCGGGCCTGTTTGCTCCGCTGCAGGTAAAGCGAACATGGCAGGGTCAAGGCCTCTGCAGGGACCAAATGCCACAATTAGCATTGTTACTCATTCTCAGTGTGTCAGAGCCTATTTCTCTCTTCCTATCACTTTGTCCCAACTCCACCTTACGGAGCTGTTCTGCATTTTTAAAAACAAAGCTATTATTTGTTTTTCTCTTTTGGTTCTTTTATTGCAGCGTCTGACACACCCATTTGCATGTGCCTTCCACAGCCCCCCCCCCATCAACCATGTCTCTTTGACCATCTCATCTTTCCACTACAAAGCCATGCTTGTTCACCCTGCCCTTGCTCTACGCCCTGACATGCTGATCAAAGCCAGCGGCTTCAGGCCTCCCCTGGCTGCTTTTAAAGTCATTTCAAACCTGTTGATCAAGCAACAAAATATTTACCATGTGCAAACACCAGTGCACGGGATAGCTATAGCACAGTCTGAAACGATGCCTATTGAAAAACAGCATGGTTTCCAGAAGAAAATTAGGTATATCTTCATTCTTGAAAACTTTTTAAGCTAACTTTACAGTCAAGACTGATGCAAACACTAATCACAGTTAAATAATGTTGGCATGATGACAAGTAATGAGCCTTCCTGGTCCAAAAGTCACTTGACAGTAGTCACTGTTCACTGTGCTGCAGGCTGTGGAGGTTTTCTACCCCAATTACTCCTTGTTGTTCCATATGGTTGCCCTTCATTAACCTGGTTAAGGCCCTTGTGTGTCACAGTAAATGTGTGCAGTCATGGGGGCTTCTGACACACATTGTCCCATACAACGTAACATCTATATCTATCCAGGAAGAACCTTACAAATGCTCTTGGCTGTTGTAATACATTCAATACGAAGTGGTGAATGGTAGAAGGAGTCTACAGACAGAAACTAAGGGTCAGGAGAGGTGAAGAGAAGGCTATCAAAGAAGAGATTTGTAAAAGTCAAAGGGAATGAAGGAAAGGAGAGGCTTGTTGGAAAGATGCGGTTTGTGTAAGGGCAGAAATTCAAATCCAACCAAAAAAAAAACAGTTTTCTTTGCCGAAAGGTTTATAATCCGGCAGATGCTTTCACACGCAGAAGGAATGTGTTCACATTTAATTTTTTTTAAAGAGACATTGCTACTCTTACCAGAAATTAATCCAAAGTTTCTTTCTGTTTCTATCTGCCCTTCATGTTTTTGACACAGTTTATGGATAGCACAAAGAGATGAGAAGAGCTTCGAGGCATCCATTGTTCATATTTTGCACTAACACTTTGATATGCACCTTAAGGCTAATAAAATATAAGTATGGTGCTTTACCAGCAACCATTCTTTGTTATTTGAAAATCAAATGCTTTCCATCAAACATAATTAAGTAATTTAGTTTTATTCTAGACAGAATGACTGCCTTGACTATGAACAGTGTCACGGCGATACTTGAATTATTTGCACAACAGCCCACCTGCCTGTTGATGTAATTATGGGTTATTATTCTCTTGGTGAAGCTCTAAGTGCCTTAATAAACATCACTGTTGAGGCAATGGGAGTCAATCAAGTCAAATCTATGAACTCTACAAGACCTCTGAGACTAATTGTGTCAACATTGAAAGCACATTTAATGACTTAAGTGAAGTTAGGTTATGACATTTTAAGGACATTTCTTTTTCTGCTTGCTTTTAGGTGGCCTCTCTTGGTGTAACCACCTTCACCCTCTGTGCGCTCTGCATCGACCGCTTTCGTGCAGCCACCAATGTCCAGATGTACTACGAGATGATTGAGAACTGCACTTCTACCACGGCTAAGCTTGCAGTCATCTGGATCGGTGCCCTCCTCCTGGCCCTCCCAGAGCTTCTCATTCGGCAGCTTGTAACAGAGGACGCCGGCCTCCCAGATGAACCTCCGGTTGAGCGCTGCATCATCAGAATATCCACCTCCCTTCCCGACATGCTCTACGTGCTGGGTCTCACCTATGAGGGCGCTCGGCTGTGGTGGTGCTTTGGCTGCTACTTTTGTCTGCCGACCCTCTTCACCATCGGATGCTCTTTGGTGACAGCCCGCAAAATCCGCCACGCGGAGCAGGCCAGCGTGCGCAGCAACAAGAAGCAAATCAGGCTTGAGAGCCAAATGAACTGCACGGTTGTGGCACTGGCAATCGTCTACGGAGCATGTGTGGTGCCTGAGAACATCTGTAACATAGTATCTGCGTACATGGCTGCGGGCGTTCCGGAGCACACCATGTCCATTCTGCATCTTCTTTCCCAGCTGCTGTTGTTCTGTCGGGCCGCCGTGACTCCAGCACTGCTGCTTCTTCTGTGTCGCCCACTGGGCAGGGCTTTTCTGGACTGCTGCTGTTGCTGCTGCTGTTGCAACCGTGCTCCATCCTCGGCTACAGGCAGTGACGATAACGAGCATGAATGTACGACAGAGCTGGAACTGTCGCCATTCAGCACTATCAGAAGGGAGCTAAGTAACTACACACCTGCCGGATCCAACTGCTAAGCTGGCATTTCTCATCAGTAACTGACTTTTCACTGACCTACATTTCTCATATTCAACTAGAAGAGCTTTACCTAGCTTACCTATACTCTGAAATGTGCACAATTGAAGTTGGACCAAAACATGTCATTGAGCCAAAAGTCTTACCAAGTTAGTGCTACAAAGTTAAAGCCCTTATTTTCTAGAACAAATAATAAAAAACATCAAAAAAGTAGTTTCCTAAATGGTTTGGGGTGCTGATCAAACTTGAAGGGTATATAAATATGCTTACCAATCTTGCCTAAAATATTAAAAGTTACAAACTTTTTTCCAGTAGGCCTTTTGTTTTATAAAAAAAAAAAAAAAAACCTTGGAGTTTTCAAAATATAGGTTCTCAAAGAGTTATTTGGTTCAGAAAATATGAAGGAAATGGTCTTTATTTAGTTCAAAGGCCAAACAAAACAAGAAACCATATTTCAAGTTAGTCAAGAGTTTACAATAAAGAAAAGTTTGGCAGTTATATCTTGTGAAATAATCAGTGCCAATCACAATATGGAAACCTGACGAGTTATTCTCTCTTTTTGTCTGAGAACTCTTCAATGTCTAACTAAACATCTAAACTCACACTGCCTTTGAAAGGACTCTACATTGTTCACTGGCTGCACAAGCACATTTAAATGTGTATACGGTGTACATATGCTGACAGACTTACAATGATTAAGTTACACAAAGGAGGTTCCACTACAGGATTCCCTTTTAAAACAGGAACACCCAATACTTTAAATCAAGAACTATCCGGTCGACTCAGACACAACTGGGCTGGTCTCAGAGTGCAACAACGTGGACATGGGTGGAATTTTAGAAACTGATTAAAATCTACCAAACACAACACATTGAACTGAATGGAGTGAATTTTTGATGAAATGGAAAGCAACGGAAGATAACGGAAAGAAAACCACTTTGGACAACTGAAACAAGACAATATGTGTCTCACACAATGTTATATCATGTTGCGCCGTACACTTTTGGGCTGTATATATATCCTGTACACTTCCTTTGGTGCTCTGAGTGAAAGCACTGTAAAAAACCCATTGGTTCAATTTAGAATCTAAAGTAACCGAACTGTCCTTTTGAGTTAAAAGATATTGTAATTCTATGTAGCCCCTAAAGTTCTTGACTCACATGCAGTTTAGATACTACCATTTTTATAACGACATTATGGTATCTCCAGCCTACATACAAGTTGTAATAATCTGTTGATCCATGAGCACTGGGTTTATAATCATCAGGTCATAGGTTTATTTCTGGCTGTAATAAAATTTGGATGTGTCAGGAAGTGCAGTTTTTGTGGAATTTCTGCAAATCACAATACAGTTCACTTGATGGTGACTGCCTAAAAATAGAGCACTACCACTGATAAGAATACCATGTTTACTGATACCAGTACAGTTTAATGGGGGTCCATACATAAAGGAAAGAGTACTATTGATTGTACAGTAGTTACTCTGTTGTTTAGAGGTTATTTGGTCACAGTTTTTGAAGACAACAGCTGCTTCTAGCAGCTAATAGTGTCTCTTTGCTAAGTCATATTGAGCAGCACACTGGACCAGCAGAACAGACAAAAAACTGCAGTGTTTTTAACCAAAATGTGCCTCTGACATTAGCTTAGTTAGCTCATCGGCTAATAGTGTTGTTTTGTAGTAAATTGAAAGATTCTTTTCTACCTCTGGCTCAAGTCAAAGACTCTTTATGCCAATAGAAACATCTGCAGTTTGTGTTTTTGTAATACCAGACTAGCGTAGAAGCATATAAGTCTTTTTTTCTAAGACTAGCATAGCAACAAGAACTTTTAATCCTTTAATACCAAATACCAAAGCTAATAGACAGGAAACAACACATGCTCTCCAAACTACTGCGACTCTTTGCATCTTTATGCAAATGTGCAGCATTTTATGGTAGTAAAGAGTAAACACTTCACGGAAAGCTGCTTTTCTTCGCATGAGGATCAGTTAGTTTACTTCTGTAAAGTGTTTCACATCAGTGCAAAGCTACTTTTCTCAGCTTCAGAATTCGCAGCTGAAGTTACGTTGATTGCATAAATATTTTACCACTGTAAAGTGTTGCATATAACCACAAGGCTACCTGTCCTAGTGTCAGAATCTATTGGAATGACATCATCTGCGTAAAAACGTTACTATTGTAAATAATTACTTTACTTTTGGAAAATATTACATATCAGTGTAAAGCTACTTTCCCCAGCTTCAGAATCCATTGGAATTGTGCTAATTGTGTAAATACTTTAGTACTGTAAAGTCTTACGTTTTTTTTCGGCTTCAAAATCAGTTGGAATTAAATCACTTGCATAAACAATCAGTTTACAATCAAGTTACCGTAGTTCAAGGAACGTCAACACTGCAGCTAATGCTTTGGTGTTAAAGGGTTAAAGCCTTGGTTTAGCAAAGAGTGAAATGAGCAACAAAAACTTTTCCCCTCCAAAAATCCTTTTCAGTTTTGTTACTTGAGCTTCTAAGACGAACCAATGAAGTGTTTCTTTTATACAGTGTAAACAATACTGTACTGTATATCTACTTCAAGCCTACTACTCATTCTTGGGACAAAACAAGGGTTAAACCACTGTTTAGCAATTTATGTAAACAAAAAATATCAGAACATTTAATAGCTAGGATGTTTACAGGACGTGTATGTGGCGGTTTTGGTGAAAGTGAAACAGAGTTTTTTTTTTTAAAGGTTTTTATTTACATTTTTTTTAAACAAACAACAGTAAACTGTGACCCTGGTTTGATGTTCATCTGTATATTGTATAATTGCAATGACTCTTGTTTTTTTTATTTCTGCACTGCCAAACACCTTTTATCTGTCTTTTGTGCTAATGTGCTAGTAGTACTCTATCGCCGGGTGTCTCAACAAAAAGCTGTGTTTACTTTTGGTTCCATCACCGCAGGAAAAGGAATGGCTCTTAGAGAACAAATCTCCTGCCATCTGTTGTCTTTTACAATTTTTTCCTAATTAGTTCATGGAAATCTAGGCGTATTCTGCCTCAGGTTGGCACACAGGTTGGTTCATCAAGTTAAAAGTCTAAATTAACATTAAGGAGCAGATGTATTACATGGTGCTCTGCAGACTGCTTGGCTATTCTTTTTATAACATTTGCTATTTCAGGCCAAACCTAAGCTGAAATATCTCTTTTTTCATTTAATATTGCCTCAGAACTCGGATGGTGTCTTTGCATGCAGTTTGTCAAATGAAAATGACCATCTACTACATTTTGCTGCTGGAACTTTAATGTAAACTTGTCTCAAAAGCCGATTCTCTTTTTTTTCTCCACATATTTCTGGAAATATAGCCCATGAATGGCTCAGTTTGTAGTACAGTTCAAACTTTTTGATGGAGTCATTCTTGTTAGTTTATGAGATTGTATATTCTGAAGTTTGTGAGTATTCTCTTCACTCTGAGGTAAATGTGTCTGTATTTGAATCCTGGAAATTTAAGCACACAACCACTATTGTCTTCAAGTCTAGTCACTGGTTTCTAATTTTTTTATCTAGCCAAGCACTGTCCATTTGTTTATCAAAGAAGTTTATCTTGAAAATTGGAAATTAAAAATCTTAAATGTGCACTTACAGTGTGGTAAACTGATCTATTTCTAATCAATTTCAACAACCACTACTAAAAATAACATTCTGTAGGGATGAACTGAGCTCTGGATCTGCGGTGACAGAAGCACCTAACTAAATATCAGTGATCCACTCACATTGCAAAGTAACTAAGAGTTACCAATACTAGCAATATTTTATGAAAGTATATCTAAGCTCAGGAGACTAATGTTTTAGCAACAAATGACAATATGCCATTCTCACACTGTCAGGATGGCAGCATCAATTTTTGAGGCTAATAAACCCAAGGGTGATGGAGTTGAGCTTTAAGCCTCCAAACAGTGGATTACTCTATTTCGGTGATCTGTAGGAGCAATGTGGAGCTTTTGGTGCCAACTTTATGGTAGCCATGCATTATTTGCTCTTCTGAACGACTGTGACATCAAATGCACTTAGAGACTGATGTGATCCAAAGAGCAAAGTTTCTCACATTCCAGTTTTGTTCAGACTGGAGCCACTTTATTTTCTCACACCAGCTAGCAATAGAGCACAAAAGGTTGCCCTCCAGGCTATCATCAATCTGGTTGC
>BSAI01000030.1:3075059-3086753 GCA_036245035.1 Adrianichthys oophorus
GACACAATTGAAAATGCGAGAGTTGACACAAAATACATCTGTCTCCAAAATCACAGCTTGTTGATTGATCCATGCAGAAGGCCTTCAGAAGCAAAGTCTCCACAAATGCAGGGAGAATGTTCTTCTCTGGCTAATGAGACAGATGATGAGCAGAGAATGACCATGGCACATCTGCGATCTGCTACGAGTGTCATTGGAGATGTGAGATGTGGGCATCACAGCACAAGATACAGATGCAAACTGAGATCTTTTTTTGGGTTCCATACCTCACGCTTCACAGCACTCCAAGTAGTTGACACTTTCTTGAAATCGGTAAGCTTCACTGGAGCTTCCCTGAAGCACTTATACTGCTTTCAATGCAACACTATGACAAGACATGCCTTGAAGTTCTGGAAAAGCCCCAACACAGTGTGTCAGTTCTTTTCAAAACTGTAATGACCCAATAACATCCTTGATGCAGTGTCTAATGGAGATGCATTAGGTGGTTTTCAACAATAAAAGTGATAAAACTAAATAAAACTGCCTGAAAGAAAAAAGTAACACAGAATTACTAAGAACAAATGTCAAATGACAGATACTTGAATTGTGCTTTTTTATCTTGAATAAGGTCCAAAGTGACTTACAGTCATTGTTCCATTTAGCCATTCACACACTGATGGTGGCTCCAGTGCCATGCGAGTTGCCAACCTGTAACCATCAGGAGCATCAGGAGTGTCTTGCCAGAGGATACTAAGACAAATGGGCAGGCGAGGTGGGAACCAACCCTGCAACCTTACGATCACAGGTCTGCTGCTCTCCTTTTGTACTGCAAATCCAAATTATTATCAAAAAACACTGCTTTACGTGAAGTCACTTCATTATTTTCTTTTGTTGTTCTCATAAAATGTAATCTAACTGATTACAAAACCATAAAATAGATGCTAAAATATGTAATAGTCTGACAGAGACTGCATAACAGGGATTTGTGTCAGCTCTATTAATAGTTTGGTAAATGGTGTATACTTATATAATGATGTTCTACCCTGGTTTGAGACACAATGTGCTTTACAGACTCTATCCCATTCACCCATGCACTGACACATTATAGCTATGTACACAACAGCCTCAGCAAATGGTGTTGGAGCAACCGCTTTTAATGTCAAGTCTATGTAGATGCCAATAAACCTTGAGCTTCTGTGTTCAAAACTCTTACATCCATGCATTGCTATACCATTTTTCAAGTCAGTTCAGGCTCTACGTACAAACCAGGCACTCATTGAACACCCAGTTCAATGAACATTCGACTGCTTGAATGCCAAACAGCTGAACTTTGACCAATCAGGGAGTCAGATTTGGCCATGACATATGAGGTGTGCTCTTTTCAAAACATAAGTCAACCAGTTGAAAAGTGATTATGAAGGAGAATTTAATAGTTGTGGTTTGTACCTGGCCGAAAGTATATGACACCAAGTCTTTCATGTATCAGAATAGAGCTGTGATGGAAAAAACCTGAAGCCAAATTTACTTATAGCCTCTTACTCCGTAAACACTCCTGCATCTTCTCATTCCGCCACAGAGTCTCCTTATCAACTTTCTTTCCTAATGACACACTGAGTACACTCCTACCTGTCTCCCTGATCACATTAGCTGTAGTTATTCAATCACCTTGGAGTACCGCCTGACCTCCCAGAACACTGTTTCAACTTTCTTAAAAGTCATGCAACATTCTTCCTTTTTCAGCTATTACCAGTTTGTCCTCTTCTCCTTTGGGCTTTCTATCTTCATTACCAGATTCATCCTACACACCACTACCCTATGCTGTCTGGAAGCACTCTAACCAACTACTACTTTGCAGTCACTGATCTCCTTCAGATTACACCGTCTACACAAGATGTAGTCTGTGCACTTCTACCTCCACTTTGATAGGTCACCCTATGTTCCTGCCTCTTTTTTTATAATGTATTCTATAGCCATTTTTTTGTTAAATCAGCCACCATCTATCCTTCTAAATTCATCTCCTGGATACCAAACTTGCCCATCACCTTCTCATCAACTCTGTTTTCTTCCCCAACATGTTAATTGAAATCGGCACCAATTACATCTCTCTCAGTTTGAAGGATGCTCATCATCACTTCATTAATGTCCAACCAGAATTTCACCTTCTCCTCCAGCTCATATTCTATACCTACCTACCTACCTACCGACCTTTCTATCTTCAGACTCATCACTCTGACACTCTTTTTACCTCCACAAAAAACTCCTCCTGTAAGAAAACTCCTACTCCATTTCCCTTGCCATCTCCACCATGATAAAACAACTTGAACACTGCTCCTAAGCTTCTAGCCTTGCTACCTTTCCATCTGGACTCCTGGACACACAGTATGTCTACCTTCTTCCTCTGCATCATATCAAGTAACTCTCCCAGTAAAATTCTTCTTAACACATTAATAGGTTTTGAATGGGTTATTTTTGTGTAACTATGTTTATCAACATAAAAACAATCAAGAAACTTAATAAACCATCAGAAATGGACATTGACTGGCAGCTGCGAAAGCACTTTGGTGTTCTACCAACTTTTTGTAAAATCCTAAATGTCACAATGTCATGCAAAAAGGAAAAAGAAATGACAGACAATACAGTGTGTGCCATGTAACTGAATTATGAAGCCTTAATAGTATTCTTTGCAGTCTCTAAATGAAAGAAAAGCAGATGAAAGAGATGGTAGCTGCCCAGAGCCGGATCTCAGACCTGTGATTTTTTTCCTAAACTATCAAGAAAAACCAGAAAACAAGAAGTGGAGATGAAATTGTAAAAAGAGCCAAAATGAATACAGGAATAATTAATATGTGCAGAATAATGTGAAAGCCAAGTCGTTTTTATGCACCAGTGCACAAGGGCAGAGAAGTGCACAAGCTTATCTGCAGGGAAAAAGTCTGCAAATATTTGAAACCTCCCACTCCTAACTCATCTGCAAAAAATACTGCAGTTTGTTTTTCTTGCATTGACAAAAGATGGCCTTAATTTTATTTATTTTGGGTAAAAGGGGCTATTTATACTGTTCGTTAGTGATGTGTCTCTATGTTCTCTTTCAAAATATCCTACACATCCTGCTTTGCTGTTCTCTCCTGCCTTCCTTTGTCTGTTGGATCCAACAGGGTGCACGGCAAGTGGTATGGCGACTGACGTTGTGAGATCGAGTGTTATAAAAACAGAAATTTTGCTTCCTGTAACACAACAAAGTGTTGTGCAGCAACATTTCAGAAACCAAAGATGTTGTATAATCACCAGATGTCTTGCAGATGTTCTCTCTGGTCTTTTGGTTTAAAAATAGAATTTTATCGACACAAAGAAGTAAAAAAAAAGGTGAGGTACATACTCTAACGGATTATATACGGATTTATAATGTTTTAGCTACACAATGCACATAAAAAGCTTCTGAATTCCTTCTATTTTAGTGAGTTGTTGCCCAATTAGTCTCACATCCCATTTTACAGTTGGAAGAATTCCAGTTGTCTGCTATTTATCTCCCAAGAACAAATATGAAGCCCAATTAGAGTATTATTTGCTTAAAGAAAAGGAATTATGTCAGTGTTTCTGTCAGAATGTCTGAATGGGAAAAAATTGTCACAACGATGAAAAATCAGAAACTTACCTTTGATGCCAATTTTCCACATCCAGTTTAAAATCTGCTTAACAGCACTGCAAAAGCAGTTTAATGTGCTAATGTTACAATGATTACCTTAAAACCTCACTTTATGGTAAATGGCATGTACTTGTACAGCGTTTTACAGTTACAGTCCCATTCACCCATCCACACACTCATTCATACACTGATGGTGGCTTCGCTGCCGAAAACTGGCGCCAACCTTCCAGCAGAGGCAATGTGGGTTTCAGTGTCCGGCCCAAGGACACATCAACACATGGGCAGGCAAGGAGGGAATTGAACCTGCAATCTTCTGATCAGAGGCTGACCGCGCTACTGCTAAAAAATGGCCACCTGTTATGAAAATAGCATAGACATAAGATAAACTGTCTCCCTTTGTAGGGTTCTAAGAGTTGAAAATAAACTCTACACAACTCAACAATGTAACAAAAATTAGCATTTTGAAGGAAAACATTGATTGTATAGGAGAACTGGACTGAGTGACTTCTTCCCCCTGGCGTTCCAATCAGGAAATACCCGCTGGTTCCAAGAAGCCAAAATCCCATACACATCTATGAAAAATAAACAGCTATCACTCAGTCATTGTACTTGTCAGAATAACCATTCTTGTTGTGCTACCTTTAACTTGCAAAAAATGGCAGCTTATATGACTTCATTTCATTGGAGCCAGAAGTAAGCTGTTTTCTTTGGGTGACATCAAACTCACTCAGTCCAGGTTTCATGTACAGTCTATGGAACAACATAAAAAAAAAAGTTTGAGTTTCATCCATGGTCCCACCCACCTGCCAATCAAGAAATGCTCCTGGTTATGTAGGATGTTGAGCTCTAATGAAATCAAACAGAATGAATGGAAAATAACCAACACATATATTAAATTCTGGCCCTCATTCTGTACCGATTTATTTCCTCACTTGCTTTATTTAATCACCAAAGCAGTATCCACTTTGCTATATTCCTGTATGTGTTTTGCACACGTCTTTGTAGATCCAGTCAATTCAGATTTCTGCCTTGTTTAATTCTGTCTATTTTATATACTGTTTAGTTTGGTTGTCTTGCTGCAGCAGCGCATGGATTTTTCTATAAATCTTCCAAGGGGCCGTTTTCACAATAGCTCCAGGTTCATGGACCTTAAGGTTCTGCATAATTAAAGAAAAATACTTTTTCCTCCTTTTGTTTGCAAACCTCTTCTATTTTTAAACACATAATGGGAAGCATATGAAAACCTGACAATCACATAAACCATCATGCAGTAGAACTGCCAAAATCTGCCCTTGTGTGCATTTGCATGCAGCTTAGCAACTGGAGCCCTGTGCTTATACACTTCCCTTACCAATAAAAGATGGGCCCCTCTCAACAACAGACATAACTGAAGCATGCGGTACATCGAGTTTGTCCTTTGGGAGCTACCGAGTGATACGCTCTTAATTTTCTCGTCCTCTTTTTCCTTCTCTTTCTGCACACTTGGTTCCCACCTTCTCTAAGAATTGCTCTTCCGTTCTCATCCATTTTAATGGCAACAGTTTGATCCAGCTTCGACTGCCTGTGCTCGTGTATAATAAATGCATACTTTAGCAACACGACTCGACTGTTGCTCAGCGTTGTGGAAAAAACGAGATACATTTTTCAGATTCTGAGCACTGGCAGATGCTGGATAGTGTCAAGGTTCCAACTTCAATTTAGGAGGAAGTCTGCCAGAAATTTTGGAGGCTTGTCAGATTTTTTTTTCTTTTTAAATGCCAGCAGGGGTGTTTGGAAGTTGCATGCATATAAATCAGACTAAAAAGTGCATAATAAATGCCATCTGGTATTAATGTTACTACTGTAAATGCTGTTAAGACTGTGTTGAGGAATATCTCTGATAACAGATTGGACCAGACATGTTTCATCCTTCTCCTTGCAGCGTCCTCCATCTCCTTCTGGAAATTCCCAAAGCTTTCCCCTTCCAGATAAACAGAAATATGAATATGTTTCCAATATGTTCACAAACATTTATCCAATGACCTTTCTTTAAAAAGCTTAAATAAACTTTAAAAAATCTTTGAATATAGAAAGACAGCTGATTCATTAGCATTTACCCACTAACTATTTAGTTATTCAATAAGAGACTTAATAAGAGACTTAAAAGTAAACAAAAGAAGTATTATTAAAATTTTTTGTTAAAAGTGCCATCCTTTAAATTTAAAATTGTAAAAAAAAAAAAGAAAACATAAAAATGTTTCCATACCAGTCTGAAAACTAGCACTGTCTTACTTGGATCATACAGCTAGCTTCGATGTTTCTATCTTTCTTTTGTTCAACTCTTAAATAAATTTAGAGAGAGAGATTAAATTGTGGTTATTCAAATAATGTCTTCCTTAGAGCAAACCTGATATAGTCAACATTGCTGTTATTTTGCTAATTTATAATCAATAGCGTACAGTATTGGCATGTTTAGCTAAGGTACTGGAGCTAACCGCACCTTTTTAATGTGAGAGTTGGAGCCGTGGTCGCATGATTATGTGATACTTTGGGAAATCTTGCAATTATCAAAAATGAACTCAACCTTCTTAGCTTTAATTTTCCTTGTCATATTGTTAAAATTTAGGCCTCACCTAAATGAAGCGCGTGTGAGTCTTGTGTCCACTCTAACTGCTCCAAGAAAGTGTCGGGACTATCCCATTGGAAACCCCCCAATTTTTGGAGGTTAAGCAAATTAATTTAAACAAACTATTCAACAAACTACTCCGTGTCAAATCCACTTTTCCATTTTCTTTCTGATTAAGTTATTGGTATAAATGAAGGGGAGAGTGGGGTAAGTTGTGCCAAGGGGCAAGTAATGCCACCCCTCTTATATATATATAAAAAAATAATAATAATAAATTTTAAAAAAAGAAACCACAGAAGAAGAATGTGATTTGACCACACAATTTGGTGGTTTGACAGGTAAGCACATTTTGGTTCAAAAAACATTTTTGGATTTGGAAATATCATATGGTGCTGTCAAAAGTAAAAAAGTCAAATGTGTTATTTGTAGAAAAGTATAACCCTGCTATAATTAAATTATTGTAAATATTTAAAAGCTACATTTAGTAAATAAATGAAATAAATAAATATTTTCTAATATTTGGCTCACTTTCAATATTTTAAGACCACAAAGTCTGAATGTACAAAGAAATAACTGTAGCCTGTATTTTTTTACTCTACGACACACAGGACGGCTTTTACTGTTTTCAACTTTTTTTGAAAATCTTTACTGTCTTTTTTTGTTTTCTCAAATAAGTTACATAACTATGAATAAACATGAGAAACCATATTTGTTATTTTGAGGTATTTGACTTACATATATAATTTGACAAAATGAAGGTAGAAATGCAAACATCTTAAGAATATTCAGCGGTATATAATAATATAACACCACAACTATTCAAAGGAGAATGTGAAAAATGCCGTATTTCAAGCAAATTTCATTGAGGCAGTCTTGACATTGTTCCTTTGGCTGCAAGTGCAGAACACATTTTAAACAGATGACTGCACAACCAAAGGTGGGTTTTGCAGGTCTTTCACACACAGACACACACTTGGGGTTTATCATGTTTATGTATTAGGCACAACCAGCCAAGATGTGACTCACAGTAGGTCGAAACCTCATCTTCTGCCATTTTCTCTCTCGATAATTCGACATGCCAGTAGGGTGGATGTTAGCATGGGTGACAGCATTCTGAGTCGTTGGACTGTTGCTTTTTTGGTTTAAATAATTTTTCTTGTTGGCCTATCCCTGAATCTGAACTTTACATTTAGTTTGTGCTACAATGTATTGTTTTGAAGTCATTGTTTGTTTTAGTTTCTTATGTGGCCCTTTCATACGGACGGTGATGTGCAGTGGTGAACTTGGCAAATATGGGGCACAGGGTGAACAATAACGTGGGGCCCCCTGCAGAAGTTGTATTAATCTTTTTATTTTAAATTCTTACCTAGGGTAAAATATCTTTTAAATACTATCTTCACTGGTCTACTTTTAGACAGCATCAATGTCAAGAACCAAAATGTGTTTATAAGCTTTTAAAAAAACTGAAATCACATTTCAATATTAAATGAATTGATTTTGTATGCATTTTCTTTAACTTTGAAAACACATTGAATGTATTGAATGTGCCTATTTGTCAGCCACTCAACTTTCCAGTAGAAACAAATAACTACTTTAAAGAATTTCTTTCTCTCTGGTCTCTAATTTGTTGTTGACTAAATCGTCCATTGTTGCAGAGGGACGGGGAAGGACAAAACACTTTTACACGAGTAGTCCTATGCCATTTCAGGGATTTATTATTATTATTTTTTTTATGTATATTATGTGCGTGGAAAACATTTTAGACACTTTAGTTAAGTGTTCAGCTTGAGGCTCCCAAAGTGTTTCAGCCCCAGGCAATTGTCTATCTTTGCCTAATGGTAAGCTCAATTATGTTAGGATTGTATACTTTGATTTGGATTTTTAGTGACATTTCTTGTCATGTTCTGTTTTGAGTTGTCTTCCTGTCACTCACACCAGGTTAAGGTTGATTATTTATTAAATGTTTACGTTCCTAGAACTAAGCCTAGTCTCCTGCATTTTGGCTCCTACACCAACAGTTTGTATATTTTGAATTCAAACTGTAACATGAAAAATCCACTTTTCTCTTATTTACTTTGTGTAAATGTCCATTCAGACATTTTTCACTTCAAAAATGGAATTCCAAACAGTCATAATTTTTGCTGTATTTTGTTAACTAAATGCTAGATTTCCAACATCCTGTTCCAACATCTTTTTTTAAAGCAAATATAATATTACGGTAATAAAAGCATTTGTATAACAGGTTTGATCAAATCTATAATCATGTTTTAAAACATAAAATTTAAGAAATAATTATTAATTTTTAATTATTTTATCTTTTGAATCCTGTTTAGGTGTTGTAAAATACAATGTTAGATTCCACCTCTAATGATATAATAGTATTTTTTGTTTGTTTTTTTGTTTTTCTTTATAACGTTTTTTTGTTTTTTTACAGAAAAAGAAAAACGATGAAGAAAAAGATTTAAAGACGACAATTAACTTAAATGCTTTTACTTTGTTGGGTGAGCACGGTCAATCAATTAACCCCAAAACCATTTTAAAGTGAATCCCAGACCTTTGACAATCCTAAAATATTTCTAAAAGCCGCCTGACATTTTAATCAATCCATCCCCAGTGACTTTTGATACCATAAGTTTCGTCATCACAATAACCAAGCTGAATATTTTCATCTCCTTTATGGAAAAGATCTGCTTTTGCAGATGCCACACACTCTGCAGGCTGATAAATCCATGAACCATACAGAGAGTAGAGGGCTATTTCGGCCTTTGTTTGCCTTGTCACTCATTTCTAGGTCACTAGAAAAAGTGAATGCTCGACTACGACTGAGATAAGCTCATTGAAAGACCTCCATATCCTTGCACCAATGGTTTTTTTTCCATGTGTATGTCTGCAGGGTTGCATGCACCGTATGTGCATGCATGTGGAGTAACGTGATAGACCTTCAGCATAAACCCCAAAAGGCACACTTTCATATAAATGTCTTTGATGCATATTTGGCCTTATTTTTTCCAGATTAATGCTCCAGCCATTTATTTAATCTGCTGATGCTGTCAGCAGAGAAATTTATAAGTAATCTTTCATCATGCGGTGTCTTTTGTGAAACCGTTGCAACTTTCATTGGATATTTTAAACATCTTGTCAGCATTTCAAGAGTACATAAAAAAGTGTTTTTCCCAATCCAGCATTTACACTCAAGGTAAAATGTTGAAATTGACGGATAAACGCACCAAAGTTGATGACTAAAGTGATTACTTTGAAAACTGTAGCTGCATACAGTTAGGTATGTCAAAAGTTTGGACACCCCAGGTAAAGTGTTATATTATTGCACGTAAAGAACCGAAGGAAAGATTGAAAAATCTTCTAAAGGCATCAGTTTACAGATGACATTCTTGTAATATGTCAAAAAATGGCTTTATTTCCATAATTTACCCTTTCAAAATAACAGAACACAAAATAATGGTGTGTGCAAAAGTCTGGGCAGAGGTACATTTCTAACAAACTCCTACCGCTCTGCAGAAAGTATGTCTAAGAAAACTGCCTTTTTTTGTGGCTAAAACCAGCATAATCATAATGAAAAGACCACTGGGAGCGCTTTAAAATAGATCAAAAGATGATCAGAGTGGGACTTTCCAAGGACTGGTGGTGTGGGACTCAAATTGCGGGACAGCTGGCTTGGTAGCAGAGACTCCAACAGTTTAACTAAAAAGCAAAAACTGAAACACGACAAAAACCACGGGACCAACATGAAAGGTGACAAAGCAGAACAGATGACCTGACAAGATAAAACTGACAACCAGACACTTAAATACACTGAGTGTAACTAACTGAAATGAAGACAGCTGTGGATTATGACAAACCTGAACTTGATGAGACTGAAAATATCACAAAACCACAGCTCCTCATAAAACTAGGCAAAAAAATAAATAAATAAATAACGCTTGCTAATGCGGTAAGAAAAATAGCCTTACCAATAATTCTTATTTTAACAAACAAATTCTTGTCACAAAGACATGTTTTCTAGACTGATATTATTCTTCTATTAAAAAGCCTTCTATATACGGTTATTTTTCTTGCTAGACCGAAAATAAGATGAGTAATAAGATGAGAAGAAGAGTCGTTTTACTTTCTTAACATTCCTTTTTTGCAAGTCTGCTGTTAAAGGCGTTGTTAAAAGTTGACCCTTTTCTAAACATGAAACCCTATTATTTTAGGTTAGAGTTGTGTTGCGTCCTTATAGCACCATAACAAAAAAGGTATAAAAATGTTTCTTTAGTAGTGCAAGTAGTCTGTAGCTTTCTCAGAGATTATTGTTTCAGCATTTGTTAGAAGTTCCTGTTTTCTTCCAAATATTGAAAAAAAGGAATTGGGACAGCCCTCTTCAGAACTTGGATGTTTTTGTTGGTCAAAGGCCCAGAATTTCCAAACATACCATCTTTGCTTTCAACAAATGAAGACATAAGTGTCTTTTTATTTGTATGTCCTGCCAGCAAACGTAATGACATAACTAGTTATAAAAACACATGCTAATGCAGAGCATTAAAAAAAAAAACACAGGGCTGCCAGGCTTTGGTCAGTACTCTCCATGCATCTTATCATGGTTTTATCTATCATTTCATTGTAAATAAGGCAAAAATGTCAGATTATAGGCTGTCAGTCATTCTGTTGCTAAGTGACACATGACGCTGATTCTCTTGCATCCTAAATAATACTTTAAAACCTTGTAATTAATGTATCATCATCTACAACATGCTATTTATTGCCTGAACTCTCAGTGCAGACACTGCAGACTTAAAGTTATCCTCAGTCTATTTTCTTTCGATTTCTGACATTGTTTACGACAGAGGGAAAAAAAACTCAATTCAAAATGATATATGTGTTGAATGAAAAACAGTCCATCAAGATGATAGATGGCAAACATAGAAGAAGAACACTGCAAATCAATTCAGTTTTAAAAAGACGACCTTTAGCTGACATAAAAAACAATACCATAGAATGTGAAAAACAAAAAACCTTGAACTTATTTGTTTGCAAAAACAAACAAAAAGCAAAAAACTTGATCTAACTAGTTCAAGTAACATTTTAAGAGCCTTACTAAACTCAAATACTTAAATGCTGTTTTTTAGGTTTTATTCCTTTAGGTTGTAAGAACATGAGTTTGCAGTTTATCTCCAATTAGGATGACTTATGCAAGCCTAAAAGAACAAAAGAAAAAGCTCCCCATGACTCCTCGAGGCTGCATATTTAAACTTCTCGAGACAAAAAGAGATATGAAAAAACAGTTTTACCTTCAACAGACAAAATTGGAAGGTTTTATTTTTGTATTTAGTCTTGAAAATGTGGCAAACTGTCGTTTTTGCGGCTTTGACCTGCAAGAAATCTTGCAACAATGACTCCACATGATAAGAAAGAAATCCTATCGTTTGAAGCCGACTATCATCTAATCTAACAGATAAAAAGGTTAAATTAA
>BSAI01000030.1:3086853-3106623 GCA_036245035.1 Adrianichthys oophorus
CCCCACACACACACACACACATACACACACACACTTAATCTCCATAGCAACCATTTTATATTTTGGCTGCCTGGGGTTGACGAGCAGGTTGATTTAATTTTTGGAAGAGTTAGCAAAAGTAAACTTTAGGATTACCTTGGAAACAGAGGTTTTCTGTTAACTACGCTCTAATATGTTCATATTTTATGTTGTATTTTTTCATTCAGCTCAAGTCAGGGATTCATTCATTAAATTTTCCAGTTAAAAATGTGGGAGCAGCATGGGAAGAACCACTTTTGCAAGCTTTTCATGTTAATGTCATTCAAAATACACAACTTCTAATTCCAACATTTCTTCCCAAGTAGGTTCTCAATGATGCCCGACGAGTAAGAAGGCGATATATCAAACCCCCTAAGAGGAGTTTAAATTCAAAGAAGGTACTAAAGGTACTTTTTTTGGAAAATTCAAGATGGCAGCCAGTTCCCGAGGTCAAAGGAGAACACATGTTCGGCGGCGGTTGTAGACCTAACCTATTGCTGTGTGTGGGAAATTTTGTGACGATCGCTTGAATATATATATATATATATAAGTATTTTGTTTTGTTTTATTTTTGGGGGGGTTCACTTAACTTCACTTTACTTAACCGACATTCATTTTCAGCAGGTATGAATTTCACCAAAATATGGTGAATTGTAGAAAACGTTTTGCTCAAAGGCGTTGTAAGAAAAGAAGAATTGCAAATACAATAATTAGGCAATTTAGTCAATTCTGGAAAAAGACGTCAATGTCCAAAGAATAAACTTTCTCTTTAATGCATATTAAGTCAAAGAGTTTTCCATTCAATGATGAACTAAAGAGCCAAATATTAAGTGGCTAAATAAACTAAACTACTAATTTCACAGCTGCTGTCAAAAGTGTGGTTGTAAAAGCCAAGTGTTTGCCTCAATTTCTTTTATCAGATTTGTATTCTGAAAAATTGCTGCACAAATTCTCTGAGGAAATCAAAGAACACATTACCATGTATAAAGATAAATAAAATGCATAGTGAGGCAAAAACAAAAGGGATGGTGCATTAAAACGGTCAGCAAATTCAATGCTGACATGCTGCAAACTGTTTAGAAAAAAGTGGATTCAGCCCCTGTAAATGGTTTCATTTTAACCATGTAAGGTACAATTTAGGCCTGATGAACATTTTTTGTCTGACAGCTTTCAAGCTGCAACTAAAAAGGGAGTCCCACAGGGTTGCACAATAACAACTGGATAAATGAAAGCAGAAAGCGATAAAAGATTAAAATTACAAACACAGTCAGAGAAAATAGGTTTTTGGGATTGTAAAACTCATAAATGCTAACAGCATAACTGTGAAATTCAGAAAAAAAAGCTGCATTTTTATTGAGGTATGCTAGCGTTCCTTTTTTATTTGTTGTGTTGTGGAATATTTAACTTGGCCACCTGAACCAAAGTAACAAGCATATTTATTGTCCAAGTAAGCTTGACAAAGGCTTGCTGGTGATTCATTCACACGCATTCCGGTACCTTCTTTTTGGATTTTTTTACGCGCAGCAGGTCACACTGTATTAAATTTAACAAGGAATGCTGGACTGCAGGTTTGCTAGTTTTTGCATGAGAGGCTATATCACTTAACGTGACTGCAGACTGTGTCGCTCCCAATTCCCCTCATTGTCCAAAAATAAAGACAGATTAAACCCCAAGTCACATATTGTTCTTCCTAACCTAAAAATGTCATTTTTAACTTACAACAATAAAAAGAGCTTCTTTGATCAAGACCTACGAAGACTGTGTCTCCCTCCAAAGGAAAAAAAATACTGTTTTTGGCCCACTGTTTACCTTCTTTTGACTACCGTAACTCTTCAAACCTTTATGCAAATTCAAGTCAATTCTGAAGTGGAGACGAGCAATTTTACGTTTGTAATGTGTTGCATATTGGTTCAAAGCTGAAATAAAAAGCCGCTTTTCTCTGATGAGAATCACCTGATTCAAATTGATTACATAAATGTTCGAAGAGTTTTGGTAGGTCAAAAGCGTGTGTTATTTAGGTGTCATCAGCAACATGTTAAATGGTTAAAGCAAAAGAAAAATAAAAAGAAATAAAATAAAAAAGAATCTTGTAGTTTGTTAGATGGTTTTATATATATATATATTCTGCTATTCTGCTGCACATGGATTTGACTTGCTGGACTGTATGTTCACTTTGACTTAAATCTCATAATATTACTTTTTTATTTTTTGATGGCCTCATCTTGTAAATTTACAAGAAAAAAGTCATAGATGTGTGAGATTTAAGACAGTAAATGTAAGACTTTTTTCTCGTCAATTTACAACTTTAATCTCATAATATAACGTTTTGGGGGGGGGGGGCGCTAACTCTGTTGTATATCTGAAAAAGAAATTTCCTTTTTTTTCTTTACCATAAATGCTAGCAGCTGCATACATATAGAGGTGATAGCCCACCTAAACTGACAAAAATCCTCAATATGAGATTGAGACTGCGGACTATAGTGCGTTGTATTGTTTTATGGGATGGAATGTAGCAGAATAGCATTTATCAAAACCCTTCTCTTTGTTGGCAGAGGAAGAAGAAAAACTAAGCAGGTCCTGTTGCTGTTTTGATTTCCAGGAAGTAGCCATGCTCAGGTAACACCAATCATGGGGATTGGCGACAGATGGACACCTGCTGCTGACTACTTGATGGACTGTCTTTTACGAGGGCCAATTATCACCATGGCAACTCTACAGCTCTCACACATGCACACTCCATAGCCCTCAGTGAAGGCTGCACACTCATCATTAGTCCGTGATCTTTTTTGTGTCCCCTTCTGTCCCCATTACCCTTCCTTTTGAGCCTGCTGTAAATTGCACCCCTTTCCTTTATCACATCCTCACTCTTAACACCCCCCCAGCCCTACCCCATTTCTTTTCCCCCCAGTATCTGCTCTCCATTTGTGCATAACGACCATTCCACCACCATTCATTTTCATTTATATTGTTCCTTTTTAATAATTTGTCGTTTTTTTCTAAAAACATTTCCCTTATTTCTGCTCCCCATCATTTTCTCCTCCACCTTTCTTTCATCCGATCATTTGCCTCTTCTTTTCATCACCCCCCCCCCCAATTTCATTCTCTTCATCATGTCTTCCAATTACAACCCATTTGGAGGTTTAAATTTCTGAGAGGAGAAGCCTTTTGGTGTGACAGAGACCTAATTGAAACCCCAGTTATGATCGTCTGCTCATCAGCGTGGAGTCATTATTCTGCTGAAAATCAGATATCAAGTGGGAAATTTTCTGAAATGATTACTTTTACTTCCAATCAGATAGAAAATCAAAACTGCAGAAAAGAAGCTCTCCCTATTATTGCATTATAATTGCCTCAAGCACTCTCCCTCAGTCCTGTTGCAAAGGTTAACATCAGGACGCTGAGTCATATGGGCAAAACAAGAAATAGGCAAGAGGGCTACACTGTTTCCTTGCTGATTACCATAGAGATTAGAGGAAAAAACATTTTTGTTTTCATGTGAGGTTTACATAAGCGGACATACAAACATAGACACTTAAAGCCTAACGGACTCCACTGTGGTCAGAATTCACAGTTTGTAGGCCAGCTCTGAGTCTAAATGGACCAAAACAGAAACACATCAATTAGTAATCCATTAGTTTTTTATATTTCAGGAGAATTATTTTAATACTAAAATAAAACAAAACACAGCCCAGCTTAAAAAAGTAACAACTGAAAAGTAATTAAAATTCTGTTTTATTAGTTTGGTTCAATAAAATTTAAATCTGGTTCTAAAATGAGTTGTTTTGCAGTTGTCTTGTTTCTTTTAAAAAGAAAAACAATATTTCTTTGCTTTAAAATCCGACATGACTCATTTTAGATAGATAGATAGACGGATAGAGAGATAGAGAGAGAGAGAGAGAGAGAGAGAGAGATAGATAGATAGATAGACTCATATGAAAACAGAGAAATCATATTAGCACGGGCAAAAACCAAATCAATGAAGTTACACGCTGCAAGAGGTTTTCTCGCATGTGTCTTCCTCTTTCGTTTGGCATCAGGCGAGTGGAACCCAACTGCATTGGTTCACCAGGCGTGATTTGCTCATTGCGAAACGGCATCGGCGTCATAGAGGAACGTTCGAGTTATGACCCTGGATTTATGGATTCTCAGGATGTTTCCAGCCGAATATTCAATGTGATTAGTTTATCCAGATCCTCGTCACGGCAGGGGATTTTCCGTTAAAAAGAAGTTAAAGAGGTCTTAGCTAGTAACCAGAACTGACAAGCACTGTAGCTAAAGCAAACTTTTGGTTCATTTTACTGGACACTACGTGCACTAATCACAGTTTTTGAATTTTAAAGCACAACTTAAATTACCAGTGTGGCTAAATGCCATTGGGCACACATAATTGATCCTGATAGGTTCTTTCAATCTGAAAACTCGAAGTACTAGATTTTATACCACAACAAATGTTTTGAGCTACATCCACATCAAACATGTGAAGTACATTCACAGTTTCAGCATATGGTGTTCACACTGGATGAGCAGGTTGGGGCTTCTTCTTTTTCTATTTACTAGCACATATACGTCACCTACAGTTGGAAGAGACTTGGTGTGAAATGTGGAAGTGATTCAAATCTCGTGAATCTTGGTCCAGGCTTTTTCTTTCACAGCTCTATTCCGATACATAAAAGACTCGGTGTCATATAATTTCGGTCGGGCACAAACTTCTCCTTTTCATGATGAATTTTCAAACATTTGCCATTGAATCAAAAGGGACACAATCCATACGTCACCAAATCCGATCCGATCAAAGCGAGATCTGATTTCACTGTCAGCGTGTGCTCAATGACCATGCATTTTTTGCATAGAGCCTGAAAACCTAAAAACTTGTGGAGCAATACTTTTCATTGAAAGTGGTCGTTTGAACGTGTTTTGCAGAGGGCGTTGTGAACTTAGCTTTAAAGCGCAGTTTGGCTTTTTAATCAAAAAACTTTTGTTGATCTGTGTTTTTATGATTGATTTTTCTAGACTTTTTTTAATTCACTTTTTTTTTCAAAAAAGAAAAAAATGCTGTACAGCTGTGGGACAACAGGTTAACTTGAAACACATGTGAAGATATTAGGTAAATATTTTTTTTTTTTCATTCTCTATGATTTTCCACTCACACACACATTCACCTGTTGAGCCTCTTCCATCCATCTGCAGTTGAATCCAGTCGGATAAACCCAGCTCAGACCAAACCGCCTCTGGCTGGAGCTGCTGACAGCAGCAGTCCTCTCCGATAAGCCTGCAACGATTAGCTTTAGACAAGCTGGAAGATTGGACTCCACACCAAATCTCTCCAGACATGCAAAAATGCATTAACACAAATGATTACAGGGGGGATGAGGAAATGATGGATAAAAAAACAAATGAGCTGTGGCCAAAGGGTGACGTCTGAATTATATAAGGGATTCAAGGTGGTTCGGATTGGAATGGCTAATCGAAAAGAACAAAAAAAGGGCAAAAAAAAGAAAACAAACTGATAAACAGCTAATAGGAAGGAATGAGAAGAGTAGATTTAGAAAGTATTGTCTTAAAAATCTAAAAAAAAAAAAAAAAAGGTATTAAAAAAAATTCACAAAGATTATAAAAAGATTTCTTATTTAGTTGTCTGGATAAACACAGAATCTGAACAACCATCTGCTTGTAATAAAGTGCAAGCACCACTTTAATAGAGCTTTGATGGTATAAAAGAGATGAGGAATCAAACGAGACAAGGCCAAATTCTAATCCTCGGCTGGTGAAAATCCATTCTGCGCTGCAACCCACTGCGCCACAAGGACGCCTCTCCCTGAAAAGATGAGTTCGTAACAGAGTGAGGGGGCCCCTTCTGTTATGGAGGTGTGACTGCATGATTGTTCCAGTCGGCTGCAAGCTGGGTCCGACAGATTCCTCCTGGGGAGACTGCAGCTGATGCAGAGAAGGAAAGAACTGTTGCAATGAGAGGAAAATCATGCCAAGATGGAAAAACTGTTTTTTTTCTTTAAATTGACTTTTATCGCTTAAATGAATTTGGGATTTATTTACACATATTAAGCAGCATCTTAAAAGACATATTCTGCCTCCAAAGGATCAGAGAAACACAGGTGCTCCAAAAGAATGCATCATGATACCACATTTTGAAAAGAAACATTTTGTGCAGCAATAATGGATGCATGAACAAAATTCAACAAAAAAATACACACAATTAAAAAAATAATAATAACATTCAGGTGTTAAACCCTGATTAGACTAACTTCTTAATACATAAAACAGAAAAACAAGGATCTTCTGAAGGACAAAATACTTCTCATTGACTTTATGGTATTTTTCCAACAAAAAAAGTACATTTACACCCCATCTCTGCCAAATGTCATCTTCGGATGTATTTTAAAAGCATTCTCAGTGGTCTTTTAATTATGGTTATGCCGTTTTTAGGCTAAATTAAAAAAAAAAAAATGTTGTTGTCTAAGATGTTCTTTCTACAACGGAGCAGTAGTTCACGAAAAAATGTGCCTCTGAGTTGTGGGTGGGACTGTTTGTGCTGAGTAAGCCCAACCCCCCTTCCCGCCATCCCTTTGTTTTCACTCTCTCCTGCTAGCTGACAATTTATACCAATTCTGCCCAATTTTGAGACTTTTCTTTTAATTTAAATTCAACTTTATTTATATAGCACTTTTGCAGCCAAACACCACCTCAAAGTGCTAAATATTAAAAAATAAAATACAGTTGTAAAAATAGAAGTTGAAAATAGCAATCATGTAAAAAAATGAATCAAAGCAAAAAGCCCAACACACTAACACATCCCACAAATACAATCAAAATAAATCAAATTAATGACTAATAAAAACAAATTAAAGCATGTGGACATTAAAAAATGATAGTCATACTAAAAGGATTAATTTTTAGTTTTTTTCTTAAAAACCTGCACAGTGAATGCAGCCACTAATTGGTAGGCTCTAGCTTAAATCAATACAAGACATTTTTTGAACATTGTTTCTTTATTTTTTAGCAAACTTTAGGCCGATATAGCAATTAAATAGATAATACTTAAAATGTAATTAAAAAATGTTTCAGAGGAAACTTTTTTTGATATATTATGACCTGCATCCTGGCTATTGTAGCAAGCAGATGTTTTATTATAATTTATGGTCTTCACATGGCATGATGGTCCAGAGTCCTCACAGGTAAAAGTCTATTGCTTTAAACGCATGTCCAGAACTGCTCAAGTAAAAGAAAGTTGGTGGATTCTCCACTCCATAACAGGCCTCCTAAGAATAATTTTAAAAAATCGTTAAAATCTGAAAAATGTTATTGAAATGGGAAAAAAAAAATTCTGCCAATGGGGTAAGACAACTGAACTTACCAAGAACTCTTATTTTAAGAATTAAATTCTAGTCCCTACTGTAAGACATGTTTTCCTACACTAAAAGTCTTTTGCTATTAAAAACTTTTCTTGGTAATTTTTTTTTTTCTTACAAGAGAAAAAAGACAATTTTTTAAACAAGTGAATTTTTACTTTCTCAACATTTAGTTTTTGCAGTGTGGTTTTGGTGACACATGTTCTTAATTTACTGGTTTCAGCAAAATGAAGTCCATTCCGTCGTCAGTTTTTTTTGCAATACGGACACTGCCATGTTGGAACCGGACACCGTCGGTAAGCAGTGATTGGTCCAAAATCTGTCAATTTAAGGTTTTGAACGTTGGACATGCGGCCACATACAGAAAAATGTAAAAAAAAAATTAGCATCAACAAGAACATGTAAAAATAAAAAGGTAGCAGAGCAAGAATTTGGACAAATAGAATGACTGACTAATAGAAGTCAATGGATTTTTGGCTTCCTGAAACCATAGGGTACTTCCTGTTTGAGATCAGAGGGGCCATTCAGTCCAGTCCTCTTATACAGTCAATCGTTCTGGCCAATATTTAATTCAATACAGCGTATAACATTGTGCTAGTTTGCAGTCAATAATTGATGTTTCTGCTGCAGCTCGGAGGGAAAACCACTGTTCAAAGCTTTGGCTGTGTGCATTCATGCGTGTAAATGTAGGTGACAAAAAGTAAACCCAAAAAGTAGAAAATACCGTTGAGCCCCAAAGATGACTGCAAGGCACCTGCGTATCCTCTCCACTCCACTCCAATCCGCTCTATCTCACACTGTTCCCCATGAGATTTCTACCCTGGTGTTTTCTTGCTCCATTTTCCCTTCTTCCCTTCCAACTCCTGTTTTTTTTTCGTTATTTTTAGACAAAGCATCTCCAAAAGAAAGGCTATCATGCCAAAATGCATGAGAAAAATAAAATCCCAAAGTGGTGGTGATGCAAATGTCAGAGCAACTGCTTTTATTTTGGTGTCAGTTTGTGTTTCGGAGGGTTACACTGGACTGCTCCTGACTTTCCCTGTTTCAGCCGCCCACGGCCCTTTCAACAAATTGAAATCAGCTGATTTAGCCGCTTTGGTTTTTAATTTGAACTCATCTGGTCTGAGCATTGTCCGATTCAATCCACTTTTCTCCGGCTGTGTGGTAATAGATTTGGTCAGGGTTGCTCGGCATTGTTTCCTGCAGGGTTAGCAGACTGTAGGTGTTGGAAAACAAACCTGTCTTCCTCAGATCCTACAATGCCTTGCAGCTCCTCTGCAGAGCAACGCATGGAGAGTCATGCATCACAGAGCACTCACCTTAATGCGACCTTAATTTGGGAAAGTGCTCTTCAAATTACTAAAAGATAAAAGTGCCTCATGTAATTTGATTTTTTTTTCACTTTAGTCATATTTTGTTTGCATGTTTTTCCATTATGGCAACTGAATGTTGCCTTTTTTTATTAACCGGGTGTGCTATCTTCTTTCTTTTCATTTTTATTCCATTTGACATTTTTTTTTAATAATTCACTCTGACTAAAATTGCTTTTCTCTGCCTTCTATTGTCCTGGTTTCTGAAGATTTACGGTCACCATGACCAACGTAATGGTGTGATGGATTTTTGTTGTGTCTGAAACAGCACAAATATTAATTTAATTTCATTTTTTATCCATAGAGAAAACTGATAAATGGTCTGAAACATCAAACAATAATGGAAAAACACAGAATGGACATAAATATTTTTTTTCAAATCAGCTAACTCTCTTTGACTGTCTCAGTAAGAAGAGAGTTGTTAACATTGAAATTAACCCTTATTTTTTAATAATACAAACCAGCAGGAAAAACCTCACAAGACCTTTGTTAAATGTGGGAATTGAATGGGGATTTTTAATAATTTGAGGTTTTTTTTTCGCTTAAGCTTTTAAAATGAGTGAAGCTTTTGGGAAAATTATATTTAGTTAAGATGTATAAGCAGAGCAAATGTAAAAACTCATTCATTCCTTTTCCAATCCGCTTTATCCCTTTCGGGGTCACGGGGTTGCCGGAGCCTAACCCAGCTACTCATGGGCGAAGGCAGGGTACACCCCTGAACTGGTCGCCAGTCTGTCACAGAGGCCACAATCACACACCCATGCTCACTCACATTCACACCTAGGGACAATTTAGAGTAACCAATGAACCATGTTTTTGGACGGTGGGAGGAAGCCGGAGTCCCCGGAGAAAACCCACGCATGCACGGGGAGAACATGCAAACTCCACACAGAAAGGTCCCCCAGCCAGGACTTGAACCGGGAACCTTCTTGCTGTGAGGCAGGAGCGCTAACCACTGCGCCACCGTGCAGCCCATTGTAAAAACTCATTTTCAAGCAAAAGTCTCCTGGTTGCATGGAGTTAGGCTGGTTAACTTTTGACTTCTCTTTCTTGGCTGTGAGATAAAGTCTGAGTCGACTTCAAACACGTAGATTTGCGTTGTTAGATTTAAGTGTGTGTAAGTGTGTTACCCTTAGCAACACAGCATGACTAAGTGATTTTAGAATTTTTGTCATTTTTACACATTAAAGGGGTTTCCTGGTCAGTTTTTTTATTTTATTTGTTTTAGGATAACAAACAAAATGCCGGAGAAAAAAAATCACCAAAAGAAATTACCAGCAATCAGTTTTAGAAATTGGTAGTGAATATTTCCTGCAAAAAGTAATCGGTATTGTATCAAATCTTAAAAGTGCCCATCACTAATTTTTACACAACTGTCGAAGAAAAAACAAAAGAGAAAGAAAAAAAAAAAAAAAAACATTTGAGACCTACAACTGATTTTGTCTTAAACTTGGTTGGAGGCCAATAAGATAAGACATTTCTGCTGCAACCTAATATTCATATTAGAGCTGTGTTCTATAAATAAACTCAAAGTGTCATCCAGAAATACAGTAGAGGCTTATTAAATCTCTTTATATTGACTCGAAATAGAGTAATGTCATTATGAGCTGTGTGATGTGATGGTACATTGATTATGTAATAAAACAGCACACCTTGAACTTCTGCTATATTTTCATCATTGCTCCCAGGCTTTTGTACACACACACACACACACACAAACACACTAACCACAAATGTCAGACAATTTTTCACATTTCCTTCCTAAAATGTCAGCACCTTGGACCGAGCTTGTCTGGTTTTCTTGCTGTCTGCATGTGGCTCCTTCATAACGCTGCTGTCATGGCCTGACATTTCACACACTGAGGGTCAAAGGGCAGCGTGGTAAATGAGGACAGGTTTATTAGGCATAAAAGCAATGACTAACATTTAGAATTTGCAAAACCCAAGTGTTATGGACAAAAAAAATCATTGTCACCGATTGTGCAAGTCGACCCATTTTAACAGCCGAGAGAGGTGGGTGGTGTCAAGTTGCAGTGATACTTCCTTGAATTGGATTATTTAGCACACAGCACACTTTCAATAAAGGCTGCTGCCAACGATGGGGTCATGTAAATGAGTAGATGAGTACGGTGGCCCTGAAGTGCCAATCATAACAACAAATCACACGACATCAAAACATCTAAAAAACTCCCAATTAAAAAGGCAAAATGAATAATAATTTTAAAAAAATACATTTTTGAGATCAAAACAACATTCCAGAAAATTAAAACAAAACAAAAATAAATTGTTTTGGAAAACAAAAAGAAATCAAATGTAAAAAAAGAAAAAAAAAAAAAAAAAGGAAACCGTAAAAGGTAGTTACTATGGTACATCACTTTTTGGATCATGATTGACAGTTATTTGGCCTGCCACGATAGTGGATGATTATAAAACTTTTATTGGTGTGCGGACATTCAAGACGCACTGAAAAAACTAAATTTTTGCTTTTTTTTTGCATTTTTAATTCGGATTTTTAACATGTTTTAGAATTAAGTGAACGTTTTTGGTGTGATTTGCACTTCAGGGTCACCGTAGATGAATCATATGGGACTGAAATCTTTTAGACAAATTTCAGAGAATAATTTTACTGAATTGCAGTGCTTATTTAAACTCAGACTCAAACTTTATTTATTTGCATAGCACCTTTCATTCCGCTGAAATACAAAGCGCTTTACATAAAAGCAAATAAAATTAAAAAAAAACATTAAAAACACAAAAATCCAGAGAAAACAAACGTTTAAACAAAATAAACATCCCTCCATCCACCCAGTTCCCCAATGTAACCCTTGAAAAGTGAAACCGAACAGGGACTAAGAACTGCAGCTTGAAGGAAACAGTCTGGCTCGGTACTGCTGTGCAGAAACGATATTACGGGGATCCATTTATTCCAAGGCCCAGTCATCGCTGCAGCACCCACCCAGCACAGGCAGCTCATGGCCCACTCTACAAAGCGATACCCCAGCTGCCCTAATGTGAATGGGCACCGCAGCAACAGCCCATCTGGAGGCAGAGCCATTTGGACCCCAGAGCAGAGGATCCCTGTGACAAAGCACTGGAGTGAAAACATGAATAAATAAATTAAAAGATTAGAAACGATTGAAACATACCCTTAAATAATGATAAATAATAATAATGGTTAGTACATTAAAAGAATAATTGTGTATATGAATTAACTATAAAATGATTCAAGTAAAAGTTAAAAAATAAAGAAAAGATAAAATTAAATAATTACAAAAGTCATGCAAAAACCAGATTAAAAAGGTGGGTCTTGAACCTCTTCTTAAAAAGCCCTGAGGCTCTCCGGCAGGCTGTTCCAGAAGTGAGGACTCTAATGTTTGAATGAAGCCTCACCTTGAGTTTTGGTCCTCACCTTGGGAACAACTAAGAGGCCGGTGCCGGAGGACCTCAGTGTCCATGAGGTTTTGTATCCTGAAAGCAAGTCACCTAAATACGGAGGCCCAAGACCATAAAAACATTTGTAAACCATTAAAAGAACTTTAAAATCAATCCTGAAATGTACAGGGAGCCGATGCAGCGATTTTAAACTCTGCGCTGCGGAGTAATGTCATTTAATAGAGACTTTTTGGGTAAACCAGAGAGCCGGGCATTACAATAATCTTATCTGCTAAAACATATTAAAGCATGCATCAGCACCTCTGTGCTGGCAAGAGGGTTGGGCTCTGGCAATATTTTTGAGATGATAAAATCCTGTCTTTGCAACATTTCTGATGTGAGGAAAAAAATTCAGGTCAGAGTCAAAAAGTACGCCCAGGTTTCTCACACATTGAGAAGGTTTAAAATTCCTGAGATGGGTAAAATCATCTCTCTCTTGTCTTCAGGACAGATGATTTGAACTTCTGTTTTGTCCTGATTAAGCTGTAAGAAGTTTCTGCCATCCATGACTTTATGTCTAAATACAATTCATCAGGAGGTCATCAGGAGACACGGAGATGTAAAGCTGTGTATTGTCAGCATAGCTGTGAAAGTCAACGCTGTGTCTCCTGATGACGTCCCCAAGAGGCAACATGTATAAGTATTGGGCCTAAGATTGACCCTTGGGGAACCCCATAACTTATTTTACGGATTCTTGAGGAGCATGCATCCATACTTACATAAAAATGTCGATCTGTGAGATGAGAAGCCGCTTGTCTGCCTGGAAGAACAAACAAAAGCAGCAAAGTGAAAGGCTGAAAGATGTACAACAAAAAAAGAAGCAATTTTTAGGCCAATATTCTCTGTATTTATTCAATTTGAAATCCAGCCTCGCATAGAAGATAAGTTATTTATGTGGGATACATATGAAGCAGCTGTTACCCCATTCACCAGGAGCTGCTTTTGTAATCAAGCTTATCATGAGAGTTGCCTCTTGAATCTGTAAAATCCTTGACGGTAAAGATAACAAAAGGCTGAGGGGGGAGTCTGGAGGGGCCGCTTTCATAAGCCAGCCGTACTTAAGCTTTTCAAATCTACGTTTGGCCCCTCTTGATCAGATAACTCATCTCCACTGCCTACCTTCATTCTCTGTGCGCTCTACTTTTCAACTTTAGGTCCCCTTTCTAAGAACTCTGTTAATCTCTGTCTGTTTTATCTCTGCCTCGGTTCTTTTCTTGTACCTTCAACTGGTGAGAGATCACTTTAACAGCCAACGTTGGATCTAACTGAACACACACACTCTTTGCGTGCCACTTTGCAGACACACACAAATACCTGTCGTCGGCTCACCAAAAATGGATGAGGGACTAAGGGACTGTGTTGTTTCCTTAGTGACAGATATCCCAAAAACATTTCATAGCCAAGCTCAGAGTCAAATAGTTATCCATTTTTAACAAAATGGTCAGCTTCACCTAATAATGCCAGGCTCTGTGTGTGGTGAATTATAGCAAATAGAAGCAGTCAGGGAAGGGTATTTTAACCTGCAAAGTGTTGATTATTGCAACATCTAAGCCAAGAGAGACTAGTTTTATTCCAAATAACTCCAGTTATACAATTATTGCTAGTATGTTATAAAAACCTGAAGGATGTCTGACTTTATTTTCTTTTTTTACTTTAATGCATCTCCTGTTTTGATCTGGTGTGTTAGCCAGACAGAAACTGGTTTTTAACCTTTCCACATGCAGGTCATTCAGACATTATTTATTAATGCATGCACTTTTTCACTCGTACCTGTCCTCAATTGCATCAGGAATTCTCCCAAGTCCAAATCCATGTCTGCTTCATGTGCGTTCAAAGCCAAATCTAAATATAGAGCTGCTCCAAAAAAATTGTCCATCGCTTTTGTAGATGTTATTCTGCAGGATTTAGCCCAATTACAGTACGTTTCAAACTGAGCCAGAAAATTAGGTTCATCAGTTTAAAGTCCTTCTCCAATCATCTTTTGATCTTTTTCAAACAACATTTTTTCATTTGTTCCTGATTCAGAGTGATTTGAATAAAGAAATACTCAGAAATTGAATTTTAAGCTAAATTTTCTTTAAAATTTGTCATCCACTATCAGAAAAATGCCACGAAAACAACCACGACTTCCATCGGAGTGAGACTAAAAAAAAAGATCTGTAATTTTCTGCTTTTTAAAAAGCTGATAATGAAGAAAATTTAAGTTTTCTTTTTCTGTCAAAACCTTTAGCATTACAACTCAAAGCCCTAAATATTACATTTAAAAAAAATCTTTATTAATAAAGCACTTTTAATACAAAAATGAACGCAAAGTTCTGTACATCAAAAATAAATAGCATATAAAAAAGAAAGCACAAAAAATTGAACCATCCATGATTTCATATCTAAAATACCGATAAAAAGTGCTTCTATCATTTTTGCGTCTTCGGGACACATAGCTACAGTATGGACAGCTGGGTACCATCAGCATTGCTACGAAAGCAGATCTTTATGCTCAAATGTCATTCCTCAGTGGAAGCATTAAAAAGAAACGGGCCAAGAATAGAACCTTGAGGAACACCACATTTAATTTCCTGGACCCCAGAGAAGTAAGTGTCCATGCTCACCATGAAGTTTATCTCCATGAGATAGGACATGCACCACAATCAGGCAATCCAAAGTATCAAAAGCAGCACTTAGATCTAGTAGAACAAATACTGAGATCTGACATGAATCTAAGGCACACCTGACATCATTCACAATCTTTAACAGGGCTGTCTCTATACTGTGGTTCGTTCTAAAACCAGACTGGTTTATCTCTATTACAAACTGTAGGATCTAAATTGGTTTTCTTTAGTAACAGTTTTGCAGTTTTATAACTAGAAAATCATTTCTTGTGTGCTCCGTTTTCAATTGGGTGACCTCAACTTTGGTCTAATATCTAATTTTGCAATAAAATTTAGTTTTTCCTCGATATTTTCAAGATGGCAAACTGTATCTTTTGCCAACATTTGCTGAAAAAAAGAGTTCATTTTAAAATTTTACACAACATTGTAAAACACTGGTAGATGTTTCCCTCCTGGATGCTTTCTGTGTCATCCGCCATCTTGAAAATGACTGGTTCTTCAGGGGAAACATGTTTAAATGAAAATGGAAAAGTGGCACCAAAATAAAAACATAAAACCCGTTAGGAGCAAGAACGCTCTCACATATGTTCAGACATTCACCTACAATCTTAACTCAAAGATCAGGCTTAAGCATCTTTGTGTAGTATGACACACAAAAATTATCTTTATGTAAGGGTTTTTTGTGTGTTTGATTCTGTGAACCAGAAAAAAATGACTCACTGTTGTCATGGGGAGATCAGGAGAGTGAGGCTGGAGGGTTTCACTGACGCATGCAAAACAAAGCAAGATGTGCACATGCATCTCCAATCAGGTGTGGTGCAGAAACCCTGCTGCACCTAGATGTATATTTTTGCAGCGGCAGTTAGATGCACAAATGGAAATAAATAAAAAGGGATTTTACAGGAAGGAATATTCAGTCGCTCAAGCGTGCAGACTCTGAGCTTCACTGTCAGCGAGAGGATAATACGCACAGAAATGGCTGCTTTTTTTCCCTCCTATTTTGTGCTTTTCAGTTCACATGAACATGCATATGAATCCTGCAGAGCTGACTGTAATTAAATATGTAAAAAAGACACGTTAGCCCTCTGATGTATGAACTAGATTCCTCATTAGTCTGCACCTCAGAAAATTTGCACTTATTCCTCTTTATTAGCGCTTTCTAATTTTTTGCAGGGAGTAAAAGGTCTGTAATAATCCTTTTTGTAGGCAAGAAGCAGATGTAATTATCACACAACTGCAATAAAACCCATAAAATTGGGCATGGTTACTTCCCTGAATTTTGTTTTCCCTTTTTTCCTCAGGATTATTAAATGTTTGACACTTGGTAAAAGTGGAAAAAAGGCTGTTATTTTCTTGTTCACGTGTCACTTGGAAAAACACTGACGGGCAGTGAAAGGGCGGCCCCGGAGAGCAGCCATGTGATTTGATCTGAATTGAGAGTGGGAGAAGAAGAACGACAACTCCGGAGCAGAAAGAGTTCATTGTCAGCAGGGGATGACAAAGGAATGAAAAGAGGAGGCAGGGGGAACAAGGAGGAAAGAAGAACACGAATTTCTTCCATTGTTTTTGTCCTTTTAGATTTTTTTTTTTATTTAAACTTTTGTCTATAAAATTCCTGTATTTTGTGCATTTTTATCAAGTTCTAGCATCTTGAGTTTGTGGATGCAGGCCTCAGAGGAGCAGGAGTGGGAGAAAGACGCGAGGATGGTGAGGAACAAAGCTCTGTGTCGTACAATGCTAGAACAGGCTTCCCTCTTTACAGCGTGCTCATTGTACAGCTCTGAGTGGGGTATTTGTGCAAAAAAAAAAAAAAGAGTGCCTCTACTCACCATCACATCCGTGCTGTTTCCACTAAGCAGAGTGCGCTGCTGTGTTTGGTTCACAGCCATTTGTGAATGGGCAGAAGGGGGAGAAAATTACAGTCCAGCAGACTGGGGCCATCCAACAATATTTATAATTTATATTTTCAAAAAATGCATTTAAAAAGGTTACTTCTTTATAATAATTACAGCCAAAGGAGTTGACTGTGACTTCTCAATCAGAAACCTTATGGAAAACACCAGCAGCAAGCAGGCACAGTGATCCTAAAATGTTAGTCCCTACAGGAGGCCATAAAATGTTGATTTCAAAAGTAATTTAAGATCATAACTATATGAAGGGTTAAATTAGGAGCAGTAGGAGATTTTTGTGGAAGTAAGACACATGGGGGTTAATGACAGACCGTAGTAGACCATCAACTGTAGCAGCCTTCCAAAAATTTGCAAAAAAGCAAAACTATTTGATTGCAAGATTTTGATTTGAAAGGTTTTTGCTAAAAAAAAAAAACAAAGAGGATAATAACAATGTTGCATTCAATATCCAAACTGTAATGGAAGTAAAAAAATGTTAAAATTTAATAATCATTTTTTGTTTTGTCATTTACAATAACAGAGAAATCTTTTTCTTGTATTGAAGAGCAGAATAAACAGTCCATGTTCAGCTAAGTTCAGAAAAGTTCATGTTCAGATAAGTAAGTGTTCAACTCAGGCTTGAAATTATGCGTTGAAGCAGACACTCCCAATGAAAAATCAATGTAAACGCGCAAATGTGTATTTCAGGCTTTCACATTCAAAACTCTCGCATTTTAAGTCAGCTTATGGGCTCTACGTACAAAACCTGCGGCCAGTTGAACTTCAAATAACTGATCAATCAAGGACACAGCTTTGGCAGGGATGTATGGGTAGCGCCTTTTTCAAAAAAAGTACAGTAAGGACCAACTGTTTGATAATTGATAATGGAGAAGAAATTAATCATTTCTGTTTGTGCCCGGCTGGAATATATGGCACCAAGTCTATCATATACTGGAGTAGAGCTGTGAGAGATTAGTGAGGTTTGCATCGCTACAACATTACATACCAAGGGGTAATTTGCCCAGCCCTAAAAATATCAAAAATTGCCTACAAATGTCTTCTGAACAGAGAAGTTTCAACAAGGAGAGATCTTAAAAGCGCTATTGAAAGGTTTGATTGTGAAACAGGAATTTGAGCACGACTTGTCTGGTTTGACAAACTCCTATGAAATTAGAGACAGGAATTTTATTGTGATTGGCTGTGAAAAAATGAAGCACTTTAGCTGTTGGCTCAGAATTGATAAATGACGTGTGGAGTGAAGAATCAGGAACTCAGCGTACCTGAAGACGTTGTAGATCAAAGCTCAACAACTAGATCAACACTTTGTAACATTAGCTGAAATGTACAAGGGTTTACTCATCAATAATGGAATAAAATACGTATATACTAACATGACTCAAACTGTGAAAAAATGTTTTTCCTATGTTACTTTGTTAATGCACTGCTTCAGGTTTTTTTATTTTATTTTTTAACATTGATACTACAGATGAACAGTGATTTCATCTGTTTACAAATCTCCCCAAACCCACGTGCCTTTCTGTGCATGAAAATGAAGGTGGATCCTACTTATGAACTAATCAAAAGACAGCTAGCATGACTGATAGTTTGGTTCTGATACTGTGAACAATTCATTCAAAACTGAAAAAAGTGGAAAATGGAATGGACGCACAAAAATAATTTATGGTAAAAAATAATCTTTAGTTGCTATAAAAATAAAAAGCATGATAAGACTTCTTTACAAAAAACATAAGTTTGATAAACATAAGTTTGGACAGAATCTTTGGATGTGCTGGAAAACAAAGTTTCAGGAGGTCATTCCAGCCATTTGCTATCTCCCTCTGGAACTTCATGTCTCGTGCTCATAAATATTAAATTCATGAAATAAAAGTCAACACCATCCTGCTGCAACATTGATCTTAGCTTACCTTTTGAGACCAGGTTTTCCTCATGACTCCATCAAACATACAATATTAAGAACTTGAGAAGAGCACCAGTTTTAAATAAAAAATCTTTATTCTTTTTGTTATGTACAGATCCATATAAACTGAATAAGGCAAGGTAACGCTTCAACTAAACATCAACAATTAACTGCTAAAAAAGAACAATAAAAACAAATGAAGTAAAAGAATTAAAAAATGCTGCCCTTAGCTAGGAGAATCTCCACCTGCAGTCCTCTCTTTCCCTTTGTTTGAAGGATGCTTATTAGGATCTGAAAAACACAGAAATGATCCAATCATTCCTGGTGACGCTTCGAAGAACACACTGCTTTGTTTTTTACATTCCAAGTAAAATGTTGACCAAAATCAACAAATAAATGACTTAAATTTTACAAACCACATAGACAGAGATACTTATCTCTGGGAGCATAATATCAAAAACAAAATCCAGGAGCTGGATCTCTCTTTTCCTTGTAAAAGCTCCAACTCCTGTGGCTTCCTCAATGGCCCCCAGAAGCGGAAAAATCTGATGAAATGGACAAACATCAGAGCAAATGATGTAAAAATACACAGACGACTGATGATATTTTATTAGACCTGCTGGCCTTAGGGTTACAGTTTTTGCTCAAAGCAACATCTATTTGAAATGCTTTTATTTTAGGCTTTCTTCCATTTTGAATGTTATCTCTGTCTCTATATTTTGTAAAACAACTTGGACATTCACAATCTAAAGAAATCGCGGCAAATTATGCATGGCTTTATTTCTAAACAGAAGTTTAGACATAATACATGCTTTATTAAAAAAAAGGGAAAATTAAGCTAAATAATGCATTTACCCTGAAAATTGGTGCAGTAGTGTCAAACTTAGTCAAGTCATTAAACATCATAGATAGTGTGGGGATACTCATTAAAGAGCCATAAATATCCTAAAATTGTTTGAAAAATATAATGTAAATAATGGGTGCAACAAAAATGCATTGTTTTATTTAATTGCACAAACTCACATTTAAGTTCTGGGACATTCAAAACAAACACCCATTTAAGAGTTACTGAATTTGTTCTTTAATGTACATACCATTCATTATTCTTAAATATGTTATTATTATTATTATTATTATTATTATTATTATTATTATTATTATTATTATTATTAT
>BSAI01000030.1:3106633-3171728 GCA_036245035.1 Adrianichthys oophorus
ATTATTATTATTATTATTATTATTATTATTATTATTATTATTATTATCCTACACTGGATTTTTTAAATCTGTTTTCTGTTGGACCGTAAAGGGTATTAAGTCATTACCCTTCTCTTTAGTTAGAATTGTAATTCACAAATATGTTGTATTAGTAAGATTATAAATAGTTTACGCAGTGAAAACCTTGACTGTAAAAACAATAATAACAATAAAGTGATGATTTTTACCCATAATTCTATGGGTAAAAACTCATACTTTAGCCAAGCTAAGCTAATGCTAACATGGACTTTTGAGTCATTCAGATAGAAGAACTTAGTGGAAAAAAGACCAAAATTTATAAAGCATCTAGTCCTTTAAATTGCTATTTTCGTATAATGTTTCAGCGAGAAAACACCAGTTGTTATATAGAGATTTATTAACACACTCTTCAACTTACGTTGACATCTCTCCTCGAGCTGAGGTCGACTCGTTTATCTTTCTTAAAACAAACTACACAGGAAGAACTATTTCTGCTTCAGTGGATGTCCATCCGCCATGACAGATCCATCCGCCATTTACCTGGAGCTGGGTGCCTCTCATTGGACCTCATACATGAAGGACATCGTCAAATGTCTACACTGAATTTCAATGATAGCTTGTATAGCGCTCAATGATTCCTTGTCTGCATGGCATTTGTCAGCGCATCAGTAAAAATTCACCCCACAGTCCTGTACAGTCATGTGTGATGTGCTGCTACATGACATGGAAGCATATCACACTGTTCTTTTCATTGCGTGAATGTAGGAGGGCTGGCATCGATTCCCCAACTCTCACTGAAGACAACATGAGATCCATCTGACCAAAAGAATTTCTTCAGTTTGAATTTAAAGACCCACTCCCATCATCTTTTGATCTTTGTAAAAGTGTTCCCAGTGTTTTCAGCCCCCTACTTGTGACTCGTTGGTTGTAACACCTACGTCAGTTGCAGCTACTAGCTTTTTCAAACCGCATTTTTTTGTCTGCTCCTGATTCACAGTGATTTAAATAAAGAAATGTTTAGAAATGCTATTTTAAGAGTAATTATCTCAATATATGTCCTCCACCTCTAATCTAAAGTACCTAAAGTATCTCTAATCGAATCTAATCATGTGAAAAATGCCACAAGAACATGCTAAAAACACCAAAAACATCATTTTCATTGGAGTGGGTCTTTATTCCTTTGTGTTGGATGTCCTTAACACAAATCTTCACAACCTTAAGTTCACCAAAGCCTTGAGGAAATCCATGTTTTCTTTACTTTTTTAAAAACTAATCGCACACCATGCTTTATTCTTTGGTACTCTGCCTTGCTTTAGAATGCAGTCAGATGAAAAAAAAGACATTTCTACTTGCACATTGGTTGAGACTGCACCGCTCTGAATTTCCCAACAGAATCAGGTGTTCTGGCTGCACCAAAACACAAAAGTAAACTCTCATTTCACACGTTTATCACAAACCCGGCTGAAGACTGCTTTATGAGGCTGTCGGTGTGAATTCACACTCAGCAGGAGCAGCTCCTAAAGTTGGATGGGGAGGGGAAAAAAAGCATTATTTCTGCAGTCACATGGGCAAACTGAAACAAAAGTGGCAGTGTATGTGTGTGTGCGTGTGTGTGCGTGTGTGGCCTCGGTGGCGTGATGGGGGAGAGTGGACAAGTCGGCTCTGCGTCAGAACGCAAACTCACCCACCTACACACAACAACAACACACAGAGACACACATACACAACAAGAGAAAAACGCAAATCTGTGAATCAGACTCTCTCTTATTCCGGAAGGAAACCAGGACTGTTTTAGTTTAAGCTTGGATGCTCGACAACAGTTTCTTTTTATTGGCTGTCAGCTGCACCATGCATTGTTTTGCGTGTGTGTGTGAGTTGGTATGTGAGTTTTTTTTCTCCTTCTTGTATGCCTGTGTGAATGGTTAAATGGAGGAGGTGTCAAAGGGTCCAAGCAGGCGGCCTTAGACACACAAAAATGTGTTTCTCCCTCACGCTTCCATTCTTGCGTCTGCCTCTTCAACTTTTACGTCTCTATTTTCCCGTTTAATCTTGTTTTCTTTTGTCTATTTTTAATTTCTGTCCTTTGTTTTTTCACTGAAAGCCCGGTAAAAACACCGTTTCAGAAAGGATTTTCACTCCCATCGGGACGACAAATGGCCGAAGTCTGTTCCAGAGCACCAGTCATCCAAAGAGGTGCCTGAAGCAAACAAGCGCCAGCAGCAGACAGACACAAAAGCCCATTGCAGGGGACTGTGTGAGGTTTGTTTAGCATCTAGTTTCACACAGAGATGAATAATTATCTAAATATAACTGCAGCAAATGCTGGAGTGAAGATTTTTTGGGGGGAATGGGAGCACAGGAAGGTGAACTTCAGCATGGTGTTCCTTCTTGGTTTGGGAGCTTTTTTCATGCAGAATATAATTTTAATTGACCGTGCTATGATGTGGTTCAATCATTTACTTTTGTATGTGTAGTTTTATAGATTATGTTCGCTAAAATGTACTTTTAAATGATTGGGTTTGATATTTTTCTGATTCTGTGTTTTGTTGCTGAGCCTCCAGTCACACCTGGTTTAAATGAGTTAATTAGCACAGCTGTTTCTAATTAATCATTTCTTCGGTATAAAAATATCTCAGGTTAGAGTTCTCATTTGCAAAATCTCTTTCTATCTTAGGGACAGTTTCAATTTATATTTTACAAAGTACTGGACATGAAAAATAAAGAAAGAAATTGTTACCTCATTTAGCATTTTTTGCTCACAAATTAGTATATTGTGCAAAAAAGATATCATTTTGTGTGCATAAGTTATCATTTTGTGCACCCAAAATTAATATCTGGTGCACCCAAAATAGTGACTTGTGCACACAAGATCGGCTTCTGTGTGCACAAGTTAGCATTTTATGCACACAAATTAGTAGCTTGTGTGCTCAAATTAGTATCTAGTGAACACAAGTCAGTTTTTTGTAGGGCACAAAATAGTATCTTGTTCACACAAGTTTGCATTTTATGCACACAAATGAATATCTTCTGTGCACAAGTTAGCGTTTTGTGTGCACAAAATAGTTTCTTGTTCGCACAAGTTACCATTTTTTGTGCAAAATTTGTATCTTGTTCACACAAGTTATCATTTTATGCAGACAAAATAGTATCTTGTTTGCAGAAGTTGGTGTCTTGTGTGCACAAGTTAGCATTTTGTGTGCATAAGGTATAATTTTGTGTGCACATGTTAGCATTTTCCCCTGCGACAGACTGGCGACCAGTCCAGGGGTGTCCCCTGCCTTCGCCCATGAGTAGCCGGGTTAGGCTCCGGCAACCCCGTGACCCCGAAAGGGATAAAGCGGATTGGAAAATGAATGAATGAATGAATGTTAGCATTTTGTGTGCACACGTTAGCATTCTGTGTGCACAAATTAGCATTTTGTTAGCATTATGTGTTTGTTTTACTATTATTTAAAAATTGTCACTGATAGGACATGAAGCAAGACAATTCAAGAAATTGTTAAACTCAGGGACTCAGAAAACTTTATTTGGTATGACTACAAGAAATATGTTTTTTGTGTTAGAAAATGTTTCAGATATTGGAGTTTATCTCTTGACAAAATAGGAGCAAAAACGAAAGTTTTGCATCATATTTTTGTCCAGTGTAGAATGGGAAATTGCTCCTTTTTGCAACCGGCCTCCAGTGGTCATTGGTGTAACTGCAACACTTTATGGTTTTGAAAGAAGCCCCAAACAATGTGGAAACAGTGCCACCTGCTGGTGGTCTTTGAGAATGACAGTGACATTCCCTCAATTGAACATTGAACTATCAATAGCAGACAAAATAATTGGGTCTTCATCATATTTGAATGCATAATTTGTTCAATAGAAGAATTTTGCTTGAAATCAAAAATGCTCCGTCATGTAACGTGTACACACCTCCCGTACAGCAGTCATGTGACTTTGCTATATTTGAAGCGAAGGTCATGACTCAGCTAAGTGGCTTCTCTGCATAATATATGATTGGTACTTGTTGAACTGATGGACTTTTGTTGACTTACTTATCTTTCGGTTACTCATAAGCCTTCCTGTACTAAGTCTCTCATTAGACACTCTTTGACAGAAACATGTTATAATCAGAAAATAATTAATAACCAACTTACAAATAGAATGGAATCCATCATTGAAAGAGATATTTTGGCAGCCCTGCATCATCACCTGGTGTCATACTTCCATGTCACAGAAGCCTGTGTGTAAAGGGCTCTGCTCTCTGACCCGTGTCCCGCTTGTGTTATGCCCCATCCGGACACCAAACCTGACTCATCTTCAGAATGTCAGAACACAGCATGCTCTCACAGGATGACAAATGTCACCTTGATGGAGGAATTTCAATGCAGCTTTCACGTTGAAAAATGATACATGACAAAATGATCTCAGTATCTTCTATTGTTCTACAAATTTATATTTCTGACAGTTTGGAGTCACTTTCAGAGCTAGATGGTTAAAAGTCCTGAACTTATAAAAAAAAACAATTGCTAATATTGGTATCAGAAATCTTTTACCTAATATATGCAAACTGTATTTTTTGTACATTAACATTTTTGTGATTTTCATTTAAGGCAAACACATTTTCAAGCCAAAAAGTAAAATATTACCCCTTCAGAATAAAAAAAATGCAAAAACCAAATTATTAGACTAAAGACAGTAACAATGCAAGCATATCAGATTGTACATATTCCACTCATGGAAGCCCCATTAAAAAAAAAAGTAATATTTGCATAATTTTTAAACAGTTCATATATTAGTAATACTTCCAGATCCTGCTACTTAGTGTTCTACACGTCTTAGTTGGTTCAGTTTTTATTTTAGCATAAAATAATGTAATTTGTACAAGCAGAAAGATTAAAAATGATATTTAAGTCACTCAGTTTGCATTGCTGTGTCACATTTTTATATTAGTTGCTTCTGTCAATGGGATGGAAAGTTTAATAAACCTTATAATTTTTTGATTTTAAATTATTACTAATACATGGGTTTTATTTGAAACCTATGAAGAGATTAAAATAGTGGAAAAAATACTATGAGCTTATACCATAAAATCACCTAAATAACTAATGATCTTTTTTTTTGTCTGAAAAATAAAACTATTTCCTTTTTTGATGAATTTCATTTCAGAATTTCATTCCAAGAATCTAAGCATGAATGTATGCACCACAATGTTCTTGTAATTATGGCCATACATTGTTCTTGTTAATTAATCAAATACATTTACTTAAATGCAGAGACTAATTTTACATTTTTTACCCTAAAAAGTATGTCGATATTTATATTGAGGAAATACTGATGTGAGGAAATACGGTTCTAACTCCTAATATCATTATTGAAGTTCATTAACCCTAATTTTCGGAGCTGCCTGAAATGTCCTTTAGTCACTCAACAGGCAAACACACAATTACAGAGCATGTGCAGGTTTGTGCACGGACTTGAAGTGAGCTCTCAGCTCAGGTACTGAATATTTACCCAGGGATGGGCTCAATCTGCCTGCAATTCATGAGGAATCTGTCACATTTATCTTTGTCATTGCCATGGCAACCAAAAGGTCTTTTTTTGGTGAAAAAAAAGAGGTTCTTTTGAAGCTCGCAAGCAGCCGAAAAACGACATCATCAGATGCGCTTAAGAAGCCATCAGAGAGCTGACAGAGTGTATGCCGGTCTACCTGCACAGAGGAGGCAAAATTAATCTCCAGTATTCCCAGTCTCAGCGTGGAGGTGGAGTTGAAAGAGAGTGAAAGCGAGGAATGAAGGGGATCAATGTGCGAGAGTGCAGGCCGTTGCTGGGTGGAGCAGGGATGCTTGAATCCCAGAGATTTGTAAACAAGACTCACCACAAAATGACTGTATGGTGTAGACGTAACATGCACTTGATAGAGAGAAAAAGAAAAACAGTGCTGCACATGCTCAGTCAAGGAGCTCTGGGAAGATAATAGCTATAAAAGCACGAGGAGAGTTCAGAATGAAAGCACGCAAAGTGAGAGAAAGTTAAAAAAAATCATTTTAAAAAAATACACAATGATGTTATATTTATTTGTTTACTTAAAGAGCCACTCTGATCATCTTTTGATCCATTTTCAAACCGTTCCCAGCTGTCTTTTAATTATTAACTTTTAGCCCAAATCAGAGTTGTAGGCGGGACTGTTGGCGTGGAGTAAGCCTGCCCGTTTCCCATCATCCCTTTGTTTAATGCTCTCTTACGCTTGAAGCCCCTCATAACCCCAACCCAACATTAGTGGTGCAACAAAAATAGCGACCAACATTGGAGCTATCCAGCTGCACAGCTTTGAGCCAGATGCCAGCTCAGACGAGGAAAACAAAAACGTACATGTTTGTCTACAAGTGGATGCATCAGAATGATCAAGGAGCAGGGAGCCTGTAGCCGGCCAATTGTAGCACTTAAGTCACTGCTACTTTTTTCACATGCTCCTGATTCACAACAATTTGAATAAGGAAATACTCAGAAATGTCATTTTGATTTCAATTTTCTTTATACTTGCTCTCCATTAGGACAAAAATACCACAAGAACATTTAAAAACACCATTTGCATTGGAGTGGGTCTGTAATTTTAAGCATTGCACATGTTGTCCAACAAAAGGAATGGAATAAAATAAGCGGGTTTCCATTGTGTCCATACCAGAGCTTTTGATTGAGACCGAGCTTTGTTTCCCTTGGTACTGTCCTCCAGTTAGACATGTAAGAAAACTGCATCCATCCTTTTTCTTAACTCGCTGAATCCCTATTGCGCTGTCATGGGGTTGCTGGAGCCTATCCCAGCTGCTGTTGGGCGAAGGAGGGGTACACCTGGACAATACGATAATCTATTGCGGGTCCAGAGAGACTGAGAATCTCACTCATTCAATTAACCTACGAAGCATGTTTTTGGACTGTGGGAAGAAGTGCCCAGAGAAAACCCACGCATGTACACTCAACATGCAAACTCCCCACAGAAAGAACTCAACTGGGATTCGAACCAGAACCTTCTTGCTATGAAGCAGTAATGCTTGCTTTGATACAATTTACCTTATTTTTAAAAAAGGCAGTTTTATTGGCAATGACAGAAAATCACAAAAAAGTGTGCAGATCTCTAGAATCTTTAAATTCAGATTATTTTAAAAGTGTTATTCTGTGAAAACAGTCAAGCCAAAATATTTTACCTTTTTTTGTTATTTCCATAATTCCATACATGTGTCACCAACAGATTGCAAGAAAAAATGATGTCTTAAATTGAATTCTGTCCTTTAAACACAAATGCAGTTTTCTGGACACAGATATTACGTCACAGCATTCTTCATCATCAGGCATTTGTAAATGTTGTAAATGCTAAACTGAGTCTGAATCAGTACTTTGGTACTTATTTCTGTATGGTGCTGCACACAAAAAAAAAACTCCACAGTTAAAAAATACTCAAATACAGAATTTTTTAACCCAATTCCAAAATTAAAAAACGAATTAGTGTTGTTTCAAAAAGTCGCCTTAAAATATATCCTTACATGAGAAACCTAAGAATAGGGTTGAAGAAATAACCCAAGTGTTTTAAGAGCGCAGGTGGATGGACCTGAATCATAAAACAGGAAAGGATCTGCTGTCGGGGTCACTAAGAAGATTTCAAGGAATGGCTGGACCCCTTCTTACCTCTCCCCTGCATGATTAATAATGCAAAAATAAGTCAGTTACATCCGATTTACCAAAGGAATCATTCATGATGAGGAATGAATGGAATTTACCTGCCTCCTCTTTCTTGTCTTTAATCCCCAACTACAAATTTAACCCCGTAAAGCTCACCACATCAAATATTTGACAGGAAATTCTTCTTTTATTTAATTAAGATGTTTTTTAAACCTTTGATAAATAGACAAAAATAACTGCACAATTGTTCATTCTTTAATTCATTCATTCATGGAATCAATTATAACATGATGGGTGATTTGGTAAGTTTTTGCTCACGATCATCTTAATTTAACCGTCTTGAATTTGACACATAGTTTTAATATTTACATCAACAAATTTCTATTTTTTTTCAATCCAGTAAATTGGCCTTTTATAAATGGAATAACAAAAGATGAGGTATTTTCACCATAGAGTTTTGAAAATGAGCTAAACTTTTTCCCGCCAAGTGTTTGTTTGCAATTTTGTGGAGGCAGCCATTTTGAAATGACCATCAAAAGACTTTCTACTGCCCCTAGTGGAATGATGAAGGACTACAGGGTAGAAAACTTGTATGTCTCAAGTAATTTACAATGGGTTTTTTAGAGTTTTGATCATGGTAATGAGATAGGGGTCTCAGAAATGTGTTTATAAAATATAAAACAAAATTAAAACAAACTAAATTGTGTATAGGTCAATTTTTTCCCCCAATGTATTACTAACCGAACTGCTAGTTTTGCTTCTTTTAATCACATCAAAGCTTGAAGGACAGTCATAAAAATATGAAATTAAGACAGATATTTCTAACAAATATTCAAATTCATGTTTCTACACTGGGAGAGGGAAAACCTTTACTTTACTGATTATAAAATGTCTTAACAAAACTGGATCAATGGAGAATTGAATGCAATCTTCTTGTCTTTTGTTACTATTTGAGGAAAAAGAACAGACAAAAACTACAAAGAGAAATCTGTGCATTGATGCACAAACCAACAGCTTGAGATTTGTGAGTTTCAGGAACTTCTGAGTGAAGAGCGTCAAAGAAAAGCCATGAAAGACGGAGGGGTTGAAGGAAGAGGAAAAATATCTTCCTCCCACCGTCTGAGTCATCACGCCACTCCTCCCACATCCATCTCAGTGCTGGATCTCAGAGAATGTGTTCACCCAAGAAAAACCCTTTTACGGTGTGCACAGATACATGCAGAATGGGCACAGACATGACTTCCTATCTCATGGTCATGGAGAGCTTCAGATGCATGCACATTTAAAAATAAACCCGAACAGGAAGTTAAACACACACCTATGCACTTTCTGTGGACCAAAGGTAGTTCGCCATGGCAACAGGAGCTCCAGCCAGCACTATGCAGTATCTGCCACAGGTGTGTAAACAGATAACCCTTGCATGTACACAGACACATGCAGACGAGTTAACCCTAACTGCAGCATCAGCTCACAGAGGGATGGAGAAAGTAGGCCTCTGTGTGTGAACCAAAAAACTCAAGAATAAAACATGAATCAAATCAGGAACTCTGAGAAATCGCTGTAATGGTCGACGTGGATGTTTAAGTGTCTAGGACATGCAGAGAGAATTGCCCTGCAGCATTTCTCTTTATTTGCTGAATTCTCAGCTGTCACCTGGTAAAAGAGCAGGGTTTGAAGCTCAGGAATACTCCTCAGACAAGCATTACATGCTTTCCCACCATTTTGCACTCAACCTTCACTTTATGAAGCTCTTCTCCTGCGTAAAGGAGTGTTTTGTCCTGACTGAGCTGCAAAAAAAAAAAAAAAAAAAAAACCCTTTTCATTTTTTGTATCATTTTCCTCTTAAAGCTAAATAAACAGCAAATCATTTACATGGCATTTAGCCTGAGTCGAAAATCTTTTTCCCTTCTGGCTGATGTACACCTGCCTAAGGTCAGTGTCAGGGTTGACGTGCCAACACAGAAGCAGACGGTATTAATAAATGAAAAGTCTTTCACTTATTTGAATCAGTACTCGAAATCAGAACACAAATCCATGAAGGTACAAAAAAAAAAACACCCGACAACCAGTGCAGGTGAGACGAAGACTATAACCAGGAGGAGGGGATGAGGTAAGTGAAAACAGGTTTGCCAATTAAGGAGGGAGTGAACACACACTAGGAGGGCAGTCTCAAGAGACCTGAAAAAAAAAGAGGAGAAACACAGGAAGTACAACCAGCAACAAAATAAAACAGGAAGTGGAACCCGACAAAAAAACAAACAAATGTCCTGGGTCCATAACCCCACAGTACCCCCCCCTCAAGGCGCGCCGCCTGGTGCAGGGGGAAGCCTGTCCCGGTGCCACAGTCCCTGATGAGCTCAGGATCCAGAATCTGCGAAGCAGGCTCCCAGGACCTCTCCTCAGGCCCGTACCCCTGCCAGTCCACCAGATACTGGAGGCCACGTCCCCATCGCCAAACGTCCAGCAGGCGACGGACAGTGTAGGCCGGCTGGCCATCAATGATGCAGGATGGGGGTGGCGGAGAGGAAGGCCGCTGCATGGGACTCGTAACATGCAGCTTCAGCTGAGATACATGAAAGACCGGGTGGATGCGCAAGGACCTGGGCAAGCACAGCCTGACAGGATTGATGACCTTCAGGATCTCGAAAGGACCGATGTACCTGGGGGACAGCTTCTTTGATTCCGTCCGAAGCTTGATGTGTGAAGTGGACAGCATGACGGATTGGCCTGGTAGGCAAGTAGGTGCCGGAGTGCGTCGACGATCTGCCAGCCTTTTGTTGGTAGCCCCTGAACGCAACAGGGCCGCCCGAACCTCCCGCCAAACACGCCGACAGCGGCGGTATACATGCTGAACCGACGGAACGGCCACCTCCGTCTCCTGCTCGGGAAACAGGGAGGGGTTGGTACCCCAGAGAGCACTCAAATGGGGACATACCAGAAGCAGACGAGGTGAGGGAGTTGTGCGCATATTCCACCCATGGCAACAAGGAGCTCCAGGAGGTCTGGCGTTGGGAACAGATACACCGGAGAGCGGCCTCCAAGTCTTGATTAGTCCGTTCCGCCTGACCATTAGTCTGTGGGTGAAAACCAGAAGATAGGCTGGCAGTAGTCCCGAAAGCCCCACAGAACGCCTTCCAGACTTGTGAGATGAACTGAGGACCAGTGGGGATGCCATGCAGCCTGAAGACATGTTTTATAATCAATCTAGCCGTCTCTGCAGCAGAGGGGAGTTTGGTTAGAGCCACAAAATGAGCGGCCTTAGAGAAACGGTCCACAATAGTCAGAATAGCGGTTCTCCCGGCAGACGGAGGTAGGCCGGTAACAAAGTCCAGAGCAATGTGTGACCAAGGCCGACCCGGGATGGACAATGGGTGTAAGAGTCCAGCAGGCGGGTGCGTACTGACCTTGTTCTGGGCACAAACCAGACAACCTGAAACATAGTCCCGGACGTCCTTGGTCATACTGGGCCACCAGAAACGGCGACGCAGAAAAGAGCCAGTCCTGCGGATTCCTGGGTGGCAGGTGAGTCGCGTAGCATGAGCCCACTGGAGAACCTGGGACCTGAGTGAGCTGGGGACGAACAGTTTATTAGGAGGACCTCCTCCCGGGTCCGGCTCCTGAACCTGGGCATCCTTAATGTCCCTCTCCAGCTGCCAGGAGAGGGCACCCAGCACACAGGAGGGAGGAAGAATAAAGGCTGGTTGGCCGTCTTGCACAGCCAATTCCTGTTGTCGGGAGAGGGCATCCGGTTTAATATTCTTAGAACCTGGACGATAGGACACCACAAAGTTAAATCGGTTGAAAAATAGAGACCACCGTGCCTGCCTGGAGTTCAACCGTTTGGCAGTTTGCAGATATGACAGGTTCTTATGATCTGTCCAGACCAAGAATGGCATTGCTGACCCCTCCAACCAGTGCCTCCATTCCTCGAGAGCTAGCTTAATTGCTAGCAATTGCTTATCTCCCACATCATAATTGTGCTCCGCCGGAGTAAGCCGGCGGGAGAAGAAAGCGCAAGGGCGCAGTTTACCGTCAGATCCCCCTTGCTGAGACAATACCGCACCCACCCCCGTATCAGAGGCATCCACCTCAACAATAAACTGCCTGGAAGGGTCAGGTTGGGCCAGGATAGGTGCAGAGGTGAAAAGCTGCTTCAGCCTGTTGAAAGCGGCCTCCGCCGCCTCCGTCCAGACGAACGGTGAAGAGGTAGAGGTGAGAGCCGCGAGGGGCGCGGCCACCGAACCCTAGCCACGGATGAAACGAATGAAGGAAGTTGGCAAACCCCAGAAACCGCTGTAATTGTTTCCGGTTAGCAGGTGTAGGCCACTCCACCACCGCTTTCACCTTAGCCGGATCGGGTCTCACCTCACCCTCTGCTACCACAAACCCCAAAAACGAACAGACGGAGAGTGGAACTCACACTTCTCCGCCTTCACAAATAATTTATTCTCCAGTAACCGCTGGAGCACCAGACGAACATGCCGCCGATGTTCGCTGGCGTCCCTGGAAAAAACCAAAATATCATCCAGGTACACAAAAACAAAACGATGTAGAAAGTCTCGTAATACATCATTAATCATAGCCTGGAACACAGCAGAAGCATTACAGAGGCCAAACGGCATAACCAGGTACTCGAAATGTCCTAAAGGAGTGGTGAAGGCGGTCTTCCATTCGTCACCGGCTCTGATGCGCACGAGATGGTAAGCGTTGCGAAGGTCCAGTTTAGTGTAAATGCTGGCCTCCTGCAATGCCTCAAATGCTGAGTTCATTAAAGGCAGGGGGTAACTTTCTGACAGTGATCTCATTTAGCCCTCGATAATCAATACATGGTCGGAGAGACCCGTCTTTCTTCCCCACAAAAAAAAAAAAAAAACCGGACCCCACTGGTGATGAAGATGGTCTGATAAGTCCAGAATTCAGAGACTCAGCAATATATTGTTCCATAACCTGCCTCTCGGGTTTAGACAAACTATATAACCTGCTCTTAGGCAAGGTAGCGCCAGGTTGGAGTTCAATAGCGCAGTCATAAGGCCTGTGAGGCAGTAAGGAGAGAGCTCGTGACTTTGAGAACACCTCAGCTAGGTCGTGGTATTCCGGCGGTACCCCGGATAGGTCAGGTGAGGGCGGCCGCCCTACTGGGACAGCGGGGTCTTCCCCAGGAGGCCGAGCTGAGCGCAGACAGGTGGTGTGACATCTCTCACTCCAGCCGGAGACCCGACTGGAGGGCCAGTCGATGACTGGGTTGTGCGCCATAAGCCAGGGGTAACCCAGAACGAAAAACCGGGTAAGTTCGTGGTGGAAATAATCAGATGAATGGGTTCGGTTATATGTGAGATGGTGGCTACCTCTTGACCGTTAAGGGAGACCACTTGTAAAGGACGGGGCAACAACTCACACTTAAGACCGACCTGTTTAGCTAGCTCGGCGTCCATGAGGTTCTGCTCTGCTCCTGAATCCACCAAAGCTTTAACCGAAACCCCCCTCCCATGGAACATTACCCGAATCTTTAATAAGCAGGCAGCAGGTTTAGGAATAGTGAGCGCCGAATCACCGCTCGTCAGCGCGCCCACTCTTACTGACGAGCAGAGATGTTTGGGCACTCCCTGCAGAAATGACCCCGCCTACCACAGTAAAGGCACTCACCTGCCGCCATCGTTCAGAAACAGACAGTCTGCCCCGTCCGAGCTGCATGGGTTCCTCCTGCACTTGTAACGGGGGTTCTGCGGGAGAAACAGCACAGTCAGGTGAGTTGGTGGGCCTGCGATGTAGGCGGGGAACCACCCTGCCATGCTCCTCTTTGTGGTCCTGTAATCGGTTATCTATCCTGATAACCAGGGCAATGAGGGGTTCCAAGGTAGATGGTAACTCAAGTGAGATTAGCCTGTCCTTTAATTTCTCGGACAGTCCTTCCACGAAAGCGTCCGTGAGCGCAGTAGTGTCCCAACCACTAGTGGAGGCCAAGGTCCGGAACTCTATGGCGTAGTCAGCTGCCCTTCTGTCCCGCTGTCTTAATTTCATAAGCGCACGAGCTGCCTCTCTGCCTGGCTTGGTATGATGAAATACCTGCTGGAAAGCCTCCGGGAAAGCCGAGAGAGATGCGCAGGTAGGGGCTCCACGCTGCCACTCGGCGGTAGCCCATGCTCCGGCTCTGCCGGTGAGGTGGGATATAATGAAGGCCACCTTGGCTTGTTCCGTAAGATAATGAGGAGCCTGTAACTGGAAGTGGAGCTCACAATGGGTAATAAAAGCCCGGCAGTCCCCAGAAAACCTCTCTGGGCGGGCCAGCTGTGCAGCAGGAGCGACAGGAACTCCATCCAAGGTCCCCTGGACCGGCGTGGGAGGCGATGGGCGTGGCGAAGGGAAAGACGGTGGATGTTGGACCCGCTCCGCCAGTTGTTCAAACCGCTCTCCCAACGCTGCAAATTGTCGCTCCTGAGGGCTTGACATCTCCAGCAACCCTTGACGAAGACAAGACATCTGCTTCTCTTGCTGGCGGAGTAGTGCCCGTAACGTCTCCGCGTCTACTGTGTCCATGTTACTGGTCGGGTGGTAATGTCAGGGTTGACGTGCGAACACAGAAGCAGACGGTATTAATAAATGAAAAGTCTTTCATTTATTTGAATCAGTACTCGAAATCAGAACACAAATCCATGAAGGTACAAAAAAAAAACACCCGACAACCAGTGAAGGGGAGACGAAGACTTATAACCAGGAGGAGGGGATGAGGTAAGTGAAAACAGGTTTGCCAATTAAGGAGGGAGAGAACACACACTAGGAGGGCAGTCTCAAGAGACCTGAAAAAAAACAGAGGAGAAACACAGGAAGTAAAACCAACAACAAAATAAAACAGGAAGTGGACACCAAACACAAAACCAACAAATGTCCTGGGTCCATAACCCCACAGTCAGTCAATCAATCAATCTCGGTTTATAATAGGCAGCGAAGATGACAACAGTAACACACAGAGGACATATCCCTCAATAAGGCTCCTACATGCAAGTTTCAGCCTTCTGCGTTCCAAACTCTTGTATTCATGCATTTCTACACACGTTTTTAAGTCAATTTTTGAGATTTACGTACAAAACACGGCCATAGTTGAACTTTGACCAGTCAGGGACTTGGATTTGTACTAATGCTTTAAGACAGTTTACCTCCAGCTGTTGATTAATCCAGTTCAATCAAGATCAATCCAACAAGGCTAAGGTAAACAAACAGGGTTATAAAAAAAGATAATATTAAATAAGTTTTCTCTCTTTTATTTAGAAAGTATGTAGTTTTTATTAATTTAGTACAGCTCAGTCAAAAAGACTTTCCTAATGCACGTCACCTTCTACAACTAAGTAATATTTATGGCAGAAGTGACTTATCAATATCAATGAACAGGTAAGCTGAAATATAGCTTAAAATTTAGGAAATTAAAGCCAAGAAAAGAAGACCAGAAGTCCAGAACACTTCAAAGCAGCCCAACATTGTAGACATTCCAGGACAAACTCAAACAGGCCTTAATTTAGACTTTATTTAGAGATAAGATACAAAACCTCACCAGATCTGGCTTTGAACACCCAGACAAAGTAACCAGGTTCTGGCAGAGTGAGGATGGAAAAAGTATAGATTTTCAGAGGAGGGTGAAGGATGCAAGAGGAGCAGATAAGGAACAAAAAAAACGAAAAAAAAAAAAAAAAACAGGTGGCGAAATGGCAGTCTGAAGATTGTATAAGGGGCACCTGAGGACATTTGTCACCTGGTTACAGGAGAGCAAGTCGAAGATCCAAAAGACAAAAACCCAGAACAAAAGAGGTCTGAATGGAATGTGCAGGAAAAACGGCTCAAAGTCCATGCACAGACGCAAAAGGGGAAAGCAAGACAATTTTTTATCAAGAGGTTATTGATCACCTGTTAGAGATCAATTTGATGTATCCGAACAAAACCTATCAATTTCACAGAATCACAGACAAGTATAGTATTTGCACAGATTGTTTTTTTTTCTTTTGGTTCACAGTTATTGATCCAAGTTTCCCTAATAAGAGGAACATGTAAAACTGGTAGGTGTTTCCCAGGGATGCAGACTGAGGAGTCTGGATATGATGATGAAAGAGGGGAACCATAACAAGCACACAATGACTTGGAGACAGCCACAGGGAACTGGGTCAGCGGCTAATTGGGGAGAAATACATCAGTTGGAGTGTCTGCACACACAAACGCACATTGATCACAAAGCTGCCACACCCTCAGAGCTTACATTCACCGTTAGACAAGTACATGTGAGCCACACAGAGCTAGGCAGCTGAACTCCTCACCTGTATACCCGTATACTGACCGTGAAAATAAATTATTCGAATGACAAAGGAAATTCGTGATGTCATTTCATCTCTCTATTGTGATACACAGGGGTGTGCATGCTTCTTTGCAGTTTTACTGTACAGTAAGCGATGCTAAAAATAGATCCGAGCAGTAATCGCTGTGATGCTGTGAAAATTCAGGAGGGCTGCACAAATGCTGAGTTTCTCTGTTGCAGGGCAGAAATAAGCCAATGAATGGAGAAAAGGGAGTGCAGAGGAGGCATTTTGTCATATCATGCTTCAGAAGAAAGGAGTGGATGGACTAAAGCCTCCATGTGTTTTATTTGTGCACATCCAAAAGCAAAAAGCTTCCTTTTTGGACCAGCAGCAGATAACAGATCATATGTATTGCTGTCAGTGTTGTGACACTGTTGGTCTTCTCACTTTGTGTGCCAGCTTTTTCCTTCATCAGCTCCACATCACACCCTTCTATGTTCCTTTTTTCTCTGTCTTCTTTCTTCTCTTTGCCTTCGATCCTCCATCATCTGCTCAGAACAGAATAACAGGCTTTGAAGCTCTGGCGCCGTGGAAGTAAATCTGAGTTCAATGAAGTATGATTTGAAAATGAATTAATTATTTAAACAGTAAATTTTCTCTTTTTTTTAAGTATCAGTGATCAAAAGATCAAAAATGCATGAAAATGATTTTATTTTAAGACGTTGTTTGTACATTGTTCAATGTGGATGTTTAGCCACTTGGCAGCGAGGGTTAATCTGCTCCAAGAGGGTAATTCTGCCCATGATGCTGTGGTCACACTAGGGGTGGGCGTATTGATCTGAGTATCGATAGTATCGATAACAAGGTGAAGTATCGATACTAGCATGATGAGATTGATACTTTCGTCCCAGTTTTTCTTCAAGACTTACAGTAAAGAGCTTGAATTTGCTTACGAAGTTCATGCGCGCGGAAGTCTCTGTCCTGTTTTTAGTTTACGTTTAATTAACAAAAAAATGTGTATTTCCAACTGTATTTACAATCAAACATTTCAAGAACAAGTATTGGAATTTGAATTGAAAAAGGAAATACCAGCCCTGTAATTACTTGTATTGGATCAAAACACAAATCCCCAGTAACGCCCCTTCACACTGGACCAGCAGGGAGGGGCTGTTACTGTTACTGTTACTAGCGCATGTCCACCACCTACAGTTGGGGCCTTTACGTGTCGCGTGCGCTTGTGAATTTTGTGCAACAAGCTTTTTTTTTCTTTTTTTCTGTGAGGGTACGGAAGCAGATCCCAGAGCAGGGCCAGCTGAGTTCAAGAAACCGTTTATTCAACCAAAACATAATGAATAAACCAGCAGGGAGAAACAGCCAAGAACATGCTCATATAGAGGGGCAAATGATGATGAGGAGCAGGTGTGCAAGGAGGCAGCCCCAGGAAGAGAGATAGCCACGCGCCCTGCCACACACTGCTCTGCAGAAACAAAACAAAAGGACAAAATTAGCACAAAACAACCACAAGGAAAGAAATAAGAAACCAAACCATAACATTTTCTCGGCCTCGCAAAATAAACGCTCTTCTGCTTGCTGACGCTTTTATGTCTCATGATCGTCATGATCGTTGCGAGAGATAGACAGCTGACTTTACTCAGAACAACGGAAGCCCAAGAAAGCAGAGAGCCAGGAAAATAATATCTCAATTTTCCCAAAAATAAGTCGTCTAAAACAACAAATTTGAGTTAATCGATTACATTGACTAATCGCCCAGCCTTTCTATGAAGAAATATACATTTGTGCCACAGTTTGAGAACAAAAGGAAATCAAAATGCCCTGTATTGCAAACAAAATGTTTTGTCTTAACAATAAAACTTTCTAAGTAGCGAATTAAATTATAAGTAATGTTAGAGCAGTGTTGTGTTTTTTTTCTTTACTGCTCCTTCTGGGTTCTTCTCAGAGAGAAACGGGCCAGAATAGTTGAAAATAGCACAACCGATACAAAGTCAGTGACTGCCTCCAAACACCATGAACGCAACACAACATCAAGAGCTGCATCAACAAGGGAAAAGACCTAGCAAGTGTGCTAAAAACATAGTCCAATAAAAAAAATTTTTTTTAATCAAATAGAGCAGATCTTCTCTATGCAAATACTTCACCTATATGGAAGCATCTTCCAACTTGATGGATTTTTTGGTTTGTTTTCCTTCGAAATGACTGATAATAGAGACATTGTATACTATAAGAAGAAAGCGTGAAACTTTTCTAAGCCTCACACCATTCCAGGACTTCCTACATCTTTATTCTTTGCATCATTTCAAGACCACTTCATTATGTGTTTCATGGGCAGAACTCAGACACTGAAGAGTTCCCCTTTTCTCATTTACTTATTCATGAGAGAAAGTAAAAAGAAAATCTGATGGAGCGCAGACCGGGAAAGAGAAAGCATGGAAATATGGAGATAGAAAGAATATGGGGGTCAAAGAGGCAGCAGGGAGAGAAGATGAGAGATCATAACACCGGGGAAGAAAAGGGCAGCAAAGAGATTACGATTCATCTGGTACAAATTAACAGCAGGGGCTGACAGCACCCAAGTGTGCGTGCTCACAAAAAGGCTGAATTATTCAGCAACAAGCTGTGGCTCGTTGAGTAAACACTGAGTCGACATAGACGTGCAGACACACACCCTTCTGCTGTGGTGGCGTTTAAGGAAACGCTCGGCTCCTCTGGGTCCCACAGACAGATGGGACTAGAAATGTGTCACAAGGACAAACTCAAAGTGTGACCCCCATTTGAGCGACTTTTTTACAGTATCTTTAGTAACTTTGCTTTTTAAAAAAATAACTTTTCTGTGTAACACTTAATTTGTTTTAAATCATCAAATATGTAAAAAAAAAAAAAAAAAAAAAAAAGCTGTAAGTTTTTCAAAAAGATGTGATTTAATCTAAAATCAAATCATTTCTAATCTGAAAAATGATTTGGATCAACCACATTATGCGGCAACATAATAATGTTCATCCATCTTTACTTCTTTTTTTGTTTGTGTGTGTGTTTTACACCACTTAGTGTCACTTTGTTACCAATATTTAGTCAATGACAAAAAAAAAAGTTAAAAGATGCCTTTATTTTGAAAATATTTCAAATCTCTCTACTGCTTTGTCTGTTTAAATATGCTAACTGCTATTGTTTCAAAATGTACTTTTTCTGCAGTCGTCCTCAGTTTAAACTGCAAGCTGTAGAATCTAACTATAGACCCATCTATCTTGTTTCTTTCACTGTAAACAGTTGCAGAATCAACCATCTTAAAGTAATGAAAAGCAAACTTAATGTTTTTTCTTCTTTTTGGTCATATAAAAGATCTTCCCTACAAATGTTACATATTTAGTTTACGCTTTAGTGAAAATGTTAAATAACTTTATGAAAAGGATCATGAGAAAGTTCTGAACCTATATGGGGCCTTCAAATGTATCTTCACTTTTATATATTTTTTGTCTTTAAGGTAAAGCAACCAATGTTGTGGTTTTTGATCTGTGCTTTAAATCTGCAGGTTAACTCCAGTAATCTGAAAAAAAAAATCTAAACATTTAGATTGTACCATCCATTAGCAACAATACTACACTGAAAGATTATTTAATTAAGTAAAATTGAAGTATTGCAAGTATACTATAGAGCAGACCATGTATGTGTTCATACTGAGTATTTCTTCAGACTAAATTGGAACATTTTAAGTTTAAAATTTTTAGGTAATCTAAACTAAAAGTGATGCAAAGTTTACTTTTCATGTACTAAGTAAAATTGTGCTGCACTTAAATAGATTACTTTTTTTCTGAGGGATGTGATGTGATTATTCCTACACATTGGAGCATTTTTGTGAATAAATGTGTGAATATTTAAGTGAATAGATAAAATCAGGACAAAGTCACATGCATTTTTCCCTTTCTTTTTTCTCATCCGCCTGTTTTCCAGCTCTTTCTGTACTTCTTGCAGCTGATCACCTGGATCAGGTAGGTTGAGTTAATCAGTGATTGGAAGCACCTTCGACAGCTAATCAGCAGCAAGGAGTGCTAGAAAACAGGCAGGGGGTAGATGTAGAGGACCAGGATGGAGCAGCCCTGTTCTATATCAATCAGTGCTGTCATGCCATTCATTTTTTGTGGGGTTCATTAATTGTAATTAATTAATCTAAATAAAAAGATTTTAATCTAACCAAATAATTACAGTGAAAGGCCTCATTTTGAGATATTTTCAATTTAATTTTTGACATTGTGGCTCAGTAAAAGATCAAAATAAAACAAAAAGAAGTGGTTTTACAAAGTTTATTTTATAACAGACTTCCAACCTTTGCTTTTATACCACCAAGGGGGATTTTTTTTTTCAAACTGGAACAATTAGAGGAACATTAAAAATGAGATAATAAAACATCCGTTCCAGAGTGCTCTGATTTAACCCCATGACGTAAATTGATGCAAATATGCATCAAACCACATTGGCTCCAAAATTAAGTTATTTTAGCATCTCTTAGTGATTTTTTTTTTTGTTTTGTTTTCTATAGCTGGGAATAAGTTCAGTCGCCAAGAGGTTAAGACATAAAAACAAAGAAGCACTTTTCTGAACAACCAAAAATTCTTACCACAAACGACTTCATAATTAATAATACCATTATATGTTGACAGACATTTTTCCAAAGTTTACCGTCCCATGCGATCAACCCTACAGACATTTATGATAACGAACACCTGGTCCGGCTTTTTCCCTTACATAATAGATAATCGCTGTGGCGTTGTGGCTTTGTTTTGGGTTAGTTCTGTAAAGGACCACAAAGTCATTGATGATGTCACTGCAGCGACATCGTGCCCTAAGAGCAACGTAAAATGTATTTTCAGTCGAACTCAATTAAAATGTTCATGCGATAACAGTTACAGATTGAGATTAACGCAATTAAAAAAATAACACACTCATATGTCTGTAATCGCGATGAGCGCCATCATTTAAAAGCCCTTATCTCAACATCTTCATACTTTGAGTTCTGTGAGTCTGCTACAGCCTGGTGTCCACAGCTGAAAGGTGAAGTATCTATAAAAGTCAGTTGTCCGTCAGAGGCCACATAAATGTTCTCATGTTTGACCAATCAGGGACTCGGATTTGGCCGTGGCAGATGGATGGTTTCCATTTTAATTCACAGAAGTGCCAACCGTTCATTTTCACAAGCAATCAAAACGAGCAACTAAAATTATGATCAAAATTGGGATTCCTTGAAAAGTCTGTCTATTTTGGTATTTTTAAGTAGTTTTTAGTTCATTATTAGTACACCAGACTTCATTTTTTTTCACTTTCTGAATCTTGTTTCTTATTCAAATTAAAATAAAAGCTGATCTACTTTGCTGCATGTCACTTGATGGTCAAGGTAAAACAGCTCATTTTCATTTTCTCAGAATAAGATAGGAATTGCACCTGCCTGTAAAGCATGAGCAGCTTCTCTCACTAATCAGAAGGGAAGCTGATTCCCCTGGGTAGGTTTGGCCTGTCTGTTAATGCTCAGACAGCAATGCTTGCTTGACAGAAAACAGGGACCGCAGCATTTCAGTGGCAGCGTGCACCACAGGTGCATCCACACGTCTCACTCCCTGTCTGTTTTCTTTTTGAGCAGCACATCAGCCCCCTCCAAGAGTACAATGAAATCTCCCTGATTCCGGATTAGCCAGTCTTCATCATCAGAAATCTGGAGTCAAAACATCCTCTGACATGTGACCAGAAAAAAACCAACTGGAGTCATTGCCAAACTTTTAAAAAGTTGAGACTTTTCTCCTAAAGAAAACTGCCTGATTTTAACCCTTTCACATCTGAGGTGTCACCAATGACACCTAAATAATGTAATAATATATAATGTTATAATATGTTCTTTGACATTCATTTTAAAAAGCTACGAACGCTGTTGGAGCCCCAAATATGTGTTGGTGAGGTCTACTTTTTACAACGCAATCAAGAGTGAAAAAGCTGATTCTGACACGGACAAAAGCAGTTTTTCGTATCGGCTTTGCATCGATATCCAACATCGTACAAACTTAAAGTGTAGCACAACGACACTTAGCCACTTTTCCTTTGCCACAGATTCAGCTAATTTACAGGTCATGACTGCGGAAGCACTTCACTGCTACTTCAGAATCCACCTGAATTGCCTTAAAGATCCACTCCAATGAAAATGGTGTTTTAAACATGGTCTAGGAGCCTTTCTCTGAGGATGGAGCACATATGTAAAGAAAATTAAGCTTAAAACTGCGTTTCTGAGTATTTTCATTTTCCTCAAATCGCCATGAATCAGGAGCAGACGAAAAAAATGCAGTTGGAAAAAGAGCTTTTTGTGATGGAGAAAATACGCTGGGTAGGCCACAAGCTCCCTGCTCTTCTCCACTCTGCAACAGGGAGGGGAAAAGGGGGCGGGGTTGCTCCACCCCAGCACTCCTGCCCACAACTTGGAGGCCAATTTCTAATGAATTACTGCAGAAACTATGTTCTAGAAACAACAGTTTATGTTTTGGCTAAAAATTGCATGAATATAATTAAAAAGCCACTGGGAATGCTTTTAAAGAAGGCTAAAAGATGATTGGAGTGGAATTTCAGTTGCGTAAATGGTTGAAGAGTTAGGTTAGTTGAAAAAAAGCTCTGGTGTCAAAGGGTTAGCATGGATTTCAAAGGATGTCTACTACTCATTTATATTTGTGCGTATAACATTTTAGCTTGAAAGATGCTTGTGACAAAAGACAAATGTAAAGACCGAACCATTTCTGCATTTTGATTAAACTTTATGTTTTTAGGGGATTTTACAAGTGTAAATACGCAGCTGAACTTCATCCCTTGTTCCTTGTATTGTTTCTATCTGTGCAAGTGGGCTCTCTTTGCTCTGCTTCAGTTAAACATGGATGGCTGTCGAAACCATTGCTTGTCAGGAAATGCCGGATGATTGCACCCCGCGGAAAATTAACGCCTGGATTATGCAAATCCAAATTGAACTGTGAAGTTAGGAGGCTCGGCCCGGTGACCCCGTCGCCTCACGCAGAAGGCGGATCGACATCAAGCATGCACATGCTCAGAGGCTGTCAAAAAACACTCGGCTGTAACAAAAAACAAGATCACTAAGCGACAGAGCTGCAAATCGCTACATTTTTCTTCCTTCCTATGAGGGAATACAGGCATGTGTGTGTTGTGTACACTTGTAAGTCCGTGAGCCTCTTCAGCCAGCATGCATGATCTGAATTATAATTTGGTCATTAGAGCTGGGTCGCAAATTACCACAGACAAACACAGATGCACACACAGGCCATTTGGTTTCTTTACAGTGGCTGTCGAGCTCGCCTTTTACCGCATGACTGCTGCTCCGTCTGCAAAATGCTAAAAACCTGCTGCTCTTAGACAAAACTGCACAACAATTCTGCAGTTTTTTGTGAACACATTTTGCTAACAGAGCATAATAAAAGATTATAATAAAAAACAAAAAATAAAGCAATAAAAGATAAGAAAGAACAAAATAGCAAGAAACCTGGATATGTGCAACTGCAGTGTTTGGATAAGGCACAAAAAAATCTGATCACAATTTTACCTTAAGATGAGGGGGAAAAAAAAAAGAAGAAAATTCACAGTTTAGCAACTTTTTCCGATTTAGGTCATAGATCATTAACTTTAACAGGTTTTACTTACCAAACTAGCTTCACATCTTTCACCCACTGCATCTAATGTTTTTTCTAAAATTTCATTAAATTAATATTAAAGGATGCAAGAGCTATGTAGATTGTGTATGCAAACTATGTGTAATAGCTGGCAAACAGTTTCAAGCTCTGCATGAAATCAAGGTCCTTTCAATAGTTTTACATTCATAACTTTACTTTCTTCGTGCCAGACTTTCAGTTTATTTAGTATTTATTTTCAATCTGAACTCCTACCACTCTGCAGAAACTATGTCCAAGAAAACAACAGTTCTTTTGATTTTGGTTAAAAACTGTATAATCATAGCTTAAAGACCATTGGGAACGCTTTTAAAATAATTCAAAAGATGATCAGAGTGGGACTGGTTGACTTCCAGTAAGCCTTGGCTGTCAATGTTGACAGACATTTTTCTGGGCCTATGGGCTATGACTGTCTCTTAAAACACTTGCTTTAACCCGAGTCAAATCAGGCAACTGATATTTAACATGTGGTCCATACCTAAACATATTGTATGTACCTCAAAGCTATCAGAACTCCTGACATTGAGCCAGACGTGGGTCCGCAACGATTTTTGGTACCAAAAGAAGTCTAAGTATGATCCATCCTTTCTCATTTCATCAAGTGGCTTTGAATGCAATTTTGTTTAGCCGCTAGGTCACATTTTGGGGGAAAAAATGTGCTTCTTGTGGTGATGCAAGCATTTCATCATAGACTTTATAAGTCAAACAAATTTCCAACCTGATCTGGAAAACCGACATGACTTTAAGATAGGCACTTCTTCAACATTAAAGAGTTCACTTATATAAACTCCTTTTGAATCATTTACTAATGTTTGTTTCTTTTGAATTTATTGTACTAACTTAAATTTTGCAATCATATAGATGTGTAAATGCTGTAAATGCAACTTATATGTGGATTAAATTCTCAAGGTAAAAGACAGATTTTTTTGATAGTTCTTATGTTTTTTTTTTTGTTTGCTTAAAAGCTCATTTCAGTTTCACTCATTTATTTCTCATTTATTTCTGTGACTGATGTTTTTTCTAAAAAGAAAAACATATTTCTCTTTTCCTTTTTTTATTTTTATTTTTTTAAATCTCAACCCGTATACTTTCTGCTCTCAGGGAGACACTACAGAACATCCAGTTAACTGCTGTAATATATGATTGGTGACTTACAGCTAACTGTGGTGATGTATGGTTGACTGTAGCAATTTATGATTAACTGTTTGTTTTCTTTGGCTCTGTGGTGATGTATGATTAACTTTGATGGTTTATGGTTAACTGATTATTTATAGTTAATTATGGTGATTAGCTGTAACGATTTATGGTTAACTGTGGTCATTAGACTAACTGTGGTGGTGTATTGTTGACTTTAGCAATTTAAGGGTAACTGTGGTGATTTATGGCTAACTGTAGCAAAATATGTTTAACTGTGATTATTTTTGGCTCTGTGGTGATGCATGGTTGACTGTAGCGATTTATGGTTAACTGTGGTGATTTAAGGCTAACCTTGGTGATGTATGGCCAACTGTAGCAACTTTTGGCTAGCTGTTGAGATCTGTGTTTAACTGGTAATTTATGGCTAACTGTGCTGGTTTATGGCAAAATGTAGTGATTTATTGTCAACTGATTCATTTTGAAAATAAAAAATAGGTTTTTTTTTTTTGCAGGTGTTTTTGCAGTCCAGAAGTAAGAACTTTAAACTACAGCTTTTAAAAAATAATAAAAAAAAATATTAAATAAGTTTTTCATCTCTGTACTCACTGCTATTTTTTACAGTTTAAAACAAGACAGCCTAATCCCTTTGAACCTAAACTTTTAATTAAAGGAGTAGAAACCATCCCTTAAAAGCTCCATAACAACCTTTTACATTGTACTTGATGTACATGTGATGACAATTTTTTTTTTCAAATAAAATCAAAGCTATATTTTTCAACAGGATTTATGCTACAACTGTGAAAGTGATGCCCAAACTACAAGAGTGTAATCACAGTTACCAAAATGAACTTGTTTTGCTTGTTTACAGCTTTAGAGCTTATTTTTTAATTATTTGACAGTATTTTACATTTATTTGGGGAAAAAATTCTCAATTTTTTATTTAAAAAACAAATTTGGTCTAAATTAAGTTATTTTGTGTGAACATACAGTCAGTTTAGTCTTATACTGGAGTTCATGGGTACCCGAACACTCCGCCAGGTTTTAAATCTAATAGTTGGCATTAGCTCAGTATTCCCCTGACATTTCACTGGCAAAGAGCTTCAGCTGCTAAACGTGAAGCGTGTCAAAGTGTGCCTGAGAGTGAGAGTGCATTTAGGGCCCTCACAGATCTGCAAGGATTGATGGCTGAGGGTGGCAAGTGGGGGTGGAAAGAGCGGTGCGGGGAAAGTGACTGTGAAGGAAGCGACAGGAAAGGAGGAGGAGCGAGTCTGACATGAGGACAGATGACTGAAAAGCCACAAGACATCTGTGATCGAGAGGAAACGTTCAGACTACCATGCGTCCTTTCTTCCGCCCTTCATCCATCACTGGTTAGATGGTGATGTTTGAATTTTCACATTTGAGTTTGCATCACCTTCTCCGGCTTCTTCTTATGGAAATTACTCTTATTTCTGGAAATTACTTCCCAGTTGATTTTTTACTTCATAATGGGAACCAGTGACAGCTGGTACTTTGGGCATCACTGATTGGATGATGACGTTTTTCCATCCTTTCAACTGAAAGTTATTTAGAATGAACCCAAAACTGGAAATGCTGTGTACTGATAACTTTTATTAGTATGTGGACATTAAAAAAGCATTTGAAAAAACTCAAACATCAAAAAAGTCAAATGTCATCATCCAATCAGCGATGGCCCAGAGTACCTGCCTTTTCCGGTTTCTTATTGGTCTCTTATTGTGTTCCATTTTGTAACATTTCGATTTCTAGAAATTACTTTTGTTTTACGAAACATAAAATTTTTTTTATTGTGTTCAGATTTTTTTTATTTATTTTTTTTTAATTTCAAGCATTGGTTGTAGACAATACAAACAAAAATTGCAGGGATAAATCAAACTCATTACAAAAATAATGAAATGTATTGTTTAAAACAAACAAAAACAAAGAAAAATGTATGTAAATGTAAGAAGAAAATAAGTGTCATTAATCATAATTATAAATACAGATTTTTGCAGTTGTGCATACAGTGAGTAAACACTTAGGTCACATTAGATTCATCCATTATAGTGATTATTAATTAAAGTAAAGTACATTTTCTAAAAATGTGTTTTGTTTTTTCACCTGTCATTGTTATTTTTAATATGTTTTTACATTAAGTGATTTATTGGTATGATTTGCACTTGCGTGCCACCGTAGATAAACAACCTAAACCCGTAAGATCAGATCATAACCTAATTCAGTTATGGTTCACTCAAGCCATGACCTTCTCATACATAAGGTCATTGCATATGACACTTCCTGTTCAGAGAACATTTCAGATGCATTCATATTGGAATACTACCATGCTTGTTAACTCTGTTTCATCCACAGTGGAGTAGAAGAGGAAATAATCGATAAATAGCGGCAGGCTGTATGATATAACCTTTAGCAACCGATACTGAAATGTGATCCATGTCTTAAATGTTTGAGTTCCACTTATAGCTTTGTTAAAACAAGCTTTTATTTTGACTCTTTTTACCTACCATACTGTCAAATATTCAATACAGACCTCTGACAGGAAACATTCAGAAACAGATTGTCAGGCTTCCCGATGCGCTCTTGTACAATTTGCTGATATTTCCTGATGTCTAAGCTGTCACTTTGTACTTTCTTCACCTTTCTTTCTGTTGAACCCCAAACATGTTTTCTTATTTTCTATACCAGTGTACTCTCCGTCCCCTTTTCGTGACATTTCTCCTTCTCCATTCTCCTCCTCCTCTCTTTTTCTGGTGATACAGAGTAATGGATCTTCTCTCGTGGGAACCGGTTGTAACCTATACGGATCAGTAATGACAGAAAAAAATGCCTTTAATGCTCAAGTCACTCAGTGAAGTCACACATGACTATTTTGCATTCATGCATGAGGTTGTGTCTGGTCATGCATGTCATTCCATCCGACCCCTTCAAATCATAGGAGGCAGAAATGTTTCGTTAAAGTGACTGTCGACAATACAGTGAAAGTCAATGAATCTCATCAGGGTGAACAAAAAAAGAGTGAATTGATAAAGGAAGCAGTGCAAAAGTAAATGTTTTGTGAGTCAATTTTTGTGACTTTAATCCGAAAGTTCCAAATGTTACAAAGTTTATTTTCTAGTGTAAAACACAGTTTAAGTCTTTTTTAGGATGACACTGCATCTTTTTGACCAAGTCCTAGCAGAAAAATGTTGATAATCTGTGTTCAGACTATTGTCTAAGATAGCTCTGAGTGACAGAAAAAGTATATTTTCATGTTTCCTCATTACTATCCTTCAAAAAACTGCATCAGGTATCATTTTAAATGCAACTATACTGATTTATCTAACAACTTGAAAAGCAAAAGCTTACAAGTGAATGGGCTTTACACTTTGAAACAATCGAGGTTATGGAAATGTGAGTACTGACAGAAAGAAAAATGAGATGTTTGAAAATCATTAATCATCTACTGCTCCGATGAAGTTTATATTTTACAAGCCAATGTTTTGCATGCAGTTGCTGTAAACATTTGGAAAATTCACACCCGCAAAGAAGTAGAGATGAGCATTTTTGGAGAGCAGCTGAAAAGTAAATTTTTAAGCTTTGATACTTTTGATAAGTTTTGTTGCTACCCTCATAATGATTTTTTTTTTTAAATTGAAGAAAATTAAAACTGAGCTTGTGGGGTTATGGACCCAGGACATTTGTTTTTTTTTTTTTGTTGTTGGGTTCCACTTCCTGTTTTATTTTGTTGCTGGTTGTTACTTCCTGTGTTCTCTCCCTCCTTATTGGCACACCTGTTTCCATTTACCTCATCCCCTCCTCCTGTTATAAGTCTTCGTCTCCCCTGCACTGGTTGTCGGATGGTCTTTTGTACCTTCATGAGTTTGTGTTCAGTTTCTTGTGAACCTTTCTCAATTAAACGAGAGAACTTCGTATTACGAGTGTCGTCTGCATCTGTGTTCACACGTCAACTCTGACAGAGCTGTCCAGATTGTTCCACCAAATCAAAGTCCAGAGTATCCTGAATACTCATACAACAGAATAAAACTAATACATGATATATAAACAATAAAACCACAAAAACATATACTAGGAATACCTATTTCCATTTATATTTAGATATTTTTACAACACTCTTCATTTTTCTGTCTGATATTTTCATTCTCCTTTTTTCTTGTCTTTAGCTATTCATTTATTTTCCCATAACATTATTTTTTTTGCTCTCCAATTTGAAGTTAAAACAATAAAATTGAATTTGTTTCCTAAAAAAAAAAATGTTATTACTTTTTTTTATATTTATTTCAGCAATAATGTGTAGATATAAAAGACAGAGTGCATGTTAATGCAGCAAAAGCCCTGACCGCACTTATTCTTCTTCTTCTTTTTCATCTCCCATCTTGATCTGCTTTCCTGAAAACATGAATCTCCTTCAGACTTCTGAAAGTCTAGTTCTAGAAAAAACTTGACTTCTGCTTCTGACCAGTACCTACAAATGAAAATGTAATTAAAATGTCCCACCAGGCCATTATGGTCACTTCTTAAAAGTGCTCGACAAGGAGCCCACAACGTGTGATCACCTTGCTGAAACACAAAGAAGAGACACGCCTGAAAGAGTCAGGCGAAGACGGGAGAAGGGAAAGCTTGTCTGACGGCTGACTGGAGGAAGAGGGAAACAGAAACTCTGGGTGTAAACACATGACTCCTCAGGGAAGGTAACATGAGAAATGTATCACTGATTATTTATGAAGTGATAGACTTCAGTAGGAAATCGCATGTGAGGAGGCGCATTGGAGCCTCATTTACATTTTTTTAAGCCAAAACGTCTGCTTTCCAAGAGTCTGGACTCCTGAAACTCAGCTGAAAAAGGTGAAATAAGTTTCTCTGTCATTTGTGATTGATGATTTTACAGTGAGCTGCTGCTGCAGTCTCGCCAATGGCCCCTTGTGCCTTTAAATTGAACAAAAAATCTGTTTAAATACGGAACATTTCTACCCTTAATCATGCTCCCAAATGTAACAACCTGACAAAATAAAAAAAATTAACATGTGAGTGTCGCAAAAAAAAAAAAGAATCAGAACCAAAAAGACAGGCCTTTAAAATCAAATGTATTTTTTTGTGTTTACTATTCGGGGAAAAGATGGAAGTGTGATCAATATCTTTGTACATACAGATTCTTCATAAAGCACCTTTAGAACAAGAATAATGATCTGCATGGAAACATCATTATTATTATTACCTTTATTTTTTATTTAAGAGATTCAGTTTTTATTCATTTGTGCAGGTATCACAGGACCTCATTAAATGAAGGTGCTCTGTTTTTTTTGCAAAATACTTTCAATGCAACTTTATTTTTAGGATACTGAGACATTTTTACATTGCATACGTTGTTTTATATGTAGAATAATGAGATTAGAGGAAAAAATTGAGAGGTTTTCTCTTGAAAAAGAAGAATGGGATCTGATTCACACTTTTTTTACATAGAACGGGAAAAAAAGTTATTTTCAGGTTTTTATAGTGTATAAAAAGAAGTGTTAAGGCAAATTACAGGGTTTACAGGTAAAAGAGAGACTTTTTCAGTAATATTTTCTAATATTATCATCAAAAAAAGAGGATTTGTGATTATCGCATCTTTGCAGCATGAAAAATTGGCATCAAAAATAGATTCAGTTCCAAATGAAAAGAGTGAAGCGGTGATCATGCATGTGTCAAGTGTTATTTCAACAGGCGGTGCGGGTTCCATCTAAGATGTGTGAAAAAAAAATGACCGGAAAAATAACTGCCTTAAAATCGACATGTTTTTACCACCATCTGTAGCTGATATTAAGGCATACACGGCTGGAATGAAGAACCCAGAATGGGTAAAAGTAAAAAGATTATTCAACAAAGGACTTGGCATTGTAATTACTTAAGTACAAAATCAGTCGGACTGCAATTAAATTAAATTAAAGCAGTAATTGTGAAGGAAGCGAATGCAAGGTCACATGACTTACTGGTTCAGCTAATTCCAAGTCATTTCTTAAAGCTGTTGTTGACAATTGATCCACTATGTCTTCCTTTGCTTTTCTGAGAAAAATGGACCAATAATGAGTCCTTGGGAAAAAAAAAACCTTTAAAGTTCAACTCCAATCATTTTCAAATCATTCCCAGTGGTCTTTCAATTATGACTGTGGTGTTTTTGGCCAAAAAAACGTCATTTTCTAGGACATTGTTTCTGCTGAGCGGCAGCAGTTCACAAGAGATTCACCTGTGGGCAGGGCCTATAAAATAAAAATGAGCTGTAAATCCTTTCTAATAAAATTATGAACAATAAGTTTGAACAAATAAAACAGGCTGTAATTATCTTCATTGGTGTTTTAAAGGTGAGCTGTTTTTACAGTGTTAGTGACTGAAAATTATCACTTGGTGAACCGCACATTCTTGTTTTCAGGTGAGCTTCAGTCTGGAAGCAAAAAAAGGATCAGAAAAATAGAAAAATTGCTTTAAAAAGAAGCCAAGCCTCTGCTCTGGTTTAAATCCCAGCTGGGACCTATCTGTGTGGAGTTCCATGTTAGCGCTGTGCATGCGTGGGTTTTCTCGGGGCACTCTTTCTTCCGACAGTCCAAAAATATGCTTCACTGGTTGATTGGTAACTAAAGTGTTTTAGGCTCCAGCATCCCCAAAGGAATAAGAAAGTATAGAAGATAGAGGGATGAAGATTTTTATGGATTAAGACACAGAAAGATATTTAAACATGTACATAAGCAGTTCCAAAAATCTGGCTCTTTCTGCTTTATGAAAAAGTAAAAAAAAGGTAACGGTTCATCAGCCAGAGGTCGCTCAGGTCACTATTGAAGCATGGCTTATGATCCCAAATCAAAATCTTCCTCTGTGTTCTCTCATTTCTTCTTTTTCTATTCATCTATGACTTGTTTCTGTAAAACAAGAACACTTTAAAAGCACAGAGGAGATAAAAGAGACACAAAAACAGACCAGCAACAGAGTAAGACAAAGGCGGCATCATCAGTTATCCATATCCATATCACTAAGGGTCTATAACATGTCCCAGCTGGTGGTGGCTCGGCCAATCAGAGGACAGCGACTTGCAGCCTCTATGGCTACAACATTCCAGGTCTCCCTGGAGGCACGAATAAAGGTGGTAAACAAAATAAGCAGAACTCTCAGAGGCAGATAAAACCCAGAACATTGCATGGTCTGTTTGTTTCTCGATCAATCTACCTGTCTAATTCTCCTCCCTTCTTTGTTTTTTTTCCACAAAAATTGCATCCGGCGATTACCCGGCTGAAAAAAAACAGACACACTCTGCCCAGTTTAATCCCCATGGCGAGCAAAATTTAATCAAGACATCCGCTGCTGCTGCTGCTGCTGCTGCTGACCTGACTGCCTAGACCGAGGCAGAATAAGGAATGGAGGGAGGCAGACAGGTCAATATATAAAGCCAAAGGCAGGCGGAGGACTTTGCTGCAACAGGTACACCGAGTGCTGCACTGAGTTAAGTCGTGAGGGGAAAGAAGATGAAGAGAAGGAAGGAAGGAAGGAAGGAAGGAAGGAAGAAGTTTCAAGGACAAAACAGCAGGAGGAGGTTTAGCACACAAAGGTCAAAGTGGGAAACAGACATAGCTGTAACTGTCACTGAGCTGACAACAAAGTAATGAAGGTCAGAATGGAGGGAAGAGGTCACGTGGGGTGACGGACTGAGATTGCATAGCCATATGATAAAATAGGAGAGGTTGAAAGGTAAAATGTGGTGTACAGGATCACTAAAAGACGACGTTTGCAGTAAGACGGTAACAGAATGAGGAATATAATTAGATTTTTTTGTTCCATCTCTGTTTGAAAACAGTTGATAGATTTCACTGTGAACTCGACAGGAACACCCGCCATGTGATGCCCATTCTTAAAAAAAGAAAAAAAAAAGACAGGTACATGAAGCCATGCTCAGCCCACGGTGGCCCGCCATCTACAGTTGGATGAGGCTTAGTGCAAAATGTCAAAGCGGTGTGAATCTGGTGAATCTGATCTAACCTAATCTGAACATTCGATGATGTGTTTCTAATTAAATGTATTCACTTCCATGATGAAGCAAACTTAAAAAAGAAACCGAAGCCAGTTCAAATCACCAAGTGTGAACCACTGGGTGGCTTTCTTCACTAGAAAATCCCGCCGTTATTTTCAAAACCTAGTTTTCTGTATCTAGACTTAATCAATGACAACTTTTGATTCTCTTTAGTTTAAGCTTAAGATCAAAACATGATCTTGATGGTTCTTTTGTTTGACAAATAGCAATTTAAACCCCAGCTGGTTGAAATCCCCAAAAAATGAATTTTCCAGAATTGGGCGAGTAGGGAAGTACAAACAAGTGTGACAGTTGTTTTGCATGCCTTATAAGGTTGTTATAGAGCTGGGATTTGACATCTTCGCATCAATTAACATGCCGCATCTCAGTTAGTGTCAAAGAGCAAATGTTAAATCACATTTTGAATGGCAAAACTGGATTATTTCACATTTGAGTGAATGGGAATTTTGAACTGCACCTGACTGCTGATAAATTCGTTCTTAAATGAGCTTCAACCCGGAAGTCAAGGGTTGTAATTAACCAAATTTAACAGGAAGAAAACAACAAAGAAAGATTAAAAGTGATTTAAGGTTACAGAGAAGGCTACTTTACACTAAAGGAAAACTTCAGTTGAATGGTGTATTCAATGAGGATCAGTGTGTGCGCGCAGCGTGGTACAAATGCAAACAAATGTGTTACAAAAGTGGAGCTTTAAAAAGCAGAGACTGGGAGAAGAGAGGTGGGATGAAGGCAAGTCGAGGGTGAAGTCAGGTCTGAGGAAACATCGAATTCTTAATGAACGGAGCTCTTCTAACAAAACCTCAACTGCCTCCAGAAACGGTGCAAGGCCTTTGTAGCTTCGCCTCTTCATCTTCTCCTCAGCCTCACCCTTTTTACCCTCCCACCTCTGAAGGGGGGGAACAGATTCAGATTTTTTTATGCACACCAGGAGCTCTCCTCTACCGGGAATATCTGAACATCAAAAATGTATTAAATGAAAACAAACAGACTACAAGCTGGTAAAAATTTAAGCTGATGTGCACATTATCCTTCTTCAGTTGATCCTTTGAGGGTGGTGGGGCGACTTCACTCAAAAATGGCAAAACTCAAGGAAATGGTTTCTAAAATTACATTTTGGGAGGTTCTTTTTCTGAAGTGCATGGTTTCAGATGCATTGCTGGTCATTCCCTGTGTGACCCGGTCAGGCAGCACATCAATCAAACCCGGCGCTGCTCTGCCTGTAAAGAGCGAAGCGCCACATATCTGATGAGACAAGGTTTCTGTATGCAATTTTATTGATGCATTGAAGCACTTGACATGTTTATGTTGTACAAGGCTGAGTTTCTGTGCCACTCAACACTTCCCCATCCTTGACAGAACTCCTCCCCCTAGAGAAAAAACGGTGTCAAGTCTTGATGTTCAATTGGTAGATTGTGAGAAAAATTAGCCATCTTTACTACTTCATAACCCAACATATCTTTCAGTTCTTTTAACTTGTTTCATAAAAAGCATCTGACTTGTTTTTGTGAAAATAAACACAATTCTGGTGGAGAGGCCCACCCATGCCAAGGCAGTGTCACATTGCTGCCATCTAGTGGACACTATATCACCTTTTTCCACTTTCGATCATCACATTTGTTCTAACATGATTCTTAAGGATTAATTTTGATTATGTTTTTTAAGATGTTAATTATAAATATAAAACAGTTTATATATATTTATGTTGCTGGAAAAGAAAAATGCATCATAGGGATTTTATGTTTAGAGGAGCAAATTTAGATACAATATCCTCTTTTTTTTTTTTTTTTTTTTTGGTAGACATTTTAAAAAACACATTTTTTTTCTCAAAACTTACCAGGACAAACTATTTCAAAAAAATACCATGTGGCATCAATCCAAAGGCTGCAAAATGATCAAACATAAACACAGAGATTTCTGAGACTTTGACATAAAAGGTTCAATTCCAGCACACATCAGAATTACTTTAGTTGTATGAAATCAACAGATCATGCATCTTAGGAGTGCATTTCAGTAGCTTTGATCCACATAATTCCAACTGGATCACGGCAAAGGTCTGATCAGCTCGAATGTAACAACAGCTAAGAGGGAAATGTAAATGTATTCAACCTTTTATGCTGTTTGGCATCTGTTCAGCATCAGATGTGTCAGAATCCTGCAAATCAGTTATATTTGACACATTTTTTTGTTTTTTTTTTTTCCTTTTAAAAAAAATTAATGTTGCATTATTTTCTTATTAAACTGGGCTAATTTTCTGGGAGGGGAAAAGTGACATCAACCCAACACATATAGATAGTATCTGGTGCTCCCAAGAAACAATTTTTCATACCCTAGTATTGAAAAAACACTCAATAATGTCAAAAAGTCTGCAGATATCCACTTCTGTAATAACTGGATGCACTCGGATGATTGTTAAGAATGTAATATTGTTCTTTTAATTACAGTTATGTGTTTGTATAAATAAAGTTAACTGCAGCACAATACAAGTAAAGTTTTGCAGAACATTTCCTCTTCAGTAAATGTTTTTGCGTGCATTGAGTGAGATCTACACTGCATAACAAAACAGGTAAGACCGATTTATTTACACTGCACATTTCATGAGCACAGTGCTTTGTGTATAGGATGATGAAAGGCACCATAAAAAAGTCTAAACCAGAACAAAACATCCTTTTTCCTCTTATTCAATGCTGTTCTATTGGAGTTTTTTTTTTTTTTTTTTCACTTTCATGGGATTCAAACTGGTACTTCAAAGCTGGAGCACTTCAAATCAAGCATGTCATGTATAGAAAGCCCAGCATTCTTCCACTTAAAATAAACGAAATAATTTATTGCTTTACACATACAAAAGAACAATATCTGTGATGTTATATCCCTAAATCTTGCATGTTGTCTTACATTATGTGGAGCCGAGTGACTGCTTGAGCTCATCTCCCAGCATGCCGCACCAGAGGAATACATGCATTTGGATGGAGCTGAAAGAATTAGATGAATGTAAATAAAATATGCCGCAGTGAAAATGTCATTTTATTTGTTACAAAAGCCTTTCCTTGGTCATCTACTCCCATCATTTTCCTATAATGGAAAAAGAATACCTTTTAAATGTGAACTCAAAAGCTTTTTTAAAAATCCAATTTTTTGTCAAATTCTCCTCATTTGAAAGTTTTTTTTTAAAATGAGTGAAGGGTAAAAAAAACAAAGACAACAATGTGACGAGTGTTGGTGATACAAAACCTAAGCGTATGCTCACAGTCAGAAATTTGGTAAGTGGGTTGGATCTGGGGGAGTATCACATGTCTTGTGCAAGCTTGGTTATCAAGACTCAGCACAAGCCAAAAAAGAAACCAAACTTAGAACCACAATGAGCTCGTCAAAACAGAGAAAAATATTTTTCTGTGCAACAGTTTAACTTCTCCCTATATGTCATTAACTTGCAACATACCACATGATCTAGGACTTCACTTTAGCATCACCTTGAACCAAAAAAAAAACCCCAGAAAAAGACTATTTTTTATAAATAATTGAAAATAAACTCAGCCATGAACAGGGTTTACCCCAACATACCGGAATTTATTTCCATCCATTGTCAGAATCTGCTTAATTGCTTTTTTTTTTTTTTTTTTATTTGTGTGTGTGTGTGGGGGGGGGGGGGGGGGGGGGGGGGGGTCACACTGTTGCTGGAGCCTACACACACTCACATGCACACCTAGGGATGAATGTATGTCTAATTTTATAAAAACATACCCTTCATTGTTTTATTTCCCATTCAATGTGATGCTAAATTAGGTGGAATCTTGTATTAAAAGGTAGGTTGTTTTGGACACACAGCGTGAAGGGGTTAACATCAGGCTGCACATGCAAATTGTAAACCAATGGAAAGTGCAGGCAAATGAGATACCATTCAGGGTCCATCAGGTTAGCATGCTACATCCAGAGAAGCTTCTGGTGAAATTGTGACAAATTCCCAATTGTGTTGTGCAGAGGGTCTTTTAAAAGCCTGATAAACTTAAACCTATGGAGCAATTTATATCACATTTGATACACACATTTCTGATTAGCATTGCCACATATCTTCCAATTGTGGAGCATCTTCAATAAATGCCGGGTCTAACAGGTGCTATTTACCATTAGATTCCTGTCTCTTATAGTGGCCGGGCTCCTTTAAGTTCCGCCCATCTTCCCTGGCTCGTGCAGACGCTGTGGTATTTGTGTTGTGAGCATGTAGTGATGGCCAAGAAACGCTCATTTGATTTAGCGTTTAAACTTCGTGCGGTGGCATTCGCCAAAGAGCATTCTGGTGAGGAATTTACACCACATTTTAATCCTGAACGTATCAGAGAATGGCACAAGCAGATGGGTGATATTGAGAAGACGGCTGCAGAAAAAAGAGCAACAAGCAACCAATTACCTGGTGGAGGTGCGAAGAAAGCGAGCAAGGAATTAGAAGAACTGGTTAATGGATTATTAAGCAAAGACAGAAAGGTGCGCATGTCTCCAGGAAAATTATTGCTATGAAAGCGGAGAGGATTTTTGATACGGAAATGGATTAAAACAAATTGTATAGAACTCGGTCTGCGTTTTCTGCCTTGTAGTTCATCATCATTACACTAGGGGCAATAGAAGAGCTTTTCCTGGTCATTTCAAAATGGCAGCTTCCATGAAATCTCAAGAACACATTTGGCAGTGTAGGTACCAGATCCACTCAGCCTGTCCTTTGACTAATGATGACGTCACCCTATGGGAACACCACTTGGACAAACTATGTAGCATTTAGATCTTCTCGGGCTCATTATATTGTTGTTTTCATTTTACGTTTCCTTTTGTATCCTAAAGTTGTTTTTACTCATAACTAATAATGACCTTTTTAATTTTAAGGTGTGTCTGACATATATGTTTGTTTTGTCTGATATTATTAGTTGTTACACCAAATGTAACTGTAATTTAATACATTTACAGAACATATCTGTTCTGTAAATGTATTAAAGGGAGACCCATTGGCAACATAAACTTATTTTTCCAATGTGAGTAAATGTATCACTGTATAAAGAACAATATTTATTTATAGTTTCCAGTCTGGTTTAATTGGCCCAAATGTCAGTTTTACTTTTTTTTTAACTCAGAAAAAAACCATGTCATATTGATAACTATAATCAAAAGCAGCGGCCTACAGTCCTGAGTATTAATCAAATTCCGCACTATGGAATTACCCCATCAGATTTAACAGTTATGATTGCAAAGTTTATATTTCCCTTTTAAAACATGTTGAGAGCATTAAAAAACTAATTATTCTTTGAAGTGAGGGTGAGGCTATGATAAGTCCCTTGTGCAATGTAGTGGGAAATTTCGATATACAAGTCATCCATGTTTCTCACGAATAACTGCAAGTTACGACTATCCTAATTATCGTTATCGATTTGTCTGGGCCAATCACTATCTTCACTTCATCGTGCCAACTTAACAGCCAATAAAATAGTGTGATGTCATCATCAGTCGCAGGACCCCGAGCCGTTTTGACAGGCCGAGTAGATCTGGTACCTACAGCGGGAAAAGATTTGATAATTTTCAAAGCTTTACGTTAAGAATAACTCATCTATTATTCATTTTTTTAATGATTACATGCTTCATCAAATAATGCAAACTTTGTTGATAATGAATTCTTTAAAATGCAGTTACACCAAATTAAAAATCTGTGGATCAAATTTGAGACAGTGGGTAAAGAAGGTGCTTTTATTTGTACATCCTTAACTAAACTTAAACTTACCAAATCACCCAATGCATCACAATTGATTCTGTCTAAAGCTTAATAAAAATATATATTGCAAAAAATTGTTTGTAAATTCTATCAAAGGACTTGTAAAAATCGTAATTAAAAAAAAAATAGAATTTTCTGTCAATTCTTTATTATAGTGGGCTTTACAGGGTTAATAACGATCAGTTTTTGATACTAATGTTGAGACAGATTGGCCATTTAGGAGCAAAATTACTACGGTTGGCTCAAAATGCTGATTCAGCATTGGTGTCTGCACAACACATTAGGTGACTTGTGTTAAAAAATGATGGCTGCTTCTTAAGTTCTCTGTCTAATGTCACACTAGAAAAAAAAGTGATTTAGAGACTTCTGAAGCAAACTAGGACTATCTTTGAACCTCAAAAAGGCCAAGAATATCTCAGATTCTTTTAATGTGCACCTACAAAAGCGTGCGCAACACTGGCCAGGCATGGGAAAACACACTCACAACATGCACGCGCAGACACTAACAAACCACAGATACATCTTTGAACTGTCTCGTGAATCCAAAAGCTCTTTCGTTTGGGAGATTTTGCAAACATAAACTCCGCTCAGTCTCACATCCTCAAAGTCAGAGTTTCAGCTAAAACAAACATCTGAGGAGGAAATATGTTCCTTTAAATGTAGCCACTGGCGCAGATGCTCCCATCTATGGTCTTCCACTTGGAATAGTTGCACCGAACAGGGTTGTAGTTCTAGCACATCGTTAAGAGTTACTGTTTTCCGAAGCTAAAATGAGCCAGATGTACAAGCACCAACTTCTGTAGAAATCCACAATGTAATGTTGAAACTGCAGCGTTCTGTCTGCGGCTTCTGTTTGCACAGACTACAGCAGTTTCACAGAACATTTTTCCCTCAGTAGATTTTTAGATTCACTTTCCGCAGCTCTATTCAAGAGTCACCGTCACCCGCCTCCATGGAACGCCATCCTCTGAATCCTCCATGCTCACATCGTCCATCCTCATCATCTCCTCCTTGGACTTCCTTCAGGACTATTTCCTGGTAGCTCTGACTGAACATATCCATATCATCTCAATTTGTTTCTCTCCGTTTATCTCCAAGACATGTAACATGATCTGTTCTTCTTTTGGATTCATTAATGATCTTATCCAAACTCATTTTTCCCTAAAGAGATCCTCGGCATCTTCAGCTCTTCCACCTCCTGTGTCTTTCTCACGGTCTCTAAACCAACAACTTGGCAGCTCTCATGATTCTTTCTGTCATTTTTTTTTGTCACTCATCACACCTGAAACCATTCTCCACCTGTTTCAACCAGTTTTCACATATCTCTTCACCTTTCCCACATTCTCTGTTACTCTGGATTGTTGACAGTAAGTCCTCCACCTTATTCATCTCTCCTCCCTGTGACATCACCGTTCCTCGCAAGTTCCTCTCATTTACACACAGATACTCTGTCTTGGTGCTGCTGACCTGACCCTCCTTACTCTCTGGACGTTCCTCCACTGGCTTACTACAGAACACAATGTCATCTGCAAACATGAGGAGATTCCTGTCTTACCTCATCTGTCAGCCCGTCCATCACCACAGCAAACAGGAAGGGGAACAAAATTGATCCTCGGTGCAGTCCCACCTCCACCTTAAGCCCTCCACATCTCACCACTGTCTTTCAGCTCTCATACAAGTCCTGAACAACTCCATCTCCCTTTAGCAAACAGCAGCTCCTCTCTCTGAGATCAGATTAAGAACACGTGACAGGTCTTTCAGTGAAAACCCATCAAAGGGCAAACGTTTTCAGCTTCTGTGCCCACAGATGTTTTCACTTTCCTGTTTACCTTAAGTTCATCTGTGCTGTGTGTGTGTGTGCCGCCAATTTACATGCAGTTCATTTGCTCCTTTGAAACATTCATTTCAAACGGTTATTAATATTTTTATTTTTGTCTATGTAAATCCCATTAAACAACAACATTTTTGTTGGAACTGGGCTAAAATGGGCTTATTTGTTTTACTATATTAAAATTAGCAGTTTGAAAAAATATAGTTATAAGCAACAAAGCAATGGTGACATATATATAAAAATGAAAAAAAGAGTGTTTACTTGAAAAAAAATATCTGAATTTCTTTTAAAAAAATTAAAAATGTTTTCTTCTAATCTCCAGTTGATGACCGTGGTTCAGACATTCGTCATCTGTGTTGCTTTAACAAATGAGTTGAGTTGGTCCTCCATTATAGCGCCGTAATCTGCTGTAATTTCCATTAATGACATGTAATTACAATAGCGTCACGACGTCACAGGGGACGACATGACCTCACTGAGTCTGCGCCAAGCGACCCGGCTCTAGCAGATGCTGGGATGCTGCCTTCACTGTAATCGTAAAATTGAGTACGACTCCTTTTTTCTGTGATAAACGGTTGCGTGGCCTACATACGTGCATCCATAATACTAATATTTACATCTATACAACATAAAGTCATGAAACGAAGTGAATCATGTCACAATTATTTCAGTTTCCCGAGACTTTTTTTGCTGGTGGAGCTCAGAGTAGATACAATCATCAGCGAAGTGCAACACTCACTAAATTCAGACAATACATGGTCAGACCAGTTGAAGCAACCCAATTGAAAATGTATTTAAAAGAAGAAGAAAATGGTGGAGCTGACGTAAGCTTTTTAACATTTGAACTGTCTTGAAATTACAATTTTTGATATATTTGTATATTGTAAATATGTGTCACACTATAAATTAGGTTGACAAACGAGCTTTTTCTCGTTTTACAAAGGTGCTTTTGAGTTTAAACTGAGGCCAATGAAGCCAGTAATTCCGAGCTGCACATGAACGCCACATCCGCTACCGGGAGGTATAGCGCCGCAGCTCTCTAGAAGGGCACAACAACAAAGCATGTGCAGGAGGAAGACGGACTAATCTGTCCTCAGACTGACTGATCATGGCCGGCCGACGGGTTTCTCCAAGAGAACCCGCCGAACCAGAACCGTCCAAAGAGCACCGGGGTGCGGAGGAGTCGATGCGGGAGCTCCCGCGATGGATGCGGCTGTACTTCTACGGGATGCACGGCGTGACTTTGGATGTCCTGCTGTCATCCTGGCAGGGGGTTTTGAACCACCGGGACCCTAAGCTGGTGGGCTTTTCCTCTCCGTATCTGTGCGTGATGCATTCATTGACCCACTTCGCTTTGGAGAAGATCTACTCTCAAAAGAGATGTTTCCGAGGTCGACCACTGGCGTTTCATCTCGTCTTCTACCCGTCAGTCTACATTGGACTCCAGATCCTGATCGGGAACGTGAAGACCCTGACCGAACAGGTGCGGGTGGTTTCTACGACGCAGCTGGTGCTGCACTACATCCTGGCTCTGTACTTCTCTCAGGTGTTTCACAGAGGGATGTCTCAGCTGCAGTACCACCCTTCCTCCTTATGGACCACGCTCAACCGTGAAGGTCGCCGGCCCCTCCAAGCCCTGCCAGGGTTTGCCCGGTTCCTCTTCTTTGGGATGCACGGCTTCCTGGATGAGGTCTTCTTCACCTCTCTGTTCAACTTGGTGGAGAAGTCTGACCGAAGCCTCTGCGGACACACGTCGCTGTGGTCCTTCATCATGTATGGGAGCTGCAGCTTCGTGGTGGAAAAGCTCTACCTTCATCTGCACTTTGGTCGAGGCTGGGGGACGCTGAGGCGTCTCCCCATCTATGTCTGCTTCGTCTACACTTGGGAGTTCACTTGGGGTCTGATCCTGAGGCAGTTTGATGCCTGCTCCTGGGATTACTCCCACTACCCCCACAACGTCATGGGACTCATCACCCTCCTCTACCTCCCAGGGTGGATCTGCTTGAGTCTCTATCAGGACGTACTCTCCAACGTGTTGCTCAAAATCAAGTGGGTCAAAGAGGTTACTTGCTTGAGTGTGGAGAACAGAGAACTTAATGGACAAACAGAGTCGAAGAAAAAGAGACTTTAAATGTTTGGTTTTTCACTTTTGAACCCCTTTTTGTTAAAATGTGGCTACAAGTCCCACTCCAATCAGATTTTAATCTAATGTAAAAGCGTTCCGAGTGGTCTTTTAATCATGATTATGCTGTTTTTATCCCAAATCAAAAAACCTGTGTCGTTTTCTAAGACAGAAGTTTCTGCAGACAGGAGTACGTTAGAAATTAGCCTCGGAGTTTTGGGCGGGACTGTTGGCACGGAGTAAGCCCGCCTCCATTTCCTCTCATCCATTCGTTTACACGCAGCCATGCTAACTTAAAGTCCCTCACAACCCCAACATAACATTAGCGTGCAACAAAAATGGCGATGTTGGAGCTTTCCAGTAGTACAGACAAGGAAAATGAAGACGTACATGGATCTATTTATCCTTGTTTCCACTGAGCAGTGATACAGTCTAGTCTGGCATTTTGAGCATTTTCATTTTAAAATTGACCCTCTAAGCCGGACCAAACCATACCGTTTTTGGCCCCCATTGGTTACAGGTCCATAGGAAAATGCAGCAGACAGGTTTGGGTGGAGCTACTGTTGACACCCGTTGATTAGCGGAAGATAGCGGCTGTTTTCCTCTTCGCCGCCCGCAGTTTTCTCTCAAACAACATTAAATGCCTATATGAAGTACCAAACGCCAAATGAACTGCTGAATGACTTCCATTGTTGTTCGCTTTGCTTTTGACGTAGTTGCACTACTGTGACGCAAAGCTACGCAGTCGGTCTACACCCCGCATGTGCTGTGGCAGTCCAGCTTTGAGTGGAAACGCTCACCCGAATTACCTGGTCCATTCTAAACCAAATTGGACCATAATGGACCACTCAGTGGAAACGAGGCTTTTGTCTACAAGTGGATAACACAGAATGGAGATTGTGGCTAGCCGTAGTAGCTTCTATGTTACATCTACAACCTTTTCAAATGGTATTTTTTACGTATTTTTCTTTATGTGTCCTTCATCTTAAGGATAAATGCCACAGGAACTTGTTAAAAACACCAAAACAGGATTCTCATTGCAATGGGTCTTTAAACTTCACAAAGGACGCAACACAAAGTCTATGTTATCTCCACAGATTAAATGGAAAAATCTGGTTTCATATTTGAAGATATGGTACAGCAGCTCCCCTTTATTCACATGTTTACAGCTCTGTTTATTGCTGACATTGCACATTTTAAATTGCTGGAAGAAATAGCTGCTATTGAGTTTGAGAAGCTCCATAGCAATAAAAGATATGAGAAGACTATTTATTGATTTATTTTATTTCAAATTAATGCTTAGCAATTGTACTTTGATCTGGGGATGTGATGAGAATCCCGCTCAATCAGATTAGCTCAATAAAACACATTTCAGAAAATTCCAGCCTGAAAACAGATGATATAAAGGAATCTTTACTTAAATTTAAACCTACGGCTATAAGCTTTAAAGGTAAAATTCATTTACACGTCCACTTTAATTGTATGACTCTTAAAACAATAAATGTAAAACCAAAATAAAATCTTTATTATTAAAGTTTAAAATATAATGAAATCTTACAATGTAATGCCTGGCTCTGTAAAAAACCTTGTTTACTTGAGATGATTCAAATTCTTTTAACCCACTGCCATTTTGATCTTTCTAAAAATGTGGGTTTTTTTTAAATTTGCTATTCAAGCAACTTTTTTTATAGTTTTCCAACCTAAAATTTCCTGTTTTTGTGAGTGCCAGCTGCAGAATTGCCATTTTCTTAGACATTATAGCAGGTTCTATTTCTCTTTTTGTGTACTTTTGTATGAGCATGCTTTAACTGACTCATCTGCATGATAAAATTACACATGAACTAGCACATCACCCATTAAACTGCATGCTTTTCTACCTAATATTTCAAAATAACTTCTTGAGAGTCATTTTTTTTTGGGCTACTCTTAGAATCAAAAATCACATTTTCCCAATGATTCTAAATCTTGTGGACCATTAAAACCACAGATAAATGTAGCAAAGACGAGACAGCATAAATGGATATTTGGAGCCGGGGGAGATTTTACTGTGAATATTTCATGAACCGCACATTACTTTGCTTGAGGGCCTTTCCGTGCAAACAGAGACCCAATCGGTAACCCTGCACAAATGTTTGAACCCTGGGCTAAAACTCTGTGCACTGCAAAATATCTCGCTAAAGGTATTTCTTATTGGTGTGACCTAAACTGTAAAACTGTGTATTAAATGCATCACAATGATTAGGACATTTTGCTCTTATTAAAATTGTTACGAAGCATTTCGACGGGCAGCTACATTCTGAAACACTTCCACCTACTGCCACATGAATAATGTTGTGCATTTAACAAAGACTTTATGGCCGAAAACTGTACTTTGAATATTCTACACCTTTGTGTTGTGCACTTTAGTTTCAAAAATGTTTGCTTCAGTTAATGAAATGCATGGAAACCAAACCTAATGCTAAATCATTTTTACAATTGAAATAAAAAACATAACTGATAAAAAAAAAATGGCATCCTGTGAGTATCTTTCTTTTTTTGTAAAAATTGTTTATTGAAAGTCATTCTTGTGATTCAGCATTGAAGCTTGTTTAAAAAACCTAAGTGTCAGTCCTAATCAGAACTGCTTATGGTAAATTGGTAAATGGTGTATACTTATATAGCGATTTTCTACCTTCTTTGAAGGCCAAAAGCAGTTTATAGTTACAGTCCCATACATGGTGGCTTTGCTGCCAAACACTGGTGCCATCCTTCCATCAGAGGCAATATTGGGTTCAGAGTCTTGCCCAAGGACACTTCAACTCATGGGTGGGCAAGGTGGGATTTCAACCTGCAATATTCTGATTGGAGGATGACCACCCTACCGCTGCACCACGGCTGCCCCTTATCTACACATACGGCTTCTCCCTATCCTTACATTTGTCTCTCCAAGCTGAGAGGTTTGGAAAAAAATGTGTCTTCAAATTCGAACGTTGCTACCACTTGATGATGTCATCAATAGTCGCCGGTAGCCTGTAGCTACTAGTGTTCAGAAAATATATAACATCGGTTTAATAACTTTGAAAAGTTAGGCACAAAAAAAACTCTACACTTACATTTAAATGTAAACGTCTGTGCTTCAGAGCACACCCATGTGAAGAAATGTGAACTAAGAAATATCTTCTTTTTTTCCCTTTAAGGCAAAACTGTGCAAAGTCACAAATGCTGAGGATTTTTTTGTTTTTGAGCAGCAACATTTACTGTTTTTATGAACCTTTCAGCAATAGAGCTTTAGCTTCAGTGTTGGCTTTCTTTCAACTACTGTAACTCTTCAACCGTATATGCAATTAACATAATTCCATCGGATTCTATGCGGAGAAAAGCGGCTTTGCGTTTAGATCAGCTGATCTGCGGTGATCAGGTGAGATCACAGGAATGCTGGCTATAGAAGGATGAAGGCAGGGTCCATCACAGGGCCGTTTCTCCCACAAAACCCATCCATCCATTTTCCTAACCCGCTATATCCCCCTTGGGGTCACGGAGCTACACATGCTAACGTTAGGACATGCAAACTTCACATAGAAAAGGACCAAGCTGGGGATTTGAACCACGACCTTCAAGCTGTGGAATGAAAGTGCTAACCACTACACCATTGTGCAGCCCTGAGTTTGAAACACAATACAAATAACAAATCCATCTAGACTGGACATTGTGATCCATAGGATGAGGTGGTCAGAACTTTTTTAACCTACACAGACTGATATTCCACTCCATTTTGTTTCATTTGTTGTCCTGCTCCTTCCTTAACTATATTTTTGCTTTCAGGAGAAAGCTCTCAGGGGATCTCCCAGAAATTATGCTCCAGAGACTCTCCTTAGGAAACTCTGTTATTGTACTAAGTACCCTGAGTAAACACTTACTGTTTTTGTGATCGGAGATGAACCTGAAGATAAATTGGAACACGACAAAAAAGCAATGTCTGTTGGTGCCGGTTTAGTCTTTTAGAGAGGCTGCTGGAGACTATTCAATATCCATGCGTGACATGATACAGGTACAGGTAACAGACGCACAGGACTGCAGATTGTTCAGATTAAACCAAAGCTCCTTAATAAAAGACTGCAGTGTAACTCTGCCACTGCTGCAACCCCACCAGTAGGTTCCAGTGTCCGTCAATGAACATTTTTTCTTTGCTTTGTCTACAGCTAACCTTACATGCACTTCAGCAGTCCAATTGAGGTTGTGTGATGATTAGTGGCAACCTTATCTAGACGATCTAACTGCTACACTCCCCCCTTTCTGCCAAATAGAAAGTCCTGGACACAATCACCGAATCTGCAGTGATAATAAGATCAAATAGAATGCAGTCCCATCATAGGTTAAATAAATAAATGCAAATGTTCCTGCTGTTCCGTCTGCCCGTGAGAAGAGGACACTAAGATTACAACCTCACGCGGAGGTTACTCCTTCAGCCGTGTGTTGTTACAGCAAAGAAACTAAACTCCTCATCAAAGTGGACCTCTTGTGTGGAAACCTCTCAGTCCTGGTACGGGAAGTTGTAATCCAAGACCCATCCAATCTAGTCAAGTGACTTGTTGTCAGCCTCTAAAGAGGGTAGTCAAAATGTCAAATCTGTTTTTTTAAGATGAGACTTTCTGTAACAGGGGCGCCTCTTGTTGTTATCACCTGTGTATTCTGGGAAGGCAAAATCTTCTCAACTTCCTGGACACGATTTGGAACCATCAAAGGAGCCCCTAACCGGAATTGTGCACATGGAGGTTAGCCTTACAGAAAACAGATCCGTCAGTGTTACAAAAGCAGGGACGATGCAGATCGGCCTGCTGCAGTGTCTCCTCAGTGTAGCATTACTGCTGCCAGCCATTTTTAGAGCAGCTGCTGAACAAATAGAAACCCTTGGGATTGTTTGGTTTCAAGGTTTTGCCCTCTGACTTGAATTTCTCAGCTCCTTCTAGTAAAAAAAGATGCTAATCAATATTTAAAAGATCCTTTTACACCGATCAGGCCCAGCATGTAAAACAGGTGAGAGGAGCTAACGCTGCTTTTCTCATTTCAATACAAAGCTTAGAAACCTGCATCACGTACCCTTTAAAAGTCCCACTCCGATCATCTTTGGATCCATTTTAAAAGCGTTCCCAGTGGTCTTTTAATTCTGTTTATGCCGCTTTTAGCCTCAATTTTAAAAACCTGTCAGTAGTTCATCAGAAATTCAGGTTGTGGGCAAGACTGTTGACATGGAGCAACCCCAACCCCTATTTTCGTCACTTATACCTGAGAACTCTCTGTTTACACTCTCTCCTGCAAGCCTACAGCCCCTCACACCCCAAACCTAACATCAACAAAAACGGCGAGCAATATCGGTGCTATCCAGCCATACAGTTTTGAGCAGATGGCAGTTCAGATGAGGAAAACCAAGACGTACGCGGATCTGTTCATTTATAAGTGTATACATCAGAATGGGGTAGAGCAGGGACCTCCTAGTGTGTTTTATAAGTAGCAAATATGAACTTTTTCAAACTGCATTTTTTTTCTCTGCTCCTGATTTACAACAATTTGAATGAAGAAATACTCAAAAATACTACTATAAGCTTGATTTAAGTACAAAAAGGCTACAGAAGCACAACTACATACAATAATGTATCAGTTTGTCTTTAATTTTAACATTTGATTATCAAAACCGCACACCATAACAACAGCAGCCTCTGGTAAAGCTTGTAGTGGGAACTGAAAGTGTGTTAATATGCGACTTAAAGAACCACAGGAATCTGATGGCATCTTCCAGTAACAAGTAAGTTTGCCAGTTTCAAAATCACTAAACTGTTGTTTTGGTCAGACATGCTAAGTTTTGTTTGGCCATATTTGTGCTGGTGAAAATGTTCCCTCTGTTTATAATCTGTTTATAATTCATGCATTGTCACAAGGGCTTGAAAATACTCCACAAGTGTAAGTCTTTAAAAAAAAAATCAGTTTATCTCGCTTTGTATTTTGAACTGTTTTTGACTAACAGCGTCCTTGTCTGTTGCCAAACAATAACTCAGAGGCATCTCTAGAAATGAACCACATCCCTGCAGACGAGCTCAGGTAGCATTCAACCTTACTTGTTTTTTTAAACATCACAAAGAAAGCTTAATAAAAAACCTGACATCAAGCATGCAGCAGAGAGACTTTTTTTCCTGAAACAAATTAAATCGAAACTCTATTTTCAGAGTAAATTGAAAGTATAGATGGTAGGTTTTTTTTTGCACACGATTCAGCTCAAAAACAATTTGAAACCCCACGTAAACATGTGCCAAATAAAAATCTGTTGTTTTTTTTACAAACAAGCACATCCCTTGAGGCTGGATGGCAGGGTCTCCTGATATGTCCTGAACAGTCAACCCACCAGGCAAAATTTGCTTAAAATCTGCTCTTTTTTTTTTTACTTTTTGAACATTGAACACACAACTCCTGGGCGACACCTGTGTCATTTCCAATTGAGGTGAAACCTGCTAGTTGAATAAAAGTAAAGCCAAAATTTGCCAGATGTGAGAATGATTTTGGGGTCGATTGCATTCAGGAGAATTAAAGTATCTCTGAAAGATCAAAGCTCAAATAACAGAGCTGCAGTGATGATCATTTGCTGGAATTTGCTTTGTATTGAGAGGAACTTTAGAAAAAACGATTGGGAGAAAGAAACTGCAGATGCTGAATGGGGTAACGAGTTATTGATTAGTGTGGTTCAAGAACAGAGGAAATTTAAGGTTTTGGAAGTTTATAGTCACAAAATTGAAGGGATTATGCAGTTCTTTGTGTAGATGTTGCGACAACTAGAAAATTTGAGTTACAATGAGGAGAAACATGAATATTTGTAACAAAAAAAGATGAAAACTGCATAAAAATCAAAAACATGCATCTAGGATTTGGAAATGGTTTATTTCAAGCAAACAAGAAAAACACATGTGTGACACAATCAACAACAACAAAGATTTGCATCAGTAGTCATGTCAAACATAGGATAACTAGGCATCAGAAGATTGACTGCTTGAAAGGGAGTGGGAGGAAGCAAACTTATATAATCCCACCCCGACTCGACCACACCATTTACTTTACATTAGATGTCAACCGGTTCGTAACTAATAATCAGGTATTTATACTGTACTGACAGTAATAAAGGTCATTAAACATCCTTAAGTAACAATAAGTCATACTGCTTTGCATGTGCGTACACTATTTTAAACATGATTGGAGCATATGCAAGAAAAGAAAATAATAATGATAATCAGTGATGTGAATAAGTCTAAAAAAAATAATCAGTATAAAAATCTAATAAATGCAGATTATTTTCATCAGAAAGTCGTTTCCTCAAATCAAGTATAAAAAGAGGCAAAAATAAATCATTTTTGTCTGAAAGACCGTTTACTTAAATCAGATATAAAGAATCATTAAGTGCAGGTTGTTTTATTAGAAGATCATTTGTCATTAATCACACTTTAGGGAACCATGTCAAGTGATTTGATTAAAACCTTTGGTCAAGACGGGATTCCTGCGGTCTGCTGTCTGATTGACAGCCGTCCTTCAGGTTTGAACAGAGTTTATAAAGTTCTCCTTGTTGTTATGACTGCAGACTTTGTCAGCTCCATTGTCCTTCAGATATTACAGCAAGTGAGTTCAGCTTGATTTGTCTGCAGGGCAGAAATCGCTGCTGAAAATCAGGTCAAAGTTGATCTAAGAGTCAGTGGAAGATCTCAGGCGCCGTATGTTCTTGAAATCATTTTTGATTCTTATTTCACATCAAATAAAGGCTCAGACGTCCATGACCACACACTTCTCAAAGTCATTTATGTTGGTGATTACTATTGCCTTGGTCAGGTCCGGTGGACCAAGTGGTTTAACGTAGATCCTGGAATTCAGCACCCATGTGCTCTGGATCTGCTTTTTCCGCTTCAGGAGTCTAGCATGTTTTGCCAAAAATGCGTTAAATTTGGATAAATGATCATTAAAGTAAACAGCAGACCCTTTTAGCAGTTTTCTTTGCTTCATCAGAGCTAATTTGTGCTTTTGATTCACAAACCTGATAAGGATCCCTGAATCCTTTCTCCTAGGAAGCGTATGGCAGATCTCGAAATTATTAAAATCCAAGGAAATCCCGTTAGGAGTGAGGAATTATCCAACTTGACTCTCCACGCTCTCAGCTGTAGCCACAATTCAAATTTTTTGTTCAAGATTTTTTTACAAGAAAATAAAATCTAGGATATCTGAATAAAAATTTCACACATGGCCCAGATTAGATTACATTACATTAGATTAGAGTGGAGTAGATTACATTATCAGTATTTGCACATGCCTTAAATTCTTATATAATATTTTATTTCGAACATTTGTTTAAAAGAAATAAAGAGAAGAGATTTAAAAAGATAAAAGAAACAAACAGGATGTATGCTAGTTAACAATAAAACTTTTTTTTTAAGTGAGAATCCCTACAAATCAAATGAAGAAGCTCCTTTCTGTCAGCAATTTACCTTTTGCACTATTTTGCATAAAAACTAGGAGAAATTTTGGCTGAGTTGCACTGAAAAAGTTTGAAATCTGCTGTTGTGCTGCCATCTTGTGGTTCAGGTGTGGCACCTCATAAGACACAGTCAAGACTTATGTCAAGCTTTTAACAGCAGAAAAAAGCAGTTTAGAGGTATTACATGACTATAAAAACTTTTACAAGATAAAATTAATACTTATGAACATAGAAAAAGACTATTAAATTTCAGGAATGTTTTTGGGGGGGTGCTTTTTCTATGGCCACTGCCAAAGAAAAACTGCCAAATTTTTGTCTTACAAGAAAAATAATCTTATTAAGTTTTTCAATAGAAAAATAATCTTAGTTTGAGAAAACACATCTTCATAATTAGATTTTTTTTCTTAAAATAAAATTCTTAGTAAGAACATTTTTCTTATCCCATTTGCATTTTCTTTTGCTTGTTTACCGATATATATTTTTTTAAAATCAAATTTTAATATTTTTTTAACTCATTTCTTCAGGGCCTGTTTTTGTGGTGCCCTTTTCAATAAACATGGGATCTCTGGATTAATAAAGGCAAACATTTGTACAATTTTTCCATTGTTAAAAGAAAAAAAACAGAAAAGGCATGCATGTGGTCAAAAGTAATGTCAGAAGGAGTATGCATAAGGGAATTTTCCACCATCTTCAATGGTGATTTAAGCTGTCTCTGTGTTTTTTTTTCTTTTGTCATTGCTTTTGTGAATGAGCCTGTATAATCTCTACTGTGCAAACCTCAATGGTGTAATGTTTCCCCTGAAGTGAATTGCCACAAGATGCTGCCCTGTTTTAGTGACCCAGTTGTGATATTACCCAAAATAAAGAAAACACTTTGTTTCCCATTGTGAGGATATGTGGAAAGGCCAGTTCAATTAAGCATTTATAAAGAGGCCTGGAGGTGAATTCTTTCTCCAGACTTCAAATTTTAGTATTCATTTTTGCCTAAAACTCTTGGGAATGTTTTTTTTCCTGCAAAAAAATGGGTCAGTTAAGTAAGTGCAACCAACAGCAAATGTTAGCTTTCACTTATGCACATTTCTCCCCAAACAAGTGTTTACGTGCACACCAAAAAACATCTGCCTGCACGTCATTTAGCCAGGATGACGTAACAACTTAGAAAAAGGGAGGTGGGTGTGTTGCACAGACAACAATCTCTCTTGTTGCTGTGTAAATACAACAAGTATTTGTTGTCAGTGTCAGAAAGAAAAACAGTGAATTGTGGATTTTTTTTGTACATTTCCTCATTACAATCCTGTGAAGACATGCAGCTTTGTTTGCTTTATCACATTATGTCAGCTTTGGAGAGTTTTGTAGTATTAAAGTCCATGTAAACACATCTGTGACTGTAAGTACTTGGATACATTTTGTATACTTTTCAACAACACTTTAGTTAACCAAAATATAAAGTAAACATCTATGTTTTAGGAAGATTATTTACAAGGTGTTGCTATGCAATTTGTCAATTTTGTCAAAGACAAAACTATACATTTTCTTTTGATTTTTCTTGTGGTAATCCCTTAATTATAAAAACTCAACACATTTTACTTTTAAAATATTTTTGCCTTTCTTTTCCTCAATGAATTACATCAAAATATTACAGTGAAAAAAAAGCAGAAAGTAAAAAAAAAACCAAAATGATTGAATGAAGAAAACATTACTAAAGTACATTTTCAGAGCATCCAATAGAATTATACAAAATGTTAAAGGGCACTACAAAATGTTAAGTAAACTTCCAAAACACATTTTAGCTCACATTCTATGTTAATTCAGGATAAACCTTCATAAATGCTTCATATCCTAACATGCCTGAATGGTAGAAAGAAATTCACACTTATCAAATAATATATATTGTAAGTAATAAAAATGGAAACAACTATATAATATAGCATAATAATATTCATTTAACCGTTTTTAATTTTTTATTTTAACCATTTTTATTTATTATTTATTACTGATACAGCTCAAAAATGATTACACTTTTGCCGACTTTGGCTACATTTGTAAATTGACTTTGACCAAATTAGTGTTTATAAATGACAAATGTGTGTTGATGATGATGTTTCCATGTGTGTATGTTTTTGACCACCTTGGACCCAGCTGGAGAATTTTTCCTTACCATACTACGCCATGTCCCACAGGTTTTCCTGCAGCCATATACAAGTCCTGTCATGCCATGTCCACTCAATCCATTCCTCAGGGGGATTGCCATCTTTGGCCATCTTTCAAGCTTCCTGTTCCTGTGGAGGGTCATCGGGGCCGCTCCTCATCATGTGTCTGTTCCTGAGGAGGGTCATCACGACCACTCCTTCCTGTTCCTGTGGAGGGTCACCAGGGCCGCTCCTCTTCTTGTCTGTTCCTGAGGAGGGTTGCCGGGACCACAATTCATGTTCCCCGTCCCTGAGGATGGTCACCGTTCATTCCTCTTGGCCACATTTACATTCTAGAGGAGGGTCACTGGGGCTGCTCCCCCTCATGTGTCCTGTTCCTGGGGAGAGTCAGCAGGACTGCTCTTATTCAGGTTTGTTCCTGAGGAGGGGTTCCGAAACCCACACATCTGTCTGGTTGCAGGACTCCTAAATGTGTTTTGGACTTGTTTTGCTTTTGTTCCTCCAGGTCCCCTTCTCCCAGGTGTTTTGTTTTGTTTTGTTTTGTTTTGTTTTTTTGTTTTTTGTTTTTTTTTTTGGGGGGGGGGGGGGGGGGGGCATCTGAGATCTGCCCTTTTGGTGAGGGGTACTGCTGACCATGGGTTTTGTCATGTTTCATTTTTTTTATTAAATTTTTTTTAGTTTTGTGGGTCCCCCACAACCACACAGTGACAGAAAATTTACTCATTGGAGAGGGAACAAGACTATAATAGACTATGGTTTAGGGCATGAGCTTGATCATTAAAAACTAAAGGTTTTTAGTTCTTTTCCATCCGTTTTGGATATTTCTTGCATTTCAAATTATTTTATTATAATAAAATATAAGGGAAATATATTTTTATTTAATATTTAAATATTTCTTTGTACTTTTTTATTTTGTCCTTTTTTTCATTTAAAGCATGCCTGAAATAAATGTTATAATCATCACCTTTTTAAAGACTGGGTCTTGTGATTTATGATGTCCCAAGCTGTGAGGTGTGATTGTGTCTTATATATGATCTTCTTTCCATTGTAAACTGTTACTAACTTGTAAAAAGGCTATGTCAATAAAGTTTGATAAAAGATGGCAAAACTGTAACTACGTGCATATCTTCAACCCTGACAGTGCTTGTAAAATTGACATGTTTGTACCACTTCATCAGGCTGAATCATTGTGATACTTGCAAAAGCAAAGGTGGGCGGAGCTATGCAGAGTTTCTTCAGGTGTTTCTTCTCCTGACTCTCTGGTTTTTCAAGCTCGGCAAGAGAAGGGAAAGGTTTGACCATAAGTCAGAACGTAGAACTGAAAACTGTAGACAGAATATCCTGAGTATAAGCAGAAGGAAAAATTAACTGAAAGCTCAAGAGGTTTTTTTTTAATTAGGAACAGAAAATTTGAACCATGTTTATGAATTTGCACAAATACGGTTGCAAAGCTGGTTGTAATTTAAGACACTGTGGATCTGCCTGAGCACTGTGTATAATCTGGATGACCTCTGCTGCTGTGCACACACAGACAATCACGTGCACTTGTATACATATACACAGGCAGGAGCTGCAAACAGACATACTCTCACCCTGTCCCACCCAGAACTTAAGAGTGAGACATCATGCAGTTTCAGCTGGAATATAACCGCTCCATTGTGTAACAATACAGACAGGAGCAGACATGCAGAAAGCCGTTTCACAGTTAAAATCTAAGAGTTTTACAAAAATGACTGCCATCTTTAATAAAACTATAATATTTCAGTTTTTTTTCTTTCATTATTTTATTTTTTTTATTATTTTAAGGAAATTTGATTTAGATTAAAAAAAGGGTTAGAAAAAATGTCTTTTCTCATGCTTTATTAAAAGGACATGTCAGATGCGTCCCAAGAACAACAAAAAAACAGCCAACATATCCATACCATAAGGAATTCAAATGAGCTCATTTTTCAACACAATCCAAGAAAGAAACACATCAAGAAGTGTGACCCTGAGGGTGCGGTTATATAAGCACATTTGAGCTAATAATAGCTATTTCTGAGCTATCTTACGTTTGATATTTCTGATAAAAAGATAGACATGTGCGCTAAAGTGCAACACAAAACTGAAGAATTTATTTGTGTTAGTAGAACAACCTGTTTGACTGAGCATATGGCAAAGTGGGGGTAATCTCCCTAAAGCGATTGAGCTTGAAAAACACGTAGTAAGCCGGGCAGGAGAGCTATTGTTCAAATCCACATTTTGCCGCAACCAATTATTTGCTTAAATAATAGTAATTTTTAAAATAAATATCTGACTTTTTTTTACTGCATAGGCCACCCACTTTAGTATGCTTTGATTTGTATTTTTTAAATTTTATTGAAAAATAGGAATAAAAATGGAGAGATACTAAAAATATAAATGTATTTTTGCGCACATGTCAGATTGAACCCTGAGGTGATGTTAGAGAAATGGAGCAGATTTAATTTTCCCTTGCGTTATTTACGAGCGCAGTCTAGCTGTGTGGGATTACAGTTCAGGAGGTCTTCTTTTCAAATGAATTGGTAATAATCTTACAGAAATGGATCTGAAACCTAACTTGACCTTTGACTTTCAGGAGTTTTGCTATCTTTAAAAGAAAATGGTAACCTTTGTGGTTCTTAGCAGATGCCTATTAAATCCTAATGAGTTAATTTAAAGTGTGGGCTTAGCTTCCTGATAATCCCAAATCCTCCTAATACAGAAAAAAAATCGTATTTTTGCTGACTGAACCTTCTTCCTTACCGCCTCCCTTTCCCAGTACTCACATTCCTGTCATAAAAGCCAGGGGCAGATTGGATTGTACCATATTTATTGGGAACATGGTAACATTATAAATGTATTTAGCAATAAATATACATTTAATTACCATTTAAACCATTTTAAACGTTATGAATCATTACATAATTCGTGTAAGTGCTGTTTTTAATGTAAAAAAAATTGTTTGGGGGTCTATTCGGAACACTTAAAAGGAAACGTCCACCCCCTTTTCCAGAAGAATAGAGTCGTCCTAACTGCCATGTTGGATGGAGCTGGTTTAGGGCTCTCTGACGGCTTGACTGCCCAGGAAAGTTTCTGCAGTGTTCCGCCTTCTCTCGGTTGCTCCAAATTTGATCGTATTTTTGAGGAGCTACGGGACTTTTGCTCTACATACCAACCCAGCAACCATCTTTGGCCCCGTCGCCTTGCGGGAAAACGCAGGACCAATCCCAAACCGGTGCGAGGGGTCCGGAGGACGAAGGCCACCCATGACCGAGAGGAATTGTTTGTGTCTTTTGGGGTCTCGAGTAACGAGTAAAGTCGGTGCATACTTAATCAATTGATCTCTAATGATGAGTGGCCCTCCACCGCCACGGCGGCCCGTCAATTCGGGTGCGATTCTCCTGACTCACCAGGAAAACGAATGCATTTTCAACTACCTTGGTAGAAAATGCACCGTAAGTATTGTTTTTGTCCATAAATTCATTTCTTGTACGATACCTCGCCAAGAAAACTAGCTAACATTGCTAACTTGCAAAACGTTTCCTGTCCCGGGAGCGGGAGCCGTGTTCAACCGGGATGTGTTTGTGGCCTGCGGTTTAATTTTCTGCATGTTTATGCGCACATAGTCGGTTGAGACATTTGAGATTTGCAGGCTAGTTTGTTTTGACAGCCTGCGCGTCCGCGACGGCGGTTTTTATTTGGGGGACGTACGGGAAGTTTAATTCATTGCGTGATATATGTTAGCTAACACCTAAATTTAAGTTTAAGCTATCTTACATTTAAAATCGACACACCTAAAAGTCCTGAATTGATGCTAACAGTAGCCTAGCATTGAGTCGTGTGTGTTTGTGACTTAACGGGGTGTTAAAGCAGTTAATTCCATCAGCGACATGTTTCCTCCTTTTTTTCCCCCTTCCTTTTGACATTATATAACGTGGCTCGTGTTTTCGGGGAGTGTGTCCACCAAAAACAATGTGCCAACCAGACATGGCTTAGAACAGAGCTGAGTACCTTGAAAAAAAAAGTCCCTTTCCTCAAAGCAAAACGTGCTAGTCACCAAATGTGACGACATAAGCGGAAAGAGTTCAGGTGTGACTGCAGCTGAGGTCTGTAGTTCAACTCCCATGGCTTCAGAAAGTGGCAGAATCTGCTTTATTGCGTAAGACGTTTAGCCTTCAGCTGATTTCTATCTCTTGCATTTTGCTGGTAGTCCCACTTTCTCGTATAATCCTGTGAAGTAAAGCATTCGGGTGGGTGGGTGGATAGAGTTATGGAATTAATGCCTCATCTTACACTTTAAATCTGTTATTACCCCCTCCCTCCTTTTTGAATTTATTTTTTCATGCCACTATTCTCATGCTTGAACTTCATGTTGGCATTGCACATATCCTAGATAAAACGGATTTTCTTTTTTAACTTTGCATCAAGTCCGCATTAATTTTTTGTACTGGTGCAGTATTTTTTATTTTTAATATGCATTCACTTAAAGTCCCACTCCAATCATCTTTTGAGCTATTTACAAAGCGTTCCCGGTGGTCTTTTTTATGATTATGCAGTTTTTTTGCCAAAATTAAAAACTTGTGTTTTACTTGGTCATATTTTCTGCAGTGCATTAGAAATTTGCCTCAGAGTTGTAGACGGGACTATTTGTGGAGAGTAAGCCCCCCATATTTGATATTTTTTTCCCACAAGCTAACAACCCCAATCTGGCATTACTGGTGCAACAAAAATGGTAAGCAATATAGGAGCCAACCAGTTGTACCGTTTTGAGCCAGATGCCAGCTCGGACAACGAATTTGAAGACATTCACAGGTCTGTATGTATGTAAATGGATGCGTCAGAATGGAGCGGACCTTTGTGGCTTGCCATGGTTGCTTCTTCATCACACTTGCGAGTTTTTTCCCATTGCATTTTTGCGCCCGCTCCTGATTCACATCAATGTGAATAAATACTCAGAAATGCAATTTTAAGCTTATTTTTCTTTATATATGTCCTTCAGTATGAGAAAGATATCATAAGAACATCATTTCAATTGCAGTGGGTCTTTAAAAATAAACCAGGGTTGACAAAATAGATTAGACTTTGCCCCTAAAAAGCGCTTTCTTTTATCCTTTGTAAAATATCTGCTCATTTGCTGCAGTTAGCATTTAGTTAACGCTTATCTGATTTCAAATTCACCACATGATTGACCTCTTGAGCTAGATCAAACATTTTGAATTGAAAGTGAATAGTTATTGGGATCCCATGTTGTTTTTTTTATACGTTTTTGTTATATTGAAAATACTACTTTTAGTTCTCTCTTCTGTACTTATTGGGTCGTGCGATGCAGTCAGTCTTCACTTTGCCGCAATAAACCCCTCTGCAGATGTGCTCTAAGTTCAGGTGCTGATGCTGGCATCAGTTCTGCTGGAAGTTGTTAGAAAGATTAAAAGACACACACACACACACCCACACACACACACACACAGAAGACGCTCTGCAGCGTTTTTGTTTTTTGTTTTTTTTTGGGGGGGGGGGTCATTTTAGTGCTATAAGCAATAGCTTCTGAGCAGTTTTAGCAGACCTGACAAATGTCACCCAAGTTTTGTCAGCCAGAAAGTATGTCACACCCTCACTTCTTATTGATTTCCTTTTCAGATAAGTCTTTTTAGAAACCAGTTTCATATTGATAACAAGTTTAGTTGCTGTCTTTTTTTTTGTTTTTTGTTTTTTTTTTTACTTTTATGATGCTGCAGGGTCATTTTTTAAAGTCGTAACTTTGCTTTTATTGCTGCTTTGCCGTGATTTGAACGTGTTAAGGCTTACTTCCCAGTAGTCATATAACTCAGCGAATCCGCCATAATTGAGCCTCTGAGGTGCTTGTACGAACAGAAGTTTGCTTTGGAAAGGCCACATTTCCTGTTTTCAGGATTCACATGGTCAGACCTGTATGAGAGCACATGCCGCTGGGCTTCCTCCTTTATCTGAGCAAACGCAGCTCTGAGGCGTGTCCTGCAGCTCTCCAACCTGTTTTAAAACTCCTATGACGGTATTCTTCTGGCATCTTGTCAGTGGGATCTTACATCATGTGACACAGACGTGGATGCAGGAGCATTCCTCAGCTTTGTGCCTTTTGTACACATAGTCTTGTAGACATTAGATAGAAGAATATCCAATAAGGAGATAAGAAGACATGGTGTGCATCTCCCTAATACCCACCAGGCTTTTTGATTTTTGTTTTACAGAAGGTAGCTCTCAAATTAGAGTTGTGCATCTTTTTCTAGTAAGTACTGGTTGAATGAAAAGCCAGAAAAAATGCTCTAAAAATTAAATATAATATTTGAAGTGTTGGATTATGAATCAATATTTTATTTCGGGTGGTGAAATGATGGCCTCATTGACACGTGAGGCACCCACAGATGCCACAGACTGATTTCGTTCATTGGTATTCCTAGTGCTGCCTTGAGCGTCAGCAGCTCTGTCTTGCTTGGTGAAGGATGGAATGTGTCCAGTACACACAGCAAGTCTTCATCTGTGTGTGTGTGCGCACACACTGCCTGATCAGCAGTCCTGTCCTACAGGAAGTCCTGTGGTCGACCTCCTCTGGTGATTTGTACTGGACAAACGGGACGTGACTCTCCTTTTACTTCACTTTAGTCCTCTTGTAGATAGTTTCACCTTTTAGTCTTCATAATTGTTCAAATGACATACTGAATCCCTGTCTACCAGTTGGAGCTCTCTCCTTTAGGCATTCTTTCAAGTTTTCTTGTCAGTTTTCAATTTTCTGTCTGCTTGTTTCAATCCCTTTTTCATAACATAGAAAATGAAATGGAAATTGTGTTTTTGGTGTTTTTAACATTTTCTTTTGCCAATTTTATGATCATGGAGGACAAATATTAAGAAAATTAAGCATAAAAATGAAAAAGAGCTTATTTGTGATGTCAAATATGCCTAGCGTTGCCACTAGCTCTTTGCTCTGCTCCATTCCGATGCATCCACATATAGACGTCTAGATCCCTGTACTACTTTGTTTTCCTCGTCTGAGCTAATTTTTGGCTCAAAACTTTTACGCTGGATAGCTCCAAAATTGCTTGCCATTTTTTTGTTGCACCATTTACATTGGTGGTGTGAAAGGCTGTAAGCTAGCAAGAGATCATGTAAACAGAAAACTCTCAGCAGCAGAGAAGAAGGTGGGCTGGATTGCTCCTCACCACACGGTCCACCGATGAATTTCCACAAAGGCAGATTTCTAACAAACTATTGCCACACTGCAGAAACTGTCCTTGAAAACAACCTTTTTTTATTTATGCTAAAATGGCATCATAGCTAAAAGGTCGCTGGGAACGTTTTTTAAATGGATCAAAAGATATTTGGAGTGGGACTTTTAAAGCTTTTAAAAAACAGCAGGAAGTGTCCAGGTAAAAATATTCTTTTTTTTTTTTTTTTTTTTTTGACTGTTCTTAATATGAGCTCAAGTATTTAGTGAAACAATATCCTTTTATCCATCATCATTTATTATGGTGTGGATTTGTGGTTGAGCCTCTATAGAGCCTATCTTTGATCCATTCTGATGTTTCAAACTCTTGGATGGTCTGAACTTAACTGTTATCATTTTTTTGATGAAAAAAAAAAATTTGTTTTTACTTTAATCTATAGTTTTAGTTGTTGTAAACGTAGTTTTGTTTTTTGTGTTTTTTAGCCTTTTGTACTGTCATCATATGAAACAAAAAAATAGATTTTCAATAACAAATAGCTATTTTTAAACTTAAAATTATTATTATCACTAACACAATTGCAGAATTGTGAAACAAAAATAAATGAATGTATGGTGGTTCATGTGATGGGACAGAGGTTAAACCTGTTGGTTGTTGTGGTTTAGTTCGTCTTGCAAATAAAACAATAGTGTTTTTGAACTAATGGTCCAGTGAGAAACCACAGGATTTTGTGTTTTTTTTCTATCTGGACAGTTCATGTCATCCTGTTTTTGCTTGACATATTTCTCGAGTTTAGAATTTGCAGGCAGGTCGGCAAACTAGTTTTTCCCTTCAAAGGTTGAACAGAAATGTGATGAGGCTTTGTTTTTGCTTCATTTGGTTTTCTTTTTTTTGTCACGTTCTTGGTCCTGTACGCTTCAAATTTGCAGTGGATTTTAGAAAAAAGGGATTTTAAAATTAAAAAAGCTTTCATGTCGCTTCTAAAAATTCACCGGAAAGAAACTATTAAAGATGAATTAGTTAAATATTATCATTAGACATGTCTCCCTACACACTGCCAAACCCACTCTGCTGTGTTTACCTGCCTTTTATTTTTCATAGTAAAACCATAAAATGCCATAACTCTGGAAGATTTCAAATAGAAACCAGATATGTTGCTGTAACATTCAAGTAAAGTGTTTGGAGTTTCAAAAAAAGTGCAAATTTTATGACATAACCTGGTCACTAAATAAAGATAAGTTAGCGTAAACAATGTTTGCACTGGGTCAGTGAACGCAGCATCAGCCCTACAATTTACAAACATATTGTTAGAATCATTACATGCACCCAGGCCTAATGTCAACAGACTAATCAGTCCAAGTCTGGTGTTATATTTGACTGAACTGGAGCATTTTCCACCACAAAAAAAATACAGATTTCCTTGTTAAAATCATATTGAATCACAAAAAATGGAACCGCTTCAAGTGTGAATTATGGTTCAGAACCTATGTTTATGTCAAAGGACATTGGTGGAAACTTCTGCTTTTTCACAGTAAATGGCTAATGCATTGTTGGAAGGAACTCCAGAGAAAGCTTGTGGCCCACCCAGTGTATTTTCTACATCACAAATGTGATCTTTTTCAAACAGCCTTTTTTCATCTTCACAGCAATTTGAATAAAAAAACTCAGGAATGCAATTTTAAGCTTTATTTTCTAAATGTATTTTGTTCATCAGAAAAATGCCACAGGAACATGATGTAAACACCATGTCCATAGCAGTGGGTCTTTAATCCTCACTGTACTGGAGCAGCTTGTTTTTCTTTCAGTCTTTGCTCACCTTAACATGCAATTTACACTTAACTACAAAGGGTCCCTGCTGTGGACGTGTACTGTAAATTCTGTTAAAAGAGGTTGTAATTCCTGGAACTGGGTTCGGTTGAAAGGGCCCACAAGGCTTTTCCCTTGATGCACCAGCTTTCATGTGCGACTCTGCAGCATTGAAGCTGGACTTCCTGATGAGAAGGAACTCTGGCAGCAGCGTGGTAAAACTGCAGGAGTCTAATCTGGCTTTATGCTCCAGTCTCATTGTGCCACAGGTATTCTGTTTGTGGAAATGACACGTGTGTGCTTGTGTTCATACGGTTTAACAGTAAAGTTATGGATGTAATGGTAAAGTCATAAAAAAAGTTGTGACTTAAAAGTAAATGTATACATTTTTATCTGCTTTCTTTAAGTTGCATGTACTGAAAGCTGATTGTTAGGAGATTTTTATTTTCTCAGGTATCTTTTTTTTTTTTCCTAAGACCACTAGGATAAAGATTACATTTAAATGCATAATGTTTGAATCATTAATCCAATAGAATAATAAGTATATGAATTGAAATGGGATATTTCAATATTTTAGCTATGACACTCAGCAGAGTGGGGTAAAATGGGTTGCAGAAATGCAATTTTAAGTCTGACAAAAATGAGGATGCAAAGAATATGAATGCACATTTTTCACAATGCAAACAATCTAAACATTTGTGAACTAATTTCTAACAATTCTAAACTACTAAATGACAAATCCAAGTATCTGAAGTGTGTTTTAAAGCAGATGCACACACATACACATTTTATTTTATTTTGCTCCTAGTTGAACAACGTTTCATTTTTGAGCAAACATTTCAATAACAGCTGAAAAAAATCTATACTCGAAATAAAACTGGAATCAAACTTTTCCTAAGCTTTTATTTAGTCGGGACAGTAAATTAAAAATAGGTCTTCACCTATTCATTAATCTATTACATCCTAATCTACCAGATTTGGGACATCACTATTGGAATATAAAGCTTGCAACTATCAATGACAAAAATGCTAAACAAAAGTTCTTAAAGAAATGCGAGAACCCTGAAGATGCCCTATACAGTCTGTGCAATTTATGAAATTGGACGCTTTTGCCCCCTGGTAATCCTTTAAGTCCAAAATCCTAACATTTTTTTAATCCTTTAAGTCTAGTTATATAAAATGATTGGAAGGCTGGGTTTGAGACATTGATGGTGTTTATCAAAAAATGTATCTATTTAATGAAGATGGTCAGCAATATTTTTAGTTTTTAAATGTCCTTTTTATTATTGCTGCAAAGTCAACTGACTGCATTGCAGTTACAAATGTGCACCACAAGAGGGTGCTGTAGGGTCATAAAAACAAGAGTTGTTCCTGTTTATTTTCTGCTAATGTGCTTTTAAAATCTGTGTTTTTCTTAAATGGATAAGAAGAAAGTCAACAAATGTTCATTTTTTAACTGATGGTGTTTCTGTTTCTTGTCCCCTGCAGGCGATGTGTTCAGCTGTGGTCCAGGTGTACACAGGTGATAGGAATGGCAGCTGGAACAAGAGATGCTGCGGGGTGGCCTGTCTGGTCAAAGACAACCCCCAGCGTTCGTACTTCATCAGAGTCTTTGACATCAAGGTAGCTTCAAGTTAACATGCACTTTGCCTTATAAGCACATTTTCTAGTAAATATGCTCTAAAATGTTCTGGCATATTTATGTTCTAGCTATGATAAAACCGATTTAATGTACATTTTTGTTATTTTAAATAAATAGAAAAAAACGAATCAGATAATTTTACATTAGAAGCTTTTGAAACTGTTGTTGCATAAAATTATGTTGTTTATGTTTATCAATAAACATGTTTGTCTCGTTTGTTTCTTGGTGACAGGATGGCAGAATGATGTTTGAACAGGAATTATACCAAGACTTCAAGTTACAGAACCCCAGGAATTATTTCTCTACATTTGCTGGAGATGTAAGTTCTGCACCTTTCTGTTGACAAACACTTCACTTCTTTTCATAAAACTGCAGTTAAAGAAATCAAACTCTTTGTGGGTTTTAGACATTAAAACTAGTTTATTGATATCTTTCAAATGTCCTAAAATAAAAAGATTCATATGGCATTGAGAAAATGTTCTTTGCTAAATTTTAATATCATTTTATTATTATTTTATATATATTTTTACTTTTTATAGATAAAGAGGGCAGGGTTGATTGAAAAAAGTGAACATTTCCATTATGTTGTATTTCCTGGATGTGTTTTCTGACAGACATGTCAAGTGGGCTTAAACTTTGCCAGCGAGGAGGAAGCAAAGCGTTTCCGAACCACCGTGTCGGAGCTGATGGGAAGAAGACAGAGGAGAACTGGTACCTTCTCTTTTTAATCAGCTTCGATCTCCAAACCTTACAGCTAAAATTACAAAAAAAAAAATGACAAGATTTACACGTTTTTTATCGTTATATTGAGAAAAATCTATTTGACATCTAGTGAGTAAATTGATTTTTAACAAGTAATAGAAACAAATACTTTAACAAGTTGACTGTAAATCTAGCTGCTGATTCCAGAAGATAGATCCGGCTGGATTAGAACTGTACTGCTAATCTAAATCCACCTTTTTTTTTTTTTTTTTTATTTAGGTCAACTTATTTCAAATACATTAGGAGTACAAAACAAAATCGTAAACTTGTCATTTTTTAACTGTTATTGAGCACAGAACTGGGCAAAAAAAAAAACAACACTGATAAAAGGGCATGAGATGCAGCCCTTTTATTTAAACCTTATTACAACTATGATGCAGAAATACTGTGGGGCTCAAAAGTATTTTTTTTCAGTCACTGATTCTGCAAGTTCTACCAGTTGTGACCGGTGATGAACATAATTTACAGAATCTGTAACTGACAAACACCAGTAC
>BSAI01000030.1:3172128-3227789 GCA_036245035.1 Adrianichthys oophorus
TTCATGGTTGAAACGACCAACCTTCTTTATACCTTCATGCTTTGAAATTTCTTTCACCTTCTAGATTGATCATTTCTCCTCCAAACCCTTTTGAATTTAACACATTAACCTCATTTCTGTTTACCTTTCAAATACTAGACAAACGAGCCCAATGGGACCTTAAGTAATTCATGTTTGCGTCCACCTCTCTGAGTATCCTTTAATTACCAGACTGTGCTTTTTCAACACCACTTTTCTAACTTTTCATGTTTTATTCATTAAGGGCAATCAGTGAAAGTTTCTCCCTAAGTCCACTTACGGAACTTTATTCTGAAATCCTCCAATCTGTGCTGCTTCTGCACACTCCCGCCGACTCCTGCGCCAAAAACTCAAATGATCCTCCTCCTCTCTTAATGCTAACACCAATTAACACAACCTCCTGCTCAGTGACGGATTGTAATGATATAATTTGTGTTTTCACAGAGAAGAGACGTGGCCCTGCAGATGGTATGTTTTGTTTAGTTTTTGTATGTTTTATTTTTAAAAGTCAACTAACTCTGACAAAGGACGGCATTGGGGTTGATTCCTTTTGTCACTGAAAACTTTCAACTTGTCAATACCTTGAAATGCCTTAAATTGGTTACCACCACCAACCAGAGACACGAAATTCATTCGCTGGTCGATTTTAGACCCAATAAGATAAAAAGTGATTTCACATCTCTGAAACAAATGTCCATTGAGTCCAGGAGTAAACACGCAGGAAACTAAAAATGTAAAGGATACATCTTAAGTCCTAGAGGAAAACATAAAAAAAACCCACATCTGGTTTATAGGTTGAACTCCAGTCTTTAAATGAAATGTGGTCATGTGAATCCGAACGCTTAAACAACCTGTGTAGAAGTTTGTTCCCCCGCCAATCAATGACCGAAGACTCCAAAAAACGTCAGGGTTTTCTGTGATCTTCACCAGATATGGATTTATGTGAACTAAGAGATGTTCTTTTTGAGAAGTCTTATATCTCCTGATTTCGATTACTTCGTCTTTAGCCTTGAAGAATAATCCTGATGCTGTTTTTAATCTGCTTGGTCAGATGATCCATCAACACATCATCTCACGGGGCTATTTGCTATTATAAACCACTGTCGGTTTGAGTTTTTTCTTGTGGGATACTTATTTGATTGTGCTTATTATTTTTCAAACCACAAAAGATTCAGTGACTCTAAACTAAAGACAAAACATTTGATCAGGTATTGATGAAGATAATTCATACATGGTTTTTGAATGTCTCTACAGATGCACAGATGAGAAAACAGACTTTGGATTTAGGTTATATTTTTCTACTAAAAGCTGAATGGAAAAGTTGTAATGCACTGTGCATTAATAATATCTTGGAAAGAGCTCTGCTCTTTAGGATGAAGTCGTGCTGCTCAGTTTCAGCTCAGGATCTTTCGTGTGCATCAGTGGACTTGTTTCTGTCATGTGTCAGAGGTTGAAGTTTTATTGGCCACCGTGAAATTTTAAATTTGGAATGTCACACAAATGCTCACAAGTCCAACTTCAATGTTTGGATCTATGGTTTCAAGTTCATGTCAACTCTCAAGTCTTTGATCCAACTCAGAGTCAAGTTTTTAACTGTCCTAAGTTTAAGAAACTAAAGATTTTTTTGTTAGTTTGTTTTCACAAATGTCATTATACCCCTTAGAAACACCTGAAACAACTGACAGATCCTAACCAATCAAACAACTAAACTATTTAGGAATCATATTTTTCATACTTAACGAAAACATTCCTGGGGTCAAAAGACAAATGAGTCTTATTTACAGTCTGAAGTGGTTGAGGTCAGGTCTGAAATTCTTAGTCGAGTCTCGTGTCAAGTCAGAAGTCTTTAAGGGTCAGTCTAAAATCCTTCTGGTCAAGTCTGAGGTTCTTGAGGTTGAGTATCTTGTCAAGTCCTATCTACTTAAGGTCGAGTCTGAAGTTCTTGGGGTTTAATCTTGAGTTGTGTCTTGAAACCACTTGAGATCAAGTCACTTGTCAAATCTGATGTCCCCACCTGTGCTAGTCAACTGTGACACAAGTCCCCATCATTACCATGTCATTTAGTGATGTCACTTTAGGCTACGTCCTGATCCAAGGTCGACAGTTTTAGAACTACAGTCGGCTCTTTCAAGGACTTAACTGGAAATGAAAATGAAAAGTTGCTGAAGGTCACTGATGTGATCACATGACAAATGTTCCAGCTTCTCTCTTGATGCGTCATCACAGGGTTTCAGTTTGTAAAAGAAAGCGTCTCCGTGTTTCTCTTTAGCTCTTAATCCCCCGTCATTTGTCGTCTTTTGCTCCGCCTTTTTCACCTGCTGCCCTTTCCAGTTCCTCCTGTCCTCATTTGCCCTCCACTCTTCATTTCATCCATCCCAGCTCTGCTTTTCTTGCTCTTTGTTTCAATCACTGATTCATCATTTTTCTCTAACCTCCTAGATTAGTGTGGGATTATGCCAGGGAGGGATTTTAATGGTTGTATAAAGGCCAGCGCTAAATCCCAACTGATTTTCTGGGATTAGATGCGTTTGTGTGTTTTGTAGGGAAGAGCCAGAGGGGATTGTGGGTGGAGAAGTGATCATTGCTCACCAACCGCAGTATTTCAAGTTGAACCAGAAAGGAGGATGGATGTCCTTTGTCCTCTCTTGATCAATGTTGGTTCTTGGGATGATGCTGAATGTCTGCATGTTTAGGAGGGACTTTTTGATGATTTTGAAGGTTTCCAGAAGATTGGTTTGACTTTTTAAAGACGCTTCCATCGGAATTAAGGGGATTTCCCAATGAGCTTTATAATAATCGAAGGATAAAATCATAGTTGGAGGTGGTTTGTTCTTTTAAATGGATTTGTATGGAATTCTAACCGTCTTCGCCATGCCGAGCCTTCAGCTACAATGATGTTCTGCACCACCTTTCTTTCCAACCCCTCTGAGGAACTCAATTGCGACGGTGGAGGAGCGGCAGCCGCTGCCGTGGGAGGTGGCGGTCTGGGCCCGTGTTGCCTGTCCTCCCTGCACTGCCTGGTTCTCCCCCAGGATGAACTGTACCCACCCCTCTCAGACCCTGCCGCTCGCCTCTCCCTTTGCACAGAGGAGCGAGCTTGCAGCTTTGTTGGTAAAATGCTTTTAGACGTCAACCTGAGCCCCTGCAGATCAGGAGGGGGCGGGTGCATTTGGGACAGGGTGAGAAGGCAACGCAGCCGCTCAGCATCACCTAGCCAAAACTCCCAAAGTCGCTCTAGAGAGAGTTCAAGAGGTATGTGAGACAAAAACAAAAGAACAGGTTTGTTTCACAAGTTAGTTGAGACAATTGTTATGAAACGTGCAAGAAAAAGCATGATCAACCTATAAAAGCAAAACAAAACCATCTGTGAGCTATGCTGAATGTTTACAACAACCCGATTATTCTGGTGGGCTGTTCCTCTATCAGTGTAAACTCCCATTTTGTCTTGAGGATGTTGTGTATGGTATGTTTTTTTTTTTTTTTTTTTTTTTTTCCTGACTCATCACAGTGTGCATCTAAGTCCATTTCAGTTACATAAGAAGATCCACTCCTCTACACTGTTGCGTAACTAGAAAAGACTTGTTCTGCGTCACGTTAAAACTGTAAAAACATCGTGGATGAAGTTTCATCTTCAGATAGAAACTAATTTAGGTGCAAAATGAGATGATGAAATGCTTCCTCAGGTGATGCATGGTCATCAAGCTACGCCTTTCATAGATTTTTCTTGTGTCTTTGATACATCTGAGTCTTATCTTTCAATCTGTTTTGGACATTCTGCAGGACCCGCGTTGCCCATGGCGACCGTTGACATAAAAAACCCAGAGATCGACAAGGAACATCGCAATTCCAACTTCAAACAGATCAACATCAACGCCTCTTTTCCCAGGAGGGAGAAGAAGACCAAAGGAGGGGGGAAAAAGAAAAAACTGACCAAAGCAGACATCGGCACACCCAGCAACTTCCAGTGAGTTTTCAGAGAAGGGGCCTGGAAAAACCTTCATCTAATAAAAACTTGCCTCACTAAGCTCGTGTCCACCTGCATAAAACATTTACTTGGTGTAAAAAAAAAAAAAGTTACTTTGAAAAATAAAATCTCTGCAAACTGATGGATTTAAAAAAGGATCTCCTTCCTTGTAATAATTGTAGTTATTGTGCAGTGTAGTCACATCTGACCAAATGGTGTAGTTTTGATGTTGCTCGCTCTGATGTCAGGCTGACATGTTCAGATCCCATCAGATGAACAGACAGCAGTTCTGTCAGATTATTGTGACATGCCGGCAGTTCACTAGCGGTCAGTTGTTTTCTCTTCCTGATTAGTGTCACGCATCAGGTTTACAGGACACTGTTTTTCTGGAGTGTTTTCTGCCATTCTGACTTCTCTTTCACATCTTTTTTTCTCTTTTTTTTTCCAGACATCTGGGTCATGTGGGATGGGATCCAAACACAGGCTTTGATGTAAGCAGCCTTCATGTTGATCTCTGCATCTCTGCACTAATCAAAATGTGGCATCGGGTCTGAAAGCAGAGCTTGTATGTCTGACAGTCGTGCCACTCCCTTTTTTTTTATTTTTCCAACAAGAGATCATTAAAGATCCAATCTGAACTTCAGAAATTTGACGCAAATCTTTCTGGTGAAGCTACGGAGAGCGTCTTCGTGAGGAATTCCTCCACGTAACTCGTGGTCTCATTCCACACTCAGTCCACTAGGTGGCAGCATATACAGCTATTGTTTGAGTGCCGATTTGGAGTTGTCTTTATGATTACTAAAAATAAATGCCTTTTTTTAAAAAAGCGAATAACCCAGAACGATTTTTATTTCTTCTTTTTTGAATGGACAAGAAAATAAGGAACTAAAAGCTCCAAATTCACACTAATCCAGAGTTTATCCTAAATATGTCCAGATCAGATAAAAATAAGTCTCCTGTTTGGAACTTTCTTCCTCCAGTTGAACAACCTGGACCCTGAGCTGAAGAGTTTGTTTGATATGTGTGGCATCTCTGAGACTGACCTGAAGGATAAGGAGACCTCCAAGCAGATTTATGACATCATCGAGAAGAGCGGGGGCGTGGAAGCCGTGAAAAACGAGCTACGAAGACAAGGTAAGGAAAGCAGAGGCTGTGCTCACTGATGACATGAAAAAAAAAGACTGAATTATTCAAGTCTGCAGGAAACTATCCGTGTGTTTGATGGGTTTGTCATTTCAAGACAGTCTAACATGGTGGTGGTTTTATCCTCAGGTCCACCCCGGTTGAGTGGTAGGTTCCTGTGCATGACCTGCTGCCATTCTTTAGACTCTGCATGCAGGACTCTGACCAAACTCAGCCTGTAAAAAGCCTTTGGCAGCCCTCAGTGTGTTTTAACCTTTTGCTGTTTTGCACATCTGAACTGGATGTTCTCTGATTCACTCCAGGGCTTTTTCTGAAATAACCTCCTGGGATACGTTTAATGCCGTGTTGTGTCTTTAAACTCTGCTTTGCTGTGTATCTTTACTTATCTTTAATTTTGTAAGCCTTTTTTTTAAAGTCCCAAGCTGAATTTCAGAGCATGTGTTTAGTTTAATTCTTGGTGCACATAAGTTTCATTTAATGAAGTTTAGCATCAAACCAAGCTTGCGGAGGTTTCTGAAAGTTTTACCTATGAACTCCAGGAGGGAAGGCTCCCCCTTGTGGCTTTATCTTGTACTGCATGGCATAAGCAAAGTTTAAAGAAATGACCAATTTTTTTGTAGAATTGTATTATTCTTTCTGAAAAATTGGTTCTCCCTTCCCCCAAAACACCGTTTTATTTTTATTTCGTACATTTGTTTCATTTCAGTTTCAATTTATTTTTTTCTGCAGCTCCTCCCCCACCACCTCCCTCCAGAGGCGGCCCCCCTCCTCCACCCCCCCATCACATTAGCTCAGGCCCTCCACCCCCTCCTCCTCCCTCCCGTGGGGGTCGAGGCGCCCCACCGCCACCTCCCCCCTCCAGAGCTCCGGTTTCTGCACCACCTCCCCCCCCTCCATCCAGAGGAGGAGGCATGCTCGCTCCACCTCCGCCCCCGCCCAGCCGGAGCTTGCAACCGCCTCCCCCTCCGCCAGCCCACGCCTCCATGCCCCCCACCCCTCCGCCACCCCCTCCGCCTCCCTCTTCATCCTCAACATCACCCAGCAGTGGCGGGCCTCCTCCGCCTCCCCCTCCCCCACCTCCGGGTCCTCCGCCGGTCGGCCCTCCACTGCCCACTTTGGACGCTAACGGGGGAGATAAGTCGGCACTGCTGAGCCAGATCAGAGAAGGAGCCCATTTGAAGAAAGTGGACCAGAAAGAGAGGCCGGTGTCCAGTACCGGCAGAGACGCGCTTCTGGACCAAATCCGACAAGGGATCCAACTGAAACCCGTAAGTGTTCTGATTCTTCAGAATACAAGTCCGAAAGTCCTCACTACTCTGACTGGACTGTGTACTCATCATTGTTACAGAGGGAAGAAACCACCGACTCTGCACCGGCCCCCTCCACCCCTTCAGCAGGCATCGTTGGAGCTCTGATGGAAGTGATTCAAAGGAGGAAGGCCATTCATTCCTCAGGTAACAGCACTTCATATGAAAACAGTCTATAGACTGATGTGACTGAAAGATCCTCTCTGAAAATGGTCTTTTTAACATCTTCTTTTGGCATTTTTCTTATGTTGGCCAAGATTTAGTAAGCAAATTAAGCTTAAAATTGCATTCATGAGAGTATTTTTTTTAAATTGAAATGTATGGCAATCAGGAGTAGACAAAAATGATGTCATTTGATAAAGAGCTTATTTGTGACATTGAATATATGCTGGGCTGGCCACAAGCTCCCTGCTCCGCTCTGCTCTGATGCTGGAAGACAACTAGATTCATTTTTCATTTTTGTCATCCGAGCTGCCATCTGGCTCAAAACTGTACAGCTGAATGGCTCTAGCATTGCATTTTTGTTGTGCCGGTAATGTCATGCTACGTTTACACCAGGCATAAAAAGAATGCTACCCAATGTGTCACTACCAAAACCAAGTCCCTGATCGGTCAAAGGTCAACTGGTTTAACTTTTAATGCATGTTCTATGTTCACTCTTTTGTAAAAACTTGTGAAATGATGTGTGAACGCGAGAAGCCTGGTCATTTGAACGCGTGTTACAGAGGGCGGTGTGAACGAAGCTTTAGGTTCCGGGTGTGTGGGGCTGTAAGCTAGCAGGAGAGCGTGTAAACAGAAACTATGTCCTAGAAAACAAGCCATGTTTTTTGGGTTTGGCTAAAAATGGCATGGGAACGATTTACAATAGATCAATAGATGGTCGGTGTGGAACTTGAATTGAAAAGTTACATTTTCTCAGAAAACATTGATCATCTGTGTTTTTCCTTGACTTTTAATGACCGTGAACCAAAAGCTAACTTCTTTTATTCATATTTTCCACAGATGAGGACGATGATGAAGATGACGAAGAGGACTCAGAGGAAGATGATGAATGGGATGACTAGCAATTTCCCCCCCCCCCAAACCTGGAATTATAGTGACACTAAAAAATCTGGTTTTGTCTGTTTTAAAGTGTAACGATTGATTTCAAGTTTCTAAATTTAAATGTCCTCACAGTTGCTGTACATTTTTGTTGCCTTTATGCTTTTTTTTATTCTTATTCTGTGCAATACCTCATTAATCTGTAAATGGCATTTTCACCTAAAGCTGATTTTTCATCTGTCAACTTGATTGCAACTCTGTTTAAAACGTTTCTTTTCTTCGCGTAACGGAACATGTTGTCCCCTGCTCCTCACATTGTTGATCAAGCATTCTTTCATATCTGCTGCTTGTCATCCCCCATCAGCTCTGTCACATATCCTCACAACAATGTGCAATTTTTGGACAAAAATCTGTCTAAGATTAGAGCTGAATGTCTTTTTTTTTTTTTTTTTTTCTTGTATATTTTGGTCAGTAACTAAGGAGGGCTTGCAAGATAGTTAGACCAGTTTTGACAAACCTTCGATCTATTGTATCATCAAGAGGGGGAAAAAAAAAAAAAGTACTATTTTCATACCCTACTGCTCCATAGCTTATTTTTTACACATTCAGAAACTCCTAGTTTAGTGTTCATATTTTCTTAAAATTAAGAAAACACTTTTTTTTTTTTTTTTAAATTAGTTCCATATGCTGTGGACTGTAAATTTGTTCCAGAGTTGTTGTCTTGTTATATTTTTGCACCGATTGTTTGACAGGAAAAATTCTGTCTAATTCATTATGGAATAAAAAAAAAAAAAAAAAAGAGTAAAATGTTTAATGATATGGAGAGAAATGCAGACATGAACCATGGCCATCACACTACAGTAAAGAAAGCAGCCCAGAGGTTGTTCGGCTCGCTAATAACCGTTTTTGTTCCGGTCATTGTCACACTACAGATTATGTTTGAGTTTGTGCTTTTTTTCTTTTGTCTTTTTTTGTTCGTTTTTTTGAAGTATTAATAAATGCCCGTTTGTTGTAACCAGCTCATTTATCATGTAAAGCTTACGGAATAAAGACATTTTAGTTTTACACACTTGATGCTTCTAATGGGTCTATAACATGATCCCAATCAGGGCACAAACAGCAGGTTTTTCTGCTGTTAACATGTACTTTAAAGAATATTAAATTATAAATAAAAAATCATTGGATCAAGCATTGAGAATGATTTGCTTTAAAAGTTATTAATTTTGCTTCTAAACACCTTACATATTGATACAAGTCACACTTTTGGCTTAAAAAAGGGCGCTCAATGATTTTTTTTTTTTTTAATTACTGTAGTTTTCTAAATGATTTACTCCTTTGAAGCTTTTCAGAGACTAGTTTTACTGCAGCACTTCCTGTACCATTGTATTAACTGAGTTGACGAGCAAGTTGCAAAACAAAACGGCAAAAAGTAACTGCTAGTTTGCTTTAAACATTCCATATCGACCCTTGTTTGCAGATTGTAGTCATTTTTGTTGTAATTTCTTAACATTGTTATGCTAAAATGGCAAAAATGAGAATAGTAAGAATTTCAAAATAAGATATTTCCACAAGTTCTAGATAAAACACACTTGTTTGCTCTTGTGGTTTAAGTCTGGGATGCAATAAAATAAACACTTTCTGGTCAAACCAGACCAGGTGAGGATATAAATGTTAATCATTTCACTAAAACAAATTGAGATTGACTTAAAAATTGTTTTTCCTTTGATATCAGTTCAGCCCAAAAGGAAACATCCCTAGAAATTAATAGTAAGAGTTCCTTTTTTTTTCCTTTTAGCAATTATCTTTTGGCAAAAGTTTGTTCTCTTGAAGGTTACTTTATAAGCATAGCAAGTATACGTGCAGACCATGTGTGTTTAGTGTTGGAAGTACACCGACTGAATACTTTTTCAGACTAAATCGGGACATTTACAGTTAACAAATAATATAAGAAGTAAGCTTCAAGTATGCCGTCTCACTATTGTGGTACACTTAGGTTGTGTTTAAATGCATTCACTACATAATACAATATAGCCTATTGCACACACATGCTGGTCACATGCTATTTCACATTTTCACAAATCAAATAAAGGTTTCACAAATCAGAAAATATTTTTAGTGTATTTTTTACTATCCAAAGTATAATTTAACCCAGGTTTGAGCAGTCTTGGATTTGTATATTTTGAACAGGACCTGTTCTTACGTGGTCAGTAGTTTGAAAAATACAGTTAAATGTACTTTCTTTAGTGCCCTCGCAAAAAGGAAGCTGTGAATCGAAAGCTAACTTCAGTTTCGTGGGGTGTTTTGGGGCTTCAAAATTCAGGAAAAGTAAATCTTCACTTCTCTGATTTTCTTTTACATTTCTATCAAAAACAGGATAAATTTCTGGCTGAAAAACAGTGGCCCAGAAGGGTCACAACACAACAGTTTAAATAGTTTAAATTCACAACACGCTACAATTTGTAACAACACGTAAAAAAAATTAACTCACAACACAAGAAAAAATCAATTCACAACCCAGAGGGGCTGCACGGTGGCGCAGTGGCGCAGTGGCTAGCGCTCCTGCCTCACAGCAAGAAGGTTCCCGGTTCAAGTCCTGGCTGGGGGACCTTTCTGTGTGGAGTTTGCATGTTCTCCCCGTGCATGCGTGGGTTTTCTCCGGGTACTCCGGCTTCCTCCCACCGTCCAAAAACATGCTTCACAGGTTTATTGGTTACTCTAAATTGTCCCTAGGTGTGAATGTGAGTGTGCATGGGTGTGTGATTGTGGCCCCTGCGACAGACTGGCGACCAGTCCAGGGGTGTACCCTGCCTTCGCCCATGAGTAGCCGGGTTAGGCTCCGGCAACCCCGTGACCCCGAAAGGGATAAAGCGGATTGGAAAATGAATGAATGAATGTGTTTGCATGATATCCAAGCCGTGACTGATCACCTGGTACAGGTGTGTTCAGCCAATTAGAAGATGCCAGAGCATGGTATGTTGGAAAACATGCAGGCCTGGAGTTGCCTATACCTGCTAAAAACGGCTATTTTTTTTTTCAGGTGACAACACAGAAAATTACCGTAGAACTTCATTTTACCACAATAGCGGTGCTTTAATGCCTGTAAGAATGTTGATGTTTTTGCTCATGCCTGAATAATGTGCTTAATACAGCCTCATTATCTGAGGGCACATTAGGACAGTGAGGCAGAGAAATCTGTAAACAGCTAAGCAGAGGATTACTACATTTACCACAACCACTTTATCCAGAAAGACATGCAGCTGCAAAAAGAAAGACTCAGCTTGTAGCCGTTCTGACTGCTTTTCATTCATAAAAGAAGATCTGCTTGATCCAAATGAGAAAAACTTTTGAAATTTTGGCAAAGTTGAATGAAAATCTCAGTTGGTTTTACTTCACAATTTGCAATGTCTAATGACAGAGACTTCGGGATGTTTATTTTTAGTTAACGTCCTTGTCAGCTGACCCAGTATCACAGTCATGAAGGGGATTAAAAGCAGATATGGCACTTTCCACAGCGCTCTAAAAAAAGCTACCAAGTGAAGCTTGAATGTCTTTACGTTTATTTTACTACAATTTGCTGAATGTTTCCAGTGAAATTTAAAGCTTGAAATCCGAACGTTTTTCAAGCGCTCATGAACATATCATCGTGCAACTCAAAACTTTATAAATGACAAATAAAACAAATTCTGGAACCAGAAGCGTCAACATTATTAACTTGTCTTGAATTTAGAAGAAAATGCATTAAGGAAATAATTTGGATGCATTGTTTTACAATTCCCTTCCTTTGAGTGTTTTCAAAGCATAAAACATCAAGGCTGTATAATGTGTGCTTTAGGAACTCTGAGGCTTGTTTCTAAAGCTGCTGTGATAGTACGCATACATCATTAAAGTAGAATAGCCTAAGAAACGTATGATTTTTGACCTTACAACCTGCCCTATGAAAAGTACTTTATTGCAAGTGCTTTTATTTTTGTATACAAGTCGTGGATCATTTTTTACTTCCTGTCTGCTTTGTTTGAAAGTTTCAAGTTTGTTAAGGATCTTGTAAAATTATTAGCCAGTTTTTAATTAAATGTAATTATGATTTTTAACTTTAACCTTATTCACCATATGTTGACTTAGAAAACTGAAGGCTTACTTTTATAAACTGCTTAAAGTAACATTTTCAAATCTTTTCCAATGTTGAGTCCTGGAACAGCTGCACTGTAAATATAGAAGATGAATTAAAAGGTCTTTCCAACACATACAAATGTCACCAAGACCTGGCTTAGGATGGTTTATGGTCGCTGGCATCTGTCAGTCTCCTCATCTTTCCTTTGGTTCTCTTCCTTCTCATTCCAATCGTCAAATACATCCCTCCAAATTAAAAGAATCAGTAAATCAATCTGTTTGGCAAAGCTGTTTTTCACTGGATCTGAGTGCAGCAGCATTGTTTTGTTTTGTTTTAATCTTGTAAAAAAAAAAAAAAAAGTAATTACTTCATTTCAAGGATGAATCTTTGAATCATCTGAAGGAAAACAAAAGTTTACATTTTGACCATCGTCGTCAGTTTAACTTCCCCAGAAAAAGGGACGCAGTCCCAGTTGTCTGGCAAAGAAACTAATCTCAACAGCAAGAACCTATATTTAGAAATTACCACGTATTTGAACCGCATACAAATGATTTTTTACAATGAAAACATTTTTGCAAAAAAACAAGAGTCAGTAAACATGAAAACAAAACAAAAAAAACTCAAAAAAGATACAAAAACAAACTAAATTTTCCTATGGTGTACATACAATTTAAAGAAATCATAGATAGAATTAAAAGTCACCAAACATCTCAGTGCAAGCTTCCAGTTTGTCTCCTTTTACTTTCCTTTTTTTAAGAATAAAATCCCCAACTTCTTCTCCTTTCTTTACTCTTGGTCATTCTATCATCATCATTGCAAAATTAACCTCTTTGATTTCTGTTACTTCAAGTGATTTGGAAGTTCTACCTGAAAAGAAAGAGGATTTATTGTTAGATGTAAACCAGTTGAGGAATGAGATAAAAAAAACAAACAAACAAAAATGTTTTTCATGCTGCACAACAGCAACCACAGTGTTTCCAGCTGCTCTGGTGTGCTAATGTGTCAAATCTGCCCTTATCAGAGCTCCAGGGGACAGCTTCTAAAAATATATGTACTGAGAGGCTGGAATTTAACAGCAAGACCGGGAGGACCCTGTTATCAAGGGCACAGATGAGTTTCCATAACAGCATAATGAGCTGAGGAGGTCTCTGCAGCATCAAATTGAGTTTAAAAAATCCGGTAAGGATAAATGAGCTAAAATCTCCTTTAAGTATGTTTTTAAAGATCTTATTTTATATTCTTTTTCATGAAAAGATGCAACTATAATCTGTATGTTTGCTGTCAGTTCTATGTCTGTGGCAGGGGCAGAGCTACAGGGGGGCAAAGGAGGGCAACTGCCCCTCTGGAAAAAACTTTGCCCCCGACTGGTCCTCCCAATTTTGGAGTTAATATTAGTTTGTTGACAAAAATTAAGAAATCATCAACACAAGCGCCTTTAAGCTTTGCAAAAATAACAAAAACACAATTATTTATGTTAACATTAATAACAATAATAAAACAGTTTGAAATACATATTTATGATTTTTTTAAATTGCATTTCCTCTTGGCTGCCCCCTCTCCTGGCCCCCCATATAAAATATTCTAGCTCCGCCTCTGGTCTGTGGGCATCCTTCTGCCTGCATCCCTCCATCCAGAGACAGAACATATCCTATGCTATCATCCACAGGGATGACTCATGACTATATGTCATCCTCATCTAAATCAAAGTCTCACATTTGCCTTCAGAGAGCGTCTGCAGCCTGAAGTCCTTCTTCTTTCTCTGAATCTGTTATCATCTTAAAAAACAAACAAACGCTTTGTTTATTTTTTTCATTTTTGAGGCCTCACCTGTCTCAGGCTGCGGATGCTGCTGGTGCGGATGGACTCCATCAGTTGGTCGTGAGCTGACCTCATGGGCGTGGATGGCCTGCTGCCATCCCCCTCCCTCCTGTCGGCTGACACGGGCCGCAGGGCGTTCTTCAGCTCCCTCAGGATGCTGCTCGTCTCCTCTTTCTCGCGCCCCTTCCCCTTTTTGCCTTTCTTCCCTTTCCCTTTGGCGGCCTTGTTGCTGCCCGCCTCATGTGCCCTGATGACCTCTGCAATCATCCTCGTGGGCTTCTTCTTCTTCTTCACCTCCTGCTGAGGCGCAGGGGGAGGTGGTGGAGGAGGGGGAGGTGGTGGAGGAGGAGGACGAGGTGCAGGGGGGGTCCGCTTTGTGACCTGGCTGCTTCGGGGCAATTTGGGCGAAGACCAAGGGGAGCCCCTGGGTGAGCCGTGAGGCGATGAACATGGTGTTTCTCTCTGTAGAAAAAGAGGGATTGATTTGTAATCCAAAGAAAATAAATAAAGTTTTAAGATAAAAAAAATACAGTTTTTCAGCTCAAAAATTACCTTAATTTAGCATCTACATGAAAGCAAAAACATAAGTGATTTTTTTTTACATAGCTGGAAATAAATTCAGGCATCAAGGGGTTGAAAAGTTACTATAAACCAGGAATTTTTTATCAAAAACTTCCTTAAAACTGGAATAAACCCTTATCAATGAGTTGGGAAACCCCAACAAGTAGGACAAAAAAAAAAAAAGTTAAATAGTTTTTATTATTTCAAAAAAAATTACCCAAGCAATTCTTCTTTTTAGACATTAAGAAATATGTTAGTTTAAAATAAGCTGTGAAAGAAGAAAACCAATCATTGGAATAAAAGTAGACTCAGTTTTTGACTTGGGATCAATGAATAACATATTAAAGAAAGAAAAGTTGCAAACCAGTGCGGAGGTTCGAGGGTTAACAGCTCCGTTTTGGACCCCCTGCTGATCCTGCTGCTGTTGCCGCTGCTCCTGCATCCTCTTCTGTCTCTGCCGGTCCTGGTTTCTGGTGAGGATCCCTGTCATGCTCATTCTGGGGCCAGGCAGGTTAAACTGGTAACCCAGTTTAATCAGGGTGTGGTTTTCCCTCAATATCTTCACCATCTCCATCTCCACCTGTGGACAGTTAGTTTGGTTGGTTTGATCCTGTCTGGAAGCAGAACACTGATTGGGAATGATACCAACCTGTCCTCCACACATGTGCCTCTGGTTGTGGAAGCGTAGCTCCGTTAAGGTGTAGTTCGCTGGAAGCGCTTGAACCAACGCCATCACGCCTTTCCCAGTCACATAGTTGGACTCTATGTTCAGGCTGGTGATGGAGGAGTTCTCCTTGAGCATCTTAGCTACAGCCAGAGCCACGTGGTCATCAGCTCGAGTGTTTGCAAGGCTGAAGACTCGAACGTTTGTGTTGGACCTGAGAGCTTCAGTGAATCGGATCAGAGTTTCCTGAAAGAAAAATCAAATGATGGAGTGAATCTCTAAACAAACACAGCTTAAGAAGGAGGCTGTTTTAAAATATGGTTATCTTATCCTTCTCATGACGTCAGATCATCCCTGAAGAAACTGTGATCAGAAGAGTTTGTCATTTGGACAAAAAATCCCAAACTCCATCCTTACCACTGACAACACTCAAAAACAAATCAAATACACGTGGACAGTAAAACATGTTTGTTGAGTCACTTTGTCTACTTCCAGTTACGAGGTAAGATCACAGCACATTTTACATTACAAAAACAACATGCCAGGAACCACTCTAATTCTAAGGTTAAAAAAATGCACGTACAATTTTTTTTATGAGCATTTATAGAAACAAACAAAATAGTACTTTACATTAAATCAATTTACAGGGAAAAAAACATACTTACCTCTATAATTTTTCATACTTTCATAGAAATATAGTAAATATTTTTGTCACCCGCCATGTTTCCATGCACTGTTCACCAGAAGTGAATAATAACAAAGTATTATAAATATATATTAATTAATTATTCCCCTATCCTCATCATTTATCTCACCATCAATGAAATACATTTATGGTGACAAAAAAACAGTGTTGTCACTCAGCTAAATTGTGCTTTTTGTTAGGATTCCTCATTTTTCTCTTTTTTTTTTAGCATTTCCCTAAAAATGCTTAATCAAATTAAATTAAATGAAATTAGAGCATTAAAAAATTATTGAATACTGCAATAAAAATTCCACAACAGATACATCAAACCCATTTCCATTATCAAGTCATTTAGTGATTAATGAACAAATGATCAACGATAATACAAGATGATGCCGTCTTCTTGACATTGTGATAACTCACAATCCTTAGTAGATTTTTTTTGCAGCGATGCACGCAGAGTATGTCACTTTAGATTAATTAAATAAAACTATTATTTAATAATAATTAATTGGATTTATTTATGCTTTTCCAGATGCTCAAAGCGCTTACAAAGTATATCCATTATTCATTCACACCTAATTCATACTTGGTGATGGTAAGCTAGTGGTGTAGCCACAGCTGCCCTGGGGAAGACTGACAGAGGCGTGGCTGCCAGTACATGTCAAACAGCCCCTCTGACCGTCACTGGTACATCAACACACAATCTCACACCAGTGGAATCACACACTGGAAGCAAGGAGGGTTAAGTGCCTTGCCCGAGGACACAACGACGGTTGGCTTGGGGGAGCGGGGATTGAACCACCAATCCTTTGATCATTGGCTGACCTGCTCTATCACCTGACCTATAGCCATTTAATTTAATTATTTATTGACTATGCTCACAAAACATTCACACATCATTTCAGTAAATATGAATATGAAAGATTATGTATGATCATTCTGAGGATAAGAGGCATAACTTGTCACATAATACGCAGATAATCGATCACTTCTCCCTCTAGTTTCAAGGAAACTAATTTTGATTTGATCATTTTCCTTTTAACATGAATGAGTTAGTTTCACTTTAGAAGCAAAACCAGCGAGTCTTCCTTAAAACTGAGTTGTATACGGTAAGACTTTTAATGGACTTCATTCATCATAATAGTGACGTCATCCATAGATAATGGCTTACTTCTGTCTCCAACCAAATGAAGTCAATTCAGTCGCCATGTTTTCGCAATATGGAAGCTGCCATGTTGGAGTCAGGCGATGTCATTAAGCAGTGATTGGTTCAGATTGGTCTGAATCATTGTGTTAATTGCAACTACTTTGGCCAATCAGCAGTGATCTTGTTTTTATCCCTACAATCCCTGCAAACTCTACATAAGGGATTGTAGATACACTTGCATTTGAGGAATGAATTTTTATGTCTGTAAAAGAAAAAAACTATCATACCACAACAAAACACAAGCTTTAAAGACCCACTCTGATGAAACTCATGTTTTAGCTTGTTTTAGCATGTTCTTGTAGCATTCTTTCTCATGATGGAGTATAGTAAGTATTACACACACACATATATATATATATAATACTTCCTATACTCCATATATATATATATATAATACTTTATATGTGTAATACTTCAATTACTTTTAAGATAGAAATTTACCATCAACAAAGAGTTGATGGGAAATTAGCCGAGTCTAACTTCAGCATCAACAGTCACAACTCACACTCACGCTTACAACTCAGAGGCACATTTCTAATGAGCTACTGCCACTCTGCAGAAAATACACTATATAACCAAAAGTATTGGCTCACCCGTCCAAATGATCAGAATCAGGTGTCATAATCACTTGTCCTGGCCACAGGTGTATAAAATCAAGCACTCAGGCATGCAGACTGTTGTCATATTTGTGAAAGAATGGGCCACTCTCAGGAGATCAGTGAATTGCAGCGTGGAACTGTCACAGGATGCCACCTGTGCAACAAACCAGTCGTGAAATGTCCTCGCTTCTAAATATTCCACTGTCAACCGTCAGCTCTATCAGAACAAAATGGAAGAGTTTGGGAACAACAGCAACTCAACCACAAAGTGATGGACCATGTAAACTAATGGAGAGGGGTCAGCGGATGTTGAAGAGTATAAATGCAAATGTTGCTGACTTTCTGCACAATCAATTGCTACAGAGCTCCAAACTTCATGTGACCTTCAGATTAGTCCAAGTACAGTACTCAGAGAGCTTCATAGGAATGGTCTCCAAGGCCAAGCAGCTGCATCCAAGCTACACATCACCAAGTGCAATGCAAAGCGTTGGATGCAGTGGTGTAAAGCACGCCGCCACTGGACTCTAGAGCCTAGGAGACGCCTTCTCTGGAGTAATGAATCATGCTTTCCCATCTGGCAATCTGATGGATGAGTCTGGATTTTTAAGGTTTCCAGATGAACGGTATACTTCAGAGTGCATTGTGCTGAGTGTGAAATTTGGTGGAGCAGGAATTGTGGTGTGGGCTTGTTTTTCAGAACTTTTGCTTGGCCCCTTTGTTCCAGTGAAAGGAACTCTGAATGTTTCAGGATACCAAAACATTCTGGACAATTCAAAAGATTAAAAGACCACAGGGAACACTTTTACAATAGAAAAAACTATATACTTGGAGTGGGACTTTAAAGGGCCTATATATCATGCTATTGTCGAGATTTTTAGTGTAAACTATATCCATTGGCTAAATAAAACAATGTATTACCTTTGGCACACTAAGAACTACTTATTCATTAAATATTGGTTATTTCTGTGAGCTCTTTTCCGACCTGGAAGTCAGACGACTCGTTCTCTGAGCACCACCTTTCAATCCCTTGTGGGTGCCACCCATTTCAAGACATCATCCTAGAGCTGGTGTTCTATAAATTTTCCTCCCTACGCTCACTGCACAGGCGCAGACCGACATCATAATTTTCAGTCTTAGCGGACAGCCCATAAATCTGCAACAATTCTCCAATGTTGTTGTTTCTACAGTTTTTTGTGACTTTAGGTTGCATTTAATTGTGTGCTTAATGCAATGCTAAACTTGTAAGCATTGCTCTGGACTTTTAGGCTAGCTCATTTGTTAACTTCTGGGACTTGTAAATTGTTTTCACACTGTCACTCTGTGGCAGATCTATGCCTACACAGTGCCTCTGTCAGCGCGGTGAAGGTATCAAGTTCCTCGCTCATGTTGTTAGGTTTGAAAGGGGGTGGAATGTGAATTAAACCTTGTCTGAGAAGTTCAATTCTAGCGTAAATTCATATTCTGCGCCGCACTCGTTCGGTACAAAAGACCTCACGGATTTTGAAATAAGCACAGATCTGCCTTGGATCTTCTGGATTACCTCCATACACACGTTTCTTACACTCTCCACCTGTATATGACAACATACTACATATACACTTGACCCGTGAAACTGTGCTGCTATACACACACAAACACACACACCCGTGAATCTGTCCCACCCAAAGACAGTCTAGACAGAGAACTGAGAACCGATAATTCCCTCCTCGTTCGTGTTCCAAATAGGAAGTACCCATTGGTCTCAGAAAGCCAAAGTCCCATATTACTCAATCATCATGTTTGTCAGAATAACCATTCTTGCTCTGGTACTTCTTTTTAACATGTTCTTGCTAAACCTATTTCATTCATTCATTCATTTTCCAATCCGCTTTATCCCTTTCGGGGTCACGGGGTTGCCGGAGCCTAACCCGGCTACTCATGGGCGAAGGCAGGGGACACCCCTGGACTGGTCGCCAGTCTGTCGCAGGGGCCACAATCACACACCCATGCACACTCACATTCACACCTAGCTAAACCTATTTATTTTTCATTATGAATTTTCTTTATTGCAAGTTATAAACTGACCAATCAGAGGACCCCCCACCTCGAAGTGTGAAACATTTGATTGACAGATTCTCCCAAGCCTGCCTGCAGTGGAAGGGGTGTGGCTTTCCAACAAGCTCACTCCTGATTACCGAGAGTGATTGTCGTAGAAATGATGACTCAGACCGACTCGGACCAATCACTGCTTACTAACATCGTCTGATTGCAAAATGGCGACGTCTGTACCGTGGAAATATCATTCATTTCGTTGGAACTGGAGGTAAGGTGTTTTCTATGGGTGATGTCACGGGCGTTCTGTCCATCACTTTAGCCTATATGTTAATGACCCCCCTGTGACACTGTTCTACTCTCCCTTGTTCTACTTATAATAAACTTACAAGTGGGTTTTGTGTGATGCAGGCCCTTTAAAGCATAATAAAGCGAATCCTTCTTCATGCATCTTTTTCTTGTTCAAAGTATAAGTCCTACAAATTTCATTCAAAGACAGATGCTAGAATCGGGCCTGGGCTTACTGGGCTTCTTCCTTTATGGTTACCAGAATCATCCATGAGGTTGTGAAAGCGCACAGATGAAGCCAGAGTACCTGTGAGATGTCGTCGATGTTGTTGAGGTTGATTTCTGTGAGTTCTACATCGTTGTTGAGGGCTCGCTGCAGGACGTCATCCACCACAGTTGGGTTTCCACTCGTGTTGGGGTCACCAGGCGGAGCGGGTGAGGCTGACTCCACCACTGCCGGCCTGACGGGCGGGAGTTTGATGACTGGTGCTCTCACAAACTCTGAATGCTTGATGGGTTCAGGCTTAACTTGCTCCTCCTCCTCCTCTTCGTCATCGTCTTCTGTTACAGGCTCTTCTTCCTCCTCAATATCTTCATCTTCCTCTGCACTGCTTTCCTCTTCATCCTCATTTGATTCAATGCCCTTTTTCTGCTCTTTCTCATTCTTATCATCTTTTTCCTCCTCCTCTTCACTGCTCCCTTGAGTCACAAACTCTTTTTCCTGTCCTTCATCCTGTAATTTAATAGAATTATTCCATCAGAATGTTGCTGTACTGAGACGTACCTGTTTTAAGAGAGAAGTCTTGAAGACAAATGATTTGCTTTGAAACTCATCTTCAAACAGCATCTTATCTGGCACATTCTTCAAACACCAAGCAAACTCAGTTAAGTGTCTCCACTGACCGGTTTGGGGCTTCCTCCCTCGAGCTCGTCTTCCAACAGTCTACGGGTTTCGTTTTCCCAGTATTTCATAAGGGCCTCCCTGCTGAAGGTGCCCGTTGGGGTTTTATCTGTCTGGTCTCTCTGTCGGAGTCCTATCGGTATGTTGGCATCCGGGTCAATGTCCACCAGCTCCTTCTCCAACTCAGCGAGCTCCTCTGGGCTGAGTGAAGCCAAGAGCTCATCCTCATCCACATCTTCATACTTACTCAACTCTCGACGATACCCAAAATAACTCATGCCCCAGTCCTGTTAAGCACAGGCCAGCTCTTTGAAAATGGAGAGTAGATTCCCCACAATAAAGCTGAATGTTCAGAGGATCCGAAGAAAGGTACAATCCACCAAGGGGTTCCTAAAAACGTGCTCACTCAAAGGTTCCGAGATCAATTGAAGAGCCCCGTCTCAAAGACTTATTAAGAACACTGATAAGAAACCACTCAAGCCTGAAGTAAATTTGTCTCGGCCGCTGAATTTATGGGAGACAGTCAGTGGGTGTGGGTCCTCTCCCTTCCAACCTCCACAGCTGCTGCTTAGGCCATAAGAGAGGGATCAGAGGGGAGCGTACCAGAGTGTGGGCCCCATGATGCAGCGTCTTTTTTTGGGAGGCGCAGCCCTGAGAGGCAGAGCCACAAAAAGCTTGTGAGCTCAGAGGCAGCGTAGGTTGTCAACATAGCAGTCTGTCACCTCCGCTCGAGTGGCTTTGTTCATGGCCAAAAAAGAGCAACTGGGCAGAACAGATATGTAGAACAAGACAAACACGGACCCTGTGTCACTGAAAACACGGTAGAGGAGGCATCTTCAGGAACATCGGGATGGGGGGAATGAAACAAATTTACCGAAAATTTGTCCTAATTTTTTTTTTACACAAGTTAATTTCAGACACACTCGCACAACTTTGCTTTCCTTGTCTCGCCTAATTTAGATTGATCAGTTTAATCAGGTCAAAGTTAAAGCGCAGTGAAGACTGAGTTTGTATCTTTTCAAAATAAAAGTCCCCCTGACTAGGTTTGTGTGGCCCACGCTACAAAATAGAAGCTCTCTGCAGTCACATACCTAATTGACTCACATGGTCAACCATTAACCTGCAACCCAACTGACAAACAGTATGTGCTGCTCAAAGGCTGCAGGATGAACTCTTTTTACCATTTCCACAGTCAGCACATCTCAAACCTAAACAAAATAAAAGCATAAAAAAGCTACATTGTTTTTCTTTGAGCTGTTTGAGGAAAATCTAACATTGTTCCCGCCTTAGAGTGTCTTCAGCTGAAGAGGTCAATCATCTATGGCAGGGCTGGCCAACCCTGGACTTCAAGAGCCACAACCCTACCTGTTTCCCAGCTCACCCTGAACAACTTGCTGCTGATTAGCTGAGTCAAGTGATTTCACATCCAGATTGAACACACCTGATATAGTTAGTCAGCATCAAGCAGTATAGGGAGAGCTGGAAAGCAGGCAGAGCTGTGGCTCTTGAGGACCAGGGTTGGCCAGCTCTGATCTAAGGTTTTGGAAACGTGTTGTTAAAAGCAAAAAGAAAAGAATCAAGGTCAGGACAGGCATCTGAAACCGGCATTGAAATTAAAAGTCTTGATTTTTTTATTTTACTTCACTGACAGTGAAAAAGTCTCTTGAGTTCCAGATGTTTTTCTTCAAAATTATTTCCTTGCACTTCAAATTGAGTGCAGAAAGTCTCCTGATTCTAGCAGATCTTAAGCTAAAGTGGCCAAAAAAAAAAAAGAAAAACTTAAGCTGCTGTGTGGAGAAAATGATGACAGCAAGAAATCAACAATAACAAAACAAAGCAGCACAGTAAACCTATTTAACATATTTACCAATGTGTTATTCCAATGATGCATTCACACCAGACGTGACACCATCCCTTGTGACGTGCGTAAAGTTTACTTCTGGACTCCTGCCCTAGAAGTCCTTGACACCCTGCTGTGGAGCAACCAGCAAAGTTTTTCTAGACTTCATTCGTTGCCAAATCATGGAAAACATGGACGATGTTGAGTGAGTAGCTTTATATGTTGCTCTACAGAGGCACCAGCAAGCACGTCGCCATGTCTGGGTTCACCAGATCATTTAGAGCAAGGGTTTTTCAAATCCAGGTGTCCTACATGTTTTCCAACCGACATGCCATTGAAGTTCCTTATTGACTAAACACACCTGATCCAGGTAAGCAACAGCATTTCTGAAAAACCAGCAGGAGTCCGGACCTCGAGGCCTGGATTTGGACACCCCTGATTTAGAGTATCTCTCCCAGTGCGGTGTATTTCCCTCCTGCAGCGGGAGCTGGGCTTGACGCCCGTTTTAAACATTATTTCCGTCTCTCTGTGGCTCAGTTTAAGCATTAACCTGAGAGGGGAAATATGATTAAACATAAAGTATATCATATATTTAAACATTTACATTTATTATTGTCTTGATGAAAAGGAGAAAAACATCATAAGGCCATGGAGCTGGAGCGATCACACCCAGTAGGACGACCCCGCTTGCCCTACCGGACCCTGGGCACGAGAACTGCCAGAACCTGGGTGGCAGAGTTGGCTATGCTGTCCACCAGGCAGCTGGGTAGGGTAGCGGGCTCGATCGCTTCAGCTCCATGGGCTCTGTGACAGGCTGGCGACCTGTCCAGGGTGTATCTCACTTTCACCTAACGGTAACCGGGACAGTCTCCGGCAACCCACGTCCCCAGCAGGTTAAGAAAATGGATAGAAGTTCAGGACAAAAATCCCTCCATCGAGCAGCCATATTAGATTTTTTTTCAACCCGACGATTGAATCATCAAATGTCCTGTGCCCAATGAGTCCTTGATTGGTTGAAGCCCCATCTGCTGCCCAAATGGCGCCCCGCCTCTCAAATTGCGCTGCTGCCGAACTGACGCATTGCGCCCGACGCTACATTTTCTGATGTTAAAATCTAATTTCTTACCAAAGAAAATAAACATGTCTGTGCATGTAGGTCTATAAAACACACATGTAACCTCTATAAAATTGATTTATTTGAAAAAAAAAACATGTAATGCTGCATAAATGAAGCATTTTTGATGCTTCCATCAGTTCTTTAGAATAACAATAGTTTTCAGACAAACTCAAAGTGCAATAACTTATACAGAGCAGCATAGGCTTGCTTATGCTTTCGTTCAAATGGCACAGAATACATTTAACTAAAGCTAATATAATTATTTGTAGCTCTTGGTGGCTGTTTGTCATGTGGATTACAATACACATGGGTCCTGCTGTCTGTAGGTTATGTAGCTTGTCACCCTGGGAGGGAAAGGAGCAGCAGCCATGACTTCTGGGTCATTCAGCATCCTGATGCTCATTTGACTCCTGACCACCAATCGACACAAGTGCTGAAGAGAGCGAGGGCTGCCTGAGGAGTGAGGGAAAAAGCTGAAAAATTGTCAAATATACTTGCATTTTTGCTTTTTGCTTTTTTTTTTTGGTCTGAATCTGTGTGTTTCCGGCTTTACTGAGTGTGGTGAAAATCTCCTCCCACTCTGGCGTCCGCTCCAGGACGCGTCTGAGGTTGAAGCAGATGCTGATTTGGCTGACATAGTCCAGAAGCATCTTCACAACGCTCCCCACCAGATGGGTCAGCCACGACACTGACACAAACTCACAAAACTGAAAGAGAAGATCGTTATTTAATAAAAGTCTCTTTTGATTCAAGAGTTTATTCGTATAAAGTGCCAGTTCTCGGTCGAGGTTGTCTCACAAGCGTTCACAAAAGTAAAAAAAATATCAACATAAAGCTTCAACCGGCTGCACGGTGGCGCAGTGGTTAGCGCTCCTGCCCCACAGCAAGAAGGTTCCCGGTTCAAGTCCTGGCTGGTGGACCTTTCTGTGTGGAGTTTGCATGTTCTCCCCGTGCATGCGTGGGTTTTCTCCGGGTACTCCGGCTTCCTCCCACCGTCCAAAAACATGCTTCATAGGTTCATTGGTTACTCTAAATTGTCCCTAGGTGTGAATGTGAGTGTGTATGGGTGTGTGATTGTGGCCCCTGCGACAGACTGGCGACCAGTCCAGGGGTGTGCCCTGCCTTCGCCCATGAGTAGCCGGGTTAGGCTCCGGCAACCCCGTGACCCCGAAAGGGATAAAGCGGATTGGAAAATGAATGAATGAATGAATGAATAAAGCTTCAACTATTACAAATGTTTAAAACCAATCCTGCCCAAAACCAAACCTTTTCTTTAATGATTTAATTTTCCATTCCAATGAAATATAGTATAAGCCTGATCATAATTCTGAAAACATATTATATACGTAAAAGAAAATCCCCAACCTAAATAATTTTATAGAAGCCAATTTAAAAAATATATTTGGCCTCTATAGAAAATTTCAAAAATAAATAATTGGAAACAATCAATATACGTAAAGTTTTTTTAAAATTCTTAATTCCAATTGGATGGATGCATGGATGGATGGATGGATGGATGGATGGATGGATCTCTATTTTAGTTCTCTGTTTTTATTTCAATGTTTTATGTTGTGTTAGTTATTCTGTTATGAGAAATTGTTAAACTGTTTTATTCTTTGATATGTTTGAGTAAAATATCTTCACATGTAAGTACACTTCAGTAGATCTTTTGTTCTGTACTTCATAAAGCAAAAAGAAAACTTACTGAGATGACACATGGTTGACTGTATATAGAGTAGACTTGGTTATGGAGGTCATTGTATTCACTATCCACTTCTTCACAATCCTTGTGACAACACTCAAAACACCTGGGGACAATATAATAAAAACATTAAACAAGTTAAAACTGATGAATGTTTTGAACAGTTGGTTGCTGTACGTGCTTGTGAGCATGATATCCGTGGTTGAGCAGCAGTCGCAGCATGGAAGGATCTCTGATGCAGTACTGCAGGGCGGTGGGGAACAATGTGTTGCTAATCACTCTAAAATAACAGTTGATCTCAGCACCACACGACAGCAGCAGCTGCACCAGATCATACCTGGACAGAAGGATTTGAGATGATTTCTGTGCAACCCTTCTGCATGTGAGCAGGGAGTAAAAAGAGGGCAAAACCCTGCGGCTCACCTCTCGGCACGTACAGCAACCAAAATACATTGCAGAGGGTCCAGGTCTGTTTTGGCTCCAGCTGCCAGCAGCATCTTTGAGCAGGTCACATCACCGTTGGAAACAGTAAAAAACAGAGAGGTCTTCCTGAGGTCCCCGTAGTTTTCTGTGGGATTTGGGGAAATATGTGGAATGGTCCTGGTCATTATGTTAATAGACTATAAACATGGACTAGAAACAATGTGATATTTTTACTGTCACCAGTAGAAAACTCTGACGAAAATTCTTTTATTTTTTGTCTATTTTTTTTATTTTGTTCCAAAAAAATTACTTAAAAATCACCAACAGTTTTAAGAAAAACTCTAATTTGAATATTAATGATCACTTAGAAGAGTTGTTCCAACACAGAAGGGACTAAAAACTGTTATAAGCCTGCGAGGACCCCCCTACTGAAGAATATTAATCCATCCAAAGCAAAACAAAGAACAAAAAACTAATTAGAAGTTAATTATTGATGTAAACATAAAGAAGAAAACCATCCAGAAATGTAATAACAGTGCCCTATTTGCTAACACGTGATGCACTCCAGATCGTGTCCTATTAGTGAGGGATCCTTCTGTACAATATCAATAAATTGTGGTTAAGTTTCCACACAACCGTATTTAACAACCGTATTTTTCAGAGTGTAAGTTGCATTTTTTTTTTTTGGCATAGTTTGGCCAAGAGAGCAACTTATACTCAGGTGCGACTTCTGTGTGATTTCTTAAAGATAAAAAGCCACGACCACTAGAGGGTGCTGTAGGTGTGTGTGTATCAGTATTTGTTACTGACAGAAACGCAGAAAAAGAAGTGCCGCTCAGTCTTAAGAAACTGATGCACTGGACAAGAACACACTAAACACGGATTCTTTTTGCCCACGGATTCACACGGGACAAGCAGGGAGGGGCTTCTTTTTCAACAGTTTCCTAGCCCACCTACACTTGGAGGAGGCTTGGTCTGAAATCCAGTGAATCTTGCTCCACACTTTTTCTTTCACAGCTCTATTCTGATATATAAAGACACGACGTCACGTAAATCCAGCCGGGCAAAAACCACAATTACTAATTTCTCCCCCATGATCAATTTTTAAACGCTTGGCGCTTCTGTGAACAAAAAGGGACGCTATCCATGTGTCACCACCAAACCTGAGGCCCGGATTGGTCAACGTTCAACCTGGGTCTAACTTGCAACGTGCGTTCCCATTTTTTGTTAGATCAGGTGAACATTTTTAAAAGATAGAAAGTGGAAATAAACAGTGAAAAGAATTTCACTTGTTGCTTTGTGTGTGATATAGATAGATTTGTGAATGAACACAAGGATCCCATCTCTGTTGAAAACACATTTGAAAATGTTTGTAATATTTTGAAAATTCCCAAATTTAATGTAGGTGAGAAAGTTATTCTTCCAAATGTGCTTTTTTGAGCTTCTCCTCTCCCTATAATTACTAAAAAGTCACTTTAAAAGATGGATAGAGCACAATTTTTGGTTCCTAGAATCAAACTGATCAAGCCTTTGCTTATCAAACAGTTTTGAAGACATAGTAGCCTGATACTGGCTGTGAAGAGGATCGAAAGGACAAAATTTAACTAGAGTTTGAGGAAGTCCAGCTGGTTTGTATCTTTTAACTCTGAAACCTTTGTTTTCCTGGCTACATCACATGCAAAATGATGAGCCCAAACACGACAGAACAGGTTTCTCAGCAAAATACTGCAACTCTAAAAGTTTGATTGAAGCATTGAAAATTTCTCCTTACAGATCCAACAACCTTAAATTCATTTCAAGCCCTACCAGAGATGTGCGCGTCCAGCAGGGCGTTGACATTATAACCTTTCTGAATTAGCAGCTCCAGACATTCAGCCTGACCTCCGTCAGCTGCAGAGTGGACTGGGCTCTGGCCTGAAAGACGGATTGCTCTCTGAGTGGTGATGGGGATGAGAGTCCTCAGGGCTCTGAAGAGAAAGAGGGAGTGGGAGAAAAACAGGAAGAAGATGAATGACAGAGATGGTGCAAAACACAAAACAGGACACGGGGGGCGATGCTCATTAGACTGCGGTTTGAGCCACATTCTCATTTAGAGGCTGAAAACTACGGATCAGATAGAGGAGTCTTTGTGGAGACAGTTTCAGAGAAAACATTGCAAGATGTTGAGATTGGTCCATGTTTTTCCTCAAGCGCTTGCTCAATTTTGGATGAAGAAAAGGAAAGGAAAGAATTTTAATTTGTCTGGGGTCATTTTTGTTCCCTGGGAACTACATTAGTCTATTAAAATTAAGATGTTACGACCCGAGAATGCAGCTTTATATAGTTCATCAGCGTGCTGCTGTGTGATCCTGTCAGAGGAAGGTTGCGTTTTAGCTCACAGTATGTGTCCTTCATATGCAGCTCTGTGGATGGGCAGTTGACAGGCGTAGCTTGCCACATTGGGGTTAGCTCCATGGAGCAAAAGCAGCTTTATGCAGTCCAGGTTCCCTGATCCAGATGCATCATAAAGGACAGTGTCCCCGTTGCTGGCCTGGGCATTTACATCACCGCCTAGAAGGACATAGAAAGCATTACATAGTTTCAAATTATCTGCCCACAAGAGGGGTGGATACAACTCTTTTGGTGTTTACCATGCTGTATGAGTATATCTAAAGCGTCTGTTTTCCCGTGCTCTGCTGCTATTCCAAGCGGTGTGACGCCGTGGCCGTCTCTGGCTGAAACGTTGGCTCCATGTCGAAGCAGCAGCATCAAAACACGAGGACAGCCCATCTGGTTTTTAAAGCAATTCAAGTTGCTGACCTTCAGCCAAAGCGAAGGTGAGACCGTCACACACGCCGCACTCTTCTCTCACCTTTGCAGCTTCATGGATGGCTCTCCACTTAGTGAGACACACCTGCTCCACAAAGGCCCCACCCATAATGAGAGTGTGAACCATCTCGTACGACTGCTGCTTCACCGCTACAACGCACAGACATAAAATTAGGAAACACGATAAAAAATGTAAAACAAGTAAGAATTCAATTCAAGTTCAGTTATGTAGTTACAGTCATGACAGCATTTGCTGAAAAATAAAACACCTGAATTTGTTTTAGTTTGTTTTTGCTCAATACATTCTTTAGAGTAAAGATGTAAGGTGGACAAATTTGCCTGGAAAAACAGCTGAGGATGAAAATGCTTGTTACAAGCAGTATTGAGTTGAAAATTGTCTGGTATTGATGCTCTTCTGGAGATCATTTTTGATTTATAGCTTCACCTTTTCCCTTTATTATAAGACGTAATCTCCCATTTAGTGCTGTCGGCTGTTTTAGTCAATGTAGTCTGTCTGCACTAAAATTGCTTCGTCTTTTTGGTTCATTTCTGCTCTTTGTTTCGCCTGATGGTCTGTCAGATTTTCACAAAAATGCACTCGTTTGTGAACTGACACCTTTGTTTTCAGGTGAACTAGTGTTTGTTTGATAGATCAGATTTCATTTCTGCCTAAACAAATGGGCTGTAAAGGCTTCGGTCACATATTCTAAAGTGCCGCACCGAGGCGACCTAAATGCAATGTTTTCAGCAAATTCGGCAGGTGGCTGTGTGGCGGCATTTGTAATCAGTCGCTTTTTTACACACCGCACAGCGATCGCGGGGATTTTAAGAAAAAGGTACAAATTTTAAAGCAAACGGACAAATTTTCTCTAAAAGTTGGCAGCGGTCAGTGGCCACCCGGGCATATTTACGGTTGGTCCAGTGATAGGCAGGGATGAGACTATTACGAAATCGTGTGACAGTTGAGCGGCCACAGGTCGGTGGCAGCCGGAATCGCCGGCGGGCAGCAGCTCTGATTGGACGATGGGCCATTCTGCACACCTTACAGCCGCCTGACTGTCACCATCTACATTTCATGGCCACGCCAACGATTTTAGAAAAAATCGGACAGCAGCACGAAATTTTGAAGATTCTGCCGATGATTCACCGTCGCGCTTTGGAAGTTGTATTTGTGAGCCTAACGTAAACGAAAACAAACACTGGAGTGAACCAAACAGCTTAGTGTGTCTTTGAAGGACGTGCTAATGTTGGACGTATATTTAAAGACCCACTCCAATGCAAAGCGTGTTTTTAATGTTTTTAGCAGGTTTGTGTGGAATTTCCTCATGATGGAGGAAATATTTAAAGAATTTTTGGCTTAAAATGGCTTTTTTTTGTATTTTTTTAATTCAAATTGTCGTGAATTAGGAGCAGACGAAAAAATGCTGTTGGAAAAAGCTTGTACGTGTCACGTAGAAGCCACAAGCTCCCTGCTCTGCTCCATTCTGATGCATCCTCCTGCAGAAACATAGATCCATGGACGTCTTCATTTTCCTCGTCCGAGCCGGCATCTGGCTCAAAACAATATTTCTCGCCACTTTTGTTGCACAGCTGATGTTTGCACAGGGTTGTGAGGGGGCTGTAAGCTAACGGAAAAGTGAGTTAATTGATTGATGATGGAAAGTGGGGGCAGGCTTGAACTCCTGCTGCTCTGCAGAAACTTTGTCATAGAAAGCAACATTCTTTTTCTGTTTTTGGCTAAATACGGCATAATCATAAGTAAAAGACCACTGGCAACACTTTGAAGATAGATCAAAAATTGATCAAAGTGGGACTTTAAAAAAAAATCCTTTCAGTCAAAATTATTTTGCATCCTTGAAAAAATGAATATTAATGCTGAGAAACTACCAAACCCACATAAATAAGTCCCCTGGTACGACTAATTTTAATGTTTAACAGTAAAACAGGAGCTTCCGGATGTATGTTTTCATCCACAGAGGAAGTGTTTGCTGTACTGCAGTGTGGTTCAGCTACCAAGAAGCAGAGGAGATTCATTTCTTCCGTTTGTGTTGTGTGGTGAAGCTCCGTGCTGCAGCAGCATCTTCACGTTTTGCACCCAGTTGGCCTCTGCCGCCAGAGTCAGAGCCGTGTCTCCGTCCATCGTCTGCTCCTCCAGAGTGGAGTCAGCGGCCGTCAGTACTGCATGCACGAAGCAAATGTTAGAACTTCACCTCCAGCTTGATTCCACCAAAACTTTGGTCGGGAATCTCACCCTGCAGCACAACATGCACCATCTCTGAATGTGGCTGCACAGCTGCTGCATGCAGAGGCATCCAACCCTTGTCATCTCTCTCTTGGAAGGCAGGCTCGCAACATGACAGCGCCTGCAACGCATCCACATCACCTGTCGAGGTGCAGCCGCATCAATAGCATAAACAGTCAAATATTTAACATAAGCTCAACCATAAATACCAGAGGGAAACTTTACCTTTATGGATAGCTGCAATTATTTTCACAAAATCTTCACTGTTCTGCTTTTTCCTATGAAAAATAAAAGCTTTTATTTAAAGAGCGCAACATCAGAGATGCTTCTTTAAATGTCTTCATACCTGTTTTTTTCTACCGAGCATGACAGCTTGTAGGCATCTTGAATGCTCTCCCGGATAGCAAATCTGATTAGTTCTTCATTTATTGCTTCCTGCTCAACATCCTCCATCTTTATGGGGACTAAATATCAATCAAGCGAATACGCCGTTAGAAAACACTAGTCTTTTAGTTTCATGCAAACCATAAAGTTTGAAGAGTCTCTGACTCTTCCTCAATCAGCTCATTCAAGCGTTGAAGTCACAGTTCACGTCCGAATGGGTGTCAAAGAAGGTGCTGAGATGAGTTTAGTTGCATTTTTAGGGTGTCAGAACCTCACCTTGTGATCCAAGGGCCTGCCCTTCAGCTCTCTGTCGAACTGTCCCGGTGTTTTTGTTTTGCTGGGTCTTATGGTCTTATGGCTGCCGGGGGTTATATTTAGAAGCGGCCTCTTTTAGATGACCTGACTCAGCTCAGTGTGTCACTTTTTCTTTTCTCCAGCAGCAGAGCTGTCTGTTTAACATCTTGTAGCAGTTGACTCAACTGGGGCAACACAGTTCAAAAGATTGATTCTTACGTTCATGTTTGTCCATATAGAGATCAGTATTGTTTTTTTTAGATTAGCTGTGAGAAATGGTGACTTAAAAGTAATAATAAAAATTACTTTTGCACAATTTATTTATTTTGTATCGTTTGCATTTGAACTTCCAGTTTTCTTCCTGTTTTAAAATTGGAATAAACTAAACTGCACCATATCAAAAACTAAGAAATTCAGTAAAACTATTGCAAACTGGAGGAGCTAAAGCAACTGTAAATACAAAGGGTTTCTTTAATTAGCTTAACAAATCACATTTTTGTCACAAATTTTCAAACAAGAAGGCTCAGGAAAGTGGGAGGAGTTTATTAAACAGAAGCTGCATTTCTACACAAATGCTGTTTATTGTTGTCTTCACTGTATGATCATTTGTGTTCATCCATCTTCTTCCTTGTCTGTCATTGCAGCATTTGCTGAATATAGATTTCAGTATTTTTTGTGTTTGCTTGCCACTTTCCTGTCCTCTCATACTTCATCTGGTCACAGCAGATGGCCGCCCTTGTCCAGTCTGGGTCTGCAGAAGGTTCTCATGAACTGCTACGCTCATTTTCTTCACTACAGTTTTAGAATTTGTTAAACAAGCTCACCTTTTTAAACTCTTTCTTTATATTCTTAAAGAAATTGGACACATTTATTGAAGTTAAAATACACACATTTATTTTGCATTTTCATGGCACGTTAGTGTCCACTTTCACAACAGTTTGCTATCAGTTCAATTAGTTATTATTCCATTAAATTAAACTAAAGAACGATGCTGGTCACTGTGGTTGTGGTGGTGGGGGAGGTTTACTCTTAGTTTTTCTTTGAGCCCAAAAGAAGCGATCCAAGAAGCACAGAATGTACACACTCCAGCCAGGCAAGTGGGCAGGCATCATCTATCTAACTTTTCCAGGAAGGAGAAATGTATCTTGTTCAAATTATTTCAAATATGTTTATTTGATTTGGTTATGTTGGATTGGTGTGTATTTAATTTAATTGTATTTATGAACTTTATTTTTCTTTCCAATGCCTTCTTGTTGTTTTCTATTGAACTCTTTCAAGCATTAAATTATTAAAATCATTATTTTTTTTCTATGTTTTCTACGTTTTCTTTTCTTGTTTTTTGTAAATTTAAACTATTTTCACTCTGAATGAAGACTGACTCACTTGTATAATGAGCCCCCTGTGGTTGCTTGATGAACTGCACTTGACTTCATTTTGGTATGTAATGTGCTTCAATCCAGAAATTAAAAGGCTGCTGCTCAGCTATAAAAGTACCCACTCCTCTCTTTTGTACCTTTACTTATAGAGGTTATGCAACTTAAACTTGAAAAAATACATTTTTAGCTGGGTGATTAGTTTCATTTTTGAAACATCATGCAAGCTGGCTGAAGTTGATACATGAGTTGCTTGCCTGCATATTTTATAATTCATTAGTTCTTGAAACATGCAAGTCTTTGGTGCATAACATTTCCCACTTTCCTCTCTTCAATCCATTTGTACATTAAGGGTTCCTGGCATGTCAAAAAGGGAGCCAGTTATCAGTGCACATTCTGAATTAACCAATTTACCTGGCAGTAGCTGCCGGATCATGGGTGGAAAAAGATGCATTTCCTCACTTATATGACTACCATCGACATTCGAGTGGCATTAATTAGGAAAAAGGATTTTTGCGTGGGTTAACTCAATCACGAGCACTCTTGGATTTCACATTAAACCCAATAAATAATTGAAATATTCAAAACAGAGCTGACACCACCATGACTGTAGATCTAATTCCATTTTTATTTTGTTGTTTTTACAACAATATCTTAGGAAATAATATATTCAAAACAAAAGATTCTCTCCAGAGAACAAGCACCCACTTCTCCTGATGACCAAATTGATACGTGGGAGTTCATGGAAAAGTCTCAGACAGCGTCAGCGTGTGACATAATGAGTCAGCTTGTAGGCGGCCTCTCCACCACGTCAAAGACCCCACCAGTTTGCCTGAAGTGAAAACAGACTGCTGGCCGGTCCTCAAGTTTCACTACACGTTTGGATGTTACACTCATAAGCACGAAGATGAGCTCCGTCTTTGAACTGAAAGCATTGATTTTCATGAAGCGGATTTGACAGACCTGAGAGGCTCTTTCTCCATATGAGGAAGAAAGTGAGTATTGCTTTTATGCTTTTTTTGCAGTTTGTCAAAATTTCCTTTCATCTCAATTTGAAAAATTCCTCACACATCATTTGCTATTTCCTGCACACATGTTGGGAATTTATTCAAACAATTCTGTTTAAATGTTTGTCTTGCAACTTGCAGTCTTTTTTAATCTAGAAATTGCGAACAAATACAGAAGGACCCCCCCCCAAATGTGATTTTATTGCAGTGAAGTGTGAGACAAACCAGAGGAGTACCTATTGTGGAGACTGCTTCCTTTTTAGAGCTGCATTTAGATGCATTACGAGGTAATTGCTCCATATGGAGCTGCTGGTGCACTTTCAGACGGAAAGCAACGATAAAACGGAATGAGGTGGATTTTTGAAATTGATTTGTTGGAAACAAAGAAAGGTCGAATGCAGGATGTTTGGATTTGAGAAAAGCAGGTCGTGATTTCGATTTGTTTAACCCCATCTCCAAAAAAAACAGTTTTACATGAAAATAAAATTATAATCTTGGTTAATTTTGAATTAACTTGAGATTAAGATTGTTTTCTATTTAAACACCCACAGTCAGTGGCAACTGTTGGTGGGATCCTGCAGCCATCGGTGTGGTTTTTCTGGTTAACTTTGACCAAGGTGGCTGCTGTGTCCTAACTGATGCTTTTCTAAAGTGTAATCATTTTAATGTGTCTGATGAATGATAATCACATTTGATGTTGTTTTCTCTTCAGATCTTGAAAGCTACTTGGTTCCTCTTAAGTCTATTATTGAGTTTGAAACTCTGCTGTGGAAAGTTTGGAGCACCAATTACAGATGATGTGAGCAAGCTGTCCGTTTTGGTGAGACCGCTCGGTTTGCTTCCCGTTCACCACATTTATTCACCACGTCCCAATTTTTAATGTCCTCCTTGCTCATCCGATTCTGATAAAGTGTTGGAGGGAAAATAAAATCATTTCCTGTTGCTTTACATTTCATTTTAGAAGCAGAATATCCCCTCTGATTATGAGATTCCGGTTAGTTACATTCCTAAAGAAGTGGTATGTACGCTGCCATGTCACACAGTCAAATTGCAAATGAGGGACACTGGATTTTGAATAAAAGGGTCTCTGTTTTTTTCATTTAGGCTGGCACGTGCTGGGTGGTGTTAAATATCTACCCTTTGGAGCAAAGTCTTCGAAAGTTAAGCACCATGTTTGGTGCCATCTCCTCCAACAAGGACACCATAGCAGTCTTTCTTGCAATGCTCAAGGGTTTACGTTTCACCTTTGATCACGAGGAGCTGGTTAGTATTTTTGTTTTTCTCTAAAAAATGGGAAAGAAAAGGACATCTAAAATCCCCTCTAATATTCTGCAAAGTTAGGATATTGGTGTTGTGCTTCCAGACAAAGTGGAGTTTCCATATCAACATTTAAAGTAGATTGACACAGCCGTCCAACACGGTGTAGATCAGTTTTGGGCAAAGGCATGCAACATTTGATTGTTTAATCACGGGCTGTTTTTTCCATGCTAATTGCATAACTGAGTTATTTCTAAATGGCTTATTGGTTGAATCCCTAGGAAACTGTGATGCAGGTCTTCCAGTGTCACTATCAGGAACAGAGTTTACAGTCAAGCCTTTACTTCGACTACATCACAGATGTTTTACGTGCTGCAGCTCAAGAATCATCAAGCTTCTCATGCAAACCGCCGCCATGCCATAATCATCAACGGGGTAATTTTGTTTGCTAATTTGTTATAGATTGTAAATATGGAGTGAATTACAGAACAGGGATTGATTTATGGTCCAGGGTCCCAATTATGGATGTTACATAAAGATCGAGCGAGCTCCCCGTACCACTATCATATTTCTAATGCGTAATGATCAGTTGCGCATTTCAGCATTTTTTTTTTCTTTTTTCCTGCAGGTCAGGAAAAGAGTCGCGGACACAGCTGGCTCATGAGGAGTCCCCTGCTTTTGGTGCTGATCTCCTTCACGGCCTGTGTAGTTCTCATAGTGTGGCAGGTGAGAGAAGAGCTTTGACCCTGACCTTTGAGAAATAATTTAACCATAAATTGGTTGAAATTAAAACATAGCTATGAAAGACAAAGCTATGCTATGTTTTGTTGATCCTAAAGGAAAAGCAATTTAACCGATGCAAATTCTCTTTTTCTTCACACAAACATATCTCTAATATTTGGGTTTTTTTTAAGAATCTGTGGGAAAATCTGATTATTGAGCACTGCAATTGTGAAGATTGTTCCAGAAAATTAAGAAAAATATAGTTTTTATTAAACATTTGTGAAAGTATGAATACTACAGGTTTACAGAGGCTGCAGAACTGATAAAGCTTTATAAACAAGGAAAACTCTGAAAACAAATGAAAGCGGGGGTGTCTAAGGGCCGGCCTCCTGCTGGTATTCCAGAAATCCTGCTGAATTTGCTGCTGATTACCTGGATCAGGTGTGTTTAGCCAATAAAGAGCTTCAACGGCAGATTAAATGGAAAATATGTAGGACGCTGGCCCTGACACTCCTGAATGAAAGGTTTATGTCAAACATTTCAAAAAAGGGCTACAGCATAGTGTCATCGTAACACGCCCTTATGTAAAAAAAAAAAAAAAAACCAAAACGCTGCAAAAAATAAATGGATAATTGAAGATGTTCTCTGGAGACATTGCTGAGAAATGCAGCAAACTTGCATGCTTTGATACTAAATGAGTTGTTTTTTTGTTTTTTTTTAGCAAGTGACCCTGGTAATTATTTGATATTTTAAATGTATGTATAAAAATATTAAAGATTCCAAAAAAATTATTTTTTACATGTTCTTGTGGCATTTTTCTCATGGTGGAGGACATATATAAAGAAAATTAGGCTTAAAATTGTATTTCTAAGTATTTCTTCATTCATATTTTTGTCAATTAGACAAAAAAAAATGCACTCAGAAAAAGCTTTTAAATGTTATGGACCAGTTACTATGGCAAGCCACAAGCTTCCTAATTAAGAGAGCACTTGGAATGCTATTAAAATAGGTCAAAAGAGGGTTTTTAATTGTCTTTGCACTAAATGTAGCCTATAGCTAATACTATTTTTGCTTAAAGGGGTATTGTGCCTAAAACTGGGAAAATGTATACATAAAACATTTATGCTGTATCAAATTTGTGGTTGGTTTCCATTCATTAAATCAATTTTTCACAAAAACAAGCTCATCCTTGGAGCACATTAATTCACTTTTTATACAGTCAAAATTATTAAAACTACAGGATCTTGTAAAAAATTTCAAACAGTACTTTATCATACAACACATACAACTACTTACTGCCAAGCAACATACACAAATTATTTATAGTTGTAGAAGAAATAAAAGGAAAATCTTGATTACTAATGGTATGATCCTATCATAAGGGATTAATGTGAATTTGGGGTTTGATCAAAATCAATGAAAAAATAAAAAGTTTAAAAACAGTTATAAGCACATGGTATGGGCACAACACAAGAATATATTATAAATACTAGCATATAATAAAGATAATTCATGAGGACAATATTGAAATTACTCAAAGACGATTGAGGTAAATATTAGAAGTCACATGCAAATAAATGTTAGTGTCACCATAATTAATATTATTGTGCATATTGTATTAGTGATGAAGATAAATACTTTTATAATTGTTAAATTATAATTATTGTATTATTATTGTCTTGAAAGTTAAATTGTAGCTTTTTTAAGGGACAGTCTTCAATAAGCTGCCTTTTCAAAATTGTGCATTATTATTATTATTATCTAAGAATTGTGGTTCCATTTAACTATTAAAGCCTCAAAGGAAAGGAAATTAACACATTAAGAAGCATGGCTGGGGTTTTTTTTTGTTTGTTTGTTTGTTTTCGCTTGAGATAGACTTTTTACAATTTATTTTTACTATTCTGTAGAAAACCTTTTAACTCCACGCTATTCTTCTGTGGTTTTCATGTTTTCCTGTAATAAGACACCATGAATGCACTTTAAAAAAAAAAAAAAAAAAAGTCTGCTTGGGGTAACTTCCTGTGATTTGCAATCTCTGTTGTGTGTCTAATAAAACCTCCATGGACATAATTGAGTGTGTACTTCCGGGAAGTCCAGTTAATTGCAGCACATGAATAATTTAAAGTTAAATGAAAGATCTACTATTTGAATATTATTAAAAAAACATTGCAGTTTTCTTATTTTGCTGTTGTTGATTTTTCTTTTTTTATGTCACAGGTCAAGTCCAGGAGGAGATTACCAGCTGGCAACACTGCAAATGGCCAAATCGCAACTCCAGACATGATTCCAACTCTGTCTGTCTCTATTCCACTTGAAACGCTCTCCCACGCCACAGACACTCAGCCAAACGGGGGAGGCGATCGCTGAACACGAAAGAGGATGGAGCGTGATTAAAGCAGGGGGGAAAACGGACAGCAGGAACTCACATTCCAGGTTGTTCTGTCTTTGGCAGAGCTCGGACGGATGGCTGAGGCTGGATGGGCACTACCCTGCTTTCACTCATCCATGCGCCAGAGATAATGGATGTGAGAAAACTGAGCTGCTGCAAAGACCAGTGGTCAAAAACAAATTCCCCTGACTCGTCAGAGGAAGCAAGAACTTAATTGATGGCCATTTGCCAAAAAAAACTCTGTGAAGCAAACATATATAGAGAGGCATTTGGCATATTTCGCTTTTTAGTTTGGAAATTTATTCTAAAATATTACTGGGGCTTGAAAGCTCGCAGAGCCTTTTATTTATTTGACTGGAAATGTTAATAATGCAAGGAGTCAATACACTGAATTACATCCTCCCTTGCTCTGACTTTGAAATGCATCGTGATTTTGTGGGAAACCAAACATTAACCTTGCAGTCTGCCCTAATACCATTGAAAGGACTGATGCCGCTTATCTTAGGCTTCTTTTTGGACGTTGTTTTGATCTGTGATCCATCACAAAGCAGACCTACCAGTCACAAACAACAAGAGTCCCACTTTGTGAATCAAAGATTTGACCAGATGGCAGATTGCCATTGCCAGAGGCTTTTTGAATCCAGTCATTGTAGTTCAAAGTTGTGATCTATTGGTGCTTCTCAGCCCCAGTGAGTGTGTTAGGGTTTGTAATGCCTCATTCACAGAGTCAATCACGTTCAGTCATGAGAACATGACTCCCTGAGTCTGTGCGCCCTTGTACTGTATGTGTCAGAGACACGGAGCAACAGACAGGGTTGACACGAGGGAAAGTAAAGGGAGACTGGGACAGAGACATGGATGGACAGATGAACTTAGGAAGAAGCATAAGGGGGGCTTGTTCTCGTCACAAAGAACGAGGCCGTAGGCAGGAGGAAATGCCAGTTACAAACACGACCGATCTCAACAGAGGCCAATGAATCAGCGGGCTAAGAATCTCTCCAGACCGCAGGCTATGACCCTGCTCTGCAGTGTGGTCAGGATTTCACTAACAATTTTTTATATTCTGATTATTTATTTCCAAAATTCATGTGTTAAAAAGTTTACCATTTAAGAAAATGTGCTGAAACTCTTACAATTTGCTGTCCTGTGAATGTAAACTTTGAATGACTCTGTTATCAAAACATATAAGTTATTTTGTCCCGGAAATAAACTTTTACAGCTAATATAATGAAGTTGTATTGTTAATAACAAGCCTATTTACAACCTGAATGTACAGAGTCTATGAAAAGATACAAAATGAGTTCATATCTTGAAATCCTGTTTGTACCACTGTCAGCCCCTTGTATATTAATATTCTCTCTTAAAATTTGCTATACTTTTGTTTTATTTTTGCCAAGGTGTAAAATGCTTTGGGAAGTTCTACTTTTCAAAAATACTGGTCTTTCTTTTTTTTTTTTTTTATGTTTGATAAAATTATTTTTTTGTCGCTGAAAATACTCTAGCACTCTAGGAGATGAATTGCCACCGTCCTGTTAATAAATAACTGAACTGTTTAAAAGGGTCTCATTATTTAAAATTCTCTGATTTTTTTTTAAACTATACATTAAATTGAAAACATGCATTACAACTTGCAAAAAGCTGTACTGGTCGAAAATATATTTATAAATTTTTGTGCTTGGGAAAACAAAACTTTCTTTTTAAAAACACAAAATTTGGCAAGAAAAACTGAAATAATTGTCTGAATCAATTAATGTTTAATGACCTTATTGGCTGTATTTACTTAAAGAATTTTTTGAACGATAATTTTATTTTCTGTATGAACATCCGCCGGAAGCGACCGAGCTTTTGTTTTGGAAAGCCGCTGATCAGCGGTCGCCATTATTATTCCTGGCTTGACGTCCGAAATAAGACGGCTTAATTACTTTTTAACGTTGAAATTTAGGGTAAACTTTTGCCTTTATTGTGTATTTGTGTCCGTCGTTCCATTTTCTTCCTGTATTAGCCGCGCATATTAAGCAAAGCATGGACAGACGGTCCAGTAGAAAAGGTAAGTTGCTAAGCTAACATCGGAAAGCTAACAGTGGCTGCCGCCTGGAACGGTAGTAAGAAAATAAAACGCAGTTCTGGCCATCGCTGCAGAAAATACACTTGGTTGATTACCCACCGCCATCAACTTAAACCACGATATAATAATGTACTATTTTCAATAGTCGATTTTATTTATAATGGCTAGATTGTTAATCTAAAATTAAACAATCCGTTTTTCTTGAGGTTGCCGCGGTTGTATTTGTGTAGCGTATCTTCCCCTAATATAAACTCCATTAACAGTCCACTTGTCATAGCGTGGCTGAAGTTTTAAATGCATCCCTCAAGAAGATTGGCGCTCATTCCCTCCATCATGGCACTCGCTAACGTGCGCTTTCGCAAACCTTCTGCAGCACATCTGCATCCTGCAAAGCATACAGAAGACTCCGCAGCGCCCCCTGCCAAGAACTCGATTTTTTGACAAAATTTGAAGACAAGGAAACGTTTTAGTGAGGCTTTTATTTTGATCTCGTTCTTAAAACGACCCCATCCGTAGGTAATTTCCGTTTTAATCAAATATTATTTTCACATTACTTAGAAAAACTACAAATGAAAAAACATTTTAATTCGTGCAGCCCCTTCATATGCGCATCAAAATTCTTTTAGAGTGGTCAAAGGATTATCTGGTTCACATTTTATCCCAGAGTGGCATTTGTCTGATTTAAATCTTAATAACACAACTAGGTTTTTCCTCGAAATTCAGTTTTTCCTTTACTATGTGTACACATTGTTTTGTTTACTTCGGAGAATGTTTAACAAAAAAATGCAAAATAATTACTGTGTTTTTAATCACTGCATGAGTGGAAAACAACAGGCTACTTGAAAGCCAGCCATCATTTTGAAGGGCCTATATCGTTCTATTCTTAAGCCTTACAGAGTAAACTATATTCATACCAGTATATATAATAATACATCACCTTTGGCACACTAAAGAACGATTTTTATTTTTTAATTAAATGTTTTATTTGCGTGAGCTCTTTTTATATCTGGAAGAAAGATGAGTCAATCTCTGAGGCACCGCTTTTCGGGTGCCGTCCATTTAATGATGGTAACCTAGAGCTGGCTTCTTCATCGTGTCTGTGGTGGATGTTCCCTACTTTGTGACGCCACAATGCGACAACCCAATGGTTTTTGTGGATTGGGAGGGGCTTGTCCTTTTGAGCGCAGGGTTTTGGAGGAATGCTCAGAGATAAGTTAATGGAGCAAAATACCACTTTGGGGTTGCTTTCGTGAAGATTTAACATTATGATACACTTAAAATCTCAAACAAGCTGATTTTGCATGATACACGTCCTTTAAGTTCCTACATAGGACTGCAGGAGTATGTGGCCTTTTTTGTTGATCTTGTAGGGCTTTTATAATAAACCTAGTTTGGTCATTTTTTATATTTTTGAGACCATACGTTATAACACATTTGCCTAACTAACTTGTAAACTTGGTATTCAAGTCGTTTGCTTAAAGTCCCATGCCAACTATATTTTTACTATTGTAAAAGCATTCCCAGTGGTCTCTTAATTATAATTATGCATTTTTTAGCCAAAATTTAGAAGCCTGTCATTTTTTAAGGCTTAGTTTCTACAAAGCAGCAGATTTTTTTTATTTATTTATTTATTTATTTTTTATTTACTCTGAGTTGTGGGCAGGACAGTTGGTGCGGAAGTAAGCCTTTACTGATATCTGATGATAGCTGTGTCACAACTGAAAGCATTTTCAAATGGCAATTTTTAATCTGCTCCTGATTCACCACAATTTAAATAAATACTGAAAATGCATTTTTATTTGTAAATTATTTTATATATGTCCTCCACCATGAGAAAAATGGTACAAGAAAAAACAAAAGCATTGGAGTGGGTCTTTCAGTTGTTTTTAAATGTGTCTGATCTGGTTATTGTGTCCCTCAGTTATCAGATTTTTGCATTTGTGCAAGCTGTCTCACCAAAGTGACAATGTATACTCTTTTTTCATGCTTTAAAAACATAAAAAGGAAAAATAGCAAAAACATTTTAATTTAGTCCCTCATATGTATCAATTAGATGTATTAAAGCCAGTGGTCTGGCTGTTAAAAAGCCAGCAAAAGTGAATATTTTTAAACTATTTTCTAGGTCCTGGAAGCTCCCTTCCCCTGGCCTCCCTCCGTCTGATGGCTTCACCTCTTCAACTTACATATTCATACATATGGCAGGTCATACGACAGAAGAATGTGAAGCATTATGGGAAAGTGGAAGAGTTTGTAACCATGGTTACTCAGACTGTTCCTGAGTTGCTGAGTTTCAAACAGACTGCCCAGCTAATTCTTGGGTTAAGAGCCAGGGTGAGTTGTTTTCACAGTTTTTTTTATTGTATTGAATTCAAACACACTCATATTTATTGTTTAAACATCCTTTTTTTCAATTTTAGCATTTGATCTATTATTTTTCTTACACTGAGCTAAATAATTGAAGCTAAACATTTTGCTAAGTTTTCATGTTTCTGTGAACAATTGTTATAGATTATTTTGGAGCTGCTTTACAAGGAAGGCCCACCAGATCTGAAGGCTATTCAGACTCTCATCAACAAGCTGAAGGTCACAACATCTTCTGGGGTACATACTAAAGCATGTTGTTTTGTGTATTGATTATTTTAGTTTGTATTCAGCTTTTCTTAGTGTTGTTTTGATCATTGTGTATTTTGTTCTAATACATTAAAATTATGACTCTCTGTAGTTTATTTATCCGATCTCTGTAAACAAAACATTTCCTTTTTTACAGAAGGATAATGAGGTGGACAAATCACAAACAAACTTCATGGTGCTGGTGCAAAACCTGCTCAAAAACCCCAGTGAGAGGAAGCGCTTCTTCAAGGTACCCGCATCTCTCTGAATTTTTTTTCAAACATTATATATCGTTACATAAAACTCAGTTTATACCTTGTTTGGAGTGAATTATTTGATAAGAACTTTACGTTTGTTTTTTTTTTTGTTTTTTTATAATTTCTGCATCACTCATCGTTGGCCCCAAGTCAAATGTCGTTTACAAGTTAGTTGCAACTTCTTCTGAGTTTAGTTTTTCTTGCGTTTATTGCGTTAATAGATCACAAAAACTTTTTGTCAAAGTTGTAAAAAATGAAGTGTTCTGCTAAAACTTTAGTAGTTGTTACACCGAGACCTGAAATAGTTGATCATTTTTATGAAGGAAGCGGTGATTTATAAAAATGTATGTATGAAAGACAGAGGGCAAGAATGAACAAGCTTTCCTGAATTTTCCCAACAAAATTCACAGTAGGATAGAAGTGAGGATGAAATTCATTCATTTAGATATTAAAACAAATGTAGAACAGCAAAGACATAGTTACTCTTTTTTGCTTGTCAGACTAAACAAAAATGTTATGGAGACAAATTCTAGTCGATTATGTTCATATTAGTTTCCACACACATAAAATTAAGGGTAATAATTAGGACAAAAAATAAGGAAAACAGAAACAGACTTTTTTCACAGAAGAACAACTGAATAGATTTTCAGCTCAAAACAACAATGAAAAACCATATTTATGTTCACAGGAAGTCTTCCCTTTCCATTACGGCACAAAGTTTGACACAGCACTGCAGGCTTTGATCGCTGGATTGGTTTGCAAGTTGGAGCAACTTCTTCCTGTTCCCAATCTATCCCAGGTATGTCATGCGGCTCAACATTCTGCCAGTGTTTTCTCTGGAATATGGATTCAAGGGTTGTTGAACATGTGGTGCATTGAGTTTCGTTGGAGTACTATTCTGACTTCTTCCTTTGCGCGTTGATGATTTGGCATGACTATTATCAGTGTTCTTGCAAGAATTAACTACTCTACCTTAAAAGCTTCAAACATACTTGATATAACAGATATTGAATTACAGCGTCCCCTCATTTCTGCAAACCTTGTTCTAAAAATAGACAAAATCTGCATAGGAGTCATCTTTGTTTTAATTACCATAGATGTTTTAAGGCAGTTAATTCTTCACTACACATTTATACACTTTTCTCAGACAGACATGGACATTTTCACACTTTTCTCTCTTTTTCAAACTCTTTAAGTTCAAACCTTGGAAAAATAAGTCCAGTTTTATAGAAATAAAACAACGATTTGTATGTGATTAAAGATTTATGTAAATTTGGCAAACTGAATGCATTCTGTGCAGGAGACAGTACAAAAAAGACTGACTGACAATTTCTACAACCAATCTGGATGCAGATCACGATGTACTATAAAAAAAAAGCACACACACAAAAATGCACGGAAAAAATTTTTTGCTAAACTCAAAGGCTGCGATTGAGTAACTGTGTTAAGGCCGGTTTCTGCTTTCAAGCAATTCGTAATTGCTGGTGTCGCAATGGTCGCACTGCCATCAGAGAAAAATTGCCCCAGCCGCCGCAGAATGGGACACCTGCTGGTGCAACTGGAATTTTACGCCCGGAGTGGCAAATCGCGTCATTTAACTTGAATTTATTTCAGCAATTAGAGTAACTAACTAACCCTCTTTTCATCACTAAAAATGATGAAAACTTACAGAAGAAGTTAAAGGAAATACCGAACTTCACGCAGAGACGCAGAGAAACGGTCGAGTGGACAACTACATAGAAAATAGAACAAGTTACTAGAAAGATATTTCTGTATTTCATATCTCACAACACTCCATAATGCAGTTTGCCCCAGGGACCACTATATTTTATAAACAAGTTCTTGCTTTGTGAAATTTTAAAGGGAAAAGTTAGTTTGGACAACTTGGATAAAAGTGTGTTTTCTTCCTGGTTGACACCAGTAATGGGGGGGATTAAAACTCTTTTTGTCTTTATGTCTGTAAATTAGTTGAGTTAAATGTTGCTGTGATAGGATCTCAAAAAGTCTTACAATTATCTTGTAGAAATCTGTAAAAAGTTAAAGAAAAAACTTGTGTATTGATCTGGTGTTCACATTATCAGAGACAAAGGTCTTCACTGAATGTAATCAAAACCCGTTTGTGCTTTAGCTTGGTTCTCTGATCTCGACCGAGCCCAGCGTCTTGGAGGCATGTGGGGCCTTCATTCCGGACCAAGGAGATTTGAAGACTCTTCTGCTGCACCAGCAGGCCAAAGGTCTCCTGGGTGTTAAAGGTTTGTTTCACATTATTGAAGATTCATTTTGTTATGATAAAGTAAGTAGGTAGCTTGTGTGTAAAGGGCCAAAGACCCACTCCGACCAACTTATTTAAAAGTGTTCCCTGTAGTCTTTTAGTTATGATTATGATATTTTTTAGGCAAAATCAAATAACTTGTGCCTTTTTCTAGGACATAGTTTCTGCAGAGGGGTAGGAGTTCATTCAAAATTCACTTTTGAGCAGTGGGTGGGACCATTGGTATGAAGTAAGCCCGTCCCCTTCCCATCATTCATTCATTCATTCATTTTCCAATCCGCTTTATCCCTTTCGGGGTCACGGGGTTGCCGGAGCCTAACCCGGCTACTCATGGGCGAAGGCAGGGTACACCCCTGGACTGGTCGCCAGTCTGTCGCAGTGGCCCCTTCCCATCATCTATCTGTTTATATGATCTCCTGCTAGCTTACAGCCTCTCGCCACCCCAAGCTAACATTACCGGAGCAACAAAATTGGCGAGCAATATTGGCGCTTTCCAGATGCACATTTTTGAGCAGATACCAGCTCAGACAAGGAAAACAAAAATGTACGTGAATCTATTTGTTTGCAATTGGATGCATCAGAATGGAGCGGAAGAGGGAGCTTGTGGCCCGCTATTGTATTTTCTTAATCACGAATAAGCTATTTTTCAAACGTCTGTTTTCCGTCTGCTCCTGATTCACATTGATTTGAAAAAAGGAAAACTCAGAAATGCAATTTGGGGCTTAATTTTCTCTATGTCTCTCTCTCCTCCATCATGAGAAAATGCCACAAGAACATGTTAAAATCACCATAAACACTTTTTGTAGGAGTGGGTCTTTAAATCGTTTTTTTTCTGGTGAGTGTGAGGAATCTTTTGTCTGTGTGCAGCGACCGTCTCAACCTCAGTGGGCGACTGTGTACTTTCTTCCCTCGCCTTCCTTCCCAAACCAGTGGAACCACCACCACCACCACCAAAGCAACTAGAGGCCACCCATGATGAAAGGAGCAATATTTCCCTGAGTGACCATGACGATGTGGGATGTGTCTCTGATAACTCTGATAGTCAGGAAGTTTTCCCTGAGTCCCCTCTGCAGAGAGAGCCGGCAAGTCTCCCGACAGCTAACGACAAGCAGACAAAGGAAGCAGATCACGCCGCTTCTGCTCCACAGGAGCCTCCCACAGCTCCTCAAAGCAGTGGGAACGATGAAGCACCAGCACCTCTAGAAAAACAGGAGCTGCAGCAGCTGCCGTTGAAATCCATCCCATTCAGGGTGGTTCAGGTGCCAGTCAAACCTGCCGCTGCTACACTGAATGCTGGCACCGCAGGAGCAAAGGATGGGCCAAAGCCTCAGACTCAGAGGGTGACGTTACATCAGTGGGTGTCACAGATTGCCTCAAATACCATGTCTCTTCCTGCTTTACCTCCTCTTCCTCCTGGCAGGTTGAGCGACTGCGATGTAATGAGTCCTAGTATACGACGCAAAAAGCAATTCAGGCATTTGACCGATCGCTACAGCTGCAGTGTGTGTGATAAGAGCTTCCCCTATCAGTCCAAGCTGCTGGATCACGAGCGCATTCACACCGGCGAGAAGCCCTACCTGTGCACAGCGTGCAACAAAAGTTTCCGAACGCAGGGTTTCCTAAACAACCACCTGAAGACCCACAGCACGGAGCGTCCTTTCGCTTGCGGTCAGTGCGGCAAGTGTTTCACCAAACTGCAAAGTTTGACCAAACATATTCTGGCCCACAGCGGCCAGAAGCCCTTCTACTGCAACATCTGCAACAAAGGCTTCACCCAGTCCACCTACTTCAAGAGGCACATGGAGTGTCACACTAGCCAGATGACGTTCCCCTGCAAACACTGCCACAAAATCTTCCCAACAGCTTTCAAGCTGTCCAACCACGAGCGCTGGCACACCAGAGACCGCCCCCACATGTGTGAACGCTGTGGGAAGAGGTTCCTGGTTCCCAGCTTGTTGAAGAGACACATGGGCTACCACATAGGCGATCGGCAGTACCTCTGCTCCCAGTGTGGGAAGACCTTTGTGTACCTGTCTGACCTGAAGAGACACCAGCAAGACCACATCCCCAAGGCTAAGATCCCATGTCCGGTTTGCCAAAAGAAGTTCTCCAGTAAGTACTGCCTGAGGGTTCATCTGAGGATTCACACCAGAGAGAGGCCCTATCGCTGCACCATATGTGACAAAAGCTTCACTCAGGTCGGGAACCTAAAAGTCCACATCAGGTTGCACACCAACGAGCGACCCTTCAGCTGTGATGTGTGCGGCAAAACCTACAAGCTGGCTTCTCACCTGAACGTCCACAAACGGACTCACACATGCAAAAAGCCCTGGACGTGCGAGACGTGCGGGAAAGGGTTCTCCGTCCCCGGCCTCCTGAAGAAGCACGAGCAGCTGCACATCGACGAAGCAAACCCGGACTTTGCCGGTAAGCGAAGGCACCGAGGCAAACACAAGAAGCACTCTCTCAAAAGAAAGTATGACGAGGAAGAGGAGGGGAGCGATGACTATTAAGCAAATATGAGTTTATTTGTGCTCATAAATGCTAAAGAAAAACAATAGGTTTTTTGTAGATCATGTGAATATTAACAAGTCTTGTTTGGATGATTAACACCACCTTGTTCAGTGTGAGTGATCACGATTGACCAAAGTATTGTTTTTTAGTGACTTTATGAGCAGAAAAATCATTACATTACATTTTGATGTAAAACAAACAGAAACTTTCTCAAATGGAAGAAAAATATTTTTCTTTTCTTTCTACTATACTGTGGGGCAAAAAATTTTTTTGCACATTTTCCACCTTAAAATTTTCGGTGTGTAAAGTTTATCATCGAAACATGAAGAGAATTTTTCGCTTATTTTTTTAGCTGAATCTTCATTTTCTCCCCATCATACAAATAAATGATTTAAATAACTATATATTTTTTTGATTTTCTTACAGTTGAAGGCGATGAACATTACTGACCAAACTTATCTTTATTACTGGGTAAAACTGCTTTTTTTGCCTCATGATATGTTTTAAATTGGGGTTTTGGGCTAAATAAAGCTATCCATGAATTTTAATCGGACAACACATTTACATTTGTGCATTTATAGTTAGTTTTTTTATTTCGTTGGTTGAAAAAAATGTAGCATCATGTTTATGTAAAAAGACACTTTTTATATGGTAAAATGTAAGCATGTGACTGTAGGAAACTTCCTGATGTATGATGAAATACTGTATCGCATAGAACGATGTCTTTTGCTTTGTTTTTTTAAAAGGGATTTCCAGCTCTTTTTGCTATTTACTGTAAACATTTCACCTTACTTTGTTGTTTTGTTCACTTTATCTTCATGTTGAAGTGAATTATAACAAACTGGCAATATTATAGTCCAGAAATATGAAGCAAACCCCAAAGCCAGAACAACTGTGTATGTAACCCATGTACTATTCAAGGTGTTTGAAGCTTTTACAGTAAAAATTAAAGGCTTTGGCAAAAACAAATCATTTGTGGTTTTTCTGGACAAATCTTTAGCCAGTTTTAGTGACATTTCATTATTTATGTCAGTTATGAACAAAAGGGGTTTAATTCTATAATGAATTTTAGACCAACGTTGATTAGATTCAACTTAAATGTTTACTATCAGTGTAAACATGTAATTATTATTGCAGTTTTTTTTTTGTTAATTAAATAATTGGCTTATTTGTACGTTTTCACTGTATTTTGTTGCATGTAATTTAAACCGTGTAATTTCCAGTTATGTATTTGGAGTTTTTGTGGCATTAAGTTCTAAATATTATTTGCTCACTTTAGTTTAAAGTTTAAAAAAAAACAAAAAAACGTTAATTTCATTTTAAGTAACTTAACATAATGTAGAGACCGTTTGCAAATACTCTACGCACGGAACGTGCAGCTGATGCTTAAGTGCCCATGGGATGCCGCTCTGGTTGTCTAGTTTTCTAAATTCTAATGTCCAGATTGTGCTCAAAGAGCATGCGCCTGGCTCTTAACACTAACGGGCTTCCTGCACGTTGAAAAGGATTGGTAAAATATAAGCAAATCTCCATGTGAAATGTAAAAAAAGAGTGGTTTGATTCCCAACAACCTTTTATTGTAAATATAGTTCTAATAAAAACATCAAGAACTAAATCCAGGATCACCTGAAATGAATTAAAAAGGTATTTGGTGTTTTTGGCGTATTTGGTGTTTTAGGGGCAGCCGTTGGTGCAGAGGTAGGGTGGTCGACCTCTGATCAGAAGATTGCAGGTCAGTTTCCCCCCCTTGCCCCCCCATGTCTCAAAGTGCTCTTGGGCAAGACACTGAACCCCACATTGCCTCTGGTGGGAGGTTGGTGTCAGTGTTCGGCAGCAGAGCAGCCGTGTGTTAGTGTGTGTGAATGGGACTGTGACTGTAAAGCGCTTTAGGTCTTCAAGGAAGGTAGAAAAGTACTATCTAAGTATACACCATTTACCGGTTTTCTAGTTGTGTCCTTTCAATTAAAAGGAAGTTTTGTGCAACACCAACAGTAAAAATCCTGTCAAAAACGTTTGCATTCATAAACTAAATGATCTTTTGTTTTTACATTAATATCTCAAAAGCACCGATTTTTTTTCTGCCTTTCTCATTCTGTCTTTTCAGCGCAGATTCACATTAAATCTGAACATTAAATTAACGATGGAAAAAACCAAAATACTTATATAGCACTTTACTACCTTCTTAGAAGGCCCAAATGGCTTTATGGTCACAGTCCAATTAAAACACACACTGCTGAACTTTATCTAGGAACCAACCTATAACTACCAGAAGTAATGTGGGGGTTCAGTGTCTTACCCAAGGACATTTCGACACACTGGATGACAAGAAAAGGAGATCTACATGCAATATTCAAATTAGAGGTCAACCGCTCTATCCCTGCACCATGGCTGCCCTACATGACTTATCAAATGGAAAGTGAGGACATGTAATTCAAATGTCAAGAATGTAAAAAAAATAATAAACCATGACTTTATCTGCATATGCTGAGTAAACTAAAGCAACAATCAAACCATCTCACATAGGATCTGAAATGAAACAGGAAATGTGCAACATACAGCGATTTTAAGGATATAAATAATTCAAATGATTAGAAACAAACAAATTGTATTTATGGAACAGGTTTGTGGACACATTTATTTTGTAATTAGTAGGCTTTACATCTCATGACGGCAGGTGAGGATGATGACAGATGTGGCACTGCTTCACCTGTCTCCCCCCCACGTCCCTAGCTGAACGCATTCCAATGAGGAACTAAAAGCTCCCAAACCAAAACTGCTCCAATTATTATTGGGCTGGAAACTGCCCAATCTGGCAGCACTGCCTCTGCTTGCTTTCTTGCAAGCCAACTTGCTGTTGACTAGAAAACTCCACTGCTGCAGAGGGATAGAGGAGGATGACTTTCACATGATCAGTCTTATGCCATTTCAGTGATTTAGGGTGTATTTTTTAATGACAATTAAATAATAATAGGTGTACAGTTTATTTTAGACACTTTTAATGTTGTATTGTCTTAGTGTTCACTTCAGGGCCCCATAGTGTTGGGAGCTCCAGGCAATCGCCTACCTTACCCTAATGGTAAGTCCGCACCTGTTGTGACTAAGGCTTAAATCAATGTGTTCCTTTAAACCACACAGCCCTGAGAGCATCACGGAGGTAGCCATTTGAGAGACGCACAGAAGGAGATTTCTTCATTAGTTGTCAGATTTGGAAGAAACACAGTGACACGTGCAGAGACAACCCAAACTGAGGCTTGAAATCCATGATTCATGAACTGTGAGACAGCAGTGAAATTGAAATTTTCTGGGCTGAAAGGCGGACCAAAAAACACATGGTAAATATTATGTCCAGTCCAAGATCTAAATGTAAAAAAAAAAAAGTTTTACAATCACCGTTTTTTGTTTTTCTCTTTTAAAACCCATTTAAAACATAACAAGTCGATGCATACTGTAGTTCTGTTATGGTGCATTTAATTTTGTATCTTTCTTTTAAAGTAGGCTAATAAATGGTGTCATTATCATTGACCGTATAAGAGATTTGGACTGAGTGAGGCTCAAGGCTCCAAGAAGCCAAAATCCCATAGACTTCCATTGAGAAACAACCAGTTATTACTCAGTCATTCTATCTGTCAGAATACAGAATAACCATTCTTGCTCTCATACATTTTTAACATCTTTTTGATAATCCTCATTTTTTCATATTTTTTTCTGTGATTCAAGTCATTCAAGTTATAAACTGACCAATCACATGCTTCAATAAAAGTAAGTGGTCTGTTTTCAATTGTTAAAAAAGTTTGATTGACAGATTCTCCCAAGCACACTTCCAGTGAAAGGGGTGTGGCCTTCGTTCAAGCTTACTCCTGATTGGTGAGAGTGGTTGCCAAAGACATGTTGATGCAGACCGACTCGGACCAATCACTGCTTATGAATGTGGTCCGGTTCCGACATGGTAAAGTCTGCATTGCAGAAAAATGGCGATTGAATTGACTTCACTCAGTTGGAGCCAGAAGGAAGGCGTTCTTTAACGTAACACTTGGTCCAGTTCTCTAATACAGTCAATGGTCATAACAGACAAAGTTAAGTGAGTATCAACACAGCTTTGAGAGGGTAACTGTGAGGTCGTGAGAGAAGGTAGGTACTCTGTAACCTCCCAATTTTAGAATGATTTGAATAATATGACTTAACCAAGACCTAATAAAATAGAGATTCATAGTCAGCCAAACCAGTTTCTGATTTCTGAAATACAGAGATTATAAAAAATAACAGAAAAAAGTTACCAAAAAAGAGGGCCTTGTGCCTTTTGAATAATGGAGCAAACACCATATTAACATTTAGTGAGTAAACCAAAATAGCCAGCTTATTTCCACTGTATGTGGTTTATTTCTCACAGATTACAGGAGCAAGACCGTTCCAGAGGCTTGCATGATTGCAAAGCTGGTCCTGGAGCGGCTTGGCTCTAGATGGAATTTTATCATCCTATTGACAGCTGAAATAGCAGGCCTTGAACCATCCACTAAAATTCTCAAAGCTTCAAAAGAGGCCACAAGCCATTACTCCAAGGGGCGCAGAGTTTGCAAATTATTTTTGTTAAATGCCTCTTGTCTTAGTATGTGGTTTAGTTTGTTTGCTTGTCGTGTTATTAAGGTAAAAAAAATGTGTTGCTCTATAAAAAGTTATTTATTTTCTAATTACTTTTCAATTTATCTGTTTTTTTTAACCTTGTGGTGCTTATTTCACTCTTACACTTTTGCCAAAGTACACTTGCCTCATCTCCTCATTTTATGTCTTGCCGCCATATGGAGTGACTTTTTTTCATGAAAAGTTGACAGCTCTGCTTTCTGAGAGCTCGGAGCAGGGACCTTGTGGCCCGCCCAACGTGTTTTCTACGTCACAAATATTTTCGAACGGCATTTTATCATCTGCTCCTAAATCATGATTTGAATAAAGAAATACTCAGAAATGCAATTTTGCGCTTAATTCTCTCAATATATGTCCTCCATCATCAGAAAAGTTCCACCAGAACATGCTAAAATATTCGTTTTTTACCTAGACTACATATCCCAGAAACCCCCATATTAGTTTAAATCATATTGTGGAGCAAATTCAAGGGAATATGCTTTGCTTGTGACATTAAATATACACAGGTTCCCGAAAAAAAAAAAAAACACTCCTCCTGTATGAAAAAAGTTTTAGTTGAGTCTCTTTGGACACAATAATTGATCCATTAAGCGATATATAACTTCCAGTGGTTGATCAAATTCAGGAAATAATAGGACTGAAGGTACTTTGCAGGATGAGGTTGCTTTTCCTTCCTGCGTGTCAGAAAGCAGCAGTTTCCATAAATATATGATTTCCTGCTTTTATCACACACCCTGAAAGGCTTTACTTCGATTCTGGCTAGATTTGACATTTTATTTAATTTCTGTACTTTGAAAATAAAATAGGTAGTGATTGGTTGCTTCTACTTGCTGTTTTGTGATTTATTACAAGAAAAACTAAAAACTAGAATAGTTTTTTTTTCCTTTCTTGATAAAGTTGCTACTAATTAATGATGTGGAATAAAAATGATTTATTAAGAAGTTCTTTGTGGCCGGACACTTCTTAAATATAATTTAATATTTGTCATAAGCCCCTTTTGCTATAAGTAGTACATTTAAGTTTATGTTATTAAATATACTTGAATATAAGTATAGCAAGTATACGATATGGATTTATGCACTGCTTAAAAAAATAAAAAAAAGGGGGGGGAAACACTTAACGTTACTCCAAGTCAATCACACTTCTGTGTAATCAAACCGTCCAGTTAGGAAGCAACACACTGACTGACAACTAATGTCACATGTTTTTGTGCAAGTGGAATAGACAACAGAAATAATAGGCGATCAGCAAGACACCTCTAATAAAGGAGTGGCAAGAAGGCTTGCTGTGTCTGTCAGCGTAGTGTCCAGAGCACGGAGACGCTACCAGGAGACAGGCCAGTACATTAGGGGATGTGGAGGAGGGCAACAACCCAGCATCAGGACCACTACCTCCTCGTTTTTGCAAAGAGAAACAGGAGGAGCACTGCCAGAGCTCTGCAAAATGTCCTGCAGCAGACACAAATGTGCACTTGTCTGCTTAAACTTTTAGGAACAGACTACATGAAGGTGGTATGAGAGCCAGACGTCCACTGGTGGGGGTTGTGCTTACAGCCCAACACTATGCAAGACGTTTGGCATTTGCTAGAGAACACTAAGATGCTCTACCTAATACTCTACAGGTCAGGCCTGACTGCCATTAGGTTCTGAGATGAGATTCTCAGACCCCTTGTGCCGGGGCAATTGACCCTGTGTTCCTCCTAATGCCAGACAATGCTGGACCGCATGTGACTGGAGTGTGTCAGCAGTCTCTGCTTGATGAAGGTACTGATGTAATGGACTGACCCGCCTGTTCCCAGACCTGAATCCAGTTAAGTACATCTGGAACATCATGTCTCGGTCCATCCACCAACTCCAGGTTGTAACACAGACTGTCCAGGAGTTGGTGGATACTTTGGTCCAGGTGTGGGAGGAGATCCTCCAGGAGACCGTCCACTGCCTCATCAGAAGCATACGCAGGTGTTGCAGGGAGGTCATACGAGCACGTGGAGGCCACACCCACTACTGAGCCTCATTTTGACTTTACATCCAAGTTGGATCAGCCTGTAGTGTGTTTTTCTACTTTGATTTAGGTTATGATTCCACATCCAAACCTCCATAGGCTCATACATTCAATTTCCATTACTAATTTCACACAGCTCACAGCAGCCTCATTCTGAAAAAAACAGGACACATCTATCAACAAATGCACTGATCATGACATACTCAACTCAACCCTCTGTAAACATGCTGTAGATCACACAGCAGTGACCCTCACCCAGCTTCCCCTCTTGACATGCAAAAGACAAAAGCAAAAGGCTTCTCGTCCGACCTTTGGTTTGACCTCACCGGGAAACCCCCAGCAGCCTCTGACTCTCAGTCAGCCCACAGTAAGCACTGAGGCTGCTGCTTTTGGCTTTTCAATGACTGACTGGGTTTGTTCTGATCCGTACAGTCACTGAACAGCGACATAACTGTGCATGAACAGAAGCATGAGCAGATAAATCAAGAAGAGACATAGAGCACGTGAAAATGAGCCAGAAAGTAAAATTCTATTAATAATATTCAGTAAATCAGTGTATTTGTAATGCATATAGGACCTGATCCAGCTCAAGACAGGAGTATTTCTCCAATATCCAGAACAAATGAAATCATTTATGTTTTGAGAGTGTGATGAAAGTGTTGTTTATGCTGCTCCTTCAACTCCTCTGTGATGAGTCGGTCAGTCAGCAGCTCAATCAAAGTCATCGTCCAGACTCATCAACAGAACAGTGTCTGTGAAACAAACATAAACTAGACTCAGAAAAACTAACAAAAAATATTACAAAAAAAGCTTAACACTAATAATAGCTTCAAGTTTTTAAAAAGAAAACTTTTTTCCCTTAAAAAACATTTTTAAAACGATCCACTGCTCCCTCTACTGGTCAGGATCTGTCACTGCATCTCTAATGAAATTTGTTCTTGTTTTTGTTTTTAAAAATAGCATTTTCATTCATTCTTTCATTTTCTAATCCGCTTTATCCCTTTCGGGGTCACGGGGCTGCCGGAGCCTAACCCGGCTACTCATGGGCGAAGGCAGGGGATACCCCTGGACTGGTCGCCAGTCTGTCGCAGGGGCAAAATAGCATTTTAAAGATCCTTTTTTTTCAACTCCGGAAACTTTCTGGTGGAGATTATTTGTGAACTTCTGTCACAACTAATTACCTTTTCTTCACACACAACATGTTCTTCCCAAAGTAGAGAGAAAATAAATAGAAAAGGAAGAAACTTTCGTTTTACAACAGAGTATTAGGGTCACCATGGAAGAAATTAAGTCTTAAAATTATGATAAAAAAGTCAATTTATGAAAATACTCGTAATATGAAAAAAGAAGTCAACATTTTACAAAAACAAAGCTGGAAAACTATGATGTAAAGTCAACATTTTACAAAAA
>BSAI01000030.1:3234060-3257653 GCA_036245035.1 Adrianichthys oophorus
GTTTCATGTGTTATCATGGCTGAAGAAAACCACACTCAGAAGGTTAAGCAAGCAAATCAATAGTCAAATCAAAGGGAAGAATTCAACAAAAGTAAGCAGTGAAGTTAAACGCAAAACTTATTAGTAGAAAGCAGAAATTTGTCACAGATTAGGTAGATGTGGGATGGACAAGACCACACAGACAGCGGAGAGATGACACTCCATACCTTCATGGGGATGTTTGTGATGGTGGTGGAAGCCAAGTCAAAGTGCTGCTGGACCAAAATGTTAAGTTTGGAGGCGAGATGCCGCCCAGCCCGAACACTGTGGACCTCACTGGTGAGCAGAGGGGAGATCTGAAAACGAGAAACAACAGGGATGACAAAAATGCAGCTAAAACCCAAGTCCGAGGATCAAGTTTTAGACCTACATCTTTCTTTGGACGATCAGACACCAGGGTGTCCTCTCCCTGCGGGTAGATGTGGACAAGAACTAACTCGCACTGCTGGATGCCCATCAGTCTGAAGTTTAAAATCATCACCAACATTAAAAAAACAATTCAGTAAAAAAATATATATATATATTTTGCATCTAGTGTTTTTAGTAATTTCAATCGGTTAAAGTTTGTCACTGACCTGTCTGAACCAGCAGCCAGCTTGTTTTGGTCTAAAATAGTCTCCTGTATGCAGTCTTCCAACATTCGGACGTGAGTGTCACTGTAGTATAAATGACAGAATCTAAGATGATTTGCAACCACCAAGGACAAAGGTTTAACATATCCAAAAACGATTTTAAAAAATGCAATTTTCTACAACCTATGACTGATTTTCAAAATCAATGCTGCCTCCTTTAGTCTCTCTAACCTTTTTGCATTAGTCAGACAGATAATCCGGCCTCTATTAGCGACCCTCTCCGCTGTGTCCATCAAAGCTGTGCGCTTCTCATGCTGCAGCTCTGTGATTTTGCATAAAGACTCCACTGCAGCGACCAGCCCGTGCAAAATGCTGCAGCATTCTGGGTCCTCATGGGGATTTGGCGGCCCAACAGCTGCCAAAGCTGACATCAGCTGCAATGAGGGAGAAACTCTGTAGCGGCAAATCTTATACAAAAAGTGCCATCACTGTTAAAGACCCACTCTGATCAGGTTCTTGGGCTATTTTCATACCGAGTTTCTGGTGGGTTTTTTTAAGTATGATGATGCCGTTTTTAGCCAAAAGGCCTTTCTTATTTTATAGGATATAGTTTCTGAAGAGTTGAAGTAATTTCTTAGAAATTCACCTCAGAGTTGTGGGTGCAGAGCAACCCTCTCCCCCTCCCTGTTGTGGAGCAGAAAAGGGAGCTTGCAGCCCACCCAGAATATGTACGACATCACAAATAAGATCTTTTTTAATCTGCTTTTTTTTTTCATCTGTTCCTGATTCACAAGAATTTTAATAAAGAAATACTCAAAAATGCCATTTTTAGCTTAATTTTCTTAATATCTGTCCTCCATCGTCTGCAAAATGTCACAAGAGCACGATAAAAACACCAAAAATTCAATCTTCATCAGAGTGAACTTTATATACAAGTGTGCAGCTTTACCTCATGAGTGCTCTGATCTTCTCTTCTCCAACTATTCAAGATGTGGAACTCTGAATCACTTACTATATAGTTAACCTGTTGCAAAAAAATGTTGTCATTTATACATAGACTATTACTAGTGTGTCTGAATTAAAACAGCAGTTAAACGCTACATAAAACTAAATAATCAAACAAACCAGTTTGTCTTTTGGGTAAACGTCGTAGAGGATCCGGCAGTATTCCATGGAGCACTCCACGGCACAGGTCCATAATGATTTGGAGACAGGAGCAAGAGGGATGACTCCCTGAGCTCGGCTTTTAGTGAGAACATCACACTCTACCTGCTGGCGACTAGACTCTGCCATGTAGGGACAGTGGTCCACTACAAAGACAGTCTTGTGTGCCACAGAGAACATCTTCATGTTTGGAAAATCTTAAATTAGCCCTGAAAGAGAAAGAAAAGAAAGAGAGCAGTGTCATCAAAATGATTTGATCTGAGGCCAGACCAACTTACTTATTTATTCTTTTTTTTTTTAACAAATTTTATTTATGTGGGGCGTCACTGTAACAACTCAAACATTTATTTGAAAGAAAAAACATCCATCGTCTAATATCTGGTATAAATTGTCAATAAATATTTTTGTTACACAAATACATCTTAGTTGAAGAAAAATCGTATTTGAAATTACATGTTTACATGTTAGGTGAGTGGGAACTATTAGTGAGAGTTACTCACCTATGAGGGAAACAACGGTTAGCGGACGACTTATCCAACGAGAAAATAAAATAAAAAATATGCTTTTATATATATATATCTATATGCAAGTCCCTTAAAACTCTTAAGTAGTATCGGTTACTACTGTTTGGCTGGAAATAAAAATTAACGACATGTTTGAATTCACAGGTCCCTTCTAAGCTAACGTCACAGAATCTGCTTGCTCAGACCAAGGCGTTAGCCTGCTAGCTCACAACAGGCAGCATTTCAAATCTGCCGATTATATCATATCTTTCCGCAAGAGGGACGACTACCGAATAGAATGAATGTTTAATACTCGTATTGAGGAATAAAAACGGATAATTTGGTACCTTACTATCAAACAAAAGCTTTGAAGTAATGTTCACATAGCTGGAAAAGATTAACACAAAGAATGCACTTCATCTCAGGAAAGCTAACAGGTTTGTTATTAGAGGAAATATGGTCCGTCATCTTTTTCATTCCGCTCCCCAGTGCTCGCGAATAGTTCCTACCCTTTTTTTAAAAAAAAAGAAAAAAAACCCCATCACGTTCACTCTGTATTAACAAAACAAAAAACAAAAATTATTAATATTTCAAAAACGTGTTTTTAGTTTTAATAATAAAATATTTCACAATGAATCACAGTCTGCTTAGAAAAACAGAAATGTCTTTTGTTTTCATCCCATGACTGTAAAAGAGCTTCTTTTATTCAGTCGATGTCTAAAATATATTATGAATAGAAATTGTGCTGTTTAGTTCATTATACTATTTGCTTTATTTAACAAAACAATCTGCAAAGTTGCTATGACCTGTAGACTCCTGAGTAAACCACCAGAAAACTAACCGGAATAGCATTAAATATTTTTATATTAAAATATCGACAAAATTGAAAATTGACAGTTTAACATTCTAAATGCTGTGAATGGGCCTTCCTTTATTTAAAACACTAAAATGGCATACAGCAAGGAACATGAATAGTACTCTTTTTTCAAAATAAAAGCCAGAAGGGTTGGAAAAGTAAAACAAAGATAAAATAAAATTATGTACTGGGTATTTTATTGTTTGTATTTTTGTATGTATTTGTACTGGATGAAATACTGTAAATAATGTCTGGTTTGGACAAATAGCTAGAGTTTTATTGCTAAATTTAGTTTTCTTTTTGACAACAGAAACAAAAACAAAATAGAAGCAAAGTAAGGGACGTTTTACTCCTATCGCCCTTTTCACAGAGATCAACTCACAAAGTGTTTCCAAACAATCTAAAACCAAAGAACTCGCACCAGCCGCAGAGGCCTATGGGTGAACACAATAAAACAAGCTCTAATGTGTAAATATAGCGAACAGAAGAAAAGACCAAACACGCCCACTCCTCGTCGTTGTTCTCCGCCCCACAGCCCCACCCGCCTGACTTTTCTTTTTTTTAAATAGAGTTTTATTTTCAAGCCTCAACTTGACCAAACTTTCTTTTTGCGATGGACCTTCCGAAATGAAGCGGAGATGATTAGACGCCTGGGGCTTGAATCCTCTGTCTGATCGCCGCCCTCAAGCCCTGTTCTGGTCGCTGCTTTTTCCTCTCCAACAACAACGACAAGAAGGACCATGAGCACAAACGGCATCGAAGAGACGGACTCTCTGAGTGAGACTGACGATCTGTGTGATGCAGGGCCCTGCATGCTGGAAGAGGAAGTTGGTGAGAGCGACACTCTGTTGATCAGCCTCCCTTCCCCGTTTGAGCGCCTGTTCTAGTCAAAACCTCAAGTTAAAACTGGGGTTGGGGGGGGGGGGCACTTTAGACGTGCTTATGCAGACAGATTGTTGAGGAAACCGTCCTCGAGATAATAACGTTTGTAAAACTCAGTTAGAAACCACTGAAGGTTGAAGAGAAAAGATTTAAAGACCTTAGTCCTCTTTTTGCCAGTGTGTCTCTGTTTTTTAAACATCTGTTTTAAGTTATATGACAGGATGTGAAGCTGACTTTATTGGATGGTGTTTCATCTGCTTTGAAAAACAACATAGTTAGAAGTTCGTAGACTCTCACGTCTAAGGAAAATTCAACAACAGAACAAAAAAGACATGTTTGAAACCACAAAGCATTTTCCATATAACATTGCATTTTTAAAGGTGTATCAGTGGTTTTACTGTCACCACTTCATTGTCAATGAGCCATAGTATTTCAGATCTATCCAATTCAACTGTCACACTGTCAAAAGCCTTAAAATATTTCCCACATCTTTTTAGTATAGAAATAGAATACAGGATTTTTGGTTAAAAAAAAAACATGTTATTCACTTATCTGATTTTTTTCTTCTTTTTTTTCCAGGGATCACTCAGGAATTTTTCCAAACGTGCCACTCTTTTAGAGAAGGAGACCCAGTAGCCAAAACACAAGTGGTGAGTGATCGACATGACCAAATTTAGAATGTAGACATCACTTCTACACCTCTTGAATAATATATATATATATATATATATATATATGCACGGTCTCTGTATGACCAGAGCAGGAGCTTCGTCCGCATAGCCGGCAGTAAGTCAGACCTGTTCCCAGTGCATGTTGGACTCTTGAAGGGCTGTCCTTTATCACCGGTTCTGTTCATAGTCTTTTTGGGGGCCGGAGGGGGTCTGGGAACCACAGAATTTCCTCTCTGCTCTTTGCAGATGATGTCCTGTTGGCATCATCGAGCCAGGACCTCCCGCATGCACTGGAACGGTTTGCAGCCGAGTGTGAAGCGGCTGGGATGAGGGTCAGCACCGCTAAGTCTGAGGCCATGGTTCTCGACCTTTACTTAGACTGCTGCCCCCGCGACCCGGTCCCGGATGAGCGGAAGAAGATGGATGGATGCTTCAATTTAAAGAAATACCAGCTAATTTGATTAAAGCTAAAGTATAATCTTTTGTAAATAAAAAATACTGCAGATTCAAATCATTTACTTGTAGATTGTTCATTAATGTACATTCATTAAATTAAAAAAATCAGGAAAGGAGATGTAAAACATACTTAACATCTAGAAAATAAGAAAATAATATACATTTCTTACACCTCTCAAGTGTTAGTACAAGATGGAGGTTTAATTAGATCTTATAGTTGCTACAAAAACCTAACTGTAATATACAAGAACATCTAATGTATTTTGGATACAAAACAAAGAGAATAAATGGAAAAGAGGAAGAGAGGTGGCATGGATAGAAAACAAAGAAAACACTGCTTTTAATCAAATTAATTAATTCATTTAAGTAAAAATTTCTCAGAGAAAGTCATAACATTTTAATTTAATTACTATTACTAATTATTGAATACTAAAATAAACAAACAGTTTTGTATATTTGCATGAGAAGCACATTTTTGGGGATTTTCAGCAAGTTCAAACATCTAAAATAGACTTTTATATTCGGGGAACAGTTTCTACAAATATATATGTTTATAGTATTGCGTAATAGGTTTACACCTAAAACTGTTCTTCATGGCATGTTTTTAGAATTATGCATTTTTTGTGCTTTAGATAGATTAATAGCCAGATGGATGTGTGTTTTCCCTGCTAACGACACTTCCGGTTTTAGTCTCTCTGCTTGTTTTTGGACTTTGATGTTATGTTTCAAATATCTTTTTTACATGAAGTGCTGTCCACAAAGCACAAGCTGGATATTTGTTCATGCTCAGTGCCATTGGTCATGGTGTATGGAGAGTGGGAGGGTCGGAGACGAAGGGCGGGTGTTGGATTGTTTGTAGACTCTTTCCATCATCCTGTCTTGGCCCAGTTCACAGATGAAAACATCCTGTGAAGGACAGCCTAACCAGGCTTTTTGCACATAGAGATGTTCATTATTTATAACATTATGGAGGATGAGGATGAGGAGCATGAAGATCAGTCAGCAGATTTACCTGATGGGCCTTGTTTTTACCCTCAGGTAGAATTTAATGACAAACCAGAGTTCCTGTTCTTCAACGACGGCATTCGAAGGATCGATTTCATCCTGGTGTATGAAGATGAGGACAATAGGGAGTTTGAGAAAAGGAGCATGTTCCAGAGGCGCAAGGTAAAGTGTTTTTTTTAAAACCATATTTTTGAGCTCCGGTTGTTGGCTTACAATAAAGGTATAAAATGTAATCTTGACTTCAAAACAATCATTTCAGAAGTTGACGTTAACAACCTTTTTGAGGAAGCTTCAGAAAAGAACAATTGTGACCTTTCTACAGCTAGAGTATTATTAATTTGCAAGAGATCAGTTTTTAAATTATTAAAATTCGATCAAATTAACTCGATCAAACAATACATTTTGGCTACATTTTTGATATGAAGCTAAAAGAATATAATTGATAAATGCTTCAAAATGCATAGTAGCTAAATTGACTTTGCAAACATGATTTACTTTATCACTTTATTTGCTTTTTGATTAGCTTTAAACCAAATGTTTGTGAGGGTAAATATTGCTCTAACCTCTGACATTTAGCTTTTTAAGATTCATTTGCAAAGGGAGGAGGACCAAATGAAAAGCTCCGTTTGCTCGCCTAATCTCTGCCATGCAAATCAAAACGAAACCATGAGATAACTATTTCTGAAAATGTCTACCGGAGGAATGCGGTTCAAGATGGAAGGGAAAAAAACACAAACATAATCTGGTGTTCAGAGGTGGGATGATTTCCACCTATGTCTTTCACAAGAGGCTTACAAGAGTCTTTGTGCAATGACATTGTTGGAAAACAGAGCTTGCACACTTTATTTAAAGTGTCAACAATGCAATCCTCAGGGAGTTATGAAAGACAGGATGTCATTTTCAGAAGCAAAAATCTGCCCATCTTTACTGAAAGTAAGTAAAGTAACACTGACAGAAAAATGACGTTTTTACTTGAAATAATCCTTGTCATAAATGTTCTCATCATGTCCCGGGGTGTCCTGATTTGCATTTCTAATCTAAGTCAGTGAAAGCGGACCTCTGTTATAAGGTTTCTTGGAAATCTTGCAACAGAAAATTCTTTACTACAACTTCTGTAATTCCCCTGTCTTAGTCATAGCAGATCAAGCTAAATCTGGTTCAGAGGAAGTTTGGGCTGCTGACTCCTCCAGAGACTTCATTTTTACCCTCAGGCTTATCCAGACAGATGTTTCACAATGTTTTTTCTGCTGTTGCTTCTGACGAGGAGTGGTTAAACCAAGACAGTGCTGGGAAAACATGTTTTTTTTTCATTCATCTTTATTGTTATGATGTCTTCAAGTAAAAATCTCGCCCTTTTTGAGCCAGTTTGAGTGAAAATATTCAATGTGATGGATACATCTGGTTCCTTTCTTTCTTTCTTTCTTTGATCCAAACCAAGTGTCTAACCACGCTCATAAAGAACACATGTGTTTCTGAAAAGTATCCTAATGACATATTTTGTTTTCTTCATTTCTGTTGGGGTACATTCATCCTCACAAACTTAATCTCTGACCTAATCTTGTAATAATGTAACAAGAAAAGGAAAGCCAAAACGTTTTTAGCATTAAAATTCTTAACATCAAATCAAGTTTTTTCAACTATCTGTAAAATTAACCAGTATGAGTAAAACAATAGCAATTTAAAAAACAACTTATACATCTTTTTTTCATCTGATCACAGTAACACTGATGCAGGGTCATTGTGTCATTTTCATCTAGATTATGCATGTTCAGCGTGATCCACAAACCTGTACTCATAAAGAATAAGATAACTTTTTCTGGAATTATTGAGTGGTTATGTTCTGGATTATTAGTTTGACTTTTCTTTTTTAAGAATACAATTTGGCCTACTATCAGAAGGACAGCAGTATAATATGAACAGTAAATTTATAATAAGATAAACCTTTTAAACTTAGGACCCACTCCGATGAAAATGGTGTTACTGATTTTGAGTGTCTGCTGTTCTCATGTTATTCTTATAGTATAATATTCACCAAGCTGTTCACGACAACAGAGAAGATCATATACTGGCTGGAACTGAGCAGGAAGCTAAAGTTGCTCTAAGAAGAAACACGCTTCACAAGTTTGAATGAACCAATCTGTAATGCGCAATCAAAGGCTGGCCTCAAGGAGTCAGGAACGCCCATGAAAGCATGATCAAATCGTTTTTAATTTCCTGTGGATAAGATGTCACTCGACATCCCAGTGTTCTGAAAATCTGACCACGCTGCATGAAGAAAACACTTGTGTTTTCTTTTTTGTAGTTTCCCCACAGGATCATCTCAAACATGACGCTAGGTGTATTTTAGCACACTTTTGTGTTCTAATTAATATACAATAACTTACTTGTTGTAAAGTACACTCCTAGGAGCATTCAAACACAATGGGTTCTTGGAAACAGTAGGTGTGAATGCATAGTGTAAACAGGCTGCCCTTACACAAATGAGTTCAACGGACCTCCACTAAAGGAGTTAAAAGATACGAACAGGATGTAACCTATTTTAAGTTTGCTCCTTGTGCCTCTATTTGACTCCATTTGTATTTTTGTGGTAACAGTTGCATGACTTCTGTTTTGCCGGTCTGTGGGATGTGCGCTGGTACATACATATTGAAAGGAAATGAGCGAAGCCTGTGCTGGCAGGGACAGGAAAGGGTATTCAGTACACAAATCGCAACAAGAGTCCTACCGTTTCCCAGGATTTCCTGATTGTGTGAAACAATGTTGACAGTTATTCTTGACTTGTATGATGTCTAAGAGTTTGAAATTTTATTAATTTAATAAAATGTCATTTCAAATTTTAATTTGTGTGTTTTCCTGTGTTCCTTAAAGAGACGGCGGGAGTACTTTGAGGCCAGCCTGGTCAAGGTGGGCTTGGAGCTGGAAGCCAGTCCATCTGTAAGTAGAAGGCCTTTTAAAAGACTCTAATCATCTTTTGGTCTATTTTTCAAACTGTTCCCAGTGGTCTTTTATTTACGTTTTTGCCTTTTTCTCCTTAGCCCAAAAAAAAAAAAAAAAAACCTGTGTTGTTTTCTAAAACACAGTTTCTGCAGAGCGGCAATAGTTCATTAAAAATTCACCTCAGAGTTGTGAACTGTTGGCATGGAGCAACCCCCTTCCTTTCCCTGTTGCTGAGAGCTCTCTGTTCACATGCTCTCCCGTGAGCTTACAGCCCCTCATATTCATTACAGATGCAACAAAAATAAATTTTGGCGCTATCCAGCTGTACAGATTACAGCCAGATCCCAGCTCGGACGAGGAAAACAATTTCGTTAATGGATCTAGTCGTCTGCAGTTGGATGCATCAGAATGGATCAGAGCAGTGAGCTTGTGGCCCGCCTCGCAAATTTTCTACATAACAAATACGATCTTTTTCTAACCGGATTTTTTTTTTCGTTTGCTCCTGATTCGCAATGATTTAAAAAACAAAAACTCAGATATGCCATTTTAATCTTAATTTTATTTATATATGTCCTCCATCATGAGAAAAATGCATCAAGAACGTGTTAAAAAAAAAAAAACTCTCCTGTGTGTCGCAGGTAGTCAACAACAAACTAATGTTTGTCAAAGTTCACCTTCCGTGGGATGTGTTGTGCACCTACGCCGAGGTCCTGCACATCAAGCTTCCCATTCAGCCTAATGACATGACCCCTCGCCCCTCCGTGTGGCGCTTCTTCACCTGCATAACAAAGCACTTCTACCCCGACGAAAACATGATCCAGAAAGAGGCGGAATTTTTCACCGCCCGCTTTGAGAAGAACCGTCAGGACTTTTTCTACATCAAGGACAAAGATCTCTTCTTCACGCCGTCCATGAGGAGCAGGATGGTAAGTTTCAACACGTTTCCACGCCAAGATCTTAGCCTGATAGTTTCTTTGAGCATGTTCGAGTGATGTTATCAAATCCAACTTCCCTTTCCTTCTCTTTTCGTGTCAGGCATTTTATATCTTGAGCAGGGCCCAATATGAAATTCGAGGGACCATCACGAAGTTTGGCATCACCAAGCTGCTGAGTTCTGGGGTGTACAAAGCTGCCTACCCCCTTCACGATGTAGGCTTTCTTTGTCGTTTCAAAATAAAACCTGTCGATGACTCTCAACTTTAATTCATGGAGTATGTTGTGTCTTTGTTTGTTTCGTTGAAGTGCCAGTTCAACGTTAAGTCCCAAGAAGAAGGCTGCCCCAGTGAGAGGTACCTGCTTTATAAAGAATGGGCTAATCCCATGAACTTCTACAAGATGCAGCCTCTCGACCTAATCAGGTGAGCTAAAGATGTCCTGTTCTCCTCACAAATAATTATTACCCTTAGAATTTCCCATTTTTCAATGGAATTCTTCTCTTTTCTTTCACAGGAAGTACTATGGAGAGAAGGTCGGGATATATTTCGCCTGGCTGGGTTTCTACACAATGATGCTGGCTGTGGCTGCTGTTATGGGACTGGGATGTTTTATTTATGGATACAGAACCCAAGAAACAAGCACCTGGAGGTGCTGAAAACTAGATATATGAAGCTTAGATGAATTTAAATGTTCATTTTTGCTGCATTTGCATTTTATCCCTTTTCTATTTTGCATTGGCAGCAAAGAAGTGTGTGACCCGGACATTGGGGGGAAGATTGTCATGTGTCCGCAGTGTGACCTGTGCAAATACTGGATACTGAACAGCACCTGTGACACTTCCCAGGTAAGATTTGCTTCATGTCAGTATGCAAGCATTGCTATACTAGAAAGTCTTTGGATTGGTTGTCCTCTGAATTTGGTCTCTTCATTATTCTCAATCTGAGTGGTCTGAATGAAATTGTCATTTCAATGGCGATAAAAGAGCAAGCCCTGAAATTTTATGCCATTTCTACCTGTTCATTTTCTGCCTTTAAATTATTGCTTTTTTTTTTTTTTAGAAACTGTCTCTATTTGATAACTTTGGGACTTTGGTATTTGCAGTTTTCATGTCCATCTGGGGTAAGTTTTACGTCATTGTAGTTATGGCATTAAAAAAATGTTTACAGGGGTCTGCAACCTTCAACCCAAAAGAGCCTTTTGTGTTTTTTTTTTTTACTGACCACAACCCAGAAGGAGCCTCAAAGTCTGAGCTCACCCTTTAGAAAATGAAGACACTGATTTGTATTTGTGTTATTGTTCCTATTAGGATAAAAAAAATAATAATAAAGAACTATAGTTTTTTGGTAAATGAATAAAACATCAATAGAAAATAACCTTTTTTCAAAATTGGAAAAAGTGCATAACTTTTGAAAAGGTTCCTATGACTTCCTTTCAAAATAAAAGGCACCCTGTGTCACACAGGATCATATCAATGCAGCAAATATAGTACTGTATAATGTCAGCAGTGAGTCAAAAACAGTTTACTGGCATCTCTTCCAGAAATTCATGAATCTAACAAACCAAAATTAAATCAGGGCTAATTCAGTGACCCGTACTGTATTTTTTGAGCCATAAGGGGTACCTGTATTCTTCACTTTGTTCAAAAATAACAAATCCACCTGACAGCCTATTGAAAATAAATTTGGTTTTGCTTACCAACCTCAGATTGAATTTCTGTGGTACATGGCGATCCCAAATCTGTCAAAATGTTATGGCTCAACTTTCTTAAACTACTAACTGTTTTATGGATTGTTGGAACATCATGGGCAGTATTATTGTCAGAAGCCTCGAGGTGTGATATGTACTGTTTTTCAACTGTTTGTGAATGCATAGAATAAAGTTTAAGTTTACTTTTTTCACTTTACAGTTACTTTTTAAAATTAAAAACTTTTTTTGTTATCAGATAGCCACAATGGAGGAGTAAAAGAGCCAGATGTGGTGGCAGTCCCCTGCCTTATTATACATCAACCTTTGAAATCCAGTCGACCTGATGAACAGAATCTAGCAACAACATGATCATGATGTCAGACAGACAGTTTTACACAGTTGTTTCCTTCTCTGACTGGACTTCTTGGCTTTTCTTTTTCTTGTTCCTGTGTGTTTCACTGTGTAGTCACGTTGCTTCTGGAGTTCTGGAAGCGCTATCAGGCCGAGCTGGAGTACAAATGGGATACTGTGGAATTTCTGGAGCAGGAAGAGCAACCTCGCCCTGAATATGAAGCCAAATGTGTTTATGACAGGATAAACCCAATCACAGGGGTAACCACTCAGTTTTCTTTTCTACGTTAAACCTGCACCTGACAAAAAATCAATACATTCATTTTTAGTACAAGGGTCAAAGAAATTGTGAATATTCAGACTTAGAAAATATTAATTAGTGCAAGAACTGTTCAGCTTTTTAATAATGTGCTTATTAAAGACCCACTCTGATCATCTTTTGATCTACTTTCAAAATGTTCCCAGTGGTCTTTAAATTACGATGATGTTATTTTTAGCTAAATAAAAAAACGTTGTTTTCTAGGAAATACAGTAGTTTCTGCAAAGTGGAAGTACATTAGAAATTGGCCTCTGAGTTGTGGGCGGGACCGTTGGCTTGAAGCAACCCCACCCTGCAGAGATCTGAGAGCTCTCTGTTTACATACTCTCCTGCTAGATCACAGCTCTTTACACCCCCATCCTAATATTAGCGGTGCAACAAAAGTAGTGAGCTGTAAATCACACTTTTGGGAGCAATGTATTTAACCAAATTCTGGAACAAGACATTTCCTCTTGAAAGGCAAATTAAAATAATGTAATAGATAACAATTTTAGACCAAATATATGCACACTTCACTACCATAATGCACTGATGTGGATTAGGCTTCATGAAACATTGGAGGAATCTAGTATGTTAGCGCAACATATGAACAATTATTCAGATAACCGTTGCATGACGAACATGCTAACAAGTAAGTCAAACTCTTTATCTCTTTAAATAACTAAATCTGTTGAATTCTTCGTTGTCTATCTATCCCAGTGTAAGACTGAGCGACGCTTCTTCTTCTGCGTTGCTGTCTGTAGCAAATACTGATACACCTACTGTGCCCTCTAGTGGTCGTTGCTATTTATTTTTGAAAAATCACAGAAGTTGCACAAGACTATAGGTCGCACACCTGCCTAAGCTAAGCAAAAAACATTCGACTTATCCTCTGAAAAATATGGTACATGGATTTAAAGTCTAGAAGTGGATGCATCAGAATGGAGCAGAGCAGGAAGCTTGAGGCCTGCCTAAGGTATGTTGTATCACAAAAAGCTCTTTTTCACAACAATGCTCCTGATTCACAACAATTTGAATGAAGGAATACTCAGAAATGCAATTTAAGCGCAATTTTCTTAAAATATGTCCTCGATCATCAGAAAAATGACACAAGAACATGTTAAAAACACATTTATCATCAGAGTGGGTCTTAAAGCCTTTTCTTTCATTTAGATCAAAGAAAAGGTTCCATTCACATCCTGTGGGCGGTATGTTCGAGTCTCGATAGGAATTGGGACCGTCTTATTTTGGGTAATTTTGATCAACTTTTTCTCATTTTAAATTTTCCTGCTGCTGTCGATAATGTTTTTAACCGCATTATCTCCTTCAGATTCTGCTGATCCTGGCCTCCATCGTGGGCATCATCATGTACCGCCTGGCGGTCTTCATCACCTTTTCCTACAAACTCAGGAACAACAAACTGAAGAACTTGGAGCCAATAAAGGAGTATGTGACACCGCAGATGGCCACGTCTGTCACTGCCTCCATCATCAGTTTTGTGGTGATTATGATTCTCAATATTCTGTACGAGCGTGTTGCCATCTGGATTACAAATTTTGGTGAGTCTGTGCTGTGTTACTACTTATTTTGCAATGCAAAGTGACTTTATTCTTAAATCTTTCATCTTTTACGCCCCCACAGAGCTTCCACGCACCAGGACAGAATATGAAAACAGCTTGACGATGAAGATGTTCCTCTTTCAGTTTGTCAATTACTACTCCTCCTGTTTCTACATTGCCTTTGTAAAAGGAAAAATAGTGGGCTACCCCGGAAAGCCTGTTAAACTCCTTGGAGAATATCGAAATGAGGAGGTACCATTTGTTCATCGAGTGGTTACATACAGTATGAGTTGTTGGGTCTGACTCGTGTGTTGCTTCTTCAGTGTGATCCCGGTGGTTGTCTCATTGAGTTGACCACTCAGCTCGCCATCATCATGGGTGGGAAAGCCATCTGGAACAACATCCAGGAGGTTTTGCTCCCGTAAGCAACAGATTCCACAAACTCTTTCTTTATTGGGCCCAAAGAACAAACGGCATTATAAATGTGGTGTCAGTGAAGTTTCTGTTGACGTGCAGAGGCGTTATCGCTGCTTCAGTTTGAGGTCTCTTTTGTGTCACTGCAGGTGGGTTAAGAACTGGATTTTCCGACGCTGCAGCTCCTCCGTCAAAGAGAAGGTGACTCCTCGCTGGGAGCAGGACTACCAGCTCCAGTCCATATCACAGCTGGGACTGTTCTATGAATATCTTGAGATGGGTGAGATCCGAAGGCTTTTGCCGACTTCTGCCCGTCACCAGCCGGTCGTCGTAATCAGCTATCGGTCTTGCCTTGTCCTTTGCAGTGATCCAGTTTGGATTCGTGACCCTGTTTGTAGCTTCCTTCCCTCTGGCTCCAGTTCTGGCTCTGATCAACAACCTGTTTGAGATTCGGGTGGATGCTTGGAAACTCACCACTCAGTCTCGCCGCATTGTTCCAGAGAAAGCCCAGGATATTGGAGCCTGGCAACCAATTCTCCAAGGCATTGCCATTTTGGCTGTTGCAACAAATGTATGCCCATTTTTACCTTTTTCTTAATGTCAGCATTTGTAAAGCATTGCATTTATTAAAGTCCCACTCCAATCATATTTTAAAGCTATTGTAAAAGCATTCCCAGCTGTCTTTTAACTATGACTAAGCCGTCTTTAGGGAAAATCAAAACCTGTGTTGGTTTCTGGGACAATTTCTGCAGAGAAGGGGTAGTTCATAAGAAATTCTTCTCAGAGTTGGACCGTTGGCACAGAGTAAGCCTGTTTCCAATCATCCCTTTGTTTACACTCCCTCCCGCTAGCCTACAGGCCCTCACACTCCCAACCTGACATTACCAGTGCAACAAAAATGATGAGCAGTATCAGAGCTATCCAGTCGTACAGGTTAGAGCCAGATGCCAGCTCGGACAAGGAAAAAAAATATGTGCATGGATCTAGTCGTCTGTAATAGGTTACATCTGAATGGAGCAGAGCAGGGAGCAGGGAGCTGGTCCTATGTCCCACCTACAAGCTTTTTCCAAATTTAGGTTTTAACTTTCTTAATATATGTCATCCATCATCAGAAAAATGCCACAAGAGCATGTTGAAAACACCAAAAACACAATTTTCTTTGGAGTGGTCCTATTACACATGTGGTTCTTCATTGCAGACATGCTGTGCATTTTTAAAAAGTTGAAACTTAAATAAACAATTTAATGAGGTTAACACAAAAAACAGGCGTTAACAACAAAACACAATCATTACAGATTTGTTTAGAAATCATAAAATATTGGAAATTAAGGCAAAGTAATTAATATTTGTGTTTCTAAAGACACTTTTCAGCACATTTAAATATCAATAGATTTATATGCATTTTGTATAGAGAAATAATATTTTTTGAAAGGAAATCAATAGATTTTTTTAACTTTTTTTTCCAGAAAGTTTTTGTTTTTAAATGAAATGGTCATTAAGACAAAAAAAGAATTTCATTTGGTCTAACCCCAAAAGTCCAACTATCTAAAAATGTATAGAAAAGAAAAACGGTGCACAAAATTCCTCCCAAATTTGAGTCACAAATATTGTTATTTACAGCTTTTATTTACATGTGTTAAGTTTGAATATTATTTGCACTTGTCTCATTTTTTGAGACTTTTTTAAAAAATGAAGTCAAATAACACAATCACAGTAATTTTTAACTTATCACAACTAAATAGTGGAATTTTGACAATACCCAAATGTCTCTAAACATTGTAAAGGGAACCAGCATTTTGTAAAATACTAACAGCTTTAAGTCCTTAATTTTTACCAGTGTACAAATTCAACATTAGTGCAGAATGTATTAAAAAAAAAACATTTTATTAGATAACGTGTTTTAAATAAGTAATTTATCCTCATGATGTCTGCAGGCCATGATCATCGCCTTTACGTCGGACATGATTCCTCGGCTGGTCTACTACTGGTCCTTCTCCGTGTATCCATATGGAGACAACACTGAGCACACCATGCAGGGTTACATCAACAGTTCCCTGTCTGTGTTTAACATCAGCGATTCACCCTTTAATTTGACAGAGAGCGATATGTCTGCCCCCTCCAACATCACTACCTGCAGGTACCCTCAAGATACTATGTATTACAGTCACCGTTAAAGACTACTTTAAAATCTATGATACTGATGTCGTAGAAGAAAAACATGCAAAAGTTAACAGACTATGGAGCCCCTTAAGGGACATTGAAGTAAAAAAAAAAAAATACTGCTGGTTTCAGGTGCACACATGAAACTATCTGGTGTGTACTAGAAACCAGTACCATTAATTTTTTTACTTCTATGTCCCTTTAGGGGCTCCATAATAAATAAAATGACTGTCTAGAGGGGATGTGTTTTCCTAAAACCCCCCAAAAAAACTTGTTCTCTCTTCAGGTATCGGGATTTTCGCTATCCCCCTGGACACCCCTGGCAGTATGAACACAACATCCAATACTGGCATGTTATAGGGGCCAAATTGGCTTTCATCATTGTAGTAGAGGTAGATATAAACAAAGCACACTAACTGGTACTTATTCTGAAATGAAAGAGAGGCATTTGGTTAAAAAACTTTTCTTCTTCCTCCCCTCGTAGCACATTGTTTACTTGACTAAGTTCCTCATTTCCTACCTGATTCCGGATGTCCCGTACGCCGTCAAAGAGCGAATTAAACGGGAAAAATACTTGACCCAAGTTATCCTCCACGAGACCAGTCTGAAGCTGGTGACCAGACGTTTGAAACCACTCATAGACGAGAAATTCAGCCATGATGTCACCAAATCCAACAAGGAGGGGATGGAGATGACGGCTAAACTGACCCCCATAGAGGAAAACAACTGACAACACTTTTTACATGAACACATTATTGTTGGATTTGTTATATGTACAAATATTTTTTTAGTAATTATTTTTTAAGTGAATGAATTAACAAAATTACAATTCAAACATTGCTACTTTATGCTTTTTAAAGAAAGAAATCAAAAAGAAAGCTTTTTCTTTCATATGCATGTCCTATTGCACTTACAAAGGCAGATATATTTGCTTTGATAAAAGCAAAAGTGACATTTAGGCTGCAAGACAAAAAAGCTTCCATAGACGTCTAATTATGCTTTCTGCCCTTGAGGCCACATTTCAAAAAGTTACAGTGAGAGCTTAACAGATGCCATTATCTTCGTTTCGTCAAACGTCAGTGTTGCTTAATACTTTCGATTCATTTGAATATTTCTAAAGTTTAAATATGCTACTCCAGCTTTTTCTTATTTAGACGTCTATATGTCAACATTTTTTTCATAAACGAATGTAAACTTCATCTTGCATAGGTGCAAAATCTGTGTAGAGACAGTATTTTGCTGCAGACTTCTGGTTCTCGCATTTATTTGCGTCATTTCTCATGTTTTTTAATCAGCACTTGTGTTTAATCATGACCACTGATGTACTTATAGTGACAAAAATATATTTGTTTTGTGACAGTATAACAACCAAAACTGTATTATAGCTTATTGTTAAGTATATTACTGCTATTCAAGCAACATTTGATACATTTTAGTACTTTTTTTTAGAATATTTGACATTTTTTTGTTTTGTCAAAGTGAACTGCCTAAGATTAAACATTTTTACTTTAATTTGGTATTTTTATCTAATTATTTAAGCCTGCAAACAAGTGTTTTTTATTTATCTATTTTTTAACAGAATGATTCTCTAGTTGAGTTTTCACCTTATTATGATAGATATGCAAACATATATTTTATACCCATCAAGCTATTACAGTTTTTCTAGCATCAAGGTAAAATTGACCCCAAATCCATTTTTTTGATCCAACGTTTGAGGACTAAGATTTTTGGAATGCATTAGAATCAGTTTTTCCATATCACTCTCATTGATTGTCATATAAAAAGTTCAAGAGCAAAGACCACTCAGGTATTATGGTCTCAAAAATAATGTTTTTAAAAAAAGACACTTTACATGAAAACATGTTTATAAATTAAATGTCTTAGAATTTGTCCTCAAAGATTTGTCTCATTAAGTCCCACTCCCAACTAAATATGTTTCTATTGGAAAAGCGTTCCCAGTGGTCTTTATTTATGATTATGCTGTTTTTAGGCAAAATCAAAAATCCTGTGTCAATTTTTAAGACTTATTTTCTGCAGAGCAGCAGGAATTTATAAGAAATTAATCTCTAAATTGTGGCTGGGACTGTTAGCTTGGAAGTTAGCCTCCGCGTATAAGCCCAAGCTGACATTTGTGTAGCAAAAAAAACTGTTGAGCATCATCAGCGCTATCCAGCCATACAGTTTGATTCTATTTGTCTTCTATGAAGTGATTTTTGTGCCACCATACTGCGAGCAAACGCTACAGTTTTTAGATCAAAATTTCATAATTTGCAAATGAGTCAATATTTACAACAGTTAATATTTACTTTGAAAACATTTTTTGTTTAAAAAACTTTTTTTTTTTTTGCTTACAAAAAATATGTTTGCGTGTACAACACAAAAGTTTTCAAATGCGTTTTCTCATGTCGCTTTCGCTCCATCTTTGATTTTTGCGTTCATTAGTTTCAGTTTACTGTGACATCTGTGCCACCAAACAGCCTGCTGATTGGTCTAGATTCTATCCAATCAAATCGCTGTATTTATCTAACATATGGTGTCTGTCTTTCTGGAAAAAAGGTGCATTTATTAGACTCAAGCTTACACTTAAAAAATGCCCACCAAACATAAAGAGCAAATATATAGATATAATTATTGATAGTTATTTACATATGCAAAACGCAAGTAAGCAGATCAGTAAATATTTATGAATCTAGATCTGAATTGTAAGGGGGTGTACTTGGGTGTGTTGGGGAATAAGACTTAAATGAAACCTAATCTGTATTTAAACATGAAAAATTTGTGTCAGATGTTTCTATGTGTTTGTGTGTATACGGGTCTCTAAATATGTACTCATTAGAGAGAGAAGACGGCACCTAATAAGTTTGGTCTCGGGCAAGGCGGTCAGAATTTATAAAGCTTTTGCTTCTGTCTTCCAGGTATGTCTCGTTTTATTGTCCTAATTCAAAGAAAGCTTTCATTTTTAGACCTGGCAGTGATGCTCTGAAGAGAAAAAATAAGAATAAAGACATGGACAAAAGTCCAAATCCTCAAGACCAAAATCAAGTCCTAAGTCTTTGCATTAGACAGACTTGAGTGTGTCTTAAATCCAAGTCCCCATTTCTGCCCTTTCAGTTTTTTCTACGTTGTGAAATTTCTCTCCAGTAGATAGCGCAAGAGGCTCATCCTCCTGCTGTCATATTTCCTCAGGATCTGTTCTGGAGGATATCTCACTGCAGATACTCACTTTGAAAAATTTCTCACAATACACATGTGAGAACGGACTCAGATCTCACCAAACTTCACTAAAACTTCTGTAAGATTTTTTAAATCATTCAGCTGCATCCTTTACAACGTGGCAGCTGTGTGCTCTTTGTTAAAAAGAATGACAAACTGGATAAACTAACTCATATCGGGAGTCCTCACTTGTGCCTGTGGAGCCGAGGTCGAGCGGTGAAGATCAGCTGCAGGACTTGAACCGTCTTTTAACCAGAGGCTGGCTCCTCATAGTCTCCGGATCCTTCCTCCGGCTCTCTGCAATAGAACCCAATGCACGTAAAAGATGTGATCCAGTTACTTTGGAAACATGAACACCACAGAAACTTCTGGAACATCAGAGCTTTGTGTGCTTTTAGTCGAAGTAAACTGATCTTTCATTCTAAACATACAACAAATACACAAACACTCAACAAAGACACACTAATCATCCTGCTCACTTTAGGGATGAATATGTGGAAGCAATTCAAGTTGCAGTGAACTAAAGTTGTTTAACTACATTAGAAAGTTCAAAATTCTACTTGATGCATAAATGAAACATATCAGACATGTTTGGATCACAGACACCTGAGCTAATGTTTTTGTGGCCTCTGAGGGACTTTCTGCCACAGTAGTTGTGGTCCCTGAGGTGGCTGAATTTGTCAAAGATAAACACGCAACAAAGATGAAACTCCAATTCATTCAAGAATAAAAATATAATGATTTTCAAACATTAAAAACTAAAGGCAAGAAACAAAAGTGTCAACAGAAAGCGAAGTTTCAGAACGAACTCAATGATGAGAAGCTCCATCATTCCATTTCATCATTCCTCCCAATAATAATCTTTAATATTTGTGTAAAAAAAAAGTATTTATTTTCTTTTTTGTAATGTGTCTTTTTTTTAATGGTTACTGGATTGTGCTCCAATTTGAAAGTGAGATATATTTCAAGCTTTTCTCTTGCTTTGTGCACTTGCAGCTTCAATCTTTACATCACACAGAAATGTCTGCATGTGGTTCCAAACACTGAACCTGAACCATCCATCTTGTTATGACCTTGTTTTTTCAGGGTTGCAGATGTGTTGCTCCTGTGGAACAGGAAATGTGGAATACTTCAAACCGATCTGCAGTTCATCACAAGACCACACAGAAATGCAAATTCACATTTCTGTCTTTCGTTGGGTTAAAGATACGCTCTCTCTAAATGAAAGCAATTCAAGCTGACTAACATTTACACGCACTGGGACCAAACAGTCATTATGCAGATAGGTTTTGCTTTTAAAAGAAATACATAAAAACATTTCTTGGTGCACCTATCATTTTATTTTTGTACAAAATATGAATAACATGAAATCTATCACGTACACTAAAACAGAAAATGGGAAAAGGAAAGAGAAATCTATGATAATCAACAAACTCACAAAAATTAACATGTATGAAGTTATTTTGTAGTTGTAGATTTTATATACATAAAATATGATCATAAATATTTTTATTTCACAAACAGTTGGGCAGAAAAAAACCATCAAATGTCCTTCCAGAGTAATTAGTAAAAGGCTGCTGAGTGAGCTTTTTTTTATTTTTAATTCATAAACATATGTTGATGCATATTTACACCAACTTTCTGTGAAGATTTTAAACAAGAGCAGATCAAAACCAATTATTCCTTTTGACATTAACATAAAGATGAAAACAGCCCAAGTTGAGAATAGGAACATAGAAAGAACCCTCTAGCACTACCTTGTGGACAATAAAACTGTCGTTTAAATGGGCTTTAGACAGTTTGAAAGCCAAGAGTCTAATTATTTAGAAATACCTAGATTATAATGCCTTTTTATTTATGTCTTCTTTGTGTCATATAAAAGCAAAGGTCAATTGTTTCTCACAGATCAGTGCAGACCTGTTATCAAACAAGAGGTTTTCTGAATCAATCTAAAAACTTGTCATAGAAAGGATCTATGAAAAAAAAAAAAAAAATTTTAAATTGGATTAAACTGGATTACTTAGTCTAACATCAGAGGAAGTAGGTTGTCTTTTTCCATATTGCTGGATATTGGAGCTTTTGACAAATTTGAATTACACACAGTTTGACGCTCCTAAAAGTGTCACTAAGGAATATATTGGTAACCTGAAAGGGTTTTTTTTCCACAAAAAACGTTTTGTTTCTTTCTTTCTTTCTTTTTTTTTTTTTTTTTTTGCCGCAGTGCATGCTGGGAATTATGTGACGCTCACCAGAAAAAAGGCAAGTAATCGAAGGCAATTGTGGCACAAAACAGCTCTGGGCTGCATTGCGCCCTAGACAAAAAATTATTTTTGCGACCCAATCCCCCCACCCCGATCACCCGGGCGGCGCCGCTCCACCGCTACACACATGCACGTACGCACGAATCCCCACAGCACCCTCAAAGCCCGGAAAGGGAAAAAACGCAACCGCTTGGAATAGGTTGGTATAAAAATGTAATTCTTCTAACTTTCAAAACGTACATAATAACTAATTGTGATCGTTAAAAAAATAAAACGCTACTTCGCATGTCGGGCTCGAACCGTTGACCTTGTGTACAAACTACGATGCACTACCGTGAAAGTAGTTTTACACGACGAACAGAATCAGGCATGGTAGGTCTTAGAACTACCATTTCCTTTGTTAAATGTTTTGAGATCTCGTTTGTTACAAGTTTAGAAAAGGAAAAAAACAAGCCTTGATCGCCACTTATTTAATCTTTTCCAACAAAACGAGAGTATTTTTGACCGAAATGCAGGGCCGGGGGTGAATTTCCAAGCAGTTGAATGTAAACAAAACAGACAAACCTATGCTTTGAGCCAGTTTTTCTCCCTTCCTTCCCTTTTTTGACCTTAAAGCTGTCCTTGGTAGCTTGTTTTGCTGCTTTTTCATCCTTAAGAAGTAAAGAAGCACGAATAGATACAACACCGCCACCCCTCGCTTAGACAGCGCCGCTTCAGGTAGGGAGGGGCACTGCACCTGGCAAAGTTACTGATTAAATCTAACTTCCCCCCCAGTACCCCGCTGCAGGATGAACCGATTGATGTTGGAAGGACCGATGGATAACGAACGGAAGTTGTCATCATATCCCACGGCAGTTGTCATTTTATCACAAACATAAGTTCTTTTTTTCTTTTTAAGGGCGGGTGTTGGCGATCTCAAAACAGAATTTGTGCTTTTGTTATTGTTAATTTTAGTTGTGCTTTAATTTTATTAGAAATGTTTTAATATAGAGTGTATTATTGTCATTCCAAGGTGTCGCTGGAAAAGAAGCAGGCCTGTAATTATGGAAGCGAACGTGACACATTTCAAAATAAAAGTCAATAGCGGAAATGCTTTTTCATTTTCATAATATAGCTGTAATAGGGGAGAGGCACCCAGCCGCAGGCATGGACATTAAAAAAGAAAAAGAAAGAAAGAAATGCGGCCGCCATCTTGGACCGGTCGTCCTCCCCACATACACAAACCAAAACAGCGGTAGTAGTTACGATGCCTGAGCACTGTGTGGCGTATTCTTGTTCTAACAGGCGGACTGTTGAGAGTAGGTCTCGGGGGATTACCTTTCACAAGACATTTTTATTTGGTTGTATTTTGTAAATATAACATTATTATACTGTATTTATGTCCACCAGCGAAATCTTAGCCAGCTAACGCTAGCTATAGTGCCGATGTTCACTCGGCTACGAAGGCTAAATAAGACTTTATAAAACATATATTCCGTAACACAGACATGACGTTAGATTTACAACTAGCACAAGAATGCTTATTTTACTTTATTTATTTATGTTTAAAAAAGGTCCTGAGAAATTTGAAGGAAGGGGTAAACAGGAAAATATGAATAAAAATGGAAGATGGAAAATAGAAAAACATAGG
>BSAI01000030.1:3258053-3274743 GCA_036245035.1 Adrianichthys oophorus
TATATATATATATATATATATATATATAATATTATAATATTAAAATAATGCTTCATTGTGTACATTGTAAAAATCACTTTTTAAAGTGTTTGAGTATAAAATAGTTTATATTTTATTATAGTTTAAAATGAACATCATGGAACATGGAAATTGGTTTTGAATTTTTTTTTTTTATGATCAGGCAGAGCTACAAACACCTCCCTTTTGACGGCATGTATATGCGACAGCCGGGGTCTTTCCTCTCTGCAGCAGTAGATTCGCGTGTTTCCTCTCCGTGTGCCTTAAATTTTGAAGGTAAAATAATCCCTGAAATTTATACTTTCGTGTTCCATCGAGTGTTTCTTCACAATGAGTTCCCAGATCACATGTGTGGGCTGGGTGAGGCGTGGCGTTGCCAAGGAAACTCCTGACAAAGTAAGTTAGCATAAACAGCTAGCTGAAGTTAGCTTCCCGGTGGCTAACCTGTCAACAAGGCACTAGTTCTAAAAACAACCCTTAACAGAATGCCTGAACATAATATTACAAAAGTTTAATTTATGCAAACAGTTACTCTCATTAATTATTTAGATTTGTAAATCTTTTTGTCTACTTTCCTGGCATATTAGGAATTTATGTTTCTTCTCCTTTTTTTTATTAGTGTTTTTAATATCATTATTAAGTGAAGTAATATAAGTTGTGAAGTTTTGGTTGGTAATTTCAATAAAAATGTTCAAAGAAATCTTAACAGAAAAATCTAAAGACATAAAAATTGAAAATTCGATTTTAAAAAAGTTAGTTATTAGCTTAGTACTTTAAAAAAAGTTATGTTTTGTTTTATCAGACACTGAGGTCTTTTTTAATAATAATTTTTCTGTCTTTTTTTTTAAGGTTGAGTTAAGCCAAGATGAGCTTCAGCGTATCATCACCGAGGCAAAAGAAGCACTGGGGTATGTAACAAAAACACTTTTGTTGACTAAGTATTAAAATTCTGACAAAATAATCTTCTTTGGTATTTATTGTTTACTTTACAAAAAATGTCAGGGATCTCGCAGCTGAAGATGGAGAAGACGATGATGATGAGGGTATGTCTCTTGATCCAAACCCAGTCAATGAAACCCCTGTTGCGGCTGAAAGTCCAAATGATGATGATGACGAAGGAGTTGAGGAAGATGATGAACTAGCAGAGTATGGCCTTGACAAATATGATGAAGAGGAAGCAGGTGAAAGTTGGAGCATTTTTAAATGTACTGGTCTTCTATTCGGAGGAACAAACCATGCATTTTTTTTTTTTTTGGTGCATGTGCACCACTTAGCTACCACTAATCTTGGTGATAGTCTGGCTGGCCTCACAGTGTTCAGCTCTAATCAAGAAGATCCTTACATTACCATCAAAGATACAGTAAGTAGACCAAATATTATAAACAAGTAAATTATTGTCTGTAGTGAGCTCTGAAATCAAAGGTATCTGTATAAGTAAAAGTAATTTATAAATATATAAAACAACTTAGAAATGCATAGCACAAATGTGCGAACTTCTCTTTTCTCTACAGGATCAATATGAGCGAGAAGACTTCCAAATTAAACCCACTGACAACCTGATCCTGGCAGGAAAAGCAGAGAAAGACTGCTGCAATTTAGATATCTATGGTTAACATCTCTAAGTTTTGTAAAAGAAATTGCTCTGGTTTAATTACATCTAAATGCACGAAATGTTAATATGAAAATTCAAAACCATTTTTTAAAATTGTTCATTTTTTATTTCTTGCTACAGTTTACAACTCTGAGGAGGATTCTATTTATGTCCACCATGACATCCTGCTGCCAGCTTATCCTCTGTGTGTGGAGTGGCTAAACTTTGATCCAAACCCTGAAGAAAGACGAGGTCAGACTTGAAGCAGCTGTGAATACAGCTCTTGTGATTGAAACATTTTGAACAGGTCTTTGTGTTGCAAAACAAGCATGTATATTATCTACTCACTGTGCATTTACTAAGACATTTTTGTGTGCTTTACACTGCAGCTAACTACGTTGCCGTGGGCAATATGACCCCTCAGATTGATGTGTGGGATCTGGATGTCGTGGACTGCTTAGAGCCTGTTTTCTCTCTGGGCAGCAAAAAAACGTCAAAGAAGAAAAAGAAGAGCAAGAAAGTACAAAATTGTTTAAAATCTTAAATCAACTGATTTGTTTACTGTTTTTTTTTTATTGTTTCCTTGTGGGTTTTTGAGCACTTTTCTTCTATGTCAAGCTGTTTCTTTTCCATAGGCTGCAGCTGCAGAGCCTGTTGAGGGCCACACAGATGCAGTGCTCGATTTATCTTGGAACAAGTTGGTCAAGTCAGTATTTAGAGTGGAGTTCACATCAATGTGTTGGTGTAACTCACTGAGTCCTTCACTGTAAAGCAATGTTTTTTTTCAAAGGAATGTGATCGCGAGTGGATCTGCAGATGACACGGTTATTTTGTGGGATTTGACTCACTGCAAACCAGCCACAACTCTCCGTCGACATACTGATAAGGTACTCTGGAACCTTTTTAGAACTTTTAATAAATTAAATCAATGGGATAAACAGTGTTTGGATTTGTGAATTTGTTTGCCTTATAGGTTCAAACATTGACATTCCACCCATTTGAGGCTCAGAGTTTAATATCAGGGTCGTATGACAAGTATGTGTCATCTCCTGTCCAAGTCTTTATTTTGTAAAAACAAAGTTGAACTTTTTTGGTTCTTACTGTTTTTACAGAACAGCGGTCCTTTATGACTGTCGAAGTCCAGACAGCAGCCATCGAACTTGGAGGTTCAGCGGTCAAGTGGAGCGTCTTGTATGGAACCACTTCTCGCCGTGCAACTTCCTGGTATGACCTTTTACTTGATTTTTAAGAAGCTGGAGGTTGCTTTTCTCTATTTATAAAAAATTACTCATCTTATATTATGGTCACAAATACAACTACCACCACACGATGGGGAGGCTTAGGCAGAATCTTCAAGATTTCATGCCGCCACCTGATTTTCTGAAAATGGTTAGCATGGTCATGAATGCACACAGTGGACTTCAGTTGTCAGTCAGGTGGGGATGGCGCCATTATGAATTCGGGAGACAGCTGGGCAGCCACAGCGTGGTGGCAGCCGGATTGCCGGCCGGCATCAGCTCTGATTAGATTATGTGTAAATGTCTCCAGATAGCAGCCGTCCATATCAAGCACCACTGGCCACCAGCCACCTTGTAGCCTGGTAAATCAGCCGATCATCAGACAATTTTGGGGACCTTGGAGACCCTCCTATCAGTTATCACACTGCTGCCTTACTACCACCTGTCTGCCACTGAACTGCCACCGAATGACCTCCAAACGTGGAGGCCACTGACTGATGTCAAAAAAATCAACCGGTCGCCATTAAATTTTAGCTTTTTCTTAAAACCTCCTTGGCCACTGCGCAGTGTGTAAAAATGTAACTGCTGCCTCCTGATAACAAATGCTGCTGTGCAGCCAGAAAACTTAAAAGCTAGAAAAACTTGCTTGTAGGTCAGTACGCTGTGGCATTTTAGGATTTGGTTTGTCGTATTAGTATCATAGCTCTAATCAACTAAAAATTGGTTCTTCTTGTTTAGATTTGTTAAGGTAATTGCATCTCAGAATATCCCTGATCCAAATATCAACAAAACTTTGAGAAATCTAAGGGATAAGTCTAGTTTCTGGTGTCTGTTTAGGAAAAGGAACTACAAATTATAATTTACCATATAAAGAAGACATGAACCAATCAAAAAAATGCTTGTAATGTAATGTAAACTCTCATACTGATAAATCCTGTTTTTTAGGCGAGCACAGATGATGGTTTTGTCTACTGTCTGGACGCACGCTCTGACAAAGCAGTGTTCACACTCAAGGCCCACGATGAAGAAGTTTCAGGTTATTTACATATTTCTTTTTTGAAGCAATACATTTCGCCAAAAATTGCTTTTTTGATCTGAAGACCCATCTAGAAATGTTTGCTTGATACTGTCGGGGTGAGACTGTTTTGTGCATTCTCCATTAATGAGGTAATAACACCTGTTCCTTTAAATTCCTGCAGGTCTGGACCTCAGCAGTCAGATTAAAGGATGTCTCGTCACTGCCTCGGCTGATAAACATGTCAAAGTTTGGGATATCTTAGGGAACAAACCCAACTTGGTGCACTCGAGAGATATGAAGATGGTAATAAAAGTCATTGAAAGGCTGTTTTTGTCGAGACAGAAAGTTGACTTTTGTATGTTATTTGCCTGTTAACAGGGAGTGCTGTTCTGTTCTTCATGTTGCCCTGACCTGCCCTTCGTCTACGCCTTTGGGGGGCACAGGGACGGCTTACGAGTTTGGGATATCAGTGATGTTGCAGCTGGTATAGTTGAATGTTTTACTTATAGGAGTGCATAAAATATGTCAACCCACAAGACAATTTCAACTTATTTTTGTCCTTGTCCTTGACTTTTTGCTTCCAGTGGCCGAAGTGTTTAACAGCCGTGAGCGATTAGTGGTTAACGCAGGACCACAGGCCTCCAGCCTGTGACATGGAGGTTTCCTCTGGAGGGGCAGCCGCCTTCAGCATCCACACATCAACAAAATAAATTACAGAGGAAACTCACTTTGCATCCCTTTGTGGTAGAAGAATTGCCTGAAGAAACTGTACACTGGTTGACCTACATGCTTTCAAACCAGCAAAAAAAAAAAATTAAAAAGACTTTTACCCCTTTGAGGATGGGAAATGTACTTGGAAAAGCAAAAAAGAACTGTTTCTATTGTCAGATATTTGCAAATTAGTGACTCATAGGTGTAATATATGGATCATACTATTAATTTTTTTTCTTTGAACTTGATCATTTGACCTATATGTTGCCAGTGTCAGATGCTCTTAAGTTAATTTTGAAGCACACTCGCATGGACGCAAAACATTTACAACTATATGTTTTACTATTGTATTTTAAAAATGAAATTAAGTATTAAAACACACTGAAAAATATTTTTTGCAATGTGTGTATTTCAAGGTTAACTAGATTATTAAACATTGCGTTGTTTTCGTGAGATTTTCAAACCCTAATAAGTTTGTTCCGTTTTTCCCGCATATTCCCACAATTCACAAAACACATGTATGATATTCTGAAAGAGTATGGTGTTCATGTTCTTTTTTCCTGTCAAAAATTAATATTTAGAGAACTGGATACCCTAAGGGTCGGGGTTAGGGCTTTTTTTTCTTCCAAATTTCCTTTTAGTTTTTAATGGATCACTACCGTATTGCAATGAAAATTTACCAGGAGTAGTAGCACTTCTAGTATTATTTAAAACTGTTTAAAACATTATGTATGCTATAAATACATAGACATGAACATTACAGAAAAGTTTAAATCTTTTATACACTACTATTGCATCAACTGTTAATCACTACGAAGTGGACCTTTGCTTCGTTAGTTTGTTCCGCACGGAGGTATTACGGCGTTGCACCATCCGAAATCGCTGCTGATCATGGCGAGCGGTCAGCTTTGCAAACTTCACAGTTTGTTGACGAGATTTTCTAGCGCTGTTGCTGTTCGATGTGGCCATCGTAAGTATTCAGACTTTATTTTCCATGATCGATATATCGGTTAATTATTCTTATAATCATGACATGTGTTTTTCATCACAATGTACTGCAAGGCGACTAACCTTGAAACGTTTTGCTGGTTTAACTCCGCGTTTTAACTTTAGTAGTTGTGGTACAGTGAATAATGTAGTTATATTTCTGTTGCAGGATGTTTGGTACCGATTCGATGTAAGTCAAACGTTGATTCTCCAATAATGGAGTCTCCTAATAGGTAAGAATAATGTATTTTGTTTGTTTAGGTGTTGCGTGCTCAATTTAGTTATGCTATTGTAAATGAACAATTTGTGCTTTAAAAAATGCTTTGAATTATTAGCTTATAGTAAAATAATTATAGCACAATAGGACTAGACTGATCCTTAAAAGCCAGTTATTATTATTAATTCTACTTTAAAAATGTGAAAGATAAAAATCCTGGAATATTTTTTGAAAAATCTAGATTTTAGGCTGCACTCGTTATAATCTATTTGGATTAAATTGACTATCTATTCACTTTAACAATTGGTTAAATAAACAAACCTAGTTGGTCATGTTGGTCACCACCGGCCTGATCTCACACACTCCTGTAGGATATCATTTCTCATTTTCAACCAGCGTTTATCTCAAGTACATGACCAGTGATGTGTCTGTCAGAGATCTGTAGGTCACCCAGTTTTGCAAAAATCGATTCCGATGAAAACCGTATTTTTTTGTGTTTTAGCATGTTTTTGTGTCATTTTTCTCCAGATAAATGACACATGTAAAGAAAATTATTCTTAAAACTACATTTCTGAGTATTTTTATTCAAATTGTTGTGAATCAGGAGCAAACAAAAGCGTGCCGTTGGAAAAAGATTGCATTTGTTATTTAGAAAATATGCTGAGTGGGCCACAAGCTTCCCGCTCCGCTCCATGCTGATCCATCCATTTGTAGACACTAGATCCACGTTTTTCTTTGTTTTCCTCATCTGAGCTGTATCTGGCTTAAAACTGTACAGCTGGAAATCTCCAATATTGCTCACCATTTTTGTTGCACCGTTAATGTTAGGTTGTGAGAGGCTGTAAGATAACGGGAGACAATGTAAACAAATGGTTGACGGGATGTGGGGGTGGGCTTGCTCCGTAAGTCCTGCCAAAAATTGTGGCAAATTTCTGATAAACTACTGCAGCTCTGCACTTCTGTCTTAGAAAACGATGCAACTTTTTTTTATTTGGATTTGATTTGTTTGGTTTTTTTTTCAGCAATATAAGCTGTTTGGCTTCAGCAGGAATTTTGTGTCACATTTTGCCTTGATACAACCAACGAGGTCAAATCTCCTACTCCTTATACAGTCAACAAGGCACAGCAAAATAAAACCGTCTTTTTTACAGTAAAATATTTATTTTTAAGGAGCATTGTTTCAATAAAAATAATCAAGCAAACACAAATTTCCTTAGTTTTTTACATGTTTATTTTAGTTTCATAATATCAAGTAGTTTTGGTTGAAATATTGCCACAGGTCAGATGACATTTACGCCACAATTTTTGCATTTAGTGATGTGGACATTGGGGTGACTTCAGACGGGAAAACCATAGTGTGCTACCATCCTGCTGTCGATATTCCCTATGAATTTACCCAGGTAAGAGCAGTCATTATACACAGTTCTGACATTATTTAGGCGCGATGTAAACATCGTTCACATATCAAGTGTTAATGTGTTTCAAACAAACTCCAGAAATGTGTTGCATGAAGCTGAGTCATTGCTAATTCTTCCAGCCTGTGGAACGTCCAGACCCTTTGACCAACTCCATGGAGACCCATGATCAGGTTTTAAAGGCTCACCTTAGCAAGAATGTGCTGACGGACAAAAAAGAACCAACTATAGAGGAGCTGAGCAAAATGTTCTTCACCACAAAACACCGCTTTTATCCAGTAGGACAGTAAGTCCACAATAAACACATGTTGACGCAAACCTTTAATAATGTCTGCTTCCCAAACATTCCATTATTATTATCATTATTTGAGCTTTTTTGTAGAGTTGGAATTCCTTTTACTGTATCTCACTATAAATTTGTTTTGTGCCTCACACTTAAACACACAAACATGCACATACATTGTTGTTTCAGTCACCCAGATTTCTTATGTTTGCACGTTAGCACAGTTTCAGATCATTCAACAAAAGTATTAGACAAAGGAAACTCAAGGAAACACAAAATTGAGTATTTTTATATTTCATTATGAAGGCAGAGAGGCTAAACCCACATCCTCTAAAGATGGACATCATGCTGCAATCCAAAGACATTCAGGAGAAAAATAGGAAACAAAGTACTCTAACAATTATTAATCCAAAAACTTTGTCATTTCTAAAGTTTTAAAACTTAAAGAAAGTAAACATACGGAAATATATTTTGACGATCCTAATAACCGGAGATTGCTCCTCTCAATTTGCCAAATTTCCCGCTAAGCATAGCAAAGTAAAACTTGAAGCTTTATTGGGCCAATTATAAAACTGCATCCCTAAATCTGTGCAATTTCCGATTTCTAATAAAATCAATTAAATCATTTTAAAGTGACAAATATTGAAACAAATACAGTTGTTGTCACAGTACAAAATCGTCTTTCTCAAAGGAATCGTATTTGCTTTGTTGTGACACTATAAATGGACCAAATTATCTTGTGTCATGTACTGATCTCTAGTTGTCTTTCTTTTTTCAGATATCACAGGAGGCGCATCAACAAGAACCCCCCCAAGGACAGATAGTAAAATATTTATTAAGCTTTTTAACTGGAAATGTGTCACACTGTCACAGTAGTGTGTGCTTACGTTTCTATGATTTTTTTTTCCAACCGTTTTCACCACCTCGGCTTCTCGTTAGTTTTTCCTGTCCATCTGTGATCTTGTTTTTTATTACTTTGTCAATAAAGTTTCTCCTTCAAAGTAAGATGATTTATTTTTTATTTGGTCAATTTTTTTGTCAATTTGTTAAGAGATTTCCAGTCTTGACAGTATGAGCTTTTAAGAAGAATATTATTTTTGAAGTTTAAAACTATTTATGTACACATTTATGTACATTTATGCTTGAAAGTTCTGTCAAAATAAGTGCTTAAAATAATTTCAAATAATAATAAAAAAAACTTGTCTAAAATAAAGCTTAGAGTTTAAATAAATACATTTGTTGCTTATATTCAATGTTTGTCTTTTCTTCTTTAACTGGCAAATTTGTGTAAAGACCTTTATTCACATGTTTATATTTTTTTCTAAAATTATTAAACATCACTTCAACAAGCAAATCAGAGTTCATTGGATTCGGACACCACTACAAAATGGCCAACGCACTATCTAGATAGTGAGTAGTGAATGAATTCGGACATAACCATTGTGTTTTATAATCATCTTTTAAGCTTTGACTGCATTTAATAATATTAATTAATTATTAATTTAAAAGCTAAATATTCATGTGACCATTCAGTTTTTAAATAAAGACTAAATTATTTAACCAAGATTGATTTAGGTTAAATACTTTAGAGTCTAGCCTGTGATAAGTGTGACATTTTAGAAGGAAATTTTTGATTTTCAAAATAAAACGAGCATTTTCGTGATGCTTCCTGCGTCCGCCTGAAGCTCTACCGGAAGTGCGAGTTGTCTGTTCCCGCCCCGCCCGCTCACTCAACCCAACCCGAAGAGAAGGCGAGTCTACGGCTAAAAATATAATTCCCAACACAAGATGGCCGGGTTGCCTCGTAGGATTATAAAGGTACACCTGATATAAGACAGTGTGTGCATCTAATTGAGCCTGTGTGTGTGTGTTGTGATGATTTTATGCTGTAAGTATGGACGTCTAACTGCCACCGTCTCGCATGTTTCCTGACGTTAGCGCGCTCTCGTATTTAGCATCTAACTAGCTTGGGACAGCGAACAAACTCGTATTTCTCCGACTGTTTTGTTTGCTATTTCTGTTTACTCCCTTATACTCTATTCGTGATTCGGGCTCTAAAAGAGTTTTTATGTTGCTTATTCTTTTCTCAAAAGAAGAACGCCATTTTCTCGATGTTTCCTGTCTGCGTTATCTGTTAATTACACCAGTTTCTCCTCGCCTTATGAATGGATTCCCTGTTTATGCTAGGCTAGCATCTGTAGCAGTAGCCGTTTCCACACATGTTTTGTAATGTTTCTCAGGTTTAATCGAATTGTCTAAGAATATAATATATATATCCTGGTTGATGATTTATTTACTCAAATTTTTTATCTATTACATTAACAGGCCTGCCGTTCATGGCCTTCTCTTTAAGCTGCACCGCCGCAGACCAGGCCCGGTAGTGGGCGCGATCAGCCTCTTCCGTCACGTCGAGTTTCAGGTTTAGCCGGTTTTATCAGCTTGAAACGCATGGCTGACAGGATCCCAGCTTGTGAATCGAAACTCATTCATTCATTCATTTTCCAATCCGCTTTATCCCTTTCGGGGTCACGGGGTTGCCGGAGCCTAACCCGGCTACTCATGGGCGAAGGCAGGGGACACCCCTGGACTGGTCGCCAGCCTGTCGCAGGGGGTGAATCGAAACTCACATTTCAATCACCCTGGTGCACTCAGGAAACAGAATTAATCAAGGTTGCCATTCAAAGTTGCGCAAATGTAACGTTTATTAAAGTGCTTCGTTGCCTTGTTTTCAGCTTTTGAGCGCATCATTTCACGTTTAAAGACACACACTACTGAAAATAGTCTTTTGTGTTTTTAACATGTTTTTTTAGCACTTTTCTCATGACGGAGCACACATTTAAATGAATTTAAGGTTAAAACAGCATTTCAGCCTGTAGCTGTGACGAACACAAGCTCCTCGCTCCGCTCCATTCTGATTTATCCACTTGCAAAGAAGTAGATTAACGTATGTCTTGGTTTTCCTCATCTGAGCTGGTATCTTGCTAATAACTGTATGTCTGGTTAGCTCCAATATTGCTTGCCATTCCTGTCACACCGATAATGTAAGGGGCTGTGAGAAGACAGTGTAAACGGAGGGATGATGGGAAATGAGAGCAGGCTAACACCGTGTCAACAGTCAAGGCTAATTTCGGAAGAACTCCTGCCATGCTGCAGAAATTATGTTCTAGAAAACAACTTTTTTTTTTGCCAAAATATAAAAAACAAAACAAAACAAAAAAAAAACAACAGCAATCAAAAGACCTCTGGGAAGGGTTTTAAAATAGATCAAAAGATTAAGGACTTTAAACTTGCAATACGTGGGGTTAATTGCTGCTTTGGGGGTTCTCGTTAAATGAAAAGTGATTAGGTAGTAGTGAAACCTTTTTAGTGCAAGTTTTGCAGACAGATATAATGAGAATACCATGTTCATCATTATCACTCATTTGGTCGCATAACTTAAAACTGTTGGTCATAATGGTATCTATTGGAATAAACTTTTTTACTTTCTGCAGCCTCCCCTTGAATATTTGCATTTGCTGTTCTATATAGAATTTTTTTAATACTCATGATTATTGTTGAAATATTTCAGAGGATTAAATATTGGCTAATTATGGCTTATGTACAGAAATATGTAAATGTATGTCGTCTGAAATATAATAAAATGTGGTGGCATCGTTGTACATCTTCTAGTGGGAAAGAAAATACATGTTGATACTTTTGCACAGTATTCAATCCGTGTTTAATCCCCATTATTTTTAATGCAATTTTGATTTATTTTGAGATAATTGTTTTCTCAAGAAATATTGCTGATGCCAAAAAAATAAATAAATAAATAAAGGATGTTGGTTAAACCGTGGAGTGCTGTCTGTTGCAGTTGTAACAATTCTGCATATTAAAAATGAAGTTATTTGCACATAACGTTTGGTCAACTTTATTATATTTCAGTCAGAAAATGGTTGAACATTTCACATTGTAATCTTTTGATAGTCATAGTGGAATTAAATGTCAGGTATTTTGAATTTCTACAGCTTTTTTAAAAAAACTGCTTTTTTTGTGTGGGCTAGTTGCATTTTTGGCTGAAAGAGAAGTGTTTATCACCTGATGGTGCCCCCAAATCCCACATGTTTAAATTTACTTTTAGTTTGAAAAGAAAACATTTTCAGTGAGGTTACAGTTTGACAAATGCTGTTGTTTTACTGGGTGGGTGACTCATTAGTTTAAGGTATTAGTCTATTGTAGACTTCTGGACAGCTTTCAATATAAGCTTGTCAACTCTGTTGTTTCTCTTTATATTTTTGATACCTAGGAGACACAACGGTTGATGGCAGAGCCTGTTCCGGGGATCACGGCCACGCCTGATGAAGGAAACGCTCGCTACTTCCACGTGGTCATCGCAGGACCTCAAGACTCCCCCTACGAGGGAGGCACATTTAAACTAGAACTATTTCTTCCAGAAGAGTACCCCATGGCAGCTCCCAAAGTGCGATTCATGACCAAAATCTATCACCCCAATGTCGACAAACTGGGAAGAATATGTTTAGACATTTTGAAAGGTAGGAAGAAGCATCACTCGTAACAGTTTAAATCCCAAAACTCATGTCAAAAGAAAACGAAATTTGCATTCTGCACTATTACATCACAAAAATGCTCCTGTAGGATTTTAATAATGTCCTTAATAGAATCAAACCAAGCAGATTTAGCAGCATTGATCATGACCAACTGTTCAAAGTTAGATGAAAGTTGGCGATCATCTTCAGCTTTGTTTGGTTTAATCACTACTGGTGGATCTACACTATCCTGCCTGGCATCTGATCATTCCGCTTTTCTAACAGAGCACAGCTTTCAAAGCGGAGATCACTGTTGGCAAATAAACCTAAACAGGAGTTCACAATTGGGAACCATAGCAACCATGTTCAAGACTTAATTGTTTTCTGTAAGGCAAAGTACAACAGCACAGCACAACTTTTGGCATTTAACTGAGTTGCATTTGCATGATGAAGACAGAGCCAACTTATCCCTTTTGACAAATACTCTACTACACAGCACAGTTAAGTCCTCTGTATTAAAGCCTGTTTATTACATTCCAGTGTAATGGGTATTGTCGACTTTGGTCACAATAAATAGCGACTCGCTGCCTCATGGAACCTGATTTATGATGAGGAAAGGCAAATTCAATGCAAAAGTTTTCAGTTTTGTAGACAACTTTTACATTTTTAGTCTGTAACTTTTATTCCTAAAAGTCTAGTAATCAAAAGTCACATGGGATACAGATTTATTTAGGAAAATGATATTTCTAGTTATTTTAATTTCGATAGTCTGAGAATGGTATCACTTTCTGTGTTTTCAAACTATGAGGTTAAAAAGCAGAGTTCTTGCTGTCCACTGTGTTTTCTCTGACACATTCATCTTCACATGTGGGATTTGACTGGAAGGTCTTGGCATTCATCAGCTGTGTCTATAAACTGTTTCTTTTTTCCGTTTGTCTCCCAATTCTAACAGACAAGTGGTCCCCAGCCCTGCAGATCCGCACAGTGTTGCTATCTATCCAGGCGTTATTAAGCGCTCCCAACCCAGATGATCCGCTGGCAAATGATGTTGCAGAGCAGTGGAAGAAACATGAAATGCATGCCATTGAGACAGGTAAGCAAGCATTCCTCTTTTTCAATGTAAGGACTCTGCATTAACGCAGGCTGTTACAGGTTCCCGAAAGTAAGAGATGCTCGACGATGGCAGTGAAGTCGGTTGAATTAGTTTCAGACTTTAGAAATTCCGCCCACATCCCGAATGATCCAGAGCATCACAGTTTCTGCTGTCATGTTTCTGGCGGGAGAAGAATGCAAGCTGACACAATAATGTCCTCGCCATCAAAAAACAACTGTTTGGGGGTGGAATTTCAGAAGCAACTCTCAAGCCAAATTGATTTGAAAATACAGAGAATACAAAAGCTGGCAAACAAATCAGACATAAAGAGAGTGAGGGATTTGATGTTTGTAATGAGAGGGATGTTTTTTTTTTAACGATGAAATCAGAGTTTTTGCATTACTGCAGTGATTTGACATAAAATATGTTTCATTGAAGATAGTCATTTACAGAAAGACCCACTCTGATCATCTTTTGATCTATTTTGAAAGCATTCTTAGTGGTCTTTTAATCATGATTAGGCCGCTTTTAGCTAAAACAAAAAAATTTGTTGTTTTCTAGGATGTTTTTTTTTCCTGCAAAGCGGCAGTAGTCTGTTAGAATTTCGCTTCTAAGTTTTGGGCAGGACTGTTGGTGCAAAGCAACTCCACCCCCTTTCCCTTCACTGTTGCTGAGAGCTCAGAGCAGGGAGTTTCTGGCTCCTCTTTTTCAAGTTGGCGCATGAAAGAACAATCGCTGAAGGAAACTGAACTGTATTCTCTTGGACTAACATGTTTCCAAACCAGCAAAAAAAGACTTTTGTTCTTCTTTATAGTTTTCAAAACACTTTCAGGGTAAAAAATGTATTTAAAAAAAGCAGTATCACTGTAAATATATTGTCAAATATTTGCAAATTCATTTCTTCTCTGAACTACATCCTTTAACGTAAATGTTGCAGATGTCAAAAGCTATTAAATTAATTTTAAAGCGATTGAACGATTTGAAGAAATAAATATTCAGAAAGGTAATTTTCGTCATAATTATATATGTCTTCCTTCATGAGAACAAATGTCACAAGAATGTGTTTTTAAAAAAAAAAAAGGCCAAAAAATACAATTTCAGAGTGGGTCTCTTAAAAAGGCTGCCTATTCTCTAGTGTTTGCATTGAGTTTTCTTTTTAGAGCTTTGATAAACTGCACTGAGTCTTTATGAACAAACCCACTGTTGTAACTCAAATGTTGCAGATAAAAACCCATCAAAAAATCCCATGAACTTGTATTGTTTTAGAGATGATTCAGTTTTGCTCGTATGCTGTGCTATCATGGATTTCCGGCTGTATGATAACTGTTGTTTCCTCTCCAGCCCAAACATGGACTCGACTCTTTGCCAGCAACACTGAAGTATAGAGGAAGAGAGAAGAGGCATCTGAATGTGATCCACAAAATGTTCTCCTACTCTGTCAACATTTGAGTTTAACGGACACACACAAAAGAAGATTCTGAATCCACATCTATTTGAAAGAAATGACTAAATGTACAGCTGCAGACCTCTGGGTGACTTATTTCCTCCTTAAGAATGGTTACATGTGTGACCCCTCCCCTAAAATATTTTAATTTTCTTCCTGTGTTTCTATTTAAACGCATGGACAGAGAGTGACCTCTCCCTCCTCCACCACAGTCTTAAAAATCTCATGCAATATGTTGTCCTGAGCGTGGCAAATAGTGGTACGTCATCAAAGAATAAATGTATTGAAGCTGCCCTCATTTTAAAGCACGCGTCGTTTGTTAGCACATCTGTATTGTCTTTGCGTCTGAATGCATTCAAACAAGTTTGTCTTTCTCCTGATGGAAAACATGCACACTCTTAAGAAAAAGTTGAAAATTAATATTTTCACTGAGAAAATCCCCATCAAACCTTTTTTGTCTTTTATTTTGTAGGTTCAGACTTTTGAGCTAACAGAAGGCAAAAAAAATTCTATTTTCAGACGAGAAGCATTTCAAAGCTTTCTCAATACATTTCCTATTAACTTTAAAAACCGCAAAAAAGTTAGTTTGTGGCCCTTAAAGAGGCACCAATTTCTACATTTACAGTTGAAAATATTCATTGAAATGATCCGAGGAATCTTTCATCTGTTTTGATTCATAAAACAGGTTTGCAGCGCAGAGGTCCAGAGGAGGGAAAAATTAAGGTGTTAAAAACGATTTTTTTTTTTTTTTTTTAAACTGCAGGAAGTTTGTACATGTTTTTACTTTTAACTGTTCATACTATATCTGTGTTTGCCTGTTTTCTTATTTTAGTGTTCATCTAAAAATGAGGCACGCACCAGAATTACCAGGTCTCCATTCTTTTTCTGTTGGTTATAGGTGGGATGTTCTTTTATTTTCTTTTCTGCTTTCTTTTTAAAGGGAAAATTTAGCTTTTTCTAAGCAGTTTCATAAATATTTTTCTCATTTTTATTCGATTTCTGTGATTATGGATGTGATGATTCTGCAAGTGCATTAAACTGATTGCTGATGGGAAAATCAAGTCATTGTGGTAGCAGAAGTGTGACGTTACAAGTAAATCATCGCAAAAGTGTGAGATCCTTCTTTGGCCTTAGTTAACTTATTATTGGCTTGCAAGTTTCACTTTTGATGTGTTCATCCTTGAGCTTACAAATGCTCAAACTTTCCTTTTATAAGATATGGACTCGTTGATGAAATCCATAAGGGTCACATTACAGAACCGAGGGAAGACTGAAACTGTATACAAGGTTATGTTTAATCGCCAGTTCTGTGGGTAAAATTTCTTCCAAACTAATTGTTTCTAACAGCAAAGTAAAATCTTGTCCTAAAATTGAGGATTGATTGTCAGAGGTTTGAAAATCATTAAACCTTTACAAAGATCAAACTGCTTTTGTTGTGGACGAAAGAGGAGTTCTATCAGTGATTTCAGTGCATTTGCCTAGATAACTCTTCAGAAACTGTAAATAAACTTAAGTTACGTAAGTAAAAGGAGTCTGTTTTTATGATATCCATGTCTATTCTTAAAAAGTTATAAATTTGATTCAAAATGTGCTTTAGTTTTGTCATTTCATGTTCTCATGTCTGTAGTACCGTGAAATGTCCAGCAGAGGGAGACAAACACTTAACTGTGAAGGACGAGAATGGGAAAGATTTTCTTATCCTGGGAGAATTAAGAAAATACCACAAAATGCAATAATCTTTAGTGACATGTTCATAAATTAGTCAAATTTTTAGGTTTCTATTTGTTTAGAGATACAAACACTTCTGACAGAGAACATGATGTTAAAAAAAAAAAAAAAAACATTAAACCTCAGGCCCCTCCATGAACCGGCACCTTAACGTGGTGGAGGGGTTTGAGTGCTCGAGTGATCCCAGGAGCTATGCTGTCTGGGGCTTCGGCTCCTGGTAGGGTCTCCCATGGCAGACAGGTCCTGGGTGACGAGCCAGACAAAGAGCGGTTCACAAACCCCTTTATGAAAATAAACATCACAGATCCAGTTGCGTCGCCCGGATTGGCGTTACCGGGGCCTCACTCTGGAGCCAGGCCTGGGGTTGGGGCTCGCAGGCGAGCGCCTGGTGGCCGGGGCTCCTCCCACGGGCCCCGGTCGG
>BSAI01000030.1:3275143-3295948 GCA_036245035.1 Adrianichthys oophorus
GGGAACCACAGGATTTCCTCTCTGCTCTTTGCAGATGATGTTGTCCTGTTGGCTTCATCGAGCCAGGACCTCCAGTATGCATTGGAACGGTTTGCAGCCAAGTGTGAAGCGGCTGGGATGAGGGTCAGCACCACTAAGTCTGAGGCCATGGTTCTCGACCGGAGAAAGGTGGTTTGCCCTCTCTGGGTGGGTGGAGTGCTCCTTCCCCAAGTGGAGGAGTTTAAGTATCTTGGGGTCTTGTTCACGAGTGAGGGAAGATCGGAGCGTGAGATCGACAGGCGGATTGGTGCTGCGTCCACCGTTATGCGGTCGCTGTACCGGTCCGTCGTGGTGAAGAGAGAGCTAAGCCAGAAAGCAAGGCTCTCAATTTACCGGTCGATCTACGCCCCAATACTCACCTATGGTCATGAGCTCTGGGTCATGACTGAAAGAACGAGGTCCCGGATCCAGGCGGCTGAAATGAGCTTCCTCCGTAGGGTGGTTGGGCACTCACTCAGAGATAGGGTGAGAAGCTCGGTTACCCGGGAGGAGCTCGGAGTAGAGACGCTTCTCCTCCAAATCGAGAGGAGCCAGTTGAGGTGGCTCGGGCATTTAGTTCGGATGCCCCCTGGACGCCTCCCTAGGGAGGTGTTCCAGGCATGTCCCACTGGGAGGAGGCCCCGGGGAAGACCCAGGACACGCTGGAGAGACTACGTCTCTCGGCTGGCCTGGGAACGACTCGGGGTCCCCCCAGAGGAGCTGGAGGAAGTGGCCGGAGAGCGGGAAGTCTGGGCATCTTTACTTAGACTGCTGCCCCCGCGACCCGGTCCCGGATAAGCGGAAGAAAATGGATGGATGGATGGATAAACCTCAGGCCCTGGAAAAAAGGTGAGGAAAATTGCATTTAACTGGAATTACTTCCACAACATGTCTAATCATATTCTGTTTTGAAACATCAAAAGAGAATTTATGGGAGTGGAAAACATGCAAGATTTAATAGAGAAGACTGAGTGGAATAGCTAGAACTGCAACCAAAAAAACCCTGAAGGCAACAGCAGAACTTTACCTCTTAAAAGAAACTTAAACCCTTGAAAAATGTTTTGCACTGCATACAGACAACAAAGCCCAAATATTGTTGTTTCATTAAACACTTATTGTCGGATGAAATTTTGGCTCAAGAACCTTGAAAACATTTTGAAAAACGTTGAATTTCTCGACAAAAAGTGGGGAAGCATCTCCTTCCCAGTGCATAAACACTTCTCGTTGCATATTATTAATCCCAAAAAAACCTCTCAGTTCAGCCAACATCAGATGCAAGCAGTCCTGCTGTCAGAGGCTGTGTTACAAGTCACAGAGGATGTAGACAGTAAATGCACTTTCTTTTCTTTCTGCATTCATATGGTGGCACCACAAACAAAACAAAGCTCAAAACATGATTATGTTATCACTTTAAAAGCACAGATTCTCTTCCTCTGCCTCCAAAGTCTGAAGAGTTCATCTATGATCTTTAAATGAACATGTTTCTCCTATAAGATGTCACAACACACCTCTCGCCGCCTGAGCTAGTGCTGCTTGATTTTTTTTTGTTTGTTTTTATATCTGTCTTTAAAACATGCACACAATGTTTTATGATCATATTTTTGGGTTTTCATGGCAAGAGTGACTCATTCAGGCTGGTATGCAGCCAATCTTTGGAAAAGGAAATGCAGGAAGCGATTCCTCCTCGCTATCTACAACCTTTGACTAAACATTAACTTGTCTGTGTCTATGGAAAAAGACTGTTATTGAACAGGTCGTCCTCAGTGAAAGCAGCAAACCAATATTTTGAAGCTGTCGGCCAGTGACTATCGTCATAAACAGACCCCGCTGTGAGGCACTACTAACACATTTTAGCAGTTGTGGTGTTGACTTCTGAAAAGGGAAAAGACATTTTTAAAGGCCTTTTTACACGTTTGATCATTTGAAACCCCTGATTAAACTTTAAGCCCTCTTTTGTTCCCTTATATTCTATTTGTATTGAGTGATTTATTCTTTAGATTAAATGCTATTTAACCCGATAGAACCATTCTTATAATATTTGATTCATGCATTTCTAAGACCCATTAGCATGATTTGAACTTTCTTTAAAAGTAGATTTTTGGTCCATGTTTTCTGCCCTGTAGTTCATCATCACTCCACTAGAGACAGTAGAAGCGAGTTTTCCTGTCATTTGAAAATGGCTGCCTCCATGAAATCTTACTTTTGGAGGGAAAAGTTTTGCTAGTTTTCAAAGCTTTACGGAGAGAATAATTCATCTATTTTCATTCATACCTTTTAAATGACAACTTTTATTGAAATAATGCAAAATTGTAACAAATGAATTTTTGAAAATACAAAAAAGGATATGACAAAATGTATTTTTCATTAAAAGATTGAAGAAAACTATTTTTAAAAATTGAATTTTCTTTAAATTCTTGAATGTAGGGAGCTGTACATGGTTAAAAGTTGAACACATTTGCACCTGAATGATGTTGCACAATTATTACCAAGCAACTTATGTTTATTACTGGGATATCTTTGCCTCCTGTAAAATCCTGGTTTCAGACAAACACATGAGGAAGGCTGCATTGCAAAGAATAAACAACAATAAACAAGGAAGCCCTTTCTGTTTGCTGCTTTTAAACATATGGTGTAACTCATCCGTGTAAGAACAGCTACAAGCAGCGGGTTCCACTACCTCCGAGGTCAGATTTTCTAAACACAGCCTTGCCCCGCTGACACACCGGATCGTCTCTCGCTGTGTCTGCTGAATGTAGGTGAAGACTCACCCATCACTTATGGTGACTGACAGGTGAGGACAGAGTTGCTGTTTTTACTGATACACAGAAGTACAAGCTCTCATTGCACATCGAAGACTCACTTCGATGGTGTTTTTACCATGTTCTTGCAGCATTTTTCTCATGAAGGAAATATATAAAGAAAATTAAGCTTAAAATTGCATTTCTGAGTATTTCTTTTATTCAAATCATTGTAAATCAGTAGCAGACAAAATAAAAAATTCCGTTGAAAAAGACTGCAGCTTTGACATAGTGCTACTTTCCGCTCCATTCCGATGCATCTGCAGACAAATAGTCTTTGTTTTCCTCATCCAAGCCGGCATCTGGCTCAAAACTGTACAGCTGCATAGCTCCAATACTGCTCACCATTTTTGTTGCACCGACAATGAAAGGTAGGGAGTGAAGGCCTGTAAGCTTGTGGGAGAGACTGTAAACAGAGGGATCATGGGAAGTGAGGTTAGGATTGCTCCACACCAGCCCACAACGCAGAGGTGAATTTTTAATGAACTACAGCCTCTCTGTAGAAACTACAGATTTTGGGTAAAATCGGCATAATCATAGTTAAGAAACCACTGCGAAATGCTTTTAAAATAGATCCAAAGATGATCGAAGTGAGACTTTAATGACTATTGTGTCCTCTCCGACTCTTTACCCAGCCTCCCTTTCCCCAGCTGTTACTGTCCTGTCTATATCAACCATACTTTTTCACCCCCTCTCCTCAAACCCCACCAAACTCGTTCTTGCCCTCCTCCTCCTCCTCCTCCTCCTCTTTTTTCCCATTGCAGATAAAATTCAAGGGGACTGCAGTCAGAGCCTTCTCACCCCAACCCTCTCCTTGTTATGTAACCACCCTCATTATTCCTCCATGCGTTAAAAACAAAAGTCAGCAACCGAAAAGGGAAGCCCTCCTCATGGCTGCAGCAGGTGCCCAGAAAAGCCATCCGCCCACTTTTCCCGCCGCCTCAATATTTCAGGAGATTTTTTTAGAGTTACACAAGGCAGCTGCAGTGGAATATTCTTCAAGGATGTGACTTCTTGGGGCTATTTTTGAAGCACTGGGATCCGAACCTTTCCGGTTCATCGTCTTAGGTTGCATGCGTCTCCCCAGATGAGCCCGGGGCTGCTGTAGTCCTGCCTTTCATTCCTATGGTTATGACAAAGTTATGGCATGCCTCTTAAATCTACGCTTTGATTTCCTGAAGGATTTCACTCTTAATAAGGTTCTGAGGAGCAACAAAAGTTAAAACCCTTCATTTGGTACTCTTAAGGTTTAAATTATCGAACCCTTACCTAGTAGGCCTACATGCCAAAGCAAAGTTGAATGATCAGGTGTTATCAGAAGCTTTATTTTACATCCATGTTCCTAAAAACTTAATGCAGAAGTTACTCTTTAGTAATTTTTTTCCAGAAAATGATCTTGTTCTATACTGTGATGCAATGATTCAGAAAGACACAGCTTATAAAACAGGCTTAGCAGTGACCTTGTAAGGAGGAGCTGCACTGTCGGGTCTGCAGCACTCTGTTTTCATGCATTTGTGTCTGCGAGTGTGACGTAACGTCAGGAATTCCTCTTGCCATACTGTGACTTTTTCCTTCATGGTGAGAACAGGCTGTCCAGGGCCATCCTTTTTACTTCTCCATTTATAAACCATGAGGGAGGAGGCGGAAGAGACAAGGGCACATTTTCTGGTGTTCATATGTCAAGTGCGTCTTTGCCCTCAAGGGTTTGAGGTGTTAAAAAAAATGTGTTTTGAATAAGTTTACAAACACAGCCAGTATTTTTGTAGCATTTCCTTCTTAAGAAACCTACATCCATCAATACATTCTTCATATTCCGCTGAATCCCCATTGGGGTTACAGGGCTGCTGGTGCCTATCCCAGCTACTGTTGGGCAAAGACAGTGTACGCCGGTCTGTTGCATACATATTCACATGCACACCTAGTGGTAATGTAAAGTTACTATACTATGTTACTATAGTCACTTATACTATGAAGCACGATTTTGGACTGTGGCAGGAAGCCGGAGTGCACTGGGAGAACATGCAAACTCCACACAGCTGGGATTTGAACCAGGGCCTTCCGACTGTGAGGCAAAAGCACTAATCATTATGCAGCCCTAATTAACCTAGGAAGCATTTTACTTATTTAAAAAAAAAACATACTTTTAATTTGGAGTCTCACAGGGTTCTACCCTCAGACTACTGCTTTTTACACTGAAGGTGATTTCTGTTAGCTGCGTTGTTGTGTAATTTATCCATGTGTCCTACAACTTAAATGCACGTGATACCAGCTTCACCACCAATTTTTAAAATCTGGGTTAAAATGTATTTTTTAAATTTGCTGGAATGTCAAATATTAAAAATTAGCAATGCGAAAAAAGAAAAGATTAGGTGTGGAAAGTACGCCAAGTCGCACACTTTTAACAATGCTCAGAGTAGATGGGGTAAAACAGCTATAATCACCTGTCTCTAAATATTAAAAAAAATGTGCTGTGAGGTACTCCTCACATTCAAATAGCTAAAATAATCATTTTACGTCAATTAATATTCATAATTGCAAAAGTCTCCAGGTTCTCTGCTGGTAGACTCCGCAGTTTACCGGCAGAGTAACACATTTCTGCTGTTTCACATTTCCTTTAACATTTACCCCACTCCTCTTTATGTCCTGTAACCACATCACTGTTGTCAAAACAGTTTTCGGCTGGGTTTATGTGTTGCTGACTGCTAAAAGTACTTCATTTAAGGCTTTTTCTTCTTTGTTTATTTTCTTTTTTTGGGAGGAGGGGCTATGTCCTGCAGCAGTCCTGGACTGCAAGGACCAGAATGTTTTCCTTCTTACTGCGCGTTTGAACAAAAACTTCCCCCGCCACACACTCAAAACTTCACCAAAATGTGCACGCACCTAGCACGCGCTGAAAATGAATTTTGGGCATGGTGAATGACACCCCCAATGCCCCCCAAAAATCGATGACAGCACAGCGTGATAAACCATAAAAAAAGATATTGGGTGCCAAAATGAGGCTCAAAAGAAATATTTTGACGAATGAAACCAAAACGCACATGTCAGGAATATCCAAAGGAAGCTTTAAAATTATCATGGGATGAGACATTTGGCAATTTTTGCACAGTATGGGAACGGAAAACAAATTGTTCGTTCATCACAAAATTTTACTCACAGGTGAAGTCTACAACCACAACTGAAGTTTTGTTAACCTTTGACCTGAAAAAAAATCCCCTTGAGTACCCTCTAGAACCTTAAACTTCTCCTAGAATTTTCAGTCTATTGTCTTCTAACTCATAAAGTATCATTGTGAGGGTACTTGGGAAAAATGTTGGAAATAAAGTTTGTAGATCTTGAACAGTGTTAGCGTGACGAGCTTGCAAAAATTCCCTGTTGCTCGCACATGTAGTATACCTATAGGCCATATAATACCATTTGCTGCTTTATTTTTCATAATTTTCCCGAAAGATAATTTAAAAAATTACTCGTTAATAATATCTTTTAAACTCAGAGGTTATAGACTCTACATTCTAAATTGTAAAGTAAAATAAACTTGTTTCTTGGCTTGACACCTCTGCTCATCCACCTGATGACTGTAATACAGGTGGAAATGCATTTGACATTCACGCCTCTGCTGAAGTTGCCGTTACAGCTAATGGGGCTTACAACGATGCCACCTACTCCTGTTTGTGTCATTGATTGCATACTTTAAATAATCGCGTTAGTGTTGATCTCGTCGTCACACCCTGGAAACATTCATTGTCTCATGTAGCCATTAAGGCGCTGCTGGTTGTCTCACCCAGCAGCGCCGAACGCCAATTATTAACCGCTTCATTCACTGACTCTCCTTGGACACAGTAACCACCACCTGACATGTAAACAAAGCACATATGGGCAGTAATAACACAGATATCATGTCTTGCTGGGGTTGACAGTGCTAATCCATAACCTGTAAATAGGTAGACAAATTGCTGCTTTGACCAGGATTAAGAAAGTTTCAGTTTAAATGATTTGATCAGTGTCTGTTTATTCTCTGGTTTTGACTTTTGTTTTGTTTTAGTGGGAACTTCCTCAGACTGAGACGCAACCGATCCAGGGTTTGGATGATTTCAGTGACCAATGGTCAATCCTTTTTGACTCAGTTATCAAAAGTGCCTAGTCGACAGACCTGTTTTGTTAAAAACAGATAAGAAAACAAAAAGATTTCACAAACAATACAAAAGAATAACCATACCATAAAACCTTCTTTTCTGCTTTCACGTCACGTCAAAGAGAAAAAAACGATTCTTTGTTAGTGAGGTGTTCCATCTTACAGTAACCAATTTTCTTATGACACAGTGACAAACTTAGCGGAGTAGATGGGAAAAAATAGCATGAAATCCAATCCTGACAAGCCGACGAGAGTTTATCAACTTGCCAAATTATATTTATAGTGCCTCTTTATTTAAACAACCACATTTTGCTGGATGAAATTACACCTGCTAAAAATGTTAAGACATTGTTAGAAATGTCTGCATTTATGTGTACGGTTTCTCTTTCAAAAGCACATAAGGGGAAAACTCAAACCAACTTTTGCACTACGATTTTCTTTTTTTTTTTTGATAAAGGTTTGTTAAGTCAACTATTACAATTTTATTCAAAATCTGACCTGCTGTAGTAAAATGATGCAACGAAAAGGAAGGCCCATTGATAAGCACCAGAAAACAATGATTCTTTGTTACGTTGCACCCTAAAATAGCCTTGTTAGTCTTTTTTTAGAAGCTGATTTAAGTTAAAAAGTAACAAGACAGACGAGTGTTCATCAATTTGTTTTAACTAACACAACTAGTTTTAATTATTTTTGATATTTTAAAGTTCTTAAGCATGATTTATCTTTCCACCTGAGCTGCCACTGATGTCAAACAAGGAGCAAAATAATTTGTAATGCTTTTCTTTTAAAGTTGAATGACAAAAAAAGTGTAATTTTCAAGAAAGGTTATCGCAGCTTCTTTTTGATACTTTTCAACAGTTATGACACTTGATGTCTCAAGAGTCATGCTGCAGACGAGTCATGAGGAAAACATCCAACCCACAAACACCAGGCCGACATAAATGGAGAGGGCAAAGATAAGCATGTTTGATCAGGACTAAACTAGCCGCATGCAGATCTGGTTTTTTTTTTAAAAAGGACCAAAGAACTGCTTCTTTAGATCCATAAAAAAAAGAACACCTTTAAACTGACACACTTCATATTTGTGAGAATTACCAAAATAAAAGTTCTAAATCTCCACTTATTTTCTATAAAATCTTTTAGTTGGTGCAATTTTGAGCAAAGTTATGTAATAAACCTTTACAGGAAGTGTGTGCATTTCCCAAGTTCATCAGTAACATGTGTTTATTTGCATCATGCGTGCTTTCCTTTACTATAAGGCAGAGATTCAGAGAAAAGTCCCGTCCATGCCGGTTAACATCAACTTGTAGCGATGATTACACCTTTACCACCTTGAGAAACACAACTAAATCTCCCGCCTTAGCATGATTACACCCCAGCTTTTCCAACATGTACTTAGAGTAAGATCTAAAAAGATCTGATAGCTGTATTGTCGTTGCAAACAATCTCAGAAAAGACCTTTTTTTTTTTTTTTTTTTTTTTGCACAGTAGAATGATGTTGCTTGCTAGAATACAGCACTTCCTCCCTTCATCCCTCTGCCTGCTCTGTATTCAGGTCACTTTTTCTTGCATAACAGCTCATTCATAAAACAGCACCACACCTCGGGGAAGGATGTGGAGAAACCTGTAAACTTATATAAAACGTATGGATAGAGAGGCTTTTTTTCTGTTTTTTGTGTGGGTTTTTTTTTTTTTTTTTTGCTTGATGATGCATTGATTCTGTGCAGAGCGCAACTAATGCAAAAACCTTTAAACAAGTGAGTTTGACAAGTCTTGTTGAATCGAGTGAATGTCCAGGCCTGAAGATTACAATGTGATGACTTAGCATATTCTTGTTCTTTGGGTCTTACTCATGAGGGAAAATGCTTTAAGAATGTATTGATGGAATATGTTGATTACGGTGTAGAAAATTAGTCAAAGGTTGCAGTGTTTACATCAATGCTCCAAACACAAATCTACATCTGTGAATAAAAGGCAAAGTTGACACATCGACCACCGAGCGGTATGTCTTGTATGCATTGTCCAAAAAAATTTCCTTGGGATTAATAAAGTGTATTGAATCTTGAATCTATGCGCAAACATTTAGGCTGAATAAGCATAACAACATTAATGTTGACAAACAAAACCCCCTGTACTTCTTTACTAGTGAAGTAGGTTTTTAGGAATACATCAGCCTTTGTGGATGCATGGATATTTAGTCACAATGTTGTAGCATTTTTTTTCCCAGCAAAAATCTATCAAGTGTACACTTGCAGTTTCCATGAAGCCCAAGATGTTGCCATTTTTCCAGAAAGCGCTCTACCATCAACATGTTAGAATAGTTTCTGAGAAAAGATTCAAGTTTCTCAGGTTTTGAACAGAACACTTTTGCACAACTTCTGAGATAGGACCTTCTGACTGCACCGGAGGTGTTTTCTCTCATGTGTGCCGCTTTAAAAAGAAGGGAATCTTGACAGCAGAGAATGTGTTTACCATCTTTCTGTTCGTTGTTGCTGTGCTCATCCATGGAGAACTTGTGTTTGTGGATTGTTGCATGTATAAAAATATATAAATAAAAACAACTATTTTTCTTTCTACTTTTGTGTGTGAGTACAATTATTTATTTTGTTTAATTTTGTTTTTTTTTATTTTAAAAAACTAAGAAGAATAAATGTATTTCTAAAAAAAAAAAGAAAAGAAAGTAAATAATGTGTGAGCCCTCCAGCATATTTGTAATTTGGTGGTGGTAGGATCATAATTAGTTGCATTGCAAAACATTTCTATAGATGTTTTCTTCTGGATAAAACAAGGAACTCTGATTGAAAATAAAATCTTTCCTCTGAAAACAGCATGAATGGTTTGTCTGATCTCTGCTGCTTTACACTGATATCAATCTTTAATTTACCCAACAGCAGAGGACGTGTTTACTGTGTTTCTGTTTATATTTGCTCGTCCATCAAAAACTTGTGTTTATTTAAAAAAAAAAAAAAAAAGAATTTTCTTTCTCCTATTGACTTCAAGAGAAGTGGATCGAATTAAAAAAAATAGATCTGACCTCTTGAGCTCCTCAACCTTTTTCTGTTTGTGTCATGGTGGTGGTAGGGTCATAATTAGTTGCAGTTTTCCTATTTGATGTTAGTAAACCTTTCCTTTAAATCTATTTTTTGATTAAACTGTGAATTCTGAATGAATTATTGTCATCAGACAATCAGATTGATTTAAAAGTAGATAAGATGAGATGATCTTCATCAGTTTAGCACAAAGCTCTTAGGTTCATACTAGCATGTTTGAGTTCGTGTAAATCTGCTCACAGTGTAAGGCCTACATGAAAGACATGAGTTACAGGCTGAGTTAATGTCATGGATTGATGATCGTACTGCGACAGACTTTTTATCTCATTTGGGAAGTTCAAGGAAAAAAGGAAATGCAAGGTTTTGACTATAATTACTGGTCGAAAGGTTAGGGGGAAGAAGACATAAAGTTCATTCAGTGTCAACTACCTTTCTCAGACTGAAACAAAACCAGGCCTGTCACATCCCTGAATAATCCAATGGCCAAGGGTTCATCGACTCATCATTATTCATTAAAAGCTCCATGTGCCTGTGTCAAAACATGTTTAGAATCAGATTGTGATGAGAATTTTCATAGGGTAAAAAGCTGTATAGTGTTTTATTAAACATGTTTTTTATTCAGTTAAACCTTTTTGTCTAATTGTTTTTTCATACTGTTGTCGAAATTTATTGTGAAAGTAGTTCAGTTGTTGCTCCGTTGTTTCCTTTCTCCTTTTTTGTGTTTTTGGCGCATATCAGAAGAGCTGACTAATCACATGCAGCAAGAGGAAACTGAGCGTCCAACAAATGTCCAAAAAACTGGCTTTGCTCAATCAACAGTAACCACTGGGGGCGTGTCAGGAGGAGTCTGGGCTCAACCTCCTCCGGTGTTAGTTCTTAGACTAAAGCAAAAGCAAACTGCGTTTGAAACTGATGATTTTCCCACGTTTGATCACACAAACATCTTCTGGCTTTGCTTAACTTTCATTCCCATGATTATAGAGTGTCAGTGTTTCTGATCCAACTAAAGCAGAGACACCAGTGTATCACAAGCGTTTGACAGGATTTGCATTGTTCATTTTAATATCACATTGTAAAAAAACAGTCAATGGTTGTTTTTTGGCTCATATAAAAGTCAATTATAATCAGTTATATTTAGTTCATTGTGGAAAATCATAAACAAAGCACATGCATGTAAGCCTTTGACAGTTAGTTAAAAAACAGTTTTTAGAAACAGTACAGAAAATATTTGTTACTAAATAGTAATACATTATATTAAATATGTATTAGCTATTAATACAGCCTCTATGGAGGCTTCAGCTGCTTAGTACCAATCTGAAAACGAAATTTTTCATGAATCTTAAGAACATTTTCTGTTTTGTTAACAAACGTGTTTAAAAATCCTCAAATAAAAAAATGGTTCATGGAAGTGAGTTCATTCAAAAATCAGAAAAATATAAACATTTTGATTTGTCCTGGTTGGATAGCTGATACAGAGCTCTAAATCAAAATCATAAAGTAATGCACAGGTGTGGTTTGTCTGAAACTCTGCCGCAGTAACAGAAATGGTTTGCAAAAGTGGGATTGCACAGGACCTGGGCACCTCACAGTCACGAGGTCGATCACAAACCTCTCTGAATAGAATGTATTTTAGAGTTGGATAAACATGGAACAGACAGGAAGACGGTGTCCTCAAACCCAAAATGTGGGATCAAATCCAGATTTGCTATTCTTTTTACTTGATACAGAACAGACAGCTTCATTTGAGTTGAGATTATTACTCTGTTGTTGCATTTCTGTAGTGTTGCTGCATAAATAGTGACACAACAAAATGCAGTTTTTTTTTTAATATTCCAAGTGGTTTACAGCTAACCACATAACTTTTTCTTATTCCCTCCACCCTGCAGAGACTGTTTATCTTCACGTGACAATATAATGACAGGCTCCAATGTGCATCAACAAGAACTCATTGTCCCCTCCAGTTCTCAAAAACAGACCATCATCATTCCTCTATTGTTGACTTTGAGTTCTGTAAACCCTGGTGAGAACTGGGTCATTTGCTTTTTGTCTTTTCAGCTTCACCTGTGTTAAAGTCCGGCATTATTTTAATCAGAAAATTCCTGATAGTGACGTAAAACATCCAAATTTAAAGACCCAGTCTGATGAAACTGTATTTTTAACATGTTCTTGTGACATTTGTGTGATGATTGAGGACATATATGAAGACGGTTGGGGGTGCGAGAGGCTGGGAGTTAACGGGAGAGAGTTTAAACAGATGGATGTTGGGAAGCGGGGACGGGCTTACTCCGAGTTAACAGTTCCATCCACAACTCAAAGGTGAAATTCTAATGAATTACTCCTACTCTGCACAAACTATGTTCTAGAAAACAACAAAATTTTTGAGATTTTGGCTAAAAACGACATAATCGTAGTTGAAGAGCGCTTTCAAAGTAGATTTTAAAAATGATCGGAGTGAGACTATATGCTTTGTTCATTGCTGTTTCGTGTGCATCTGTGTGTCAGTTCTTTGACAGATTAACCTAGTCCCTGACAGGGAGCTTTCTCATGATTGTCGATGAAGACTTTTAATTTGTAAAAAGTCAACTGGACAAATTTTAGCTTAACAAATGTTGACCATATATGCTTCTCCGGATGTTCAGGCTTCGCTAACAAAGCATAAAGGCCATGTCAAAGAGGCAACACATTTGAAGAGCTGACAGCAGCTCTCATCCATCTTTGGCAGCCTTGACCTCCTATCAGAAACTCACTTCCAAACTGGACCGCTTGCATCTCATGACCGGAACGCTTGAAACTGCAAACCACTTCCTCCCCTTTACTGTATGACTGTCTCTTTGGTAAGGCTTTATTTTAAAGTGTCTAATAGTGTGGGATGTTGAGGAAAGCAGATACAACGATCTAATATTACCCCTGATGTCCAACACCTGATTATCCATTAACTAAATCTAGGAAGGGCTTTGATATGAATGCATTCATGTTTTATGGAGGTGATTTCTCCTTTCTCCCACCTGAAACCTCAGCTCCGACGTTGAAGAAGCGACTTATGGGTGAACTAATCAGCTCAGGATTTTCTACACGTAATCGCATTTGGCTGCAAACTCTGAGTGGATCACAGTCGAATGAACAAGGAGATTAGACTCCATATGTGAGAGTCTGTGTGTCTGGGTATTTACGCTACACCTCAACGTTAACTCAAATCTGTGCCGTGTGTTTGGATGTTTATTTTGAGTCCAACGTGTCGTCAGAAGGCAGATGTGTGAGAGCAGGAGCAGACGTTCGGGTCCGACTGCTCCATCTGTCTCAGTGGAAGCCATATTAAACCAGAGCCTTCTTTTATTTCTTGGCACTGCAGTACTATGACTGTGGACCACTTTGAGGATGACACATGTACTGTGTTTGTCTCTGAGGCGGCTGATTCCTTTTGAAATCCTAACATCACTCGGTATATTCGGGGACACGACAAAGCCGAGCTTGTTCATCTCTATATTTTAGTCTTAGATTGCAGATTTTCTGGCATGTCCTACGACAGTGAACACACACTGATATTTGTTAGCCTGCATGTCGTGGACACCACTGAGAGAGGCAGCCTGATAAGATAAAGAGGGAGTTACTTACCTTCATAAATAAAGAATCCCTCTAGGATCAATCACTTTGCTTTACTGATTGTAATGTTTTTTGCTTCTCATGCGATTTTATTTCAGTGTTTGACTTCTGGACAAGCTCCAGGCCAAAGGTAAACCATGTGCAGATAACACGTCACCATGGCATGCGCTCATATTTTGGATTTTTACCAGCCACATTCAAATGTAAGGCTGCGAATGTCTGTTTTATTAGATTTTAGGTCACAGAGTATCTGCAATTCCCAAAACTCTACCTGCTCATTTGAATTTAAACACGTTTGATTTGAACTCTGCCACAACACTTAAGTACAACAAGATAGGATGTGGTTCAGACATCACTGTTAACGCTTAAGGAGTAATTGGGAGTGGTACTTATTCACCAAAGCAAAAAGAAATTGTGTTGCAACACGGATCTCTGACCCCAAGTTTTCAGAGTTCAGATCAAAGGAAAAAAAACATTTGCTAGCACGTGATTCAATCATTATGCAAACAGATCTTCCCTTTTTGTCCTCCTCTACATACCTCAAATGAGAGCTCACAGTAAAGAGGCTCAGAAAACAAAAATCAGCAGTGTTAAAAAATCCAATGAAAGCCAGGAGTCACTGACCATATTTCCCAACATGCCTGACGGAGCACACAGTGCATGAACTCGTGCACATTTTGACCAATTCAACCAAAGTATAATCTAGACAAATACAGCTTTAAAACCTAATGCAGTATGTAAATTACCCTGAGCAAATGAAAGGAGACAGAGTGCCCCATAAAATGGCTATAAAAAAAGGTGGAACCTAAAAAGTGGAACCTTAAAATAATAAAAATTAAAAAAAAGCTTCCCATGAAGCCTCAATAAAACAATCGTGGTGACTAACGATAAATAAACGGGAAGAAATATTTTTTTTGAATTTACATGAATTGATTGTACAGCTAAAGCTTTTTAAAGGAAAAGCAGAGTCATTACTGTTGGCTCCCCTGCGACAGACTGGCGACCAGTCCAGGGGTGTACCCTGCCTTCGCCCATGAGTAGCCGGGTTAGGCTCCGGCAGCCCCGTGACCCCGAAAGGGATAAAGCGGATTGGAAAATGAATGAATGAATGAATTACTGTTGGCTTGGTGGGTTGCTGTTAATTCTTGTAAGTAAAGTGTTTTTTTTAGATCAGTTGAGGGCTTCAGCAGAAGAATCTTTGTTCATGTCAGATTATTAAGGTGTTGTGCATGACAAAGCCAATACAAGTGAAAAAAAACCTACATGTGATTCTTCTTCTTTTTTTTTTATTGTAGCAACACAAAAAGTGCTGCTAAGGACCCGCAGGCTCCTTTCATAAAAATAAAACTGTATGATTTTTTTTATTGTGATTAGCTAAATTACATTTAATAGCCCACTCCAATAAAAAAAAAAAAAAAAACGTGTTTTTTGGTGTTTTTAACATGTTCTTGTAGTTTTTTTCCCCCAATACAATACAAAATATAATTTAAGAATAAAACGAGAGTATTTCTTCATTCAAATCATGCTGAATCAAGAGCAGATGAAAACCCGTACCTTGAAAAAGCTCGGGACTGTGACGCAAAAACTACCATGGGTAAGTCAAAGTCTCCCTTCTTTGCTCCAATTCTGATGCCTCCACTTGAAGACAAACAGATCAATTAATGTCTTCATTTTCCTCATCTGAGTGGCCATCTAGTTCAAAGGTGTATGGCTCCATAGCTCTGATATTGCTCACCATTTTGTTTTGCTACACTAACGTTAGCTTGGGCTCTTGAGGTGCTATAAGCTAGCAGGACAGAGTGTAAACAAAGGGTTGATGGGAAATAAGTTGAGTCTAACAGTCCCATCCTCAACAATGAGGTGAATTTCTCATGAGATCCTGCTGCACTGCAAAAAATGTCTTAAAACAACACAAGCTTTTTGATTTTGGCTAAAAACTGAATACTTTGATTAAAAGATCACTAGGAGGGATTTACAATAGAAAAAATATAGTTGGAGTGGGACTTTAAGTCATTAAAAAACCTGTGACAACACTGTCTTGCGACCCTTTTGTGATGCTTTCTTGCTCATTTCTAAAATGTCATCAGTAAATAAAAAATAAATTTTGACAGTGAGGGTCACCGCTTCCAGGACTAGTGGAATTCATTCATTTTCCAAACCGCTTTATCCCTTTTGGGGTTGTCGGAGCCTAACCCAGCTACTCATGGGCAAAGGCAGGGGACGCCCTTGGACTGGTTGCCAGTCTGTTGCAATCACACACCCATGCACACCTAGGGACAATTTAGAGTAACCAATTAACCTGTGAAGCATGTTTTTGGACGGTGGGAGGAAGCCGGAGTACCCCACGCATGCACAGGGAGAACATGCAAACTCCACACAGAACGGTCCCCCGTTGGTGACACTGTTTCAAATCCCCCAGCCAGGACATGAACCAGGAACCTTCTTGCTGTGAGGCAAGAGCGCTAACCACTGCGCCAATGTGCAGCCTTGTGGAATTAGCTATATTTTTCCGTCAAGTGAGAAACAACGGCGTCTGCCTAATATTTCAAGCGACTGCAGGTTTTTTCATTAGATGGACAATCAGATGAGACATGCTAACTACAACAAGCTAACTGGAAATGAATGGTGCGAAAAATTGACAGTCATTTTGGTTAACAAATATTTAGATGTATTTGTTGTCTATGTGTGTAAAGTATGCCATTGCAATAAAATGTATACAAAATAGTTCATTTGCATTTAATGGTATTAAAACAGCTAAAAGTCTGTCAGGCTGAATGGTTAGCTCGCTAACATTTTCACCTGACTATATCCCTCATTAAAACTCTGCTGAAGGGAATTCATCTTGTCCATGACGTGAAAACCTTACATTTGTATTTCAGTAGCTTCATATTAAATCAAAGTTGTTGAAGAAAATCAAACACTTATGCTGTTCTGGATGTTTCTTGAGCAAAACATCTAAACACAGAGGGACATGGACACTAAGGATCTAAACGCAAAATGTATTTTATTTTTTTAAATAATGATTAGTCCCACTCTAATAATCTTTTAATGTATTTTAAAATTGTTCCCAGTGGTCTTTTAATAATGATTATGCAGTTTTTTGGGGGAAAAAATGTGTCATTTTCTAGAACACAGGTTCTGCCAAGTGGCAGGAGTTAATCAGAAATTAACCTTTGAGTTGGGACAGAGTAAGCCTCCCACATTTCCCATCATTCTTTTGTTTACACTCTTTCTCCCACTATAGCTTACAGTCCTACACAACCCCAACTTACACTGCTACAGACTTTTTCCACTGGCATTTTTTCGCCTGCTCCTAATTTACGATTCCAAAAAGACATACTCAAAAATGCTTTTTAATTTCTAATTTTCGTTATGTTAGCTCTTCTTTTGGAGAAAAATGACAAAACACCAAATTAGAAAGAAAAACACACACAACTTTTATTGGTTTGGGTCTGTAAATATTTTTTATATATTTTTATTTACCAAAACAACTGAGTCCAGTTAAAGTTTTCATTCATTGATACTTGTTTGTATTCATCTCATGAGATCCCTCTTAGTTCCACGAAGTGTGCAATGGAAAATACTGTTATTCTAATAACAGACTGTGCTTGTTTTTGGTAAAGCTGTCACTCCAGGCAGATTTATTTTATTTTTAAACTCCAAGACAAAAGAAAAACTGTTTTATGCATTTTTGGGTAAATATGGAGTCATAATTTGCAAAGAAGGTAGTTTTAAAAAAGTGTGTCACATTCAAGTGAAGGTCTTGTGGGATAAAGCCCCCAGCAACAAGAGCACTCATTCAGATGATTCCTTTATGTTTTTACGTAAACGCTTGCAAATTAATGTTTAGACCTTCATCTTGCCAGGGACTGGGAATGAGCAGAGGTCAGTTTGGTTCTGAAATGTTTTCTTTATAACTGTTTTGAGCAGAAGCTTGGCTCCGCCCATAGAGATCGGCTCAGCCAATCAGCTGCTCGCTGCCGCAGCTCTAGTCTGTACATGTAAAAACTCTGTTCATTGAGTCAGCGGCCATGCGCAAATTGATTCAGAGGTGGTCTGAGAGAAGTGGGGTCTCGTCCTAATAAGAAGTCCACATTCGGAACCCGCATATATTTTCTTGGAGATTACTATTAGCAACTGGATTTTTTTTTTTTTTTTTTTACGTGGAAAATCATTTCTAGGAGATAGTCTGGCGGGGGTTTTTTTCTGCAACCCCCCGGCCAGTCCGCGGATGACAGATCGTCTTGATGCAGAAACCAGCAGTAACGATGCGGCGGCTGACACGTTAACTCATTAACTAGTATTACTCAAATCACTCCGATCGTTTGTATCGTACAAGAGAGCAGAGCAACTGAATCCATGATGAAGCTCAAACCGAACCAGACAAGGACGTACGATGGAGACGGGTTTAAGAAGAGAGCCGCGTGTTTGTGCTTCAAGAATGAACGCGAAGAGGAGGTAAGAGTGTATCATTTCTGTGAAGATTTGTATTTACGTTTTTCGTGGCCTAGTGATGCCTAACTGTCCTAGTCATTCAGGGAACTTGGTCAATGACAAAAGTGAAACACAAAAAGGCGCCTGGATGACATGAAATGAATTTTTAATGTAGAATTTCATTATTGTTCCTGTGTGTTTGTGTGTCGGTGCTGCGGTTTTAGTATCCGTGTTGTAGCTACTGTTGCTGCTGATGCGCCCTGGGCCATCCAGTTTAGGCTAGTTTGAGAGGCACGTAGTGAAAAAGGGGAGTCTTGTCAGGGTAGCTTCAAACAGCGGAAACTAGAAACTTTCAGAATAAAACGCTCTGCCATAAATCCGAGTCTCGATAATGTGAAGTTGATGACGTAGTACGTTTATTTTGAAAGTGCGTTCAGTGCACACCCTTTTAACTGCTAGTTAGCTTACCGGAAAAGCAGTGAGTAGAGGGGGCGAGGCGCTCCCTCCTGCACGTTTGCTTTAATACCAGTATTAATATCAGGCTTTGTTGACTGAGGGGCTAAAAGTAAAAACCACCAATCTATTTTTAAACGTTTCTTTGAAATGTAAAGTCACCTCAGCTTAATAACATTTCATCCATGACCGTTCAGCACCTTAACCCGCCTACCTCAAGCTGCGTAGCTATTAATTGAGCGAATATTAAAAAAAAAAAAATATATATTTATATATATATATATATATAGCTGCGACAAACACACAACTAAACGTATGATTGGTTGGGTTTTATTTACTTTAGTGTGACATTTACATGTTTTTTCGAGTGTTTCTATGACACGATTACAACAAAACATCACAGTTTTTTGTTGTTGTTATTTTTGAACCTCACTGCTACCCTTTCTAGGCCCACTCTTACCAACAGTACTAGTATTGTTGGTCTACAAGTGCACACTTGTTTTTTTCCTTAACATCCTTAACTAGAAACACCATAATCTGGTTGACCTGTTTGTTTTTATTATTATTATTATTATTATCAATATAAAGCGGAACGGAGAAAAAAAAGTAGTTCAAAGTTTCTCAACTGACATGTTGATTAATTTGGCAGTTTAATCTTCTAAACTCAATTATGATGACCAAAATCCGGGAATCTTTTGTGTATTCTGCCCTTGTCTATATTTAGCCCTGTTTGAACAGGGACCGAAACAAAGGCTTACACAATAAACTTTAAAAACACAAAAGCCATAGTATCACTTCACTGACTAAAACCTGAATGGTTTGTATGTACAAGAGATTTGTCTACATCTGCTCCCTAACTACCATAGACTTGAAGTAACTTTACTTTAAGTACAAACTCCTATAAAAGGGTTTTGGTACTTTTCACTTACTTCCTAAAGCGCTTTTTTTTTTTTTCATTGCCCCCTACTTACTAGATTTAGGTTTTACATGGTAGTATTTATGGCTGCTGTCACAAAGATGATACTTTTGAGCATAAAAACAGTTTCGTCCTATAGCAATGTTTTGCTTTGGGGAAAAAATCAGAAATAGGAACTATTTAGGGACTTGCACAGAGTAAGGTAGTAAATTAAGGTATTTTCAGTCTTTAAAGCTACTATTTTTACAGGTTTATATTAACAGAATCTTGCACAGGTTATGCATAAGCAAAACAATACTAAGAAGGATACAAGTCAAAAAATTAAGAATTTAAAACATAATTTAAAAAAAGTGTAAGTTCACATGATTCACATAGCTTCAGGAAAGAGTTTGCGTTTGCAACCTAAATGTTCTGAGCCAACTCTTACTGCAGGTCTGTTACTCTGCATACGTACTCTAATCTTCATGAAGCATTATGACTTGATTCTGTAAAAGTTCTTTTGTTTTTTACATGAAACCTTTTAGTTTTATTTGAAGTAAGCCTATAATAAGATAGTTAAAAGTCTGAAATCAGATCACATCTTCCTGCTTGGAAGCACTGCTGGAGCCACTGCAGCAGTCGTGCTTGAAATGACATTTAAAAAACAGAGGTATTTGCAGTGAGTGGATGCTCGGTAATAATGGTTTTCCCATCATCTGTTCCAACCCCGCTGTTATTAGTAACATGATTCAGTGACGTTTAACCACAGGTGCACATGTTTCTGCTCTTGTCGCCTGGTCTGGCATTTGAAGCTTTCTTTCTTTGACAGCTTTAGAAATTCCTCTTTGGGGAGAAGGAGAAGGCATTTATGTCCTCCATAATATTCCTGCCCGTAGGCTCAATTTAGGATAGGTTCACACCACTGTCACGGCTCAAGTTTCAGCTTGAAAATCCAGCGTTTCCTGTGCTTTTGCGACTCAATTTTTTATTTTGAGGCTCGAGTGTCTTTCTGTACAGCACGCCAATGTCGCGCTCTGAGGTTTCTTTCCATTAGGTCTTGAGCCTCTTTCAAAACAAAAGCAGAGTTTTTTTTTTTCTGACCAGCCTCTGGCTGTAAGCGGATTGTTGCTTTGGCTCTCATGATGATGTGAGTTATTTTGTTTTTGGTTTTCGTGCCTACTTTAAATTGTTGTCTTTGTTGTGTGAGGGCAGTTTAAAAGGATCTAAAAGAAAAGTGTTTCAGAAAAACAGAAGAAAGGGGTCAATTAGTTAAAATTAGTAAAAAATGTGTTCACAAAGTAATGATGAACAAATGCCAGACTTAGTTTTGAATTAGTTTCAGTTAAAACATTTATGTAACGATCATGTCTAAATGGTTGGGAAGTGATACCCTAGCAACAGTTATCCAAACATAGTAGCAGAGTTTGG
>BSAI01000030.1:3296048-3332597 GCA_036245035.1 Adrianichthys oophorus
ATATATATATATATATAACAAATGTGTTTTTGACACATATATAGAGATATGTTGTGTTGCAGAAATGCTTTGAACAAAGAACCTGTCGATGTTTTTTCTGAGCCAGAGTGAATAAACTTCTCTCTTTGGTAACGACTGAAAATGGAATAAGTGGAGCAAAGACGTCCTTTTTCTCCTCTCTGGCCCGGAAGCTGAGCAGCTTTTGTTTTGTACACATTCCACCCAGTCGACTTTAGATGCATCCACATCTCATCACAGACTCATACAGACGGAGAGGCTGTGCTCTGTGGACATTTTTTAGATTAAACATCAACTAAAGACTTACTTTTTGTATAACTTAATACTCAATAGTTGGTGACATCTTGTTTTCTTTTCCTCATTTTATTAAACTCTTGCATCTCTTGTGTATTGCCTTTTGGGATTTTGTTTTTTTTACATTTTTGTTCTTAATTTGTTCAATTGAAATTTTTTAAATATCTTTCATTGCAGAGCACTTTGGTTAGGCACCCGGATGGTGTTGTAAGGTGCTACAGAAATACATTGTCTGTTTTGTTTTGTTTTTTTCTATTCCATTTTACAGAGCCCTTGATATGACATTAAAACGACAAAAGAAAATTTGCTGTCACAAATTTGTATTTTGTGCATACAAAGGAGCATTTTCTTGCCAAAATTTTATATTTGTTGGCAAAAATTAGCACTTTGTTGGTGCAAATTTGCATTTTCTGGGCACAAATTAGGATTTTGTGGACACAAATTAGTAGATTATACTAATTTGTGTGTGCACCAAATGCAGATTTTCGCCCGCAAAGTGCTAATTTGTGTACACTTGAGACTAAATTGTGCAAACAAAATGCTAATTTGTGACCACGAAATACAAATTGTGGTATACAGGGCTTCATTCTATTCTGTCCCTAAAATATATATTATATTTTTCTTCATCTTAAGCATTTATTTGTCATATATTCCACGAGCTTTTCACTTAATGGTCATGGAGTTCACTTAGCACATTTCAACCAGTTTGCATTCTGCTGATCAGACCTCAAGCTGTCTGAGAAAATGTCTTTCTTTAACATATGGAATCCACCTTACGCAGCTTAAAGCTAGCACAAGCTGTGATATTTCCCCATAGCTTGTTTAATGAGCTTGCCTCAGCTTGTTCCACATTTCCCTGACATTTAAACTCCCATTTTCATCAACCTGCAATGGCAGGTGACGAGGTTAAAGGAGCACAGCACGTGAGGAAAGCCACAGCAAACTTAGTTGGCATTTGCCTTGGCCCTCAGCCAGCGTTTGACCTCCTCAGAGGCAGAGCATTCTCATCAGAAGGGCTGCAGCCACAATCCCATTAGAGGGTGAAAAGGAAGCTATGTGAAGGCTGAGTTTGGATTAAGTGACAGCCTGACTCCAGTGGTGGATTACTGGCGATCAGCTGTGAGGTGGAGGTAGATGTCACCATCTGTTGCTGAAGCTTCCTGGCGGATGTGTGTGAACAAGTGCTTCTCAGAGTTTATGACAGAATCATGCCTTCATTAGTTCATAAACTCTGTGTCTTGACCCTCTCATGTAATCCAGTGATTCACATCTTGTATCTACTCATGGCGGACCTGCATCTGATTGATTTGCACCATATAAAAGTGATAATGGCCGACACGCTTGTGTCTGTTTGGATTTCAAGCACGCGGGCTGTCAAGAAACCATATCCGATCTGTACTCTGCAGCCGCGGTGTAATTCGAGTCCTCACTGGGAGAATGGAAGCTCTGAGTGAGATTTGGTGGCTCGTGCGGGGTTTATGCGCTTCATTTGCCGCGGACATGTGACGGAACCGCACAGATAATGCTTTAAAAAGCCCATTAACTGAACTACAAAAAAAAAAAACTTCACCCAACAAATCTCTGTAAACTTTACCTGTTTTATGAGTACAGAACAATTTAATATATTATGTTCTGAACTTTTTGTGGGGTTTTTGTCTTCCAAAGGTTCTATTGGTCAGCAGTAGTCGGCACCCGGATCAGTGGATCGTTCCTGGAGGAGGGATGGAGCCAGAGGAAGAGCCGTGTGGTGCAGCCGTACGAGAGGTGTTTGAGGAGGTGAATAAATCTGCAGACTTCTGTTTCATTTTTGATGTAGCTCATTTAGGGTATAACGTCATGTAAAACAGTTAACCAATTTTATGTCTGTCAGCTTTTAACCGGAAAACCCCCCCCAGAAAATTTAAGTCATTTATTATTTTATTTCACTGCAATGAAATCCAGAATTCGACTATTTTCCATCTATTTAGATGTTAAAATTGTCTACCTACTACCTAAAAAAATATAAAAATACACTTTTATCTTGAATTTGGATTCTGATTTAGTTGCCATTCACTATAAAGCAGCAAAGGAAGCTAAAATGATGAATTGAATTTTTTCCCCAATTAAGCACAATGATCCCACCTTAAATTGAACTGGTTTTCTTAAGTGATTCAGTTGTTTTACAATATAATTCAATAGAGGCTTATTTATTATGATATTATATCATAGAATCAGCAATGTTTAGCAAATATTCTTTTAGATTTTTGTCTACAGCCTAAAAACAATGTGTTATTTTATTTTATATTTCCGGGCAAAAAATGTTTTAGTTCATTTTTATTGTAGGAATTTATACTTTGATCATCAAAAACTCCATTGTTGTCTGGTTTTGGTTTTAGTTAAACAAACAAATTTAGTATCAAATCAGGTTTATTTGTTTGTTGAGTCAGTGTGAACTTGTAAATCAGAATTGAATATTTAAAAATCACAAATGTTTTGCTTTTCTGTTGCTAAGCATCACTTATTTACCAGAACACAACACAGAGCGGCAATTCTTTATACTACCACCAGGGAGCACACATGTAATATTTTTCTCCAATAGAATGAAACTTGTAAAGTTTGATTTCCTCCTCCAAATATTAAGTAGTCCTTCATGGCTCCAGAGGGACCCCCCAGCACCGGCGGGGGTGACATGTTGGCATTTCAGAGGTCATGCCGGTTGAGAGTCACATGCTTTTAGGAGTGCCAGGAGTCTAAACGTGGCCCTTCCCTGTAATCTTGCACATTCACAGAACCGTCAGCCTGTCCAGTTGGACACATCGCTGGCAGACCCACACTTGTGAAGTATGCTGAGAAAGAAAGAGGACAGATATCTCATGTCTTGACAGTTATTTGAGTCGGCCGAGAACATCTGAATTAGTAAAAGCATTTGTTGAAACAGACACATGTACCTTCCTATACTAATACACTTCTAGGTGAACAGCAGGCTTTCTGTACAATATTATAAATAAAGTTATAATTTTTAAATGAGTCTATAGAATCTGATAAAAGAGGAGATGGTTGAAACTTAAATGGAACAAAAAAAGTTCAGTTTTTTAACATTAAAATAAGGCTCAGTTCACTTTGACACTTGAGATGTAAGCTCTGCTTCTCTGTTTTCATGCAACGTTCATGTGTGCAAGTTCATTTTCTGATGTTACTTAAGCGACAAGGAAGTCGAAAATGACCAACAAATGCATTTTATTCTCTCCTCAGGCTGGTGTAAAGGGCAAGCTTGGGCGTCTGCTTGGCGTATTTGAGGTAATTGATCGCTGGTTTTAAAATGCACAAATAAGAAGCCCTTAATATGTCTTCATTTTTGCAAAAAATCAAAATATCTTTGTTATTTTTTTCTGAATTGTAATCATTTCATCCACACAGCAAAACCAAGATCGGAAGCACCGAACGTATGTTTACGTGCTGACCGTCACAGAGACGCTGGAAGATTGGGAAGACTCGGTTAATATAGGTAAAGCGAAATTCAGTCAAATATTCGCTGTGCGTGCATGTTATACCCCTCATCTTGCTGTACTAACTGAGGTAGGCTCGTGTTATTTATTAGGAGGCTGGAGTACTGCCCATAACTATATGGGTATGAAGTGATGACAGGTGACTGTAAATCTGTAAGACTCATCTTGGCTGTACTTTTACTGAGCTGAAGTAAACTGCAGCTGCGAGAGCTGCCAGTACCCAGCTTATTATGAGGTGTTCAGGGGGGAAACATCCTCTGCTTGAATGTTGATCGCTACTTTTTTCTTCTTGGAGTGTGCCAACTTTAAAGGTGATTTAGTTTAGTCATTTTTATTGACTTTTTAATGTCATTTTTCATCTTTATATCAAATTTAATAATTTTTTTTCTTTGTTTAAATGTCAAATTGCATCAATTTAAACAAAAAAAAACTATTTTTTTGTTGTTTTGTGGTGACTATTTGTTACTCTCGCCCACAGTTTTTCTAAAAATATTATTAGAAAGTGTTTGGATAAATAAACATATCAATAAAAATCAGCATAATGCCATAAAACATGACTTTATTTCAATATTTAAAGAAGTATTGAAGCTTTTTTTGTCCTCTGTCTCCCTCTGCAGGCCGTAAGCGGGAGTGGTTCACCGTTGAGGAGGCCATCAAAGTGCTGCAGAGCCACAAACCCGTACACGCAGAGTACCTGCGGAGACTGCAGCTCAGCTGCTCCCCCACCAACGGGAACTCCATCCTCTCAACTCCACCAACAAATGACATCTACCCTCATTACAGCACAAACGCCAACACGCCCTCCACGGGGACATGCTGGGCTCTTCCCGCAGACAGGACTGCACCTTAAGCCTTAGGTTGCTCCAAAGCCTGTACAGTCTCCTGCATGAATCTATTGACTTCTCAGAGTCTTGGATCACCTGTATTTAAAACTTCTAATCATAGCTGCAAGACTGACCAAAGCAGCTGGCAGAACTTTGATGAAGCGTCTGTGAAGCCGACACCTGGATATGACTAACTCCTGGACATTTCTACTGACTGTTTGTGAAAAAGAAAAAAAGAATGCCTTACAGAAACTGTATGAATGTTGTACTTGGGTTCTTTTAGTTCACGTTTTACTTTGTAGCAATGCTGCATAACTTCTTAAGGTTAAGTGGGCCCTAAATCACATTGTTTTGCAGAATGTCTCCAGGCATAATCCTTTTATCCATCCATACTTACTATACAAATGCTCAGCATTTTTGAAATATTCTGTTAAATTGGGATAAACTTAAATAAAAAGGACAGATATTAGGGTATTTTTTGTATCAAACCATTAAACCTAAAAAAAAAATAGGAAGTTAGTTTGACACCACATACCTCCACTACATTGTTCCACAGATTTAAATTGGATCATGCAAAGTCTATTTTAGGTGTTATTTTGTTGCATATTTGTACTCTTTTTTTTTTTTTTTTTTTTTTTTTTTTTTTTTTAACCTGCAGCCATTTATGTCTTCTCACATGGTGCTTTAAAGTATTTTGGTTAAATTGAAGTGATGTATGTGTAAAGGACTGCAACATTGCGGTTGAGATTGGATGTCATTTCTTGATGATCTGCTGATGTTGTGGTCTGGTGAAGGCTTCGAGGAGGAAAAAAAATGTTGTTTTTGTGAACAAACTGGAGATTAAAGATGGGAAAATAAAGTTTCATAAGGTAAAATTCGGTTTTAGTGTGTAAATACATGCTTATCAGCACGCCACCATCTAAATTTTACAAAAAAAGGAAATTCCAAAGAAAAGCAGTTCCCATTTTTTTCTGCTTTGACAGCTGAATGACAGATCTGTAAATAGCATCAAGGAGGTTTTAAAATGTTCTCATAGTATTTTCTATATTTTTTAACAATCCACAAAAGACAGTAAAGGACCCCCGATTCTCTCTCGTGTATGAATGTATAAAGTGTATAGATTATGTTTGTTTAAAGGTGCCATGATTGATTTTGCTGTTGTTGACAGAAGAGTCTATTCTGCTGTTTTTGGAGGAACATGAGCTGCATTTCAACTCCCCTTTAAATGCGTATTTTAAAGATGGCTGAATAATAACAAAGTTAACCTTAGATCCTCGAACAAAAAGTTAAAAAAATGGGAGGCACATTTTCTAACACCTTTCTAATATTAGGCACAGTGTAAGAATAAATTGCATTGCAAATAATCAGAAATGTCAAATTTGAAGGCTTAAACAGTTTGATTTTAATGCTATAATCTGCAAACTGGTTTAGAATTGTATTTTAGATTTAGGGGATTTTGTAACAAATTGAATGTCTCCCTTTACTTTGCTGCTGCTTTTCTCATAAAATCTCCAATTTTACATGAGAACCTTTCAGTGTGTAAATGTAAGACAGCTTGATGAACTTGAAATGTGATGTGCCAAAACAATAGAGTATGTCAATACCTTTCTGACACGAAGAGTGTTAAAGTTATGAGTCATGTTGTGGAGAAAAGTTTCATTCTGCATTTTTTTTAAACTATTTACAAGCCCGTATCTCCTGTGCAACACTGTCTGAAAAGTAAGATTGTTCGTGTGTCTCAAAGTGCAGTCCAGAATGAACTTGAATGTGTTTTTCTCCTGAAATCTGAATGTGGGCTGGCCGGGTCCTGCTCAGAAACCTGCAAACGAAAAGAGCTGTGATCAGATTATGCAAAGCCAGGTTAAATGTGAATGTGATTTGAACTGGAAAGATTGTTTCTTTAATAAAAAAATAAATGCATTAAAGGGGAACTCTCATGTTACTAGTCCTTTTTATTTTAATTTAAGGAAAATCCGCATAACTTTCCCAATCCACCCTGAAATGACGCAAAAGCCCCAATTTTTAAAGAAACAATATCAGAATAAATATTTAAAAACTAATAAAGTTTGTAGTATGATTGAAATAATTTTCTTTATGGTTTCACAACAGCCCATTATTGAAATAGTTGCATTAGAAATGCAGTTTTCTTCTTACCCACTCCTACCAAACAGGAGAGGGAAAAAAACAACAGAAAGTGAAAGTCTCCCTTTAATTTAAGTTGAAACGTCAATTATTCCGTTTATCTTAAAACTTTAATTTAGGAATCGAATATTTTTAGTTTAGTCAACAAAGTTGAAAAGAAAATTGACAATACATTAAGATGTCTTATTGGGTTTTATTCAAAAGTTTGTATAAAAATAGTTGAAAAAAACATTCATTCAGAGAAAACTGAAACAGTTCTCAGAATCAGTGTAAACTGCAGATCGCACCTGAAGACACGTGACACCTCAGGTGAAGTTGCGGCTCCGCCCCCCTTTGCCTCGGGACCTCTGTGGTCCGCCTGAATACGTTGGGGACAAAAAAGGAGAGCTCGATCATCCGGAATTAACACTTTTGCGGTTCATCTGAGGAGATCAGCTCCTTCTGGGGCTGTTTCTGTTCAGGGAGAATGAATGGGCGCGTCTGGAACTCGGCTGTGAGCCCCGTGACCCAGGATGTCACCTGCCTTGCTCTGTCGGCGACCGGGAAGGCCACGAGCTCATCGGGGGGAGCCTACGCCAACCAGCGCTCCATCCGAGTCAAAGAGCAGGTCAAGATGTCTCTGGCGAGGAAGGCAACGAAGGCAACGAAGAACAGTAAGGTTTACCTTCAGTTCTTTTCTCCAGATCTGTGTTTTTGATCCCATTTCTCTGCCGGAGGCGCAGGCTTTGTTCTCATGGGTCTCTGGGATCAATGGAGCTTTGTTGCACTGGCCCCCCGACAATGGCCCCCACAGCGCAGATTGCTCGGAATACACATTCAGTTCCAGGAAACCATGCTAAACACTCATTCCCCTGCTCAACAGGTTCTTGAAATGTTATCTGTTTCCAAAAGCTGTCTGGCATGAGGTCATCCTGGATCACTTCCCACCAAGTCATGCCCTAACCACCTAACTGGCATGGTTTTTCACTTTTTGTTTTTAATTTTCAATAATTTATAGCCATTTAAAGGTGTAAACAAGACAACTGAACAAGCAAATCCTTAGCAAAAAGTAGTCTTCTTAAATGTACTACAATTATACTTAGTCAATTACTTTAGTTTTTATATACTATATATATTGTGAACCTAATATGTTCCAATTTAGTATGAAGAAGTATCCAGTTAGTGTTTGGGGTGGAACGACAAATGGATCTACTTGATAAATCAATAAATAGAATATCTCTGTGTGTTACAGATGGAGTCTTTTTACAAAAGGAGTCAGTGGGAGGTGTGGATGCCACCAATGCATATTCATCAAAGGTAAAAAAAAAAATCAAGCAAGCCCTCATTGAACAATTTTTCATTTTATTTTGCCATTGTTGGTCATTGTTGACCCTGAAATTGGTGCGAGTGTCAATCATATTGTGGCATTAAAACCTAACATTACTTTGCACTGTGCATGCCTTCCTTTATCATTTGAATGTAGTCAAATGGTTGTGTTTTGTTGTCTTCTGATGTTGCTGTGTGATGTACCTGCAGCCAATCAGATCTGAGTTCACAACTTTGCAATAAACTGTAAACAGTTAATGACTGTGAGAACTGAATTTCAGAAATGTGGAGAGCTACAGGTCTTGGCCTGATGATTTAATTATGCTAAATTATGATGGAAACAGGATTACATAAACTGGCTTCTATTTGCTCCCTTTCATTTGGGAATTCTACTTCTGGATGATGTTCACATATTTATGCTTTTTATGTTTTAAGAAATTATTGAAGCAAGGTACAGTCCAACAACATGTCAGAATTTGTTTGGTTTTTTTTAATTATTCTTAGAACCAGTTCTTATTTACATTCATAACCCGTTTGAGCTCCACCCCTGATTCAAAAATAAACAAATAAATAAAAGAAAACACACATTTTTGTTGAGTAAAAATCCACTACCTGACAATAGAAATTAGGTTGGTTTTACAGAAGTTTTGCTGCACTCTTAAAACATTTGGTGCTGCGGTTGCTTCAGGTCTGATTCTGGCACAACCAGCTATAGGCTGAGTTTAAAACTTAGATTGATTGGTATTTAAAATGATATTGATGAATTACTACCATAATTTAGTTTTACCCGTTAACAACCCAACTTAAAGTAAATTTTAAAAAAACAGTTTTTATTCTGCTGCTTTGCGCCTTGGAGGAGTAATACACACAATCAGTGTTTTTAATAATATGATTTCTAAACGTGTTCTTCCCTTTGGTTGAGCAGGCAGTTAAAAGTTGAAGTAATTTATTTTAGTTTTTATTTTATTTTGCAGCCAAAATACAAGAATTTAACATTTTATATTTTAAATATTTACATGTTTTAGTTTATAGCTTTCTGTATGTAACAACGGTTTTTCACAACCAACATGAATACGTTTTGATTTACTTGCAAGTTGAAAGTAAACAGATTCCATCGTTTGGCAGCGACACCCTGCCCAACAAGCCCTTAAGGGCATTCGTTCCTTATTGCAATGCACCATTGAATCCAGGACTCCACCTAGTTTAGCTCCACCTTAAACGGAAAAAAAAAAACATTGAAGAATGTTTTTTATATAGTTGGAAAAAAGTCAGGCATGAAGGGGTTAAAAAGAACTGGTTTCAAGGTGCATACTTATTGGGGTAGCTCACTGCTTTTTAAAGACAACGAGATATCCAGCCATAAGGTTTTGAAAAAACACAAAGATGTATTTGGATTTAGTCGTCTACAAATACGATCTTTTTTCAGTTGCTCCTGATTCACTACAATTTGAACAAATACATATTCAGAAATTCAACTTTGAGCTTATTTTTTCGTCATATATGTCCTGCATCATAAGAAAAAAGCCACAAAAACATGTCAAAAGCAGTGGCAGTGAGTCTTTGAAAATAAAAAGCAAAGCAACTATAGTTTCTAATATCGTGCATGGTTTTATTCACAGCTCAATGGATCTATCCACAGCAGTTCTGCAACAGGCAACCTTTTGAGGAGACCAACCAAGAGGTTGGACGTGTCCCTCCCACCGAGTCCAGAGACATCTTCTCCCGGTCGCTTTAATCACAGCGTGTACCAGCGTAGGATTCAAACTTCGGGATTTGGCCTATCACAAGTGGCAGGAAATACGAAGAATTTCCAAAGGTCAATATTTGTGCCTTGCAATCTCAGAAACACCCCCAAACCCCCATCTGCATCCCTTGGAAGGTCCATCAGACAGGCAGGAGGAGCACAGTCTAGATTTTCCAGTCGTGCCTCTCGGCAGACTGTTGGTATGAAGAGTGTAAGACAAACTGTTGTCAGACCGGAGACTCGCAGACCGGAGCAACAAAGTCATGGATTGATCAGTGATTCTGATGATAATGTTTTATGGCTAAATGAGCTTAGGAAAAACTGCCAGAAGTCCACGTTTCTGAAATCCTACCCACCTTCTGTAGCCACCTCGGAGAAGCTGGTGGAGACGGCGCCCCGGGTCCAGCCAACTCTAAGACTCACAGGGTAAGACCTGCGTTTAGATCTATCACACTTAGCATATATATCTGTAATGTTCGTAGCCAAAGCCCCGTATGAAACTTCTTTTTCACTCAGTGGGATTGAGAAGATTCCAGAATTGACGGTGGACCAGGCCTTCACTCATTTGATCCAGTTCAACGAGGAAAGGCGAAACAGTGCAATCGGACGCTTACAAATGGAGTTTCTCCAGGGATCCAATCTTCAAAAGAAGGTGAGGATGTCGTTAATGCTGCAAAAAAAAAAACCTAAAGCAAGTCTGCAACAGCTTTAATTTAAATTCATATGCAAACAGAAACATATTCTGAACCAAAAAAAGCACATTTTAGTGCCTTTAATTTAAGCTAAACATCCCATCTTGGCTTCAGGTGTTCAAGCCACAGTGGACTGAGCAGCTCCTGCAGCTCCTCAGCAACGAGGATGGGGAGGTGCGGCGTGCCTCCGCAGAGTTCCTGAAGGTTATTGTTTACCAAAACGACGAAAAAAAGACGCAAGTGGAAAAAAAGAATGGTTTACCCATCATACATGACGCACTGCAGTACAACAACGACAAGGAAACCACACGGCACCTTACCGGTCAGTATTACCCAGAAGTTTCATGATGTATCTAGTATCATAAATGTCATACCCAACTTCCAACTGAAACGCTGTTGGTCTGCATTTTGATTTTTGGAATTGTCCTTTAAAGAAGATAGATCAGAGCCTTTTTGGTTTTTTAACCAAAGTTTGTTGCATTCTTTCAGGAGTCACTGAATCATAGCCATCAAGCCAAAGGTCACATGGTGCAAATTTAAGAAGTTCATAACTCCTGAAGCAGATTTGAACTCCATTCGTCTTCTATGCATGCTTCACTCTTTGCAAGCTTGAGAAAGATTGATGCCCACCAAACGGATCATCAGAGGCTCCATTTACTTAGTTTATCCGGAATTAAGCTTTTTAGATAGCAGAAAATGCTGTCCTAATGGCCAAACTATCAACAGTATTTGGCAAAGATCAAAAAGAAAAAAAGGCAAATCTTGTGGCTCTTTTCTTATTGTGGCAAGGTTTGCACAGATTTTTCTAGAATTATTATTTTTTTTTTTTACAAAATAAAATCCCTCAACCGTGTCATTGAGGGATGAAGAAACACATACAAAACCACCTTACAGCCACTGTGCACATTGTAAAGTCGGTTATTATGAACAGACCTGCATTTTACTCTATAAATCAAAACCACTAAAGGTTACAGATATAGTAAAATATATTGCAATGCAAATAATTTATAAAGCTGAAAAAAAACTTCCACAGAACATACAAAAACTGATTCAGTAAAGAGAAAGAAAACATTTAAAAACAACCTTGATGTGCATTCCTGTCTGTGAGGTGAGGTTGTGCAATAATATGGAGGAAAATATCAAAATGACTAACAGTATTGTTACACAATTAACAAACAATTCCCACGGAACATTTTGGAAGCATATAAAAGAGAAAATTGAGAAGCCTAAAAGGATAAGATATGGACAGTCATGACTGAGGAAGTTGTTTTGGTACCTAAGATGCTTTTTGTTATGGTTTAGTATTTTTTTTCTTTAATTATTTTGTGTTTATGTAATATATTAATCTATGTTTAGGTGTAAAAATGTATGCATAAAATATATCAAGATTGAGGGTGGAAATTACTAAGTTTTTTTCAACCCACCCTCTTTTCTTTATTATTGTGTTTTGTGTTTGAAAATATAAAGAAATCAAATCAAAATCTCTGGAGTTTGCAGGCTGATCTAGGAAATATCTGCTGACGTTTTAGACCTCAGACTGAAGCGATTCGAATGGGGAAAAACAGGCGAAAGCATGATTCAAAGGAAAACACTTTCATCTTCAATTGGGGTTCGTCTGCGTTCATTTAAGCTTTTGGCAATGGATGTTTGCACAGAGAACATTTTACCAGTGAAGAGGAGTTCAAGTTTGGAACAGAAGACTTATTAGGCAGCTATGTCTAAAAGAATGTCAGTCGTCTAAAACACGGGTAAATTGTTTTAATGCAACAGAAGGAAAGTTTTATGGGGAAAACTTCACTTCTGTGGATTTATGTAATATTCAGATCTGTAAAAAAAAAAAGAGCTTGATTTGTTGCCTAAGCATTTCAAAATAATGAATCTGAAATAATTTATTTCTATATCCCCCACAGGACTTTTGTGGAACCTTTCCGCTCATGATGAAATCAAAGAGAAATTCTCCAAAGACAACTTTGTTATCTTGACCAGGACAATTCTGGTGCCGAGTTCTGGCATCTTTAAAGGGGAGAACCCCAAAAACGACGTTTTTGCTGATGCCAATGCTTTCTACAATGCTACAGGCTGTCTGCGGTGGGTGAAGAAACAGAAATGTCCTTTTCCTATTTTCTGCTGCATTGCTATGCATTGAGTCAATGTAGGACAGGCACATATCAGCCACAAAATACCGGCTAGCTCCCACATTTCTTACCCGATTTTATCAAAACAAAGCTCAAATTAAGGCTTTAAAAATGATTGATCTTGTGGTGTATTTAAATATTTACCATCTCTAACAATTAATATTTGATTAGTGCAACTATGGTAACACGTTGCTGTTAAACTACCAGCTTCTAGATATCCACGATTTTTGATTTAGCCCGTAAACTAGAATCTATATATCTGAGCTTATAAATGCTGGTCAGTGGCATGAATGGATGACAAACTTGATAAAATGAAGTATCAAAACCCGTTTTCCTATTAAAAACACCTTAAAGTGCTGTGCAAAGAAAAAAAAACACCCTCTACCATACATACAAATAAAATTAGGTAAGCATCACCTTGTAAAAATCTACCAGAATAAAAATACATAGTAAGAAACTACAACTTTTATGATCTTTGATTGTTTTTGTTTTACATACATGTCAAATACATCCAAATTACATTCAAATTCATTTCAAATGAATCTCACCATTGTGTAACCCACAGTTTATGGAGCTCCAGTTTCCTTAGTTTGTCTGGAAATCTAAAGTGCAGGATATTGCTATAAAATGCATTTATGCGTGTTTTGTCATAAACAACAGAACAAACATTTGCTCTCTTGAAAACACCAAATTTTTCAAATTTGGAGGTAATAATCATTAAATGAAAACATTAATAAGAATATACCTCAATGAGGTTGACAGATTTAAACATGTCAAAACCAAACGAGAGCGCTAGCGCCCATTTAGCTCCCACTTCATGCTTCCTGACCTGATTCCTCTCTAATAAAACGTGATTACTAACCTGTGAAAGGGAATTCCTTTCGATCAGATTATTAAATTGCTATCATTTTTGATATCAACAGTCCAAACACTTTCCAGAAATGACTTTCACACAATTTTTCTTGATAAGATAAAGATAAATGTTCTGTGACTCACCGTTTTTACCGGTTTCCTCACCAATGAACATGTTTGACTTTGCCTGACAAAGTGGGAAAGTGAAAGTAATCTGTGTTAACTTGCCACACCTTTCTTCTGAATTCTATTAAAAGACATAAAACTGGATTCTTGGGAATTGTTATCACTTACTTTGGTGTGGTTCTGGTGAAGTTTCCATAGCTTTAATGGCCTGCGGCAATGAGTCATAGATTTTCCTTTTATGTGTTGAGACACAGCAGGAGACATCAGGCTCTCAGCTCCCCTGCCAACAGATACCAGATTAAAACAAAAGAAAATAAAAGACTGAAGTATTGATCAGGCACTCTTGTAACTCCACTCTACTAAATTGAAATGGCTTATCATTCCCAAAACTCCTTTGTTTCATTTTTGCATCGTCAGGATTCCCTGTTTTCTTTTTCTGCATTATGTCGGATAGTAAAAGAAAAAAACAAAAACAATTTTTTGGGATTCTTTTCTTTCATTTGAACTAAAAATATATTTTTTTTGACTAAAGCAACCACCACCAATGTCTTTTTTGACTGCAGGAATCTGAGCTCTGCTGGTCCGGAGATCAGGGAGCAGATGAGGACGTGTAAAAACCTAATCGATTCTGTTGTTTACTACGTCCGCGCAACTGTGCCCGATGGCCGGAGCGATGACGAGGTAAAATTAAAACCCAAACTCCCCTTATTACACAACAAATGAGTTAGTTCTTGCAGCAGTCAGAAATGTTTTTGAAAGATAATCCCGAAATGCATGCAAACGTGCAAACGTTTGTCAATCTGTCACCAGGAATTGCCAGCTTGCTTGACTGTATTAGCATTAATCACTTATATGTATTTTCTGCTTGAAGTCAACAGAGAACTGCATCTGCATCCTGCAAAACCTAACATATATGGTTGAACTAAAACCAGAACTTTCATTAGAAAATAGCAGCAAGTCGAAAGAACCGGTGGAACATGAGAAAACCGCCGTTGGCTGTTTTCCATCTCGCAGTGCCAAGGTGCCAGAGGTAATCCTCTTTGAAAGCACAAAAGCATGTCAATTGATCTTAAAGATTCACTCCCATGATAATTGTATTTTTGGTGTTTTTAACATGTTCTTGTGACATTTTTCTCATAATGGAAGACTTTTATGAAAAGAAATTGTGCCTAAAAATGTAATTAAGAGTTTTATCGTTGTGAATCAGATGGAAAAAACTTCTCAATAATATTTATTACGTCCATAAAATTAGATTTTTGCCTGTTGGAGTTTAACAAAATAAGGTCTTTTAACCCTGAAAGCCTTAGCCTGAGCAGAGTACCATTCATGTTGTTGATTTTACAGAGTATTTTATAAAGTCAACAGGTACAGATAATGGTTCCGCCCACCAGGATGTAGCTCCAGTTGCATAAGAATCCAGTTTAAGCCAAACCAATGAGTAAATAGTTGTCCTATGGTAATATGCATCTAAAAAGAAAGTTGCTGATTTTGTCTGTTTTTCCAATTAGACTAAAGGGTTATAGCGGTTCATTTGAATATTTTTTTTCACAGCCCAAGAATTAGGATTTCCTTAACAAAAAAAAAAGGGAAATTTCATACGTGGATTTTGTGTTTCTCACAAGCTTTTTGGAGCCTGGGTGAGCACAACCACTAGAGCGGTCACTAATATTAAGAGCACAAGTAAAGCAAAATGGGTCAACCCCGTCACAGGATTAAAAATACAAGTCTACAGTGGTTATGTTTTCACTTTTTTTCTATTAGCGTGGGTAGTTTCCCAAATTCTTGGAATTCTACCTGATAGTATTCTAGGATTGGGCCATAATAGTTCAAATTTCCTTTCAATTAAGCTTTCAATTTTGGTATTTTTTCAAGGAGAAGTGCTGCTAAAAAGTTGATTTAGAGAAGGGCTCTGCTCTAATCAACTTTTTTATCCTGTCATTGTGGCTCTTTGGCCTAGAAATATTCGAATGACTTGAAACAATAACAGTTTAGGTGTTTGAGTTTTGTCAGTTTTGGTTCGATTCTCAACATGTCAGATAACTGAGCAAAAAGAGGATAAAAGGTTTAATCTATTGTCAAAGTGGTTTGTTATGAGTTTATGACTGTAAGCCTAAAGCACATATTTGGATTTTCTGGATAAAAATCTAATCTTATCTACTGGACCAAATGGATGTTAGAGTTAAAGGTTGCAAACCCCTGATTTAGAGTAAAAAAATCCAAGAAAGCAGATTCTCATGTTGTCATTTCTGTATAAATTAAACAGCAGTGACCTTTAAGTGTTTTTTTTTTTTTTTAATATTATTATGGTTTTTTGGTGAAAATCTTTCCTCAACAGAAACAGGAGCATCCAGTATTGTTAGAGAAGGCCAATCCTGTTGGCATAGAGTGGCTCTGGAGTCCCATCATGATCCGAACGTACCTGTCATTGATGGCCTGCAGCAAACGAGTCTGCACACGGGAAAGTGCTGTGGGGGCGCTGCAGAATATCACAGCTGGAACAGGGCCGGTAAGGTCCAATAAACTCCTCTGCTCTAGCATTTCTCACTCTAAACATTTTTTTTAACTAGATGCTCAGATTTATGTGTTTAATTCCTTTTTTTTTAATGCAACTAAAGTTGCGCCAGTACATATTTCTGTTTAGATTTCTGAACCCAAACCAGGTTTTGCCTCCTCCAAATCAATTAATTTAGCTGAATTCTGTTTGTATTTTGTAAAACCTTTACTCTCATGAATCTCAAACGTTCTATAATGTTTTTGCTCTGATAGGAAGCCGAAGCAATTGCTGACTTCATAGTTAATAAAGAAAATGGACTTCCACAAATTAAAAAAGTTTTAGAGGAGAAAGTATGTGAGAAGGCAGTCGCACACCTGATGAGAAACCTGTCTCGCCACAGGATAGCACAACCTGGCATTGGTAATTACACATTAAAAATCTTGATAACTAGACTCTTGAGCTCAACATAGTAAATCCCATTTAAGTTCTATATTTGTGTTCCTCCTGCAGTGGAACATGTGTTGGAAAAGGTGGTGCAGGTGCTGCCTAATGATGACAGAGGCACTGACCAGCCCAGGGAGGTGACAGCTAGTCTCTGTCAAATCCTGATTAACCTGACCAGAAGTGACGTAAATAATGCCAGAGCCATCATCAAGCTGAAGGCTCTGACAAAGATCAACAATATAAGCAGAATAGACACTGGGTTTGTATTTTACATTTTAAAAAGTGTTTTAAACGTTGCATTAACCTGTCATTGACGCTGCCTTCTTCTTCAAAGTTGTGGTCCAAGTGAAGCAGGTCGTGCGGCTTGTATTCTGTTGCAGCTCATGTGGCAGTACTCTAAACTCCACTTTTACATCACACATGTAAGTATCCAAACATGCCCGATGGGATGAAATATGATGCTTTTTAATATTGACCCTGCATTTCTCAGAGTTGTGTGTTAATCTGTGTTTGCTGTTTGTAGACAGAAAGATGATTTCTGTTCACATTTTTTTGTCATGATTTAGTTTTTTTTTCATTCTCTGATCGGTTTCAGCAAAATAAATATACTCATTAGTTGAATGGGTTTTTTAAAGTATTTTTATGACCATACTAATGTCTTATTTTATACTTTCATGCATCAATATGCAAAATGTTTCAGATTTTTTTTTCTTGTTAAACACAGAGAAATTGATTCAAATTAAGTGATTCACTAAGTTGATGAATTAAATTTACACTAACTAAATGACAACAAATGCTCTTAAATTAAGTTATGTTCTTAAACCCAATCCAACAAAAATCATTTTTAAAATAATCAGTTTTTGGAAGCGCTTAAAAAATGTCTTTCTATGTGTAGCTTAGTTCAATAGTTTTCTGAAACTTTTCCCTCACACTTTCCAAATTAAAAGACTTTTTTGCACTGATGTATGTCTTCTTTTTATTACTTTGAAGCATACACTGAAGTCAAGAACTTTATGTGAATTAAAAAAAGTAAATAAATAAAACAAGGGGAAATAAACTATACCCCTGCGACAGACTGACGACCTGTCCAGGGCTGTCTCCTGCCTTCGCCCACGAGAAGCCGGGTTGGGCTCCGGCAACCCCGTGACCCCGAAAGGGATAAAGCGGTTTGGAAAATAAATAAATGAATCAATGAATAAAACTATAAAGATATATGGAATACACATTTAATAATACAAAATTCTCCAGCTGGACCTGTCAAATGGCTCATATTTGAGCCTTTTCAGCATGGATTGAAGATCTGTAGTTAATTTTTCCACTAGAACAGTAGATTATTGTTAATAAATATTCATAATTTTAAAAATGTATATCTAAAATAAGTTGAGGGCTGCATGGTGGCTTCGTCCTCACACCAAGAAGGTCATGGTTCCAATCTGGGACCTTTCTGTGTGTGGAGTTTGCATGTTCTCCTCATGTATGCATGGGTTTTTTTCCCACAGTCCAAAAAACATGCTTCGGAGGTAAAGGGGTAATTCTAAATTGTATTTAAGTATAAAGGTATGTGTGATTTTGCGGCCCTGCGACAGACTGGAAACCTATCGAAGGTGTACCCACCTTTACCCATCAGTAGCTGGGATAGGCTCCAGCAAACCAGTGATACCAAAAGGGATGTAGCGGGCTCATAAAATAGATGAAATAAGTTAAATAGTGTAAACATTATAATGCCAAAAAGAAAAACCTTGTGTTCTGCATAAAAAATGCATAGAAATTATTATAGAACATATTTTTGAAATTGTATTATCCACAACACGATTATCAAACAATTAGTCTATTTTTGTTTATTTTTATTTTGAAACATTAAGAAAAAAAATACAAAAAATATGCCACGCGAAAAGGTAAATGATGGCAAATGAGAAGAGCAAAGTGAAATAAAAGGATCAAAAAGACGTATTTAATAACTTTAAGCATTTGTAATGCATAAAAAGCCTGTATTGATAATTTCTTAATCTTTGCCAATAATGATGATAGTACTGGCTCAAAATTGGGGCAGAAGTGGAAGGGCAAAGATCTTTGCTGAGGGAGCAGTTACCCCACCCCTTAAGTCTGATTTAAAAAAAAAATTATGTTCAGATGTATGTATGTATGTCACTGTGAAGTATTCAGTAAAGTGTTTTTAAAAGTATTCTTTTAATAATTTTACTCAACAATATGCAAAAACTTGAAGGTTTGGTCTGGGTTGATTTTCCCGCTCACGATAAATCTTTTTTGATGTGCAATTTTGACAACCAGTCTGTGGTACCGGAGTCTATGGGATGTTCACAGCTCAAATCAAAAATACATTAGCAGTCTGTGCAGAGCAACTGATGTCCTGTCACTGACTCCTTTCCTTTGTCCCCCCCCCCCCAGGTGAGTGGCTTGAAAAAAAACCATTTTATCAACAAAAGGACAAACGAAGTCATGGATTCAGAGAGAAAAACAAGAAAACTTTCTCACTTCTGATTGTATTTGTGGTTCAATAAAGACAGGACATTAACGTGAGATATAATCACAAAAGTCTCTCATTTTATATTTTAGCATTTTCTTTTTTCATATTTCTGCTCAGAAGAGTTTCTTTTATTTTGTGTACTTGATGAAACACCAGATAGTTCTACTTCAGTAAAAAAAATGCAAAGTATTTGTAGTTTATGTAGCTTTTTATATGGTATATGTGTAGTATAACATCTGAAATAAAAATGAAATGCAACTTCTTTTTCAGCACTTTGTTAACTGTATTGTATTGTGACCATTATTTATATAAAACCTTGCTTTTCGAAAATCATTAAAAAAATGTACCTTGACATATTTTTCATTTTCTAACGACTTCAATAAAGCTGGATTGAATAATTCAGACAAATTAGGGGAATGCTTATTATTCAGTTGACTTTTTGTGGTTAAATTTGATTTCACAAAGTTGGATCAAAGATCAAAGTTGGAATTTATATATTTAAAATAATTTGCTATTATAATACGTGGGCATGGGTCTGTTCCAGAAGTATGGATCTGAATCAGTCAAAATCCTGCACTGTCAAGCAGAGTTAGAGATTAGGACATTGCTTGGAGAGGTTACTAGTTAAAAAAACAAGACTATATGATATCAGGTTTGAAGGACTAAATCTCAACTAAGATGACAATAACTTGCACCAAACTCATCCTTGACTCATTTTCAGATGGGTATTAAAATGTAAACATTTTTAATGGATCTTAGAAGAAAGAAAGTTGTGTGTGATTGTCTCCTGCAGGGGGCAGTAGCGTAGCATCAAAAGTATCAGCTAAAAAAAACATGGAGGGGAAAATATTTCAGCTCTCAAGTATAGACTGTCGTAAAGTGATCTCGTCCTCTGAGGAGATTCACATTCACCATCAATGGAGCTTCCACATTCTCTCAGATTTGACTCTAAGCCTTTTCTAGGTCAAAAACTTCATTGCTACAGTTTTCTGCTTTGGTTAATAATCTTTACAATTTGGTGAACTCATTTGGGAACAAATGCTGGAGCTTATGGTAAACCTTTTTTTTTGGGCAGCATTTTTCATGCACAAGTTAGCATTTTATCAGTATTTTGTGTTCCCAAATTAGCCTTTTACTAGCATTTAGTGTGCACAATTTATTTTTTCTGCCCAAATTAGCCTTTTATTAGTAGCATTTTTATGCATAAATTAGATTTATATTAGTAGCATTTTTAATGCATACATTAGCTTTTTATTAGTAGCATTTTTAATGCATACATTAGCATTTTATTTGTATTTTTGTGTGCACACAATGCTCATTTGAGGACACAAATTGTCCCTTTTTTATGTCATGTCCAAGGTTCCGTACAATCAACCTCAGGGGACTAGTTGGAAAGAATTTTTATTTAATAACGTTACCCTTTTGAAGCCCAAAGAATATTTATAGATGGCTGTAGGGATGGTGTATGTATAGCCGATGGTAGCAGGTGTGTAGAAACATGAGAATAGGCTTGTTTGCTTCAAAAGTAGAGCAGTGGAGTGAGGCTTGCAAGAGTTCTCACATAATAAGGCTGCAAGTGTTTACCACACTGTAAAAGAAAGAACTGATTCAACGATCTGCTGCAGTGTAAACAGAAAAAATTGGAGCATCATTTCACTTTTCAGTGGGCCCATTGTCAGACGTCACCACAAACGACAAACTGATCTCTGCTGATGTGATTTTTCCAGAAAAAATAAATAAATAAAAAGGGAACTGATGCTATTTAAGAAAAAAAAAGAACTTTGCTGTTTCCTGGAAAATTCTTAGTGTGACAAATCTTTGAGGAATGTTTGGAATGTAGCTCCACACTTCAGTTAAGAAGTGGAACAGGCAGAGCTAATTTTTCAGCTCAGAGTGCACGAGTAACGGAAAGATACTGCTCTTATCCTAAAATATTTATGCTCTCAGAAGTGGAATAAATCAACAAAATAAGCAGTAAGGATGTAAATGAGATGTCATGCACTTATGAAGAAAATCACCAGAATTTTACAAAAAAAACTTTGTGAGATTGAACAAGAACCATGAGGACTAAATCAGTTCATTGCATTGCATTGCAGGCAGCAAAAAATTTATAAAAAGGATCTAAAGGGGCGACAGGGTGAAAACTGTATTGCTAATCGAAGAATGTGGTTTATCTGAGTCTTTAAAAAGAATTCTATAACTGTACACACTAAGGAACTGAACATTAACCCTTACCTCTGATGACAATCATGCTTTTGGTGTTTTTAACATGTTCTTGTTGCATTTTCCTCATGATAGAGGAAGTATCTAAAGAAAATTAAGCTCAAATGAGCATTTCTGGTACTTTTTTATTCAAATGAATCAGGAGCAGACAAAACAATGCAGTTTTTAAAAAATCGTGTTTGTGATATAGAAAACACGGAGCTCAAGCTCACTGCTCCGTTCCATTCTGATGCATCCACTTTCAGACAAATAGATCCATATGTCTTCGTTTTCCTCATCTGAGCTACCATCTGGCTCCAAACGGTTGCATAGCTCCAACATTGCTCACCATTTTTTTTGCCCCAATAATCTTAAATTGAGGTTGTGAGGGGCTGTAAACTAGCAGGAAAGAGTGTAAACACAAGGATTATGGGAATTAGGGGTGGGCTTACTCCACGTCAACAGTCCCGCCCACAACTCAGAGAAGAACTTCTAATGAACTACTGCCACTCTGCACAAACTATGTCCTAGAAGATGACATAGTGTTTTTATTTTGGCTAAAAACTGCAAAATCATAACTAAAAGACTGCTGAGAACGTTTTTACAATAAATTAAAAGATTAACGGAGTGGGACTTTAATTAGGGAAAAATATCCTTACTACATAAATGAATGCATTCCAACCATTATTCCTTTAGTCATGTAATAAAGGTTTCCTCATCTGCATTACTGAGCAGCATTGTGAATCAACCCCATTTATGCCACAAAAAAAGCATTTTTTTAAAGAATTTGATTTTTGGATTAGACATTAAACAATTAGATGTAAACATTTTCGACAGTGAGTCATTCAAACATGAAGAATGTTTTTCTGCTTTTCGTTTTTATTTTTTAAAAATGTACATTTAAGTTTTAAGTACTTGTATGAAACTAAAACAGAGCATTTTGGCCAGTACATTTTTAATAATTTCAGGTAGTGCACAACGAGTCCAGACATTTCAACCTTCTAGCATGCAATTGATTTCAAAATAAAGTTCTGCTGTGATGTTTTTCATTTTTCTATAGAAAGGCAAATGAGAAAATATGTAATAATGGCATATAAACACTCACACACAGGTCTAAAGAGGTACACCTTGAAACTTTAGTATTTGTATTCATCCTTTTAAAACTTGTTTGTACACCAAAATATAAATCTTTGATTAGTGTCTTCAAAAATGTAGAATTCCACATCCAACCAATCAAAAATGATGTTTTTGGGCATCTGAAAGCAACATTGATTTCTGTTGACTCATTTTTGGCTGGGCAAAATCAATGCTTTGCGACATGGAAGTGATCAGCCTGCAGCACTGCATTTGTGTAATAGAAGTCCAGACAGCTTTGACAGCTGCCTTCATCTGCATCTGGGTTTGGTGTCTGTCATCTTTCTCTTGACAGTAACCCAAAGATTTTCAGCTGACACAAGACAACCAAAACACAATGCTCATTGATTTAGCCTTTAGTACTTGAAGCAGTTTTTTAGGCAGTACTGGGCAATAAAACCAACTTCAGCTTGTAAGCAGATGCCAGCATTTGGTGCCGTATGCTTTTCTGGAAGAGGGCATCATTGATTGTGACTTCAGAAACCAGAGTGAACCAATACCAGCAGAATGAATGGTATCTCAAACCAGCCCTGACTGTGGAAACTTCACACTCTTCCCGTTAGACTCTGGGGCCTTGATTTCCAACTGCAATGAAACATTAACTTTCATCTGAGCATAGGACTTTGAATCATTAAGCACCAGTCCAGATCTTTCCAACTTATCCCAAGTCAGACAGGAGTGGTTTGACATGTGGAATGTGACAGTTGCCGCTCATGTCTTATTCATCTGTGTGTGGTGGTTCTTGATGCACTAACGCCAACCTTACTTCACTTCTTGGGATGCTTGAATTAATTTTGCTTGAGATTCTCTCAAGACTGCGGTTATTTCTGTTGGAGGTGCAGCTTGTGCGCAAACTTGTTTATTATTTGTTTATTTTATCAGTTTATTTGACAGGGACATTGCACAAAAAAGCCTAAAAGGCTTTTTAGGGCTAAAAAGCCTAAAAGGTGCATTTGCGCCAATGCACCAGGGTTGGCCAAAAGGGTCTTTTTCATCTGTTGCCCCTGGACAGGTGGGGAATTTGTGTCCCTTAAAATCAAGGTGAAAATAACAACCCAAAAAAGCAATATAAACATTTTGTTACGGCCCTGGGCCAGATGAGTCTGTTCCTGCTGCCTGCCCCTTTGCTCCTCCTCCTGCGCAGGTGAAGGTGTTTGACACCGGGGATAAAAGATCAGTCGCAGAGGTGTTTGAGAGACTTCTCTGGGCTTCGGGTGATGTCCAGATCCGTTGTGGCAGCTCTGTGTCTTCTCTGCTGCTTCCCTGATCATTGTGCTAAAACCAGTTTCATCTCCCCACTTATTTGTTACGGTCAGAAACAGTTGTAACAATATCAACAGTGTGAGTATAAATGAGCGATAAACATGTATAACAATATAAATACATAAAACACAATGTAAATATAAAGGAAGAGTTGTCATTGATATGAACATGGTAAATTGATGAAAATAGAATATAAACAACATGCAGTAAAAATATATATTTACTTTGTGGAAAGGAAGAAAAACACAACACTAATAAAACTTTTGATTTATGCCTGTGGACATTTATAAGGACATGGCTAAACTGATGGTGGTTATGTGTGGTGCCACATCTAATGTGCCATAAGCCAGTCTTTAAGATGATTTTTTTTAGCAAACTTTGTGATGCCCGTTCTCCGACACTCTGAGAAACAGAGTAAACTCTTGTGCAACTCTTTGACCAAAGACACTTTTTCACAAAGCAACGATACAGTTTACCTTATGCCACTTGCACAAGTCTCTATCAAATGTGGCATTTACCAAGAAGACGCTCTGTCCCCACTGCTGTTCTGCATAGGTCTGAACCCCCTCAGCCAAATAATCAACAAGACTGGCTATGGATACCGACTCAGGAATGGGGCAACCATCAGTCACCTCCTCTACATGGATGACATCAAGCTACATGCTAAGACCGAGCACGACATTGACTTCCTGATCCACACCACCAGGACCTACAGTACTGACATTAGGATGTCATTTGGGCTGGAGAAATGCAGTCAGATGGTGACAAAGAGAGGCAAGGTAGTCCACACTGAAGGGGTCTCACTCCCAGAAGGAACAATAGTAGACATTGAGGACAGTTACAAGTACCTTGGAATTCCATAGGAATATGGCAACCAAGAGCAGGCAACAAGGAAAGCTGCAACAGCAAAATAGCTCCAACAAGTAAGGCAAGTCCAGAGAAGCCAGCGCAATGGAAAGAACAAGACCCGGGCAATAAACAGTTACCAATGCCAGTCATCAGATACCCTGCAGGAATAATAAGTTGGCTGAAGGAAGAGATACAGACCACAGATGCTAAGACACGAAAGCTCCTCACCGTACATAGAGGGTTCCATCCCAAACCCAGCACCCTGAGACTGTATGCTAGCCACAAGGAAGGAGGCCAAGGACTAGAGAGTGTGGAAAGTACTATCCAGGATGAAACATCGAAGATGCATGAATACATCAAGAACAAGGCCACAACTGACAGTGTGCTCAGTGAATGTCTCAGGCAAATGGACAGCAGAGGATGCAGCGCTGTAGGACAGATCCTCATGGGAGGACAAGCCCCTGCATGGGATGTACCACCGAACCATAACTGAAGTGGCTGATATCAAGAAGTCCTACCAATGGCTAAAAAGGGCGGATCTACAGGACAGCACAGAAGCACTCATCCTGGCAGCTCAGGAACAAGGCCTAAACACCAGAGCGATATAGGCTCAGATCTACCACACCAATTAAATTTTATTTATATAGCCCAATATCACAACCATAGTCGTCTCATTGGGCGTACACCGGTATTTGCAAACAACATAAAGTCAATCATAAAAGTGTAAACAATAGCTAGTTGTTAAAAAGACTAAGCTGAGCAAACAAACAAACATCTCTACCCTCCTTCTCGGTGAGGAAAAAAAAGAAGAAACGTCAAGGTTGCCCACATGAAGGAGGGATCCTCAACCCTGGATGGACAGACGATGTGTTAGAACTATTAAAGAAGAATGAGCTTAATTAATTCAGCTACATGGTTGAATAACAAGTATATGTCTAGATAAACAGCTACAAGTTAAAATAACAGCTAAATGTTTAAATAAACAGCAAATTGTTTGACTAGTGTAGCAGATGGGCTTCATCCAGGTGGAGTTGTGGAACATCAGGGATTGTGGGAAGAGCCAGAGGCGAGGTCACGGCCAAAGACAGGAACACAGACGATCCACCTGGAATCAGGAAACTCTCCCACTCCCGCGTAGGGGAGTGGGAAAGAGAGACAGCATGTGAATTGCACTGCACCAAACAGAGGCATGATGAACCAAATAAAATAAAGCATTGGCAAATGGGGGGACAGACAAGACCCCAAGGTGTAGGCTGTGCAAAGAGGTGCCTGAAGCCTTCCAGCACATAACTGCAGGGTGTAAGATGGGAAAGCATACATGGAGAACCACGACCAAGTGGCTGGAATAGTATACAGGAACATGTGTGCAGAAATTACTGGAAAACCCCAAAGTCAAAATGGGAAACACCTCCGAAAGTTGTAGAGAATGAGAACTACCAGAGACTCAGAGAAGAACTGGAGAAAGCTTGGAATGTGAAGGTGACAGTGGTACCCTTGGAGGACTCGGGGTTGTAACCCCCAAACAGGAGGAGTGGCAACAGCATATCCCTGGAAAGACCTCAGACATCTCAGTCCAGAAAAGCGCTGTGCTAGGAACAGCTAAGATACTGGGCAGGACCCTCAAGCTCTCTGGTAGAGAACCCGAACTTGGCGTGATGCACCAACCGCAGAGGGTTCTGAGGGGTTTCCTGCATGCCAGTCCTGCTCTTAACCAACTGAGCTATCCAGCCGCTTTTGCTTGTAGTATCAAAGAGGAACATGTCATTTTGAAAGTACTGTTGTTTGATTATTTGATTTCTCTGTAAAAAAAAAAAAAAAAAGTGGGGCTTTCATCCCTATGGAACCCACACATTCAACTACATTTAGTTCACAATTACTGTTCACCACTTTTCACTACTATAAAAGCAGTAATATCCATGCAGTCCTCATTTAACAGTTGCTGTGCTGCAAATAATCTTTTACCAGGGGAGTATTCTGATGCAAAAAGAGACTTTTAAATCAGTTAAACATTGTGTTAGTTTTAGACTGCTTTAACAAGCTCAGCTGCAGGCAGTTGGTGTTCATTTAGAAGATATTACTCTCAGCTGTGTGGAGCTTTTATAAGCCCAAGAACAAACAAACGCATGTTAGAAACCTGCTGCTTCTGTTCTTTGCTGACTACAACTGCTTTCTGTCAGATCAGGGAGAAACCCCACAAAATATGGTTTTTTCTAAAAATTGTGCATTTGTGACTTTTCTAAGTTAATAAAATGTTTAACACTAAAAGATGAATGTAAAATAAAAATCAAAAGTCAAAGCAAAGCTAAAAAACCCAAAGATGAGAATGTTTGAGGGTTTTTTTTTTCTCCTAAAATTGCAACAAAAAAAAAAAAATTTTAACAAGAGCAGAAGTTATGGAAGTCACATGTGGTGGTGACACCCATGTGAAGATACAGGCCTTCATTGAAATATTATTGGGTCACAAGCCAAAAATCCTTGTAAAGCTAAGCCTGTGTTGTCAGTGTGTTTATATAGAAACAATCCTATGACAGATGGTGAACAAAAGGAAAGCAGAGAGAACACAATGACCCGAGATCAGATAATATTTGAACTTTGTGTCAGTGCAACTGAATACTCTGAGTTTGTCCCATTTCTACTTCATATTTACCAGGTCAGAAAGTGTCCAGATGACTAAAATGTAAAGCTTTTGCTATTTTTAAGGGAATTTTAACAATTAATTTGGCCAAAAAGGCCTGCTGAATCAAAGCAAAATATATCTGTCTGAAAACTGAGATCTCAGGTCTGCATTGAGTAGTGAGAGAATGCTTTTGAACAGAACTGAGCAGGATCAAAAAGGTCAGGTTGTGACTGGTAGATGAAGTACATTTATTAGAAGGTATACTGCAGAAGTTTGGACCAAAAAATATGGATTTGTAATCTGATTGTAAAAATCAGAGGGTCACAACAAAAAAAACTGTCCATAATAAAGACCCACAACTATAAAAATCCAGTTTTAACTTGTTCTTATACCATTTTTCTCATGATGGAGAACATACGTAGAGAAAATTCACTATTTCTTTATTCAAATCACTGTGAATCAGGAGCAGACAAAAATGCAGTTAGAAAAAGCTTGTCATTGTTATTTACAAACTACAATTGACAGGCCAGTAGCTCGCTGCTCCACTCCATTCCAATGCATCCACTTTAAGACTTGTGTCCCTCAAAACCCAAAATTTAGGAGTTTCTTTGAGATTTTGGAACGGTCCAGAGAGAAATTCAAAATGTTTCAGTTTTGCTAGTCTGAATAGAGAAAAACTGTGTTTGGGATCAAACAAATTCAGCTTCAGGAAAGCTTCACCTCTGATTAACAAAGCTTTGGGGCTTGACGACAGCGAGGCTGCATCTTGCATAACATCTGCAGCTTCTGACAGCATCTGTCAAAACTGTCACCCCTGCCTGCAAGAAAACAGCAATTGCTTGTGGGTTGATTGTATCTACAGCTGGAACATGTGTTGGGCTTTAATTGCAGTTTCATTTTTATGCGATCAGTGCCATTGACACTGGAATGGATGCATTAAAAGTGTCAAAGAAACTGAGCTTTGTGTTATATTTAAATAATGATAATTTCAAATCTATTTTTGAAAACAGAGGCTGAAATAAATGGATTTTGCAGAAAAATGCTTGACCTAATGATAAACAAAAGCTGAAGTTTTTTTTCTTCTAACAGTAGAACTGCACAGCAAAAGCACCAAAAACTGAGGGTCATCCTCGATTTTGCCTGATCAGCACAACAGGCAGCTGTCATGATTAACGCCAGGAGACATGGAGATGCGCGGCCTGACTGGAATTTTAAAAGAATGAATGCAGGATCTCCAAGTCAAACAGTTTAAAAGGAAAACATGTTCTCGCCCTGACAGACTGCAAAAAAAAACTTCAGTTAATGTGACATATGACCAACTGCAAAAATAAGGATGAAGATGAAAATGATGATGATTACACAAATAAAACAGCATCAAATTTTGAATGTACTTTTCTTCTTGCTTTAATGTAGTTCTGTGTAATTCTCATTTCTGATACTTCCAAATCTCTGCAGTGAAGTGTACAGTACTATGCAATGAAGCAAAGAAACTCTCTACATTGTTGAAGGACTTGTGGGAGTCTTAAGGTTTCCAGTGATAAAAGAAAGGGTTAAAATGAATGTTAAATGAATGTTAGGATTATGAAACTACCTTTTAAAAAAAAAAAAAATCTGATGGGTTGTCTTTCAGATCTCAGCAAGCCCACCTTTAGCTAATGACCGTTCAGTTTAAGAACAAAACAAAACAGGATGGTTTCAGAGTCAAATTTGGCAAGCCATCTAATCATGGTTTGTTGCTGCAAACTTTTCTAAATGTTTTTCATTGACTCATTCTGTTGTGTTTTTTTTATGTATTATTGGCTGATGGATGTAATTTTTTCCCACACTGAGGTCCAGTGAAGTCTCATGTTTCTGATCTGTGGTTGAGGTCATGTGGGTCACATGAGTTTAACAAAAAATGTGTTTAGTTCAAATCCCACATCATTAGTTCTTCTAAAGACTAAATGGTTGTTATAGTTCAAACAGAAAATGCTAAAAATGAAGTAAAGACTTTAAAGTTGTGTCTAAAGCAGCATTACACCTTCTTTTAATCATGAGGGGTCACTGTTCAACCGTCCATTCATCCACTTTCTGAACCTGTTGAATACCTTTCAGGGTCACTGGAGCCTATCCCAGCTACTGTTGGGCTGAGGTGGGGGTACACCCTGCACAGGTTGCCACACAATTACACACTCACGTTTACACCTAAGGAAAATTTGGAAGCCACTACGAATCTTTGAAGCATGTTTTTGGACTGTGGGAAGAAGCTGGAGAAACCCCACATTCACGAGGAGGAGAACATGTAAACACAACACAGAAAAGTCCCAACCGGGATTCAAACCAGCACCTTTTCATTGTGAGGCGACATGTAGATGACAAAGCAGCCTGGGTCACTGTCAGGAAATAAAGTAAAATAGAAAAAGCCCACCCCAATTTCCCATCATCCATCTGTTTACATGCTTCCCTGCTAGCTTAAATCCCCCAACCCATAACATTAGCGGTGCAACACAAACGGCAATTAATATTAGAGCTCCTGCCGTACAGTTAGGAGTCAGATGCCATCTTGGATGAGAAAAATTAAGACGTGAAGATCCATTCGTCAGCAAGTGGATGCATCAGAATGGAGCAGAGCAGGGAGCTTGTAGGCACCTATTGTAGAACCAACGTCACTGCTACAGGATTTAACGGCATTTTCTTTCGTCCACTCCTGATTCACGATTTGTATAATGGAATACTAAGAAATACAATTTTAAGTTGAATTTTCTTCATATTTGTTCTCCATAAGATAAATGCCACAAGAACATGTTAAAAACACCAAAAACATTTTTTTTTTAATCGGAGTGGATCTTTAAAGGACATCATTTCAGCACTAATGTGTTTGTTGAAGTAAATCGAAGCACCCATTCAAGCAAGTTTGGACCTCCAGAGTATAAACTTTAAATCCTCATAGCTTGTCTGACCTGATAGGGCATTGCTGATCAGAAATACCTTGAAATGTTTTCCATATACTTTGGAAAACTCATATACAGCCCTTTGGGCTGATGGTTTCAAATAATGTTTAAATATGAGTTCATAACCTTTCAATTATAAACAGCACATTTTAGATCATCACTAATTGCTTTACTCCATGAGCTTATAATGCTTTTGTAGAGGTGGGCACCCCTGCTGATGACCAATTTCATATTAATAATCATCAATTCAGGAACTTGATTAGTGGCTCCTGGCTGATGTAAATCCAATTATCCCAGCGATTATGTTTTGTAGTGCGCCCTAACAGAATTTCAGACACAATTAGACTTGTTGTTACTGTTAGACTGCTGTGTTGTTACTGCTCCACACGCATCAGGCAGGCAGCAGTGATGTTGTCTGTAAATGGAAGCACGTGTGAGAACACATGTCCTGGCGCGCTGCGCACAGAAAAACACTCCAACATCTGAGTGGATGTCGCTCCGTGCGCACAGCCAGTGCGTTGCAGCTTTAAGTAGTCCATCATGCCTTGCGGTGTCCCACTTCAGTTTCGTGGTAATTCACAACTAAGGTCCCCGACACGGCCGAGCGGAGCTGCACATGTGTGGATTCCTCGTCGGATGTCCGAGGAGGACTCGCCTCCATCGCGGGTGCTTAGATCGTAGAGAGGCGGTCGGCGCGGATTAAACCGGGGATCTCCTGCTGCCTGACACGCCGCAGGGAGCGCTGACTTTTACTCAAGCAAGGCATAGAGAAGCGGGGGAGTTGTGGGTGCAACGACATACAGAGAGGCGCTGCTGGAAGAGGTGAGAGGCTGTGATCAGCGCAACTTGCATGCGTCAAATGGGCTGTTTTGGAGCATTTGTTCTTGTGAAACGCCGTTATATTATAATAATGATAGGTTATGCATGTGTCTGTAAGAAGCTGCTTTGGGCAATCAGCTGTTTGCTTTGTCACATTTATGCACAAGCTCCAGATCCTCACATTTGCCTCCAAATCTGAGCATTTTCTGAGTCCAGATTTGACTCAGCAGTGTCCAACAACCGCACCTTGCGTTCTGGACAGGACATACCAGATCCATGAGGCACCAAGTGTGTTCAGGGCCAGTGAGTCTGAGTGAGTGGTCAGTGTGCCTCCTCTAATAGAGTTGGGCTCTAAGCGCGCACTTAATCAAGAGTTCCTTCAGCTGAATCATGGAGGGGGGGGGGGGGGGAAACCCTGCAGCTAAAGTCTGAAAGAAGAAAAGCAACCTTATTCAGAGGCAGTGCCTGCATTCTCTACAATGGTACAAAATAGGCTACATTTGCTCTAATGGGAGAGCATCTTCACCCACTAATGAACTGCTCTAGCTGACCTACATGTACGGACACATAGGCTTTCTGAGGTCTGCTTTTGACCTAAAAATGAGACCCTCTTAAGGTGTTTTAGTTTGGAATGGGATTATCTGTCAATCATCCTTTTTGTTTGTGCTAATTTTTTTTTAATCCAAAAGGTGTCTCTAAACAAATGTTTTTTCACCTTTTTTGAGCTAAGGTCTCAAAAATATAAAACAAAGAAATAATAACAAAGATACTCTGTATTGACAATATACAGTCATTCTTATCTTGTATTCCCCCGATAATCTGTAACAAATTTTGCGTCCCGATACACCCAGGCAGACCCTGGTCCGTGGCCAGGAACTGCGCTCTGACCCATCTTTCGAGGTGGTCCCGGTTCGTTTCCAATCAGACAAAGCTGGGGTTCGCTCTGAGCTTTCCTCAGCCTGAATACCCTCCATGCTTGAAGCGGAACAATTGGGCCAAAAGGGCCACCGTAGCCGGTCATTGTGGGATGTAAACAGAGTGGCGGAGCGACGATGAGACACAGAAACTCGTTGAAATGTGGTCGGATGAATGAAGGCTCATTAAAACAACTTCTTACGTGATAAACATTGATTCTCACGCTGTTTTACAGACAATCTATAAGTCATAAAAACTTGTAAAACTTGCAAAAACTAGCAGTAAAAAGTGTTGTCGCTTACGATACAGACGTTCAACATCGGTCAGCGAAAAATAAAGTTTGAAAAACTGAACTATTCCGATTGCAAAGCGTAGGACTTTCATTATTCCTTCTCTCGTTGCTTTGCCCCGCCCTTGTAATTCCTGGCCAACGACTGAAGAGATCTTTAGTCACGTGGTTTTGTTTCCAAGCTTTGTTTCGGAACACTCTTTTAGGATTGTTCATATTTCTAGCTGCTTATTGTGAACCCTGGACGGGTTTGGATGAACACAGCTGATATCCTGGCAATGGTAAATGCTTTTTATACCAAATAGGTGAAATGGAATTATTACCCATGGCACATTAGTGGACCGCGACGCGCTGGTTGAAGAACACTGTTCTAGTCTAAACGACCTCCTAACCCAAACACATCACATTCATGTTCCAAAGCAACACACTTCATCACAAGTGGGCATTGACTATATCTTGAATCACTAAGGCGAAAAGAAAAGTAAACATGTCAAACAATGGCTTTAAATGTCAAATCTATTGGGGAAAAAATGGGTCTACGGCTTTCTTGTTCTTTCCTAACAAGTGGCAGCATCAGCCTCTGTAGACATCCAGCACCAGGTTTCAGCTGTGGAAAACCTTTAACAGACTTACCAGAGTAAATCCACCGAAGGTTTAAATTTCAGCAGACAACTCCTCCTACAACCATGTGGTCAGCTAAGCTTCAGGTCTTGTCTTCACCAAATCTGATTAGCTCTTTTCTACTTTTTAAACCTGCAAGTGTTTTTAGATGGCTCTGTAGCCATGAAGTTTTTCCACAACTTGAGTAAAAACATGTTGACTCTTTTAGCACATGGAGAAGCTAATTGAAAAGAATAGATGTCTGACAGTTTGTAAATGAAAAGTTTTCCTGTCATATTACTTCCTGACACTGTTTAGTCAGGGGTTTTAGAAAGCACCAGTCGCTCCATTGTCTCCTGCTGGTAGAGTTTTGTGGACGCAGGGTTTTAAAGGTGCATCTCAGATTTAAACATGAGGCAATTTAAATATTAAGACAACCAGTGTGATCCGTTAGAATTAAGCAGCTGCAGTCCATATGAGTGATATTGACGTGGCAAGAATGTCTGGAATACCACTCTGTAATGAAAGGGCTCTGTGCCAACTCCAAAGCACAAAGTCATGAGTGTAATACTGCATAAGTGAGGCCCCACTGAGTCTCCAGGACACTCCATCAAGAAAAGTGACATCTTGTCTGGAGACAAGGGTTGAAATCTAATTTCATTTGCTTCTTGTCTTTGAAATACCTGCTGACAACTGCGTTTCCTGTTGCTATTTTAGCCCCCCATACAGCGGTGCGCGCCTCCAGAGATGTCCGTCAGTTTGCAGTATCTTGACAAAAATGTGAGAGATTGGCCTTGAGTTTTGTGTGTGTGTTTGAGGCGGGGCTTGCTTGAGGATTAATCCTTCCAACTTGACTAATCCGTTGACTTTTTTCTGGCCTCCTCACTAGATGACTGCATTGCTGGAGATGTCACTACTTATATATTTATACACAAAAAGAAGAAAAAGTTCTGTGTTGTCCAATTCATTTTAAGGATCATATTCCCCTATTACATAATTTTAGCAGTTTAAGTATGTAAACTTTCATCAGATAGTAATAATCTACTTTGAGTGTCTTTTACAATGTCTTATAAAACTCTGAACTTCTTAAAGGCCCACTCCTATGAAAATTGTGTCTTTAACATGTTCTTGTGGCATTTTTCTGATGATGGAGGACATGTATATTAAGAAAATTAAGCTAGGATCAAAAGATGATCGGAGTGGGACTTTACAGCCTCATGTGTTGATGCTTCATTTATCCCAAGAATGATGCACAAGTGCTTTCCATTTTATTTAAATCAGTGAAAAGTTTGTTTTGACTTCCCATCTGAGTTTACAAGCAAACACGCATGAGCAGACTGAAACTATTCTTTTGACTGGATATTTTTTTGATAAAAGCATTTAAATATTTAGTTTCCAAGACCCCTTCTATTCCTCCTAAACATTTTGGATGATGGTAAAATACAATTATCGTTACAGAAATACACATTTTTAGCAGAAAAACAATGCATTTTAACCACGTTACCCTCATTAGGACTTCACACAGACATTAGCTTTTTGCTCTGATTTTGACATTTTGTCACATTGGTTCACAAAATTTTCAAGGATGGATTAGAGTTTACTGCTGTGGAGGGATTTGGTTCAGACTGATAGACAACAACAACAACGTTTATACAGAGGAGGTGTTTACCCTATAGCTTGAGATCAATATCTCATTAAGAGAAGGGACATCATTGTTCTAACATCTCTATCCCTGACATTTTTTAAAAAAATATCCTATATTTTATAAAACTATATGCACTTAATCATTAATTGGAGGAACCACAGCTCACCATTTTTAAAATGCATGGAGAGGAAGTGGCAGCAAAGCACGGCTGCTCGTTAATTGTTGCTGGTTGTTTGGTCTTTCCTCTCCACGCCGTGTCTTCCAATCAGTCCAGTCAGCTGTGTACAAAGGCCAGGACAAAGACTGGGCTCTGTTGCCATGGTCAGGGATTGTTTGCGTCCAGTCATGCTGCTGGCTGTGCGGGCTCATGCACACATTACGGCGTGCTCTTTTGTTAGTGCACCACTGGTTTAGAGAGACCCCCTCCTGCTGCCACAACCTGTTGAAAAACTGCCCTGTGGCTGCATCGCTGTGTTGAACTGTTCACTTGAGAAAAGGCATCTCTTGTCATTATCTGTAACGCTTTAACTTAGGTTGGACAATAGTTTTTGTTTTTTGCTTCGGATAAATAAAGATAGTAAAGTTGAGGCGTTGGCTGTAAAATTGAGAGAATCTGAACATTAAGAGTTTCATTTTAACCCAGAGTTATTGCAAAAAACAAAAACAAATCAAGATTTCACTTCAGTTTTTCTTTGTTTTTTGCTTTAATCCTTTCATTCTGAGATGTTAAAGGAGCTTTAGAGTTGCATTCTTTCTCTCATACATCTTGTGACTTACACATTGAAGGGAGGTCTAACAGGGAGTCGCTCTTCATCCCCTCCTTGACTCTGCCTTCCTCTGGCATCCCGAGAATGAAACTTCAGGGGAGGCTGACTGAAGTCACAACTAAGATTAGCTCAGTGGTTTATAGTCCAGACAGCCCAATATTCCTGGTGTCTGAAACTAAATGGCTGTGGCAAAAGCAGTCTGACATTAGGGATTTGCATGGATAGCAATAACTCTTCTATCCCACAGAACTTTTCTTTTTCCTTACTCCAAAATAACTCGTTTTGACATTTAATTTCTGTGTTTTCCACCTTTTCACCTTTTCCTTTTATTTCCTTGTTGTGGTTCCTTATTGTGCACGTATGCTGCATTGTGCCTATTAAATACAAACATGCATAAAACAGAAGAACAGAAGAAAATGCAGTGCCTCTTTAAAAGAAGAAAAGTTTACTCTTTATTCTGATATCTGTTCTAAAAATTAAAATGAGGGTTTTGGAATGTTTTAAATCATTGTTCTTGAAGTGTTTGATGAGCACACCTAAACTGAGAGCAAGATGTTTCTACATTCACCCTATTTTTTGGACCATAGGTCACATCGGAGTATAAGTTGCAGCAGCCAAGATGTGTGTAATAAAGAAGAAAAATTGTAAATAAGTCGTACTTTTGGAAGAAATGTATTGAAAAAAATCACAGGTACCAGAACGAACATTTCACCTTGCAAGGCAAATCATAATAATGGAATAAATGCAAAAATAGACTGAATATATGCACCCTTCAATACCGTAACACACTGATGCTTATTTAGCTTCATGAAACATTGGAGGGATCTAGTATATTAGCACAACACTTAAGCAAATATTCAGATAACCATAGCTTAAAGAACACGCTAATAAGTGAACTAAATTCTTTATATCCCTTTAAATTACTAAATCCATTGAATTCTGTTTGTTGCTTTGGAACAATTCTGTCAAGTTGGGTGTAAGACAGTGACACTTCTTCTGCTGCTGTTATCAGTGGTAAACACTGGGACATACAACTACAGTGCCCTCTAGTAGTTGTTCCTGTTTTTTTTTTTTGTTTTTTTTAAATTAATCCCATGTCGCACCTGAGTCTGCCCTGACCAAACTGTGCAAAAAAACTGCGACTTTAATGCTGAAAAAAATACGGTAGATGTATTCATTCACTTTTGGACAAAGTCTTAACAAGCTCAATGTCTGGTTTTTAATTTGCCCCTTGAGGCACAGACTGTTAGATTGATATACTTCGCCATCCAAAAATGTTTTAATACATTTATTAATTTTCCAGATCACCTTTTTTTGTAGAGCATTTTGTTAGTGGGCCTTTTTTAGGAATAAAAATGTAATAAGAAAAGGTAATAAACAAAAACATGCTGTAAACAGTTTTAGTGCTTAAAGATCCACTTCAAGGTAAGGAATATATATATATATATATATATATATATATATATATATATATATATA
>BSAI01000030.1:3332607-3605869 GCA_036245035.1 Adrianichthys oophorus
ATATATATATATATATATATATATATATATATATATATATATATATAAGAAGAAAGAAAATTGAGTTAAAAATAACATTTGAGTGTTTCTTAATTCATATAATTGTAAATCAGGAGGAGACAAAAAATACAGTTTGTAAAAAAGCTTGTATGTGTTGTAGAAAACACATGAGGGGGGCTACAAGTGTCCTGCTTTGCTTTAGTCTGCAACGGAGAGGGTAAGGGGGGCGGAGTTGCTCCTACCAACAGTCCCTCCCACAACTCAGTGAACTACTGCCACTCTGCAGAAACTATGTCCTAGAAAACATCCATCCATTTTCTTCCACTTATCAGGGCAGCAGTCTAAGTAAAGGTGCCCAGACTTCCCGCTCTCCGGCCACTTCCTCCAGCTCCTCTGGGGGGACCCCGAGTCGTTCCCAGGCCAGCCGAGAGACATAGTCTCTCCAGCGTGTCCTGGGTCTTCCCTGGGGCCTCCACCCAGTTGGACATGCCAGGAACACCTCCCAAGGGAGGCGTCCAGGATGCATCCGAGACAGATGCTCGAGCCACCTCAACTGGCTCCTCTCGATGTGGAGGAGCAGCGGTTCTACTCCGAGCTCCTCCCGGGTGACCGAGCTTCTCACCCTATCTCTAAGGGAGAGCCCAACCACCCTACGGAGGAAGCTTATTTCGGCTGTTTGTATCCGGGACCTCATTCTTTCGATTATGACCCAGAGGTCATGACCATACGTGAGTAATGGAGTAGAGATCGACCGGTAAATTGAGAGCTTTGCTTTCTGGCTTAGCTCTCTCTTCACCACAACAGACCGGTACAGCAACCGCATAACGGTGGACGCCGCACCAATCCACCTGTCGATTTCACGCCCCGATCTTCCCTCTATCGTGAACAAGGTCCCAAGATACTTAAACTCCTCCACTTGGGGAAGGAGCACTCCACCCACCCAGAGAGGACAAACCACCTTTCTCCGGTCAAGAACCATGGCCTCAGACTTAGCGGTGCTGACCCTCATCCCAGCCGCTTCACACTCGGCTGCAAACTGTTCCAATGCATGCTGGAGGTCCTGGCTCGATGAAGCCAACAGGACATCATCTGCAAAGAGCAGAGAGGAAATCCTGTTGTTCCCAAACCAGACCCCCTCTGGACCCTGGCTGCACCTAGAAATTCTGTCCATAAAGACTATGAACAGAACCGGTGACAAAGGGCAGCCCTGCCAGAGTCCAACATGCACCCGGAACAGACTTAGTGCCAGCTATGCCATTAAGTTGGACTTTAAGAACAGAAATTACCAGTGACAGTAGATATAGATGATAAATTATCACTCCTAACTACAAGCTGTTTAATCTACCTTTTTAAAGTTAGATTACTCCGCCCTATGAGGCAAATATGCCAAAAAAAGTATACACTTAATATGAAACGAAGGTAGAAAGTAAACTCCTCCTTGGATCCCTCAAAAGTGTAGTTAAGTAAACCTCTTTGATATTAAACGTTCAGTTGTAGTCCTTTATATACATATTTGGATTTCACCAACCTAAAGTTACATCTACCCCTCTAATTAACTCATTTAAAAGCTGTCCTTTAACCTCAGGTGAACAAAAACTATTTTACAAAACTTCAAAATTTAATTAAAGCTGCAAATGAAAAATATTGACACAAACAATGTAAAGATAAATAAACTTCACAGCTTTACTCGCATGCATGAGAACAATGTGTGCTTGTTTACTACACAGCTAAATCCCCTGTGAATACACCAGTACGTGAAGTTGGACTGTGAAGTGTTGAGTCGGGCCCTTTATTAAACGGTGACTAACGCAGGAGGAAACTCAAACGGTGGCCTCCACAGCCTCTGAGTAACCGCGTGGACACACCTCACTGAGCTGTTCTAAATATGGAAAGATACAATTGCAATAAAGCAGACCCCAAATTTAGAAAACGGTGTCACTGCATTCTAATTTGTTTACACTCACCCGTATGATTTATTTATATTCTGGCAAAAGGGGTGTGAAACTTTAATTTAGACCAGAGAGGAAATCAAAGTGGAAAAGAGATGATGAAGTTGAGGGTCGATGGCTGCAAGGAGCGTGGAGGTAAGGTGGCTGAGGCATGGCAATAGTCTCCATAGCGACTGGAGGGCTGCAACTTACCAGCAGGGTGGAGAAAATCGAAGCTCATTTCCTGCAGGAAGCAGACTTCTGTGGTGGTTTTGTTGGAAAAGTTGGGTAAAAAAAATTCAGTTCGAGGCTCAATGTTTCCAGACCAGACTCTCTATAGCCTGTCCTTGTGCTTACAAAAATGGCTTACTTTAAAGCTCAGCCACTGAGAGCATCTGAGTTATCCAGACACTTTTACAGTTCTGGATCAAAGCAGTGGAGTCCACAGGCCGGCTCACCGAAAGATCTGAACATCTGCTCCGGCACAGCTGCCTGCCTTTATGCCATGATGTGCAGCTTCTGATGAAAGCAAACAGATATTACCATATGTCAGCCTGTGAGGAAAGCCGCAGTGGTGGAAGAAGTATGAAGATGTTTCATTGAAGTATGCAGGGAAGGGTAGAAATCCAAACTCTTAGAAGTACTTCAGATTTACATGTTTATGTTTACAAATTTACTAATAAAACCTAATTAGGTTTTGATAAGAGAGAAATTTCTGTGCATGAAAATATTAAATATCTTGTCATGCTGGAACATAAATTCTCTATGTGGGAGTTTGTAGAGACTCAAAAAAGTCTTTTAGATTCCCAGAGGAACAAAGAGGAGGCCTTTTTGTCTCAGATTTGCATCCAGAGACATTTAAACCCATCAGTTGAACTTATATTTATGAGCTACATTTGCAAAACATGCTTTATTTTTCTGCAGAATATTTGAATCTATAGAGTTTTATCAGATAAAATAAAATGTAATTTAACCTTAAATTTATGAATACCAAAAGCTGAATATTAGTGGCTGCTAGAATGAGGTTGTGTATTCAGACTGGAAAAGTCTGTTGGTTCGGACCAAATCCGCTTAGTTTGGTTCGGTTCAAGTCCTGAACCTTGCGTTTGGTCAGTATCCTGACAGCCATAATTCAGACATTTCTGCTCCAAACCAAAGCTTGTAAACCAAACCACGTGACTAAAGATCTCTTCAGTTATTGGTCATGAATTACGAGGAATAGGTCTCTTTCGAGCTTTAAAATTTGCTAACCAGTTTTGAAAGTCTGTATTAGAGTCAGGTACAACACTTTATACTGCTGCTTTGGTACGGCGGAGGCAAGCTGTAAGCCAATTGCTGAAGAGACAGCGTGTAAGAAGGTACACTGATAAGCGTTTGACGTTGATTGTCAGGAAAACAGTGTGAGAAGCAATGTGTATCATGTTAAAAGTTGTTGTTATGAGCCTGCATTCATCCTACCACATTTCAATGAGTTGCTGTGTCTCGTCATTGCTCTGCTACTCTGTTTAAATCCCGTAATGCCCGGCTACGGTGGCCGTTTTAGCCCAGTTGTTCCGCTCCGAGCACAGAGCCTATTCAGACTGAGGAAAGTCAGTGAACCGCAGCTCAGTCCGATGAACGGAGACCACCCTGGTAGATGGATCCGGGAGCGGTTCCTGGTCCTGGACCAGGGTTCGCTTGGGTGAATTCAGACTGAAAAATTGTCCCTGATTAACGGGAAAAACAAACTCTGGTTCACTTTAAGCAAATCACATGTGAATCTAATTGCTTCCTTGAAGGGAGAAGCTTTATGAATCTTCATTTACTCTACTACGCCATATAATGGTTAAAAAAAATTCAAGCCATTGCAATAAAGTTTGTTTTATTTGTAAACCATTTTAACTAAAGTGAATATGGTTTCATATGATATAAGTAAAATGCTTTTAACCCATATTCCTTTATTGAGTCTGTCAATTTTCCTGACCTGTTATATTCTTTTCGGGGTCACAACCTGGCTCTACACCCTGTACTGGTCACCAGTTCGTAGCAGTTTACTCTATAAAGATATAATATCAAAGTAACTTCAAGTACTGCCTCACTTTTAGCATAGACTAAAAGTACTCATAAAGTTCCACTCCAATCATTTTTTTTAACCTATTTTAATTACAATTATGCTATTTCCAGCCAAAGTAAAGAAATCTGTCATTTTCTAGGACAGTTTCTGTGGAGCGGCAGGAGTTCGTTAGAAATTCACCTCTGAGTTGTGGGCGGAACTGTTGGTGTAGAATAAGCCTGCTCTCTTTTCCCATCATCCCTTTGTTTACACTCTCTCCTGCTAGCTCACAACCTGTCACAGCCCCAACCTATCATGTCCTCCATCTAGAAAAATGCTACAGGAACATGTCAGAAGCACCAAAAACACAATATTTATTGGGGTCTTTAAATAGACCACTTTTTGCTAAAGGTCACCAGAGTTTGATCTGCACTACTTTTATGCAACATTCAATGATACAAGTGTCGCATCCAAATGTTACATCTCATTTATGGAAGAAAAATGTTATTAGTCTACAAAAAGGCAAAAACTTTTACTTGAGCACAAATGTTTTAAATGCACCAAAGATAATCAAGACTATTGAGTACAGATGTCTGAGAGAAGTCAGTAGTTGTAGAGTTCTACAAATATACACCTGGTGTGTCCAAAGATTTATAACCGCTGATTGTAACGGCAAAATCTGTCAAACACAAGAGGCTCTCAGCTTAAATCTGATTGCTCAGCTTTTGGACAGGACAAGTTAAAAAAAAAAAGGTAATTGTAAAGTACATACTCTCCTAGCTTCATACTGATCTACATAATAATTTATGAGCAATTTTTATTGAATTCCCACTAGTGAATGCAGTGACTCACTATTAACAGCCTTGTGTGAAGGACTTCCAGTTGCTGTGGCTCATTGAGTATTTTAATAGCAGATTGCATCATAGGGGAGTGAATGAGCTCAACAGAAATTTGCCTTCATTGTCGTCACAAAGTGCTTGCGTGAGAAAGACGGCAATATTTGAATGTTCTGCTTAGATTTGAGGCACCATATGAGGACTTTGTGCATATTTCTTAAAGTATCATTTTCTCCTTGGATCCGCTTCCTTACAGAGGAATTACAAGACGCCTCTTGACCCAATTTTTATGGACCACCTGCTTTGTTTTGTTCGCCCGTCTGTCCCACCTCGGACGGCAGCCGCTTGAGCAGCTTTTGCACTAATTGCAGTGTTGGCAGTTTGATCTCCCAGTTCCCCCACTTGCCAAAGTGTCCTTGGTAAAAGCCATTGAACTCGGAGTGGCTTCCGTATGGCAAAGCAAGTACGACGCATGGCGGCTCCATCAGTACCGTTGTGTGTTGGTGGATGAGGCGGGATACAAGTAATGGGCTTTAGGCTGTATTCCAAACTCCCATCATGCAAGTGATCCAATTTACTGGTTTGTAACAAACTTCGGAGCTCCATCTCCCATCCAATGCAGGTCATATCCTACCAGATGCCTTGAGTTCAGATGACTGTGCACTCTCAGCAGGAGTAAACCTAGAGGGGCAGAAGCAGTTAAACTAAAAGTGGGATGGGAGTCCCACTCCAGCTGTGACAAAGATTGAAGGTGTTCCATATCAAGCAGCATAAAAGTGAAGGACCAGAGTTAAACTGATGGAGCATCCAGAAGAAAAGGGAGCACAGCAGGGTTAGCAGACTGAGCATCACGCAGCTGCTCCTTCGCTGCTCCGCTGCTCTGGCTGCTTTTGAGACGTTGCCAGGTTCATAATGACTGCCTCGCTGCTGAGGTGCTTGTGTCAGCGCTTTGAAAATGGCTCTCATTCTGCGTGCACGTACTCGCTAAACTCCAGAAAATGAAAAATATATTAGAAGAGTTCCATTAGGCGGTCACGACTGCTGCACCGTGAGGTTGCTCTTGCAGCAATTTGTCAGCGGCGTTACACGACTGTTTCTAGAAAACAAGTGTCTGCATCAAGCTGTAGCTTCTTTTTTCCATCTGGGCTGTATTGATGCTTGAAAGCCATTTCAGAAGCAGAATGGGACTTGTTTTGTGGCGTTGTGTACTGTCGTCTGCTTCTGCCTACCTCACACTGTCACTGAAATTTTCACTCCGAATTAAACGTTGTACGAAGTTGATGCAACTGAATCTATGGAAAAAGAAATTATTGGCTCCTCATCTGTGTTGTCAGAAGTTAAACAGCTTACAGTTAAACCTGATCAACGTGATTATCCGTCCCTCCATCTTCAGAATCTTTTTCAGGGTCATGGGGTCAACCCAGATACTGTTGGACGAAGGCGAGGTTACACGCTTGAACAGGTCGACAGTCTCAGGGTCGCACACTCACAAGCACAATTACGGGCAATTTAGAATGAACGTAAACGGCAGCTGTCAGGCATCAGGGAAGACACCATTACTAAACCGGGCGACAGCTGGGCGGCCAAAGGGCGTTGGCAGCCAGATCGCCAGCCAGCAGCAGCTTTGCTGCTGTTATAATTCATCAGACACACAAGATGTATATTCGTATAAACCCCTTTTGTAATTGAAACTAAACTTTATTAATATTAATTATGTTTGTATCCTTTTTTGTTGACATACCGATCTCACGGCGGGATGGGGGCATGGGGGCATCTGGCAGTCTGACATCAGCCAATCATCAGTTGACTTTGGGGACCTTGGAGACCCTCCTTTCAGTCAGTTATCACACTGCTGCCTTCCTGCCACCCGCATGTCACTGGACTGCCACCGCATGACCTCCAAATGTACGCGGGCGACAACTGACCGATGTCAAAAAAATTTTTATTTTGTAAAGTTGGCTTTAATATACTGGATTAAATGAGACCCACTGCCTCTTTTCTAATCAACTGACCTGGCTCCAAACAAAGAGTCAAAGGGTCGTCCTCTGGACTAAGTGTTGTTTTTGCTTCAAGGATGGAAAGCTGTGGCTCCCCCTTGTGGTGTGGAGGAGTGAGGGGCCTCTGAATGAAGGCCATGGAGCTGAAAGTGTGGGTGGACGGAGTGCAGCGCATCGTGTGCGGAGTCACGGAGTTCACTACATGCCAGGAAGTGGTCATCGCTTTGGCACAAGCAATCGGTAAGTTCACATGCACTCACGCATTCACTGCATATGAGAACTGGACGGAGTGAGTGTGACGTCACCCATAGAAAATGGCTTACTTTCAGTTCTAACAAGTCAATTCAGTCGTCATTTTTTTGGCGACATCGCCATGTTGGGACACGAGTAAGCAGTGATTGGTCAGCTGCTCTTGCCAAACAGGGGTTAGTTTGTTGCAAGTCCACACCCCTACCTCTTGAAAGTAGGCTCAGGAGAATCTGTGAGACCACACACTATTATCGAGGCATCTGATTGGCTAGTTTATAATTTGAATAACTTGCAATACAGATAAAATATTAAGAAAAAAAAATTATTAGCAAGAACATGTTTAAAAAATGTATCAGAGCAAGAACGGTTATTCAGACAAATCATTTATCCAGTTCTCATGTACAGTCAATGCACTAACACAATAATTTTAGCAAAAATGTACTTTGACACAGGGAAGATGCCAGCAAAATGTTTTGACAGAACTCAAGAGGTACATGCCTGCGTTAAAGCTTAGTGGAAATGTGCTTCAACTTTAAATAATCTGAATAGTTTATTAGAAGTTGCGAGATGGAATAGTGTCGGCAGTTTGCATAAAAATGAATTGCGAGCAGGGTGCACAACCATTTTCATCATAGACAAAATGAGAATGAGTCATACTGCAGCCTTTGGTTTATTGACATACGTCGTGCAATTGCAGTTCCCACTGTGCCTGTGTTAAATGTGCGATGTGCCTTTTTTGAATCTCAGATTGTAGTTTGTTCCGATTGAAACATGTGTCCTATTAAAACGGAGAGATTTATGGCTTGTGTTTCCTGGAGCTCCGAGTTAAAACGTGTCTGTCAGAGTGACAGCTTAGTGAGAACTGAGGCGTTCACTGTCCTTTTGTGTCCGCCGTGGCTTTTGTTCGGTCTGGGGGCACTTTGATGTAAATGGCTATAGTGATGAATGTGCCTCTTTTTGCAAGGATCCTTACTGTGCAAGATGGGTGGGGGTTAGAAAAGCTGTCTTGCTCTTATCTATATGTGTACAGGCTGGAATGTAGAAGTACACAGATGCACAAAAAAGCGGGAACCATTGAATCTTTGGTCAACACAATTGCTGCTTGTTGAGTTGAATTTTCCCACCGTAAAACTCTTTCACCCAAAACACTGGTGGAGCTCTTTGAGTCTGCAGGCGTTGTACAAGCGTGGGAGCGCTGCAAAAAGGATCTATTGAATTAATTTACTTCTTTTGATGAGGGGAGAATCTTCCCTTTATTGCTTAGTGTAGTCGCACTTTTACTAAAATTACATCTTTTTGTCACAATTCTGGTTTTTTGGTACATTCTTGACTAATTTCTTTTCGTTGGTAGAATTTTATGGATCAAATCAAGACCAGCATAAAGTGATTGGAAAACCTGATTGTAAATTTGAAAAACAGATATTGTAAATTACATAAATAATCATAAAAATGTGAAAAACAGTTTTAAACTTGAGAGAAATATTGAAAAAAAAAGAAATGAAATGAAAACTAAAAGGAATAAAGAAGATTTTAAAAATAAAATTATACATCTAAAGAAAAAATAGTCTTAAACTCAAATATATAATACAAATGTAAAGGGAAAAATTTGAAATAAAAACTATAAACCCAAAACTGTTGCCAAACAGCTGCTGTTTTATATTTTCAACTTTGGTTTTCCGTTTCTCTTCCTCTTTGCTACAATGTGCGCTTTTGAAATCAAAATCTTAATGATTATTTTCATCAAATTGAAAACATCTATTTTTCAAATATACAATCTATTTTTTCATTCACTTTAAGCAGATCCTGACTCCATAGAATTTCCTGTTTTTTGGTTTCAAAGAAAACAAATTGTAATCATGTACACATTGTCATGAAACAACCTAAGAATCTTTCAAAGAGCTGGAGGCTGCTGAAAACCATTTTGAGCGTCTGTAATACTTTACATCATCAAAGTGGATGGCTAACATTAAAGAAAGAAGGCCCTGTTCCACCCCACGCCTCTTCAGCTGACCTTATGGGCACACAAAAAAGACTTGAAGTTTTTTAATGGGATTAAAGGAAAAAGCTAATCTTTGGTCCAAAGAGAACAGAGATGTGAAAAACTGAGGCAAAAACAAGAGGGAGACTTTTTCAGCAGCTGACTTTGCTGGTGTAGTATCATGATGTGGGCCTAAACTCCTGCTGTTGGATTCAATTCTGTTTAAAAATTTATTTTTAGTTTATTTTTGTGACCTGGAGCTCATAGAATCTGTAAGATGGGTTAATGGGGGAAATAATAATGTCTAAGTTAATTTCTTGTTTCATTTGGCAGGCTTTGCATTTCACTGAATCAGCAGTTTTTCTTTGTCCTAGGACGCACTGGCAGATACACTCTGATCGAGAAATGGCGAGAGACTGAGCGACATTTGGCTCCACATGAAAACCCCGTGGTGTCCCTCAATAAGTGGGGTCAGTATGCCAGCGACGTGCAGCTCATCCTGCAGCGAACCGGCCCGTCAGTTAGCGAGCGGCCAACCTCTGAAGGGCTGGCTTCTGTCCCAGAGCGGGGACTTTACCACCAGAGCCTCCCGCCTCTGGCCAAACTGCGGCCGTCAGGGACCGACCGCTCTCTGAAACGAAGAGAACCCAAGCACAAGTCTCTGACCTTCACTGGGGGTGCCAGGGGTCTGCGGGAAATTTTTGGCAGAAGCAAAGATTGTGAAGGTAGGATTTGAATGCTTGCTTTGTATGTAGCACATCCTCTGCATGACTTGCATGCTTTTTTCCTTTTGACTCCCTAACCTCCACTTGTAGCCAAACAGCCCCAGCAGCGCGGCGTGAGCCTCAACCTGAGCAGACTTGGAGGAGGGGGGCCAGCATCTGTACCAGGGAGTCCAACCAGAGAGCTGAGCCGCCTGGTGCAGCTGCAGAGAGACAAACTCCAAGCCCTGGAGAGCCGTCTGCTGGGCTGCGAGGACGAGCTCCGAGACTGGGAGGACGCCGGCGGCGAGGCCGCTGACGTGAGTGAACTATGAATCTTAGTTTCGTACAAAAATAAATGATTCTTTAAATCTAACTTCCACCAATAACTGCTCACTCTGCAGGAAGGAAACTCTGAGGATGAGCTGCTGCTTTTAGAGCAGCAGGTGAGGAGGAACGAAGCTGAAGCAGAAGAGGAAGAGTTTTGGCAGAACGAGCTGCAGATCGAGCAGGAAAGTGAGCGTCAGCTGCGGCTGCAGCTAGTAGAGCTGCAGAGCCGAGTGCGCGACTGCGAGGCCAAGCTGTCAGAGTACTTTGCACGCATTCAGGTGAGTGTTCAAGCACAGAAAAACTGCACTATCTCTCTGTTTCCCAAAGTCCCACTTTGATCACCCTTTGATTTGTTTTAAAAGCCAGTGGTCTTTTAATCATCATTATGTTTTTAGTCAGTTTTCAGGCTGTAGTTTCCACAGAGTGGCTGTAGGAACACACCTCTGAGTTGTAGATGGGACTGTTGGTACAGAACAAGCCCGCCCCTCTTCCCCTCCCCATTGCTAAGCTTGAAACAGGGAGCTTTTGGCCCACCCTGCATATTTTTAATCCACAAATAAGCTCTTTCTCAAACTGCATTTTTTTCATCTGTTCCTGATTCACAACGATTTGAATAAAGAAATACCCAGAAATGTAGTTTTAAGCTAATTTTCTTGATACATGTCCCCCATCATAAGAAAAATGCCACAAGGACATGTTAAAAACACAATTTTCATTGGAGTGGGTCTGTAAAGTTTTCCCGCTTTGTCATGCTCATTGTTGAATTCTAGCTGAACAGGCACAGATTCATGAGTTTCATGCCAGATTGGCAGTATTTGTTGTGTCGTTTAGAGCATGGAGGCAAACTTGGAGCAGGAGAGGCTGCAGCAGGAGGCTGAGCTTAACCAGAAGGTCAAGGAGGAGGAGGTACGGCTCAGTTTATCTTCGTTTTCTAAACACACACTCAGCCTGCACGCAGATGGAATGCGTTATCTGGAAGCGTTGAGGATCCAAAGCCACAAATCCTTGCTTGCTAAACGAAGTGGTATTTAAAGCTCGAAGATCTTTCAGATGTTCTGAAGTCGAGCAAACAAATGTGTTATCCTCTGGGGGAAAAAAAACTGCCAAAATCATGGTGTAAGCCCATTGAGTCGGCTATAGCTGTGATATGGGGCTGTATAAATAAAATAGAAAATAAAACCATAAACTCTCCAGAAAGAGTTCAAATGTTCACAACAGTTGTTAAATTATTTTTTTGAAATCTGGATTTTGTAAAAGACACCTTCTCCCTGGATTTCAGGTGCAAGCCCAGCTGGAGAAAGTTAAAGCAGAGCTGGAAATCCAAAGCCAACAAACTGCCCGGCTGGAGAGCAGCTGCATGGCGTTGGAGCGCTCACTCTGCCAGTCAAGCAAGAGATTACAGGTCAGCTCCCAGTCTGCCCTTCGGTGTTTTAAAGCTATTTCTGACTCGGAGGCCTCAGAGTTGTCAGGACCTTAAAACCCCATCCTGACATTTGGCTGAAAAACGCCGTGCCTTGAAACTTAGCAAGTGGAAGTTATGGAAAATGTGTGAGGAATTTACATTAGGGAATGGGAGGACAAAAAGTCGTGCAGCTGGAACCACAGAAATCTAAGCTTCTTAAGTTGTGGGGCAGCAAAAGCACAGATTTATTTCCAGCTTTGCAGAGATGTGGAGGAAATTTCTGCCTTCCTGCTTCCGAGTATGAAATTCTGTGTGGTTGGGGATGCATGAGGCAATAAGATGGGGAAAGGAGCGTATTAGCATTCTTTTTTTTTTTTTTGTTAGTCTAATTAGAGTTTCAATTCTTTCCCTTAAAGTTGCGTAATCACCCTGAAGCTTCCTTTTAGACGTTTCAAGCTGTAATGTGAGCTGCTCCTTTGGTCGGCTTTACTTCAGTTTCTAGAAGTTTCAGTGAAGTTGCTCCACTAAAGGCAACAAAGTGGCTGAGAGGTTCATTAGCGCATTGTTCAAATCCCAGCTAGCCGTTACAGTTGCAGACTCATTTAGTTGTCATGATGTATTTTCCACTACAGGAAAGGGAGCAGGAGCTGGAGCAGCTGACAAAAGAGCTTCGACAGGTCAACCTGCAGCAGTTCATTCAGCAGACTGGCACCAAGGTGACTGTGTTGCCCGCTCAACTCATAGGGGAGAACGCCGCAGGTACTCTCGCTTTGGTTCACAGACTCCCACAGACTCAACTACTGACGCAAAATCTGATTGATTGAAATTCTGTCACATTATCTCACTGAAGCTGCTGCCACAGTGCCACCTTGTGGCTACTCCTGAAACAAGTTAGGTAGGAAGATTTTTTAATTGAACAATTAAAATATTACAGAACATTTAACTAGATTGAAAATTACAAGAGATGACACGACACCATAAATCCGACAAAATCTTTTGAGTGATTACAAATAAACAGAAATCAAAACTAAATTTCAAAAAACTGAAACGAAATAAAAGTGAAGCATTTTGGAAAACCAAAAGTAATTTCTAGAAATCAAAATTAAATCTTTGAACAAAGAAACACAATAAGAAACTGGAAACTGTGGTACTATGGGACGTCACTGATCGGATGATGATGTTTCTGGTTCCTTCTTTTATTTCATTTTTTAACATTTCACTTTGATTTCTTGAAATTACTTTTGTTTTTCTGAAAAGTTTTTGGTTTTTACAGAAAAGCCAGAAAATGTAGTTACTTTGGGACATCGCTGATTGGATGAGGATGTTTGTCTATCATTTCAGCTGAAAGTTATTTGGAATGAAGCGATACTGGATCTGCTCTGTACTCATCACAAAACGTTTATTCGTATGCGGACGTTCAAGACACAATTGAAAAAAATTCAAAACGTCTTCATCTAATCTGCGATGTCTCATAGTACCTACCTTTTAACAGATTCTTAAGGTGTCACTTTTTAATACTTCATTTTGATTGCTGGAATTTACTTTTGTTTTCCAAAACAGTTCATTTTTATTTATGTCTCAGTTTTTTAATTTTGTTTTTATTTCTAAAATGTGATGTTGTTTTGCTTTTTTAACTATGAGCTTTAATAGGTTTTTGTTTTGAGGGATTTGTTTGTGTGATTTGCCCTTCAGGGCCACCGTACATATCATTTACAGCATCAAACAACTTATAAGTCAGGTGAAATCTCAGAGAAGTGGCATAAACACAATTTCTGCATCATTTTAGACGAGATATTTAGATATTTAGTTTAGGCAAGATAAGGGAATATTCAAACTTTTTTGTGCAACATTGTAGGATGTAAACACATTTGCAATAACAATGTACTCCAAAACACTTCTAATGCTCTAACAACTCCTCAGAGAGCATGAAAGAAATGGAAACCTGTGCAGACGGTTTGGTCTCCAGCCTGTAAATCTGGACTTGTACTGAAGTATGCCAACAAGCCTCAGGACTCAGTTTGTCTCAGAGTGGGTGTTGTTGGTAAATTACGATGCAGAATAATAAAATACGATCCAGGAATATATACAGGAGTAGATGGTGGTTATTTCCACAAATCGAGTCGGAATTGTTAGTGGGAAGAAAATGTCTCTGCCATTACATTATAAACCACTGGCGGTAGGGTTTGCCAAATGTGCTCAAAAATATGCAGCTACTTACTGCACATATAAGCCCGCTATTCAGATTATAACTTGCATGTAAACAGGATCATCCCAGAATGCTACACCGACGCTAACGGCATTTAGCCCAAATTTTATATTTAGATTAACTCCGATCATCTTTTGATTAATTTAAAAAGTGTTTCCAGTGTTCGTTTAATTATAATTACGCCGTTTTTAGGGCACAGTTTCTGCAGAGCGGCAGGGGCTCATTAGAAATACACGTCTGGGTTGTGCGGCGTAAGCCCACCCTCAGTTTCCATTATCCATCTGTTTACCCTCCTCCCACTAGCTTACAGCCCCTCACACCTGCGACTTAACTATAGCAGTGCAACAAAAACGGGGAACAATGTTGGAGCTATGCAGCCGTACAGTTTTGAGCCAGATGCCAGGAATGGAGTGAAGCAGGGAGTTTGTTCAAGAGGACCTGGCTGCAGACAACAAGATGCAGCTCGGACATCATTAGTCATAACCGGAAGTCCGTAACAGGAAGTCGATGTAGATGTCTCTGTCAAAACCAACTGTGCTCTTTGCAAACCGTAACTGACGCAATCAACGTGAATCAGCTGATCTGCAGAGAAAAGCGGCTTTGCAACAGTAATCAACACTTTACAGCAACTTTTCACCGATACGTAACACATTACTAATATGGAGTGTTGCATACTGGCGTAAAGCCGCTTTTCTCTGAGACAGAAAAAGCTGATTTCCGTCGATCGCCTTAGGGGTTGAAAAGTTACGGTAGTCGAAGGAATGTAAACACTAGAGATAAAGCTTCGGAAGACTTTTGTTAAAATCCCTTTTGAAAGGATTAAAAGGAATGCAGTTTTTGCCCCATATTCAGTTCATCTTGGACAATCAGCTTTTTATTCACCTGAAAAATCTTTCAGGTGAATTTCCTCTTCCGGCTATTGATGTTTGGGCGCCATCTTGTCTGCGACCAGGTCGCCCTCCAAGAACATGTTAAAAACACCAAAAACATGATTTTTGTTGGAGTGGGTTTTAAAACAATCTTAGTTTGTGTTCCAAACAAAACTTTTACCTTGTTTGTTTTATTTTTTTTACATTTTGACAGAAGAACTTTGTGCCTTAAAAAAACCTTTTTTTCCCCCCTTTCTCTGCAGAGGTGGACAGCTGCTCTCTGAAACGACTCGGTTCTTCCCGCCTCTTACCCAGTGACCTCCGCACTCTGCAGAGCATGGCCTCCTCCAGCCTTAACCCCGAAGGCATTTATGTTTGATCCTGATTAAACAGCTGGACTGACTTTGTATTCCAAGTAAAATGACTCTGCGAACTCTACGTAGGTTTTAGCGCCATATTGTATCAACAGTTTGAGAAGAACAACAACAACAAAAAAAGACTTTGCAAGAAGATGTGTGTCTGTTTTGCCCCTTTTTCTGCACTGCCTCCTTCTGGCTGACTGGTACAGGAAGTCCAACTAAAGCCAACATCCATTTGCATACTAACATTTTCCATTCTGTCTGAACTCTGAAGGAGAAAGTGGAGCTGCTGCATATTGAGTCTACGCAAATACAAGCCAGCAGATCTGCTTTACAGACACATGGAGGAATGAGCTGCAAACAGAACTGATGTTGTACACGATAAGAGCATTTCAGGACTTCTTGAACCATGTAAAAAAAATAGAAACGCATGAGCATGCACAAAAATATTGTTCCTAAAACCATAGCCATATCTATTTGCCTTATTCTGGTGGATTATTACCAGACTTCAGTAATGTTAAAATAGATCTCAAGGTAGAAAACACTATGCCCCATTTAGACTTGTGTATAAAATTAGCACCAATTTAGGTGTTTTCTGATAACAACTGATGTCAATTTCACTCATATTCCTTTAAAAAAATAAGAGTTGAGACTTTTATGTAGCAGAAGATAAACCTATTTGTTCTGTTCTATAAAAAAATATATTAAAGAGCATAGGGAAGAAATTACTGTGCAAATAGTGTGATGTGAATGAATGAAGTAAAAAGAGGCCTTTAACGTCTAAACTGTAAATCAAAAATGCAGTGTTAGGTTTTGACCACTGGATGGCGACAAACACACACATTATACTCCAAGGTGAGCTCCAAGAAAGTCACTTACCTCCTCCTGGCTTTCTGAAAGAAGCCTGCACTCATGTACAATGAGCAAAAATGACTGTGTTTTATTGTGTAACAAAGCCTCAGCACTTTAACTTTCGGTGTAATAAAGGTGCCACAAATTCTTTTTTCATCCGACCTCTTTTAACAAACTAAAGATGTCTCATAAGAACCAAAGCTAGTGGAAGAAATCAAAATATTGGATGAATGTCCATTTCTTTTGAGTGTTCTGATTCAAGTCACATCGTAAATACTCTGTTTTTTTTTGTTTGTTTTTCTTTTTGAATACGAGAAAAGCTCTGTCACAAAATATTCTTTGTGGAAATTTGCAGGAAGACAAAAACTCAGATTGATTCAAAATAAATGTAAACATGCTTTAAAACATTAAGATAAATTCCAGTTCTTTTCTAAACCAAAGACATTTACCTCTTGCAGTAAAACATTTCTCATGAAATAATAGGACTTTTGTGTCTTAGACAGTTATTCACATATGAACCAGGATCTATTCCCTCCCTAAAACGAGACAAAATGATTGCTTGGAGGCGTTTTAAAGCCTGTAACTTTCTGGATTATTATTAAAAATGTTGGTGACTCATCCTGTCTTCAGGCTGCAAAAATATTTTGTATTTGATGAAGCTTCTCCGAACTTGTGAGTGGAGCATGTGAAGACAGATGGCTTTGCAGGAAACTTGTGAAGAGCAAGAGAAGCAACATGGGAACTTTAAATGTGTTTCTGCAGACACTGCAGGGCTTCTCTTGAAATGAGGCCATTCTTTCGTGTCAGAGTTGTTTTGCTTTCTTTTTTGTAAATCTTTTTTTCTCATTTACAATCTCTATTTTTTTTTTTTTTTGTCATTTTTATTTTGGTGCGATAAACAGAATTTGTAGGTACTTAGTCAAGCTGGAAGTCTTGATATTTAAGCCTCAATGTAATGAGCTTGTGTGTGAAGAACTGACAAATTTAGTGTGTACTATTTCCTGTTTTGGAGTACCGAGGTAACTAAACACTTTTGTAATTTATTTAGCAGGTTTTCAGTGGTTTTAAAGTGTAAAGTTATGAAAACCAGCATGCCTTACCTAGAATAAGTAGATATCCACATCACAGCAATCTTTGGACAATTTGTGGACTATTTCCCAGTGTTCATGGTAATAATGTGTGCCTGGATGACTTAACAGTAGATTCCCCATCAGAACAAACTAGGGGTGTAACGATTCATTTCAACTTCAATTTGATATTTGTGATTCACTGACCTATAATCGATCCATGACATCTTGAGCCAAAAATTCATCCAGTGTGACTCAGAGATAAATACCTGGGGACCAAACAGTTTAGGTGAAGTTTTCTAGGTTCCTTGTACTTATTCCAAACAAACAAACAAGTAAACAAGAATGAATGTCAAATCCATTCACATTTTAGTTTCATAAAGTGTAGCCCACTGTTGTTTTTCCACATCAAAATAATACAAACAGAACATTCTACCACACTGTATGGTCACTTGTCTTTGCAAAATTCAAAGTATATCCTCACATTGGACTGTAATGATGGTTGATATTATTTTTTGCTGCCGTCACGCGTTGTCCGCTGTGATGGTTTTATGTTATAGTAAAATAAACCAAACTATAGTAAAATAAACCTACCATGTCTCAATCCAAATGGTTTTTTCCAAGATCAATTTGATCATCGATTTGCTATTTTGATTATTTCTAAAGATCAATTTGTCTTTTTAGGGAAAAGAAAAATCCCTACTTGGTCATTTTAATGCATTTTGACGTCATTTTGGCTAAGATAACATTGATGAACGTAAAAAAAAATAAAATAAACAGAGGCAAAGCTAGAACATGAGGGGAGGGGCAGAGAAGGCCATGACAAAGAAAAGGATCAAAAATACGTTTCGTTATTATTTATTGATTTTTATTTTGTTAAAAATGATTGCTTCTGTTATTTTTGCAACTTTTAAAGAGGCTTGTTTAGATGATTTATTTGTCTCTGTCAATAATGATACTAATATTTACTCAAAAATTGGAGGGGGGCAAGTATGGATAAAGATTTTTTGCCCCCCTTAGCTCAGCCCCTGAAAAAAACCCCGTCAAAGTATTTTAACCAACTTCATTGGCAGTTATATATTTCCTCTTATTTCTCTCCAAAGTGTCACAAATGATACTTTTATTTGAGAAACTTACATCCACAAATGAAACGATGGAGCCATTATGGAAACAGCCATCAGCAGATTCAGAAAGCTATTTTAGAAGCACTGCGGCTCAGGGACATTTCAAGTTGGTAGAAAGTAATTATGGATAAATGCTTTTCAGAACGACTTGAGCCCTTTGACAAGCTAAATCGAATGTTAGATCCCATGGGGGCTTCAGCGGTTTGACACGTTGTAGCATGGGCTCCAAGAAACAAATACTAAACACGGCTGAAGGGATCACACCGCACTCAAGGGGTTCAAAGTGACTTAAATGAAGAATTTGGCAGAGTTTGACCGAAGTTGTGGAGTGATTCTGTTACTCAAATAACTGTCAGTGTTTACATATTAACGCAATTTTAATCAGATACTAAAAACTGCTTCTGACGTCAGTGTTTGGAGTTTATTATTTTGTATCGTCTTCCTATAAAATCGTCTAATGTATTTTTAAGATGTCAAAACGTAGCCAATTTTCCTTTTTTTGGGTAAATGTTCTGTACACACGACATGTATAAATATGTGATTAAAAGTATTTAAAAGAACAGTAAACAATAAATTGCTTTACATTCTGAATTCTGTGTTTTTTTTTCGTATCTGGAAAAAATGGAGTCTTACATGTCTAAGTCTGCACAAACAGTCCTGTTTGCTTAAAAAGCTTCCCCACTATGTGAAAGGACCCAGAAGTCTCCCAGCTGGAGCCATGATAAGAGCTGCTTGAATTCTTCTCCACACAAAGAAAATCACTTTCAGTGCTTCTTTTCCTTTATCTTCTATTCGCATAGGAAACGCCGGAGCATTGGTTTTGAAAGGAAATAATTTTGTCCCACGTTCGCTTGAGGCTGCAACAGGTCACATCGATGCTTGATTACTTCTGTTGAGCTGTGTTAAATTTGAATGTTGGGAGAAGCGGTGACTCCTTTGTTTTTACTTTAGAGCTTCTAAAACAAGCATCCATAACGTTTAAAACATTTACATCTGGTATGAAAGCAATAGTTTTGATCTCTTATGATACATCAACGGAACAAATAACATAAATGTCACCACACCTTTACTGTGAGATTCTTTCAAGCTGTTTCTGGATTTTTCTTTAGGCCTATTTAATTAAAAATCAAGGAAAAGAATGTATAAAAAGTCTTTAAGCAGAAAGTTTTTCAACATCAAACTAATCTTAGTTTACGAAAACATGTCTTAGTGACAAGAATTATAATTTTTTTAAATAGGAGCTCTTGGTTAGACAATTTTCTTACCCCATCAGCAGATGTTTGTGGTTGTTTTTATAGCCAATGTTGCAAATTTAAAGAATTTTTCTTACCTTTTTTCAAATAGGGAGCCTGTTTTTACTGTTTACCACAGCCTATCAAATGAAGACATTTTTCAAAGCTGATAGAGCCAATGTAATCTGTTAGACACATTCACGCTCAGAATCACTTCCTCTACAGAAATGTAGATCCTAATGTAGCAAGTTGTTGCTTTACTCGAAGGCCAACTCTGATGAAGATCTAGTTTTAGGACATGACCATGTAAGTTCCTAAGCAACATGTTCTACAATGGTATACTGATGAAGAGGGGCATATTTATAGTATAAAATTCTTTAAACAACTCGTGATTTAGGAGCAAACACAAAAGTGCTGTGCTGAAATCAATTTTATCCTGATGCATCCGCTTGCAGACAAATGGATCTTTTGTGTTCCTAGTCTGCATCTGGCTCAAAACTTTATGGCTGGATTGCTCTGGTATTGCGCACCATCTTTGTTGCATCAGAAATGATAGGTTGGGAGTGTGAGGGGCTGTAAACTGGTGGGAGAGAGTGTCTGATGATGGGATATAAAGGCAGGTTTACTCCGTGCAGTCCCGCCCACACCTCAGAGGTGAATTCCTAATAAACTACTGTTGCTCTGCAGCTACTTTGTCCTAGAAAACGATACAAATTTCTTGATTTTGGCTAAAAACAGCATAACTATAATTAAAAGACAATTAGGAAAGCTTTTAGAATAGCTCAGTAGATGATCAGAGTGAGTCTTAAACTGGTTTTCTCTCAAAAACATTTAACTGTACCAATATTTGTTTTTTAAGAACAGCTGCATTCCATTTTGATGGACCCCCCCCCTAATTTGCTTGTTTTTGCTAAAACTCATTTCCTCAGTGGCATAAATATACACTTTTCTGTTCTAGCTAAAAGCAATGAAAGTCAGAAAATAAGTTGGAACACTGCTGAATGCCTTCGGTAGAGCAGAAGAATGCACATCTCAATTTCATCTCAGTCTGTTTTTCTACTTTTCTGTTTTTGAAAAAGAATCTTAAAAAGGGTTTATTTCACAAAAAAAAATAGCAAGGGACACAATACCAACATGGGAGACTATGTTTGCAGGCCTACAACAACCATGGTCATAGGATTCTGTCCAGAGAAAGGGATTTAGCTAACGGTCAATTACAGCAAACCTGAGGCTTATGGGGCCCCTGAGGGTCTGGGGCCCTGGGGCAGTTGAACACACTGCCTGAGTAGTATAATGAACGGACAGAAGACAAATCAGGGTTTGTAGGAGCTGTCACTCATTGTAGAGCACCCTGAGCTGAGAATAATCTGATCTTGGGGTCCAAATTTGAGTTCTCTTCGAACAAAAGAAACCTTCTCAGCCACCTTTGTTATCAAAGACATCCAAGCAATACTGACTGGAATAAAAGTTTCACGATTTATTTCAAGTAACACTTCTAGAGTTGCAGTTGGGGAATTTCTCTCATGGTGGTTTTAATGGAAAAAGTCATTTGGCCCTTTAGTGTCCCCTGTGTATTCCACCTTTAATGCTATAAATTGAGCTCAACACTCAGGTCAGAGGGGCTCTGATTTCATATGTGACCCCTTCACTGCAGATGATACTTGAAGGGTTGAAGACTTTAACGTTGACTAACAAGTTTTCTTCTTTATCTGCTGCTGTTTTTTTTCCTCATCTTTTACCAGCAGAAATTATGTGCGAATAATAAAATGTTCCTGTCATGCAACTACTAATTTCATTTCAGGTTACTCCTCATGATAAGATGACACATGGAATTCATATGTATCAGCAGGTCAGAACAGAAAGCAGAAGGTGCAACAAAAAAGCAGTAAACTCTTTATACAAGCTGGAAAAAATTTTTTTTTTTTTTAATTTATCTGTATTAAATTAAAAAATCTAATAAAAATGCAATATTTGAAAAAAAAACAACAGGTTTTTAATCAAGTGACTTAGCAGAAATGGACCATGATTTATTTATTTTTTGTGCCTTGTTTGACTATTCTCACATTTCTAGAGTTATTAATAAAAATATATATTTATTTTTCTGCTTTACCTCTTTCCTACACTGCAAACTATATGATACTTGCAAAGATTTTAAACTGTGATTTTAGACATGAAAGATATTTTTCCAGGTTTTTATTTGTTTTTACTTCTCTTTGCTCAACACCTTTAGAGCTTTTCTTAATATCAGCACAATGGAGATTTTTTGAGCTTGCAGGTACTATCTAGAAATAAAGAAATAATTGTTAAAATACGTCAAAATCCATTCACCCAATACTTTTGACAAAAGAAAAATTTGATTTAAGACTCAAAAAAACTCAAATTGCACAGGTTTAATTTTAAGGATGTTACTTTGAAGTTCAATAAATGTTTGCATGTTATACTGGTATTCATTGTCATTATTTTGAAAAACAAAAATCTAGATTTATGTTCTATGAGAATAAGTGCTAGTTTTAGATTTTATGAGAACTTATAATGATGGGCCAACTTGTAAGAAAACATTTTAATGTTGTTCACTTTTAGTTCTAAAATGAGTCACTTCCACTTAATACACTGGTTTTTCTCACGTTAATAAAAAATTATCTACATTTAAATGTAAAAAAAGCTAAAAAAAAAAAAACCAATTTGCTCAGAGCTTGCAACAAATTCTTATCACTGGGCTATATAACATTAAAATAAAGTAATTGTGTTAAACAGTTCACTTTTTTCATCTTTGGAATGATTGTGTGGAACTCCTTGTTCTGGATTCTGACTTGCTGCATGGACAGATCATGTTACTACTTTCTGGAGATTTTTCTTCTTAATATTAGTGTTCTTTTCCTGTTTTGAGGCTACTTTTTTTGCAGTGAGATAAAACCTGCAGAACCATCAAAGCAGCTCAGTTTGAACACAGGAAGGTTAACCCATCGCCACCGTGTGACGAGACTTTTGTGGAGAGCCGTCTAGATGGAGATCAGTGAGTCTGTTTGAGGCACCAAACATTGGCTGTATTGAACAACCTGGTTTAGGCCGAATTATATTTCATACCTGAAGATTGATTAGACGTTGTGTGAACGCGATGTCTGTGTGTGTGTGTGAGTGTGTGTGTGTGTCCTCCACAATGTGTGTAGGCTGATGCTGTCATTAAATAGCCCCTTGGACCCTCTCCTGAATTTGTTTACTCTGCACTGGGCATGAGAGTAGGTGGCAAACAGATGGGCATCCATGAATTATGGAAATTACAGGCATTGATTAACCACCACACACTCTGCTGGATAAAAGTAACTCCAGGGCTGCCAGGTTGTGTGGTGCAGCGGGCTGTGGCATCAGGCAGTCAGGAGTGAGATTGATTTGATGCTTCAATTGATGTTGTTTATTGTTTGGTCTATAAAAAACAAAAAGAACACGCAGCCTTTTTTCAGTTTAGTCCAAAAGTGGAAATAAAAAAACAACAACAGCACAGGTCTTGTTGTTTTTATATATGTTTAAAGAAAATTTATAGAACTTAATCTACAATAAATCAACGCAAGTGACCCCACATCTGGAAGACAGTTTTTTAATAGAAAGTATCAAAAAGTTCTGACAGCCCACGAAAAGACAACAACCTATTCAAGAAGGTGATAAAAATACAAACTTCATAAACTACATCTGACAGATGTTTCTTAGTGAAACCTGTAATTTCAGCATCCCTGTTCACTCATATTAATTGTGGAGTTCCTCAAGGTTCAATTCTAAGATCTCTCCGATTTTTGTTGTTGATGCTTCCTTTTCTATTTCATTAACATGCTTTACCACACACTATTCTACTTGGCTGGTAACTCTAGTTAAAATATGAAGTTTAATTGATTCTATTAGAACCATTGAAAAGTCAGCTGTTCTTTAATATTAGACACATGCTTTTATTTCTTTACACTAGGATTGGTGCAGTGGTGTGTAAATGGGGAGTAGACTCTTCGGCGCTTACAGTTGACCTGGTAGGAAAATAAACTCACTAATCTGTTCAAGTGGAAGCACCATTGTATCTGTCCGCATTGGCGAAAGAAAATCACTAGAAAGTAGTCAAATTATCTCTCCATACAGCAAGTAATGGTATTTAACAAGAAATCTCAAAATAAGATATAAAAATCTAGAAACAAAGAGTTCCACACAAGCATTCAAAAGGAACAAAACCAACTATTTTTAAAAATTCAATTGCTAATAAAGGTAAAAAAAAAATGGCTGGCTCTGTCAAATACTTCTGACCTCATCCACATATAGATTGTTTCAGGCCTAGGTCGTTGAACCTGAACAGAAATCTAAAAGCTGAAATGACCGGGTTTTGTTTTAGGGCACCAAAAAATGAAGGGAAGAAGATCAAAGAACACCCACAAAAAATGAGATTTTACTGGATTAGCTTTGGGTGAATTTCTGTGACTTTTTTTTTTCAATACTATAATTGCTGAAATAGTTTATTTTGTGTTTATGTAGTTTTTGCGAAAACAACAATTTATAGTTGTTTACTATAATAACTTTGGTTTTCTCTGATTTGAACTGTTCGTTAGAGAATCACAAGCAAAAAAAGGAAAAAAAGAAAAAGCATTTGAAGCATTTTGATTTAATCAATCGAGTCATTCTTAACCTATTGACCCTTATTGATGCAAATGTGCATTTATCCACTTTAGCTCCAATATTACCTTAATTTAGCATCAACTTGTAAGCAAAAACATAAACGAAATTGTTTTTAAGTTCTAGAAATAAATTCAGGATTAAAGCTTCCCTTTGCAACAATACCGCGTTTTTCAAGATTTTTAATTTTCAGTTCAAGTTCAAACTTTATTCATAAAGCACTTTTCATGCAGCAACAGGAAGTGGTTTAAACGAAAACTAAAAATACAATTCTAAAATGCCAAATGCCGACCCATAGCACCCAACAAAAATAGACTTTAAAAAAATGTATAAAAAAAAAAAACTCAGTGTCTACTAATGTGAAAACGTGGCTTGATGCTGAAGAGAGGAAGTGATAATTTGGGGGTCTGTCCATGCCAGAGACCAACCCAATCATGATCATGGAGGATGTCCCCGAGGGAAACCCCCCTAAAGAAGAAAAGGCTGGAATATCCCACTACAATGATCCTGTTCCATAAGAATAACTCCCTGAAAATATGTAAACAAAATCTCTCCTGTTAATTTAAAATCCACAAAATCACTTTCAGATTTGTGTGTTTAAATAAACATTTGGTTGTGAAAAACCTTCTTTTATGCAGTCTGTGTGTTCCTTCATTGGGTTGAAGACACACAAAAAAAACTAAATTTTTTAAGCCTATCGCTCTGAGGAAGGCCTGCTTTCTGCAACTCTGGTCTCTTTCTACCAAATCCTTCCCAACAAGCTCAAGTAACATTTCAATTTGTATTTCCATCTATTTTAAATCCACAAGTGAATCCTGACTGGTCAAATTATATTGAGTTATGCAGAATATTAACAGTCAAATTGGCTCAGACCAGAGAATATATTTCCAGAAGTATTTGCCTGTCTTGGTTCACTTCTGTATTATAACTCACCTTTTAAGACACGTCTATAATTCTCAACTTGTTAATTCCGTAACATGCTGCCAGATAATTAATCATGCAGCCCATATGGAAATCGTTTAATTTTTTAAAAGTTATTTTCATCAAATAGGGTTTGACTTTTTTTTTTACTTTTAATCAAAGCTCCTTTGCAAAGTATTTGATTTCTTTGAAACAGCTAGCAATTATCTTGGCTTTCCAAACAACACCCCCACTTCAGGATGTGATACCCCTGGCCCCTCATCCACTCCTTCGCCCACACCATCAGCTGTCCACACACACACACACACACACATCAGCACTGTCCCCATCTCTCCATTTTCATAAATGAAGAGAGACACCCTTATCCCGGAACCAACACGGAAAAGCAATTAAAAAGGAATTAAGAGTGTGCAGGGAGAAATTGGATATGATACCCGACGCCTATTGTAAATGTCAACGTTATTACAGTGTTGTTGTTTCCCATTCCTTTGGCCGCCTCGGCCGTTTGCAGGAGTGACACTCCATAGTTCGGTGGACTTAATGAAGCTGTCCCAGCAGCCAAGGTCTTGGTGTATAAGGTGAAGAGTGCTGCTTATCCTCTTCTGCATGCAGCTTCATTAAGATCCATTTTTGCTGTTGAACACCCCTCAATACCCCCTCCACCTTCTCGTCTGTCGCTGTCCTCAAGCAAATGTCCGTTAAACTTATTTTACACCGTTTTCCTGCTGCTCTGTCATTTAGTGCATTGCTGCGGGTCTATAATTGTGTTTTCAGCTCGGATTACACTGTGGGGGTGAGGGAGGTGGGGGCGGATGGGGTGCAGATAAGCTTTTTTTATTCCTCTGGAAAAACAGTAATTAAAATAAGCAACTAAAAGTTCATTTTGTCACCTGTTACTGCAGTTATTTTTGAATATGTTTTTTTTTCTTGTCACCGGAATGGAATAGAAGCTTCAGTACTGTGGAGCCCCAAACTGTTCATAATCAAATAAATAAATAGGATCTTGTGCAATCACACATTCAACCAATAAATATCTCATATTTATATTAATTTATCAATAAATTGTGAAAGAACCTGCATAAATGAGTAAATTAGCCATGATATTATATATATATCATTCAGCTTTAAAACACGCTCATGACACATGCAAAAACTGTTGGGTTTTTTTTGTTTTTTGTTAAATCGACTTGAATTTTCTGCAGAAAATTTTTAAAATTCACTGATGTCATAGGCTTACAAATAAATGTACACAAGCTAATATAGTAAATTATCATGTAAAAGGATCAATTAAAATTGTACTTTGATGAAAATTGTATTTTCTTGGTGTTTTTAACATAGCATTTTACTCATGATGGAGGACATATTTAAATAAAATTAAGCCCAAAATTGCATTTCTGAGTATTTCGTTTTTCAGGCCATGAACCAGGAGCAAAGTGTCATTTGAAAATCAATCGGCGGGCTCTCTCCTCTGCTCTCTTCTGATGCATCCACTTACACACAAACAGATCCGTGAACATCTTTGTTTTCCTCCTCTAACGTAGCATCTGACTCAACGGTACGGTTGGATTGCTCCTATATTGCTTGCCATTTTTCTTGCACCCCTAATGTTACGAGAGCATGTAAAAAAATGGAGGATGGAAAATGGGGGCGGGCTTACGCCAACAGTCCCACCCACAACTCAGAGGCGAATTTCTGATGAACTCCTGGCGCTCTGCTGAAACTATGTCCTGATTTTGTCTGAAGATGACATAATCATAATTAAAAGATCACAGGGAAAGCTTTGAAAAAAGATGATTGGACTTTAAAATGTTCGCATGTGTAAAAAAATCAAATGCTTCAGCCTTTACTTTAGTGTTTGTGACCTGTTCTTATAAATATGTTCGTTCAAGGAGAATAGTCAGTTAATTAACCAGAAAACTTCACTAACAGAAAAGTAAGGACATTTATCCAAAGGCAGATAAATGACAGTGAGAAGAAAGTATTTCCATTTAGTTTCTGTTGACTTCTTTCCAAATCATCACTGAAAACATAAGTAGTTATTTTGAAACCATGAAGTGAAAAGAATTAGATCAGAGTCCAATGTAGCTGTCTATTTAACTCTTCTATGGGAACGTTTTGTTTTATTGAGCTTTAATTTCCCAAAGGGACTTTCTTTTTTTCCCACCTTGCAGCTTTGGCTTAAGTGACTTGCCATTCCACTGGGTTACACCTGCGTGGAGATTTCTATAAGCAAAATGTCCCAGAAGAAGGGCTTTTTGGAGCTTCTTTTTCCACTGTCTGATTTAAAATTCCTGCAGACGTTTACTGAGGAGCCACAGTCTGCTGCTGCCGGCCTCCGAGCAGCTCCGCTGGAGCGATGTGGGGTTTAAATGCTTTCCTCACGGGGCACCAAAGTGTTGTTTGGGAAGGAACTGAAAGTGCTTTGTTTTCCACACAAAGACATTCATGAGATTATCTGTCCCAAAATCTCACAGAAGCACCAGTGAGAAAAGAAACTCCATAACGGGTTGCAAGTATGACACCTTCAACCTGACCGACAGGCATGTGTGTGTGTGTGTGTGTGTCTGTTTGTGTGTATTTCTCAGCTTCCTTTGTTCTCCGTCTCCTGTCTTACAGTCTGTCTGGTGTGTCCCAATTGATCCGGCTGTATAATGGAAGTGGATGACAGCCACATCTGAAGTTGAGAGATGAAAGACATCATTTACAAGTTGGTGTCTGCTCCCCCTGCTTTCTGATTTCTTTGCAAACTCCCTCCCTCCCTCCCACACAAAATAATACAACACACACCAGCAGACCACAGCATCATACGATACTGAATACACCAAGGAAAATTTGTTTCACTGATGCAGTGACACACAACTCTTTTTTAAAGTAATGAACGCAGCAAAGTCTTAAGAAAGTAAACAAATACTTGTTTCAAGAAAAAATGTTTCATTTTCTGTATCACAAGAAAAATAATCATATCAAGAAAGTTTTTCAATAGCAAAAAATGTAGTTTCAGAAAACATGCTTTAATTTTTTTCTTAAAGGAATTCTTGGTAGGACCCTTGTTTTATTGGCAGGTTTTTTCTTTCTCATTTACAGAAAATCTGCCAATGGGATGAGAATTTTTGACTTTTTTTCATACATAACATTCTGCATTAAAACATGTTTTGCTTCCATTTTTTTTAAATATTCTAAGTTTGCAGAGTTGTGCTGCGTCCTACAACAGTTACAGGTCTGCTATGAGAATATGCAATGTTACCATAATACTAAACATTAAGGGGAAAAAAGGAAGAAATTAATTTCTTACATCTTCGTTTTTACATTTTCAGGACTATTTTTGTGTTCAGATCCAAAAATTATTTTTCATTCAGCATTATTTTACAACAGGGTTCTGAGACCAAGAACAGTGCTTATTCTTGCAGCTCATAGGGAGATCTACTGTCATTTAAACTCTTGGTAACACTTTATAATAAGGGTCCATTTATTATGTTAATTATTTAAGCATTAATTAATTATTAAATAGTGTTAACAGCAACTTTTGTGCATTACTTTGCATTACCAAGCATATTATTGGAATGGAAATGAGTTATTTCAAGCAATTGAAGCAACAAGACAACAGAAATATATATCTTAACAGAAATGTATCAAACTTTGAATAATACATGACACATTCAAATGACTAAATATAAAGTTTTTCAAAAGTAGTTCAAAAAATTGCTTGAAAGGGAGTGGGAAGAAGCAAACCTGTGTAGCCCCAACCCCTTTTTTACTTTACTTAACTTTTATTATTTTTTAGTTGAATGATTATAATTTACAATCAGTGCAGATTCAGGTGTTTAATAAAATTCACAAGTATCAATAAATCACATGAAAAAATATGAAGTACATTTTAACTATGTAAATAGACGTAACGTTATTTCAGAAATCATCATAACACATACTGATCAAGTATAAAAAATATGTGCAGATTGCTTTGTCTTTAGATAAAAAAAATCGATATAGCAATGGCATAATTCAAGAAATAATTTTTACAAATTACATATTTGATGATCATCAGGAATAATTCATTTAAATCACATTTTGGAAAACAGAACGGACTGCCTTTGTTCTTATTTAAACTACTTGATTCATCTTCAATCATTTATGTATGTCATTTTATTTTGTATTTAGTCAAAATCAGCTATTTGATGTATTAGTTAATAATGCATTACAAAGCCATAATAAAATCTTCCCTATGCTATTTCTTAGCGTAATGTAGCATCAACAGCATGTTAGTTGATATACCGTCTATATCTAACCTTTTCACTCCTACGACACGTTCTAGTGTCTGTTGCGCGACGGTTTACAACACTCCACCGATGGAACTAACCGGAGGAACAGCTGATGGACATCAAGCAGGGCAAAGATAGTGCTGCCACATACTCCCACATGTTTTGGTCCTTGGCCACCTAGACCAAGTGGTCACCATGTGGGCTTAAGACTGTGTACCGTCGTGGGCTCTCCCAGAAGTTGCAGCGGGAAATCACCTGCCAAGATTAAGATCTGACCTGGATCAGCTAATCACTCTGACCATGAGACTGGTCAATGTCCTTTGAGCCAGGAAACCCAGAACCACCAGGTCTAATCTCTTAGTTGGTCTCATAGCCACCCCTCTGTCAGGCTATGGATCAGGGCAAAGTGCAGTGCTGCAGTGGCCTCAACCCACGTCTGTAAAAGAACTCCAATGCTTCCTAGGATTCACCAACTTCTACCGGCAGTTCATCCAGGGCTTCAGTGTTGTGGCAGCTTCCCTCACGTCTATGCTCAAAGGGTCTCCCAAACTCCTGAAGTGAACCCCAAAAGCAAAGCTGCATACAGGACCCTGCAACAGCGTTTCCCCTAGGCACCCATCATCTAGAACCTTCACTTCTGTTTGTGGTCGAGGTGGACGCATCCAGCTCCGGTGTGGGTGCCGTCTTGTCTCAACTTCACGGTCAGCCCTAAAAAATGTTTCCCTGTGCCTATTGTTCCAGGAAGCTGTCTGACGCTGAACGTAACTACAACGTAGGGGATCGTGAGCTGCTGACCATGAAGGACGCCTTTTCCGATGGGCGACACTGACTGGAGGGATCATCCCAACCCTTCGTGGTGCTGACCGACTACAAAAATCTTGAATACATAAAACAGCCAAGAGACTAAATGCCTGCCAAGCCAGATGGTCTTTGTTTTTCTCACGTTTCAACTTCTAGATCACCTACCCAGTTCAAGAAATGGAAAAGCCGATGCTCTCTCCCGCCTGCACAAGCTGTAGAGGAGTCCAGAGTCCCTGATCCCAGCCCCCAGGGACATAATGACAGAGTTGACTGAAGCCAACAACACAGACCCACCGCCACCATCCTGTTGGGATGACCGAACATATGTTCCTCCCTGTCACAGTGACAGGGTGCTTCATCTAGTCCATGACACACCTGCATCAGGACATCCATACAACACAATTGCTCATGCAAAACTCCTTCTGGCGGCCTACCTTGCAGATTGATGTGGCTTAGTTTGTCACCAACTGAACCTCGTGTCAGATGGCCAGAACCCCCCTGTCAGTTACCTGCTGGTCTCCGCCAGCCATTACCAATTCCTCAACGCCCGTGGTCCCAGGTTGCTGTAGACTTCATTAGCGACCTGCCAAGATCCCAAGGCAACACTGTCATTCTGTCTGTGATTGATCAGTTCTCCAAGTCCTGTTTTCTCCTTCCCTTGGCCAAGTTACTCACTACCATGGAAAATACAGCTCAACTCATTTCACATGTCTACCGGCACTATAGCCTATTCAAGGACATCGTGTCAGATAGAGCACCCCAATTTACTTTGCAGGTCTGGCAAGAGCTGTGGAAAGGCTTAAACATCAATGTAAGTCTTTCTTCTGATACCATTCACAAGTCAACAGCTAAGTTGAACTTCTCAATCAGGAGGTCACTCGGTTCCTGAGAACCTACTGCTGTGCCCATCAAGAGGATTGGAGCCGGTACCTGGTTTTGGCGGAGTACGCGCAGAACTGCCTCAAGAAAGCAGCCACCGGCTTGTCGCCCTTCCTGATACCTGTGCTGGGGTATTAACCTCCGTTCTTCCTCTGGTCTGGTGAGCCCTCTAATTTGCCCGCTGTTGACGACTTGTTCCAACGTGGTGAAGAGACGTGGGAGGCTGCCCATGTCCAAATGGATCACGATGTCCGCTGGTTCCAGAGTCAAGCCAACAAGCAGCATCGAGAGGGACCCAGCTTAGCTCCTGGGCAGTGGGTCTGGCTATCCACTCGGGACCTCCGTTTGAGTCTGCCGTGCAAGAAGCTTAGTCCCCGGTTAGTGGGCCCATTCAAGATCATCAGACAGATCACACCTGTGTCATTTCGTTCAGGACTCAATCATCTATATCCCCCTCCGGCCACCAGAGGGAGTCCTCTCCAGAGTATTGACTGCCTCTCATCCTCCCTATTCCAAATCCCTGCATGCACTGCATCCGGTCCCTGGTTCACCCAGCTGTTCCTCATCAGGTCATGACTCACCCACTGCTTATATCCTGTACAGCTCTCTGTGCTTCGCGTAGTCTTAAACTTACTCCCCTGTTGTTCTACTAAGCATTCTCTTTTTTATATGCAGCTCACTCTGAAGTTTGTTTAACTTTTGATCAAATCTTCAGTTGGATGAGCTCTCAGACTGAAGCTAAATAAAATTCTATGACCGTAACGTGAATCTTAAGCTGAAACATCATCCATTGGATAATGAAAATTTTTTTTTTAAAGAAATTAAAATGAACAAAGACCAAAAAAAAGAAATCTGTGTAAAATGTTTGATTTTTGAAGTAAAGTGTAATTTTTTAATCCATATTTATCAAAAACATTACTGAAAACATGCCTGAATGACTTTTTCAAGACAATATTTTTTTAATTCATAATTATACTTTCTTATTAATCTTTCTCAAGAATCCTTCATGAAAATTAATGTCAGTTGTTGTTCTAAATAAAACAAGTACTTTTTTTGCTTTTTCCTTTCTTTCCGCATCTTCATCGCAATTCCGAGAGGAAGTCTTTTTCATCCAGTCACTGAGGCGATAACCTGCCAGGCCTCATCGTGCTGTCTTAATATCAGCCGCTCCGATTCCTCTGCATCCAACTGTACTGGGCCTTCTGGCATTCAGCAGTGCCATTAGGGCTCAGAGTACAACCTTCACTGGTGTCAACCCTCTGCACCTTTCCTTGATGCCCTTGAGCGGTAATTGGTTGAATCCCCCCCAGAATCTGACTTGAGGGAACAGAAATCCACAGCTCCCCAATCAGCCGTCTGTCAGTCATTCTGCCAACTAAACTAAAGCAGGCGATAACTAACAAGCTGAGATAGGAATTTAAAGTTAGTGAGACATAAATCTTTCCGACAAGTTTGTGCTTGGCAACAGGGCTATCACCAAATTGGAGGGTGGGGATGGTGCCAGCATGGTGGGTGGGGAGAATATGCAATTTATGCTGCACGGTAAAAGAGGATGTGCAATTTTCTTTCCCTAAATATGTCAGAAGTGACAGAATAAAAAAACTGAGTCGATATGCATTCTAATTCAACAATTTGAAACTCCTTGGATTATTAAAAAATGTTGATTACAAATTTGATTAAAGCCCACTACATGAAAGAATTGACAGCATTTTTTAAAATTAAGATGTTCACAACAATGTTAATTTAAGATGCAAAAATATTGACATTAGTGAAGAAAAACACCTTATTTACCCATTGTCTCAAATTTGATCCACACATTTTGAACATGGTGTAGCTGTATTATAAAGAATTAATAATCTACAAATGTTGTATTCTTTTAATACAGCAAATACTCGTTTAAAAATAAGTAACAATAAATGAGTTAATTTCACCACAAAGTTTAAAAACCCACCAAAGTGAATTTGAGATTTCATGGAGGTGGCCATTTTGAAATTACCATAAAAGCCCTTCTACTGCCCCTAGTGGAATGGTAATGAACTACAGGGCAGAAAATATGGGAGGAAATGGGTAATTAAGATAAATTTGGATCATACTGATGAGGAGCACGGAAATGTGTCTTTTAATATACAATGCAAACTGTTAAATAAGGTAAAAAAATAAAAGTGAAACTCGTTTATGTTCAAAATTTAAGTTTTCTCCAAGAAAACATCTGCAGAGTGGTTGTTGCACAGAAATGCTTTGAAATGCTGGCTAACCCTCAGTGTCCTCCCTTCAGAAGTGTCATTTTAATCATGACTCTAAATCTGTGCTGGGTCCACATGCGGCTGACCTTGTCTCCTGACCCTTACGCTGGGGGAGACCTGCAAAAAACACGGCAGCTCGAGAGGAAGGATCGATATGGAATTAGATGATTCACAAGTCATATTGCTGCTGCATGTCGATTTCACAGGAAGGAGCGCAGCTGACAGTAATCCCATTCAATGGTGATTAATGCCGCAAAATGATGATCTGCAACAACACAATCCCTCTCAGTCCTCTCGGGAACACTCGCTGCTTCTTCTAAAGCAAACACTTGTATCTGCAGCACATGACCTGCATTTGTTGTGTATTTCATTCCCACAACAAGTAAAGGAACTGACACAAAAATAGCCAGACTACGCATTTATTTATGTTCAAAATGCTTAAACGAAAGTGTTAGAAAAGGAACAAAGATTCCTGGATGAAAGTTTGACGAACGGTTGACAGCCCCGCCTGTCAGACTCCTGTGGACTGTCTGGTCTTACCAATACTTGATAACACAGCAACTGCGCTGATGTGGGGAAGGGCTCGATTAGCTTTATCTATGGTGCTGATAAAAACTGATAACAGGCTTTTAATGGGCTGATTCAAAGCAGCAGATGTGAGAAAGATGCCTTTCATAAAGCGATCACATAGATTAACAAAAGCGCCAGAAATAAAATTTTAAAAAGCCCCAAATTTCTAGAAACATCAATACCTCCTGGTTGTAATATGCACATTACCTTTTGACTTCTGTGAGTCAAGCTTTTGTTATAAAAGGTGAAATCTTTGGAGATTTCACATAAAAACTGAAGTTGTGACTCATGCCCATCTTTATCCAATCTGGTATTTTTTTGTTGCACTCTTACCAATCCACTCAATAAATGAAAAAAAAATCTATTGAAAGCTGAAAAACTGGCAGAAAGTTGGAGTGGGGGATCACCAAAGTCGACAAGATTAATGATCCATTGAAATCCATCGAATATCCATCAAAAAGAGTGATGGACCAACCAGGAGACTGGTCCACACGGCCGAACCACGCTGACAGTGAAGATAAAATATGAATGTGGGACGGTTTATAATGTCTCACAAATGTTGTGCATAATATTTTTCCAGCATTCGGGGAGTTTTATGCCTTGTTTCCTGGCATCACGCGGCACTCGCATGCTGAGCTGTGCTCACATTAAAATTCGGATTGATCAACTCTTTCCCATGATTCCTTTCTCCTCTGGTGGGAACATTGTCACAAAGCATAAGTGGCCATCTAGTTGTTTGATGAGCATGATAATTATTTTAGCCATGCGCCAAAGCTTTGCCCATGCAGCTCCTGATGTGAGACGTCAGAGGAAGGATGAAGATGCTTCAGACGCTCTGACAAACGCTGAAATTCTCCTCATTCTTCATTTACATTCATTATTTTTTCAACAATTCTTTTTGATCTTGGTCATTCCTTTAAAGCCCCTCACCCCCAACACCATTCATGCCGGAGCCGGGGAAAGTGTCACTATGGAAACAGGGGCAGAGGCAGCGGAGGGCTGTCTGTGAAGGCGATGGGGGGATAGGAGATGAGGAGAGAAAAGGGCATAAAGCTGGCCAGTGCAAGAAAAAAACTGGAGGGGTGACAAATTTATCATTCAGTGCTTTAAAAAAAAATTCTAGTAAGAGTTTTTTGATTCATGGAAGCCTCAAGCATTTTATCTGAAACCCTATTATAAAAAAATCCTAGTTGTTTTTCAGAAAGATCATAAAAAGGGAATAATTGAGCTGAAAGTAAATCAAGTTTTTCTAATTTCTTGCAACAGTTAGTCAGATGCATTCATTTTTTGTGGTAGCTGATTGCGTTTGATTAACTTCAGATGTGAAAAAAGGAGTATTTCAAAATTTTACACCACACGTAGCAGCAAAACAGAAATTTTGGAGGTGTTCATTGTATCACAGTTCACTATCATGTGTCATAAAATGAGCTTTCTGAACCACGGAGTGGAAAAAGAGCAAAAATCCCTCCAGTGAGATGAGAAAGTGGCGATAAAAGCCTTGATTTTCTTTGTCACCCCTGAGTTTGAAGAGTAGGGTGGTGCAGGAGGTGCAAGACAAGAAAGAGCAGGTTAGAAAAAAGGGGAGGAGTAGAAGGGTGGTGGTGGTGGGGAATGGAAAAGGGGAGGGATGTTTGATAGTGAGAGGGGCTTGAATGGTAGCAGAGCGAGCCAGAAGCAAGGAGGAGGCAGTGAAGGAGCAGTTCTCCTCCTGAGTCTCCATCCTGGAGAAGACAGAAGACGGAGAAGAGCAGCAGTCCTTGCCTCAGCCATCCTGAAGTTGCGATCATCCATTGTGAGGTATGTTACCTCTCCTCGCCTCCCTCCTCTCATCTCCTCCCTTTTATCCTCACTGTGGAGCAGCAGCAGCAGTCAGGGGGGCTTGTAAAGCGATGTTTACTAAGACCCTGAAAAGTACTAGGCTTCCTTTCAGCAGCAGATTGCTCTGAGTGAAATTGGAGGACACCAGGTGTTTGTGATCAGATGGAGCAAAATAGGATCTGATTTATCAAAATGTCAGAGGCATTTCTGCCAAGGTTGTTCTTTGACATTTGAAAACTGCTTTCATTCACTACAAGCATTGTGAGTCTTGGCACAGCATGAACTAAGGTTACGAAGGACAGTGACAAGGGCTGCTCTGTTCACACATTTGGTACAGATGATGCTTCTGTTGAATCAGTTGCATCTCAGCTGATCCTAAAATTCACATTATTGTTTCAAGCAACAACAGTGATTATTCAAAACAACGCTTTGACCTGAGGACCGCTCTGCTTCCCTGACCCGAGTCTCCAAGAGTATTTGTCAGCCACTCTCTTCATTAGTGTCATTAAGTGCAGTTTAATGTCATCGCACACGCTGGCAGAATCGATCCGCTGGGCTGCTCCCGGGGGTCCAATAACCCAAACCAGCTATTAGTCTTCATTTTAGACTCCTGATCAACATGCAGCAGATCCCATTTCAGCGGAAGCACCTCTTTGTGCAGATATCATGATGTCATTCTAACAGGATCCTCTCCAGCCTGTGGAGAGAAAAAAGGGCTTTTACCACAGATCAAAGTTCTAACCTGAGCATTCAGAGCGACAACTCCGCTCTTTGGTGTGAAGGCTGTGTTGTACGAGTTTCTGTCTTTGAGGCTTGGATGTGTGCCACTTCACCTTATATGATGTCAGCTTATTTGGACGCTTCATTTTAGAGCAAAACGTGAAGTCAGAAAAACGTAATTGGGAACGTGCACAATGTCATGTAAGCAGAAATGCATTTAGAAACTAATTTAAATAAGATGTTCCTAAAAATTATTCAATTAGGTATTTCTGCGATCATTTGTTTCAGACTAAACTGAAGAGTTGTGGTTAACAAAGTTCTTGTAAATGCTGTGTTTTGCATGTTTTCAGCTAATAATGTCATTCAGAATCTTAAAACCTAATCAAACTGTAAGACATGAGATAGTGTTCACTCAATGCATGTGAGACTCTTTTTTTTCATCAATCATTTAAAAATATGTCCGTTAAAAATGCAAAAAAACCGGATCAAAAATGCTTTCTGTAGCAGAAATTTGAACAATCTGTAGTTACATGCACTGGTGTTCAGTTAATTTTAACAATTCGATTCATAGTTGATCCTGGTTCATTTTGAACGATCCGATTCACTGACCTAAAATCAATCCAAGACATTTTTGGGTAAAAATTTAACCACCAGTGTGACTCAGAGATAAACACCTGGGTACTGAAAAAAAAAACTTGCAATGTCTCAATCCAAATGGTATTTTTCAAGACTGATTCTGTTATTGATTTATCTCATTTTGAAACCATTTTTTAATGGTACAGGTTAATTCGATTCTGCCTCAGACAGATTGATCTGGTTGGACTGTAGGAATATAAAGCGATTCGTCGATTAATCGTTACACCCCTACCAATCTCCTGTTGCTTAACTTTTCACATTGCGCGGCACAGACGGGTTAAGAGACTGACAAGTACAGCAAGTGTAGTGTAACAGAAGATGAATGTATTCATGGCCTTCGGGCTGCAACTGTGAATGTGTGGACGCGCGTATGCATGGCAAAGAAAGTATATGGAGATCAATGCAAGCAGCTGTTCTCTCTGCACTTCAAAAGCTGCTCTGTTGTTGGCGCAGCGACGCTCCGACAGGCCTCGCGCAAGGGGATCAAAGGCTAATGAGACAGCCATCGCACAAACGCACCCGGCAGACCCATGAATAATGATACGGCTCAAGAGAGAGATGGAGGCGAGAGGGTGTCTGCGCTCAGCAGCAGATTAAAGAAAGGGTGGGAGTGCTACTGCATGTCGGAAGGACTTTGGCGTTTAAAAAAAAGTGCCAAAAAAAGTGGTCCAGACATGAGCAGATGTTATATTGACTGAAAAAAGCTCTCTAAAGGGCACTGTCACTCCTTAACCCCTACAGCAAAGTAAAAAACCTGTCAAATACAGTCTTCTTTGTTGAAAAAAAAGGATTTTTTTCTTTTTCCTTTACATGTAAATGTTCACTGTTTTTGGGTAGTGCCAAATGAAAAATTGTGCTTGTCCACCAATGCCCCCTCAAAAAACACTGCATTGCATGTCACTGCAGTGCTATGTCAGCTCTGTTGACCTGCTAAGCATCCTCATTTTGTATCGGTGAGCAACATGTTCAATAAGCGTCATTTTTTACAAATAAAAGTATCCATTTCTAGACGGAAAACAATCTAAAGATGACATCAAGGAGACTTTAGGGAAACATCTGCATTTTTACATGACGTCTCAGCTCCCATCTGAGGCTTTAAAGCAACAGAGAAAGGAGAAGTGAGGCAGAAAGACCGGCTGAGGGAGACTGATGTGGCAGGAAGGCTGGTAAGGCTTGTGGGCAAAACTGCCTCCATCTCGACTTGGGGTCATAAATCTGGTCTCCCCTTCGGGCCTATCTTCCATTCTCAGACCTTTGCAGCGGCTTGTTCTGCAGCCTGTGACGAGAAGGCTGTTATCACAGCAGCTATCGATCTCGCGGGATGAGTTTGGCGATTTTACCCTTCAGAGTGTGGTCACCAAAGTGTCCCATCATGTCTTTGTCTGTCCGTGGGCCACATGTTCTATTGACAATACAAGGCAGAGGGATATATCAGCTTTCCCAAGCAGAGGAAAGTTTAGGAATGACAAACGGGGGAAAATAGCAAAAAATGAACTTTTTACTTAAAGTTTCAATAGTCTAAATGTGTGAAATTGTTTTCTCCACATTTGACTCATCTTCGGGGGGGGGGAGCTGGAGCTGCAGACACAGCTTGGGAACCATTTGATGGTTCAACCCCTCCAGCCCCTTCATGCTGAGCATGTCAAGCAGGTGAGGCATCGGGTCCCATTTTTAGAGTCTTTGGTATGGATTTGAACTCACGATCTTCCAGTCTCAGGGCAGACACTCTCCTACTAGAGTAAGCTAACAAGTCAGAGAAAACTTGTGGTTGGAAGGTTGAAAAATGAGGAAGAATAATCAAGTCGGATTGGTGCAGCAGGTGTGGCGTGTTGTTTTTCCAGTTAAAATTTGAAATGTTATTAGTTGCCAGAGTCAAAGACGAAATTACATTTCAAAATCCAATAAAAACATATTTTTGCTCATTGAAAATAAACTGACAGACTTGACGAACAACTGATCCGTCATTCGTTCTCTCCTCCTGCTGTATTGACTCCCAGCTGTTTCTTGCAACAGCTGCTCCACCAAATCTTTACAAATTGAAGCACAAGCTGTGATTGTAGCACACCGAATCAAAAAGACTCACTTAAGCAATCTCAGTTTTTTTTAATTTTGCACTCTGGGAAAAGAAGTGCACATAGAGCAGTGTTGCATGTTAAATCAAAAATCCAAAAAAATATATTTTGGACCAGCTGCAACATAATGTACCACACTATCATGATTCCCTCCCAGAGCTCAAGTTTAATTTCTGTCTCTCATCTATTATTCCTTTCTGACCTTGTTTACATCCCTATTTTGCAGCACTTATTCTTTTCTTATGTGCAGCTCATGTCTGATGCTGAGCGCACTTTTCTTTATGTGGAGTGTTTTGGAGTCTTCGCTTTCATTGTGTATTCCCTTTTGCATCTCTTTGAGTTGTTTGGCCTTGCATTATCATAGATTTCCTGCAGTCATGTTTTTATTTGCATCAGCTTTCTACAGCATCTGTCTTTGATGCAGATTGTTTTCCAGTTTTTTTTTCTTTTTTAGTCATCTTCAGTTGCTGTTGGCTTTTTTTCACTTTGAACGTAATTTGTGCCCTTCTGCAATGTAAAATTGCCTGGTTACACGCTTATGAACTTTATGCATTCCTTTTTAAAAATATTTTACCAGAGTTTTGGTGTTTTTGCAGTCTGCTACTTTGAAATGTTTGTCTATTCCCAAAAAAATCTGTGTCTAAAAATCCATATTTTTTGTCCACCACTTTAAATCTGCTATTCTTTAAAATTGTAATATAATGAGGCTGGAGCAATCGAATTATGTTAAAAAAATACATCCTAACACCTTGACGAATGCATTACAGCATTAATTACGGCATCGCACTGTAAGCCTTCACTGCCCTCATATTTTCATAATTCAATGAATCAGTAGATTTCAAATTAATTAGAGCAAGAACCAGAGCAAATTTTATTTTATCCTTTAATCATGGACAGTCCTATGTTCCTTATATGTAAAAAAAAAAAAAGGAATTTGTCAGATGTTATCATTTGATGTTAAAGGAAATGAAGGAAATAAGGACATGCTGCCACTGAAAACCTACTATTAGAGATTTTCAACTTAAAAGTACATCCTGTTGCTGTTTTATCCTTTATCGTCTGGATGAACCAAATACATTTATGCAAATGTTTTTAAGGAAGCTTTGAGTCCAAAAAACATGTCCACAGAGCTAAAATGGGATGTGCAAAAAAAACTTTCCTTTTAAGCAGAAAAAGTTCTCACAAATAATAAAACAAATGATGGTTGAAATAAAAAAATCCTATTTATACCCCAATTTGTAAAAAAGAAAAATGTAAATGTAACTAAATTTAAATTAAATCTTGGTGTCCAGAGCTTTTTCTTGTTTGTTTTTTGCAAATATATTCCTGAAAGGAACACTAGAGTATGTGGCAATAGCATGTCTGGTCATCATTAGAGATTTCTGCACTTCAGTACAAAAAAAGTTTTGAATTCTATTTCATTTGTCCATTTTCTTGGTTTATTGTATCTACTAAAGCAATCGAAATACGTCACCAAAAAATACATCTAACACTTAGTCTAATGCATTACAGTGTAAACCGCTGCATCACACTGCAAGCTTGTCCTGAATGGTTCATCATTAAAAAAAATCAAAAGATTTAGCAATAACAAAATAATTAAAGTAATAAAGAGAAGAAAATGAGTTTTTCCTTAAATTAAGGACAGTCAAGTGTTCCCTGAAAATAATAAAGAAAAAACTGTAACCATTAAGCTTTTACTCCTTAATGTTATAGGAAATTAACTCATGGCTGCCACTGAAAAACCTATAGAGATTTTCAAATTAAAACTACATCCTGTTGCTGTTTTAGCCTTTTCCAACTCAGATGAAACCAATACATGTATGAAAATGTTTTCAAGGAAACATCCAGCCCAAAAACATGTCCACAGAGCATACAGGATGTGCAAAAAATGTTTTTTAGATCACAACAACTCAAAATGCAATATTTTCCCCTTTAATTGGAAAAAGTTAATAAAAAGAACAAATAAGGGTTGATATGAAAATAACAAACTGCAAAGAGTGTATTTATAAACTACATTTTTGGGGAAAAGTTTAGGAAATTTTAATTTAACTCAATTTAAGACAGAAATAAAAACTATTTAAAAAACTATACATGATGTTTAAACTTCCAAGATTTCTGCACTCACATCAAAAACATTTTTTTGTTCCTTTTCTTGGCTTATTTTATCTGTCAAACAAAATGTTTACACCTGAAAGACTAAAACCGAAGAAGAGTATTGATGAGTCAAGCCACAGGAGTTGCCACACTGCTTCAGAAGCTACATCAGTACGTCATTGCCCCCTTTGTTGCCCCCACTGCCTTCATACATGACTAGACTGATGATATGTTTTAATGAGCGCTGGGATGAATAAATGCATTTAAATCAAATCAAATGGAAATTTAATTTCTAGGATAGTGCTTCAAAAAGAAAAAAAAATTAAATCTTATGCCGTGATGGATTTTCAAGAGGATTTTCACCAAAGTCAGGCAACTTTAAAAGCAAGTTAAAAGTATTCTGCTCTTTAAAAGTCAATTAGCTGAAGGCTTCATGGGAATCAGGGACAGTGTTTCATCTGCTAATGTCATTTTGAATTTGAGATGGAATATATTACAGAAATCTGGATAATTCAAAGAACTTTCCAGTCGGGGATAACAAGAAAAAAAATCACATTTGTATAAATGTGTGACAAAAAACACAACTGACAGGGTGAGGTAAAGCTCCTTTCATTGTTGAAATACTAAAAAAAAGTCAAATACATTTATGGATGAGTCTGATCCCAGCGGTCACAGATGCGGCATGTAAATGAAAATGTATTGAGAGTGATGATAGCGGTGATATTGCACCGCCTTATCGCCAGTGCCTCCACATTCTTTGTCCTCAGGCAGTTTCAAAGCATTTCTTCATCTTGTTTCTTCACCCCGAACCCCACAAGAGCACAACCTCCACTCAACCTCCCAGCCTGCTGAGAGCACTTGAAAGCAATTTTCTTTTAATCAAGTTCACTATAAAGGCCCCTCTGATGCCAGCCTCAGCTACGCTTCCATTAGCCACCCCCCCTTCCATCTTTTTGCATTATATTGATTTCTTCATGAGCAGCCTGAAATACTGATCACTGACAGAATGAGAATTTGTCATGTTTACTGCTCTTTCTTTAGCTTCTTTGTGCTTTTGAATACAGGTCTCCAACTGATCATTTCTTGTCTTAATCTGATGGAATCAAGAAAAAAGTTTCTTACAAAGTGAAAACCATAATTTCAAATTTCCTTTCTCTCTTTTAATCTAATTGTTTAGGGTAGAAATGTTTGGTTTTGTTGTGCTAAGATTTTTTTTCAGTTTTTGTGACTGTAAATTAACTGCACTAGTTTTATTATTAAGTGATAAAAGTGGGACAACAGAAGCTCTTGTCCATAATAAAGTAAAGTCATTTGAGCAAAAAGCACAAAATCATATATAATACTGCAAAGAAAAAAATGAAACCATCTCACACAAAATTCTAACAAAACTAATGTGCAGGAAGACAGACTACACAGGAAAAGGATAATAACAAAAAGGAACTCAATAAGAAAGTAAAGGAAGTCAGGAATGAGGAAAGGGACAGAAAAGGAGAGGAAAGGAAGATGGCCAACTTGAGAATATTTCTTCTTTTTTATATATATACACCACGCCACAGTGAACTGTTTTGTTTCAACATTTAAGTATTTTTGTTCAGAAGTAAAACCTGACTAATTAAAGAAAAGACAAAAAACCCTCATTTGTTCTTACTATAAAGTGAGTGAGTAACAGATTAGTATATCTAACAAATTAATTTATGTTTTTTTATATAAAATACATTTTTTAGCATTTGAACGTGATTTTAGTTTTTAAATCTTTATCAAAACATTTAGATTCTTGACATTGACGCAGTCTAAAAGTGGCCAGTTAGGAAGTTATTTGATGAACAATTACCCTGCAGGTATAGATTAAAAAAAATATAAAGATGAATACAAATGCTGCAGAGGGCTCCATGTTATTGGTCGCCTGGGGCCCCCAAACTGCTAAGTCTGCCACTGTATATTTTTGAAATGCCGTTTTATTAAAGCCACTGCTTCAGCCCATAATGCCACTTACACCGGGCGTGTGATGTGTGTTCAAGAACACACTCAATGCGTGTTCTTGCTTTTGCATGAGGTGTTCACACTGGACCCGATACTAGTGCATGCACTCACAGTATGAAGAGGACTGGTGTGAAACGTCAAAAAAATCTCGTCAATCTTGCGCCAGCTTTTTCTTTCACAGCTCTATTCTGATATACGAAAGAGTTGGTGTCATAAAATTCCACAGTTCTCAATTTTCCTCCGTGATCACTTTTCAAACGGTTGGCACCTCCGTGTTTTTGAAGGGTCGCTATCCATACATCACTATCAAATCGAAGCCCCTGATAGGTCAAAGTTCAACTGGTTTAACTTTCAATGCACGATTTGTACGTAGCATCCAAAAACAGACTTAAAAACTTGCATAGCAACGCGTGAACGGGAGAGCTTTGACCGCAGAAGCCCAAAACACTCCTAAACATACATTTACATAATCTTTTCATTGAAAGTGATCGCTTCAACGCACGTTGATGAGGCTGGTGTGAACATAGCTTTACATTAAAGACATGTCCAACCTTTGTTATTAAAAAAAACAAAAACAAAAAACAACTTCCTGCTTCAGACAAACACATTTTCTGGCTCCTTAATAGTCGCCGACCTTGACAGTGAAGCACACAATGTGAACGTTGTCCTCCTGCATTGTAATTCAGGTGAGCATTTACACAAGAGCACCTTGTTTGAATTTTTATGAATGCAGATGTGTCTCCCACTGATTCAATGACAATATCCATTAAACAGCAACACAGGGACAAACCCTGCAGATGATGCTTTATCTCAAATTGTTCATTCAGCCCTCAGACAGTGATTGAAGATGTCTTCACGTTTCATTAAAACCAGCCAAATCATTCTAACTCAATTTAAACTCTCATTAGTCGCATTACAGCAATCGTTGTCAAGAGCAAAAACCGCAAAATGGGAAGCGTTCAAACTTTATTATATCTATTGAGCACAGATGTTTGCAGGGCTTTACTTTATCACAATTTGACTCAGCCTGTGAAAATGTGCAGTAAATAAGCATTTCTTTTGCGTTTTCGCTTTTTCATTAAAGAGTAAAATTTGCTCTAAAATGCCAAAAACATTAGCAGATAGCAGTAAGGGTTTAATTTCTTTAAATTCAAACAAACATAGTAAAAAACATTACAATCAATGCAAGAGATAAAGGGAAAGTTGTCCACCTTTGCTTTTAACCACAACCTAAACTTGAATTACTGGATAACGGAATGCGTAAGTCTGCTGAAGTTTCTACAACCTTGCACACATTTATATATTTACACAGACAGTATTTTCATATTTTCTGGTTGATCTGTGGTTTTCATGATTCAAAATCAAAATTCTCGTCATTTTCCAATCAATCCACTTGAATGATTCAAAAGGACACAAAGCTTTATCTTAACTTGGACCACACTAAAGTGAAATAACCAGATTCACGGTTGACTGCAGGATGTGTGCTGTAACCCTGAAGCCTCTGAACATACAGACATGTGTCTAACTCTCAAATGCTAGCATCCTCTGTGTAGTGTAGCAGGACTGTGAGGCTACCCCCTTCCCATCATCCATCTATTTACATGCTCTCCTGCTAGCTTACAGCCCTCACAACCTCACAAAAAAATGGCATACAATATTGAAGCGATCCAGTTTTGGGCCGTATACCAGATTGGATTAGGAAACTGTAGTCTTCCAGTACATGGATCTAGTTGTAGAAGATTCTACGTCCCACCTACAAGCTTTTTCCAAAGGCATTTTTTTTGTCTGCTCCTCATTCATAGCTTTGAATAAAGAAATACTCAGAAATTATGGATCCATCCATTATGAGAAAAATGCCACAAGAACACGTTAAACACCATTTTTTATCAGAGTGGGTCTTTGAAAGCTTCTGTAAAAACGTAATAAAAATGTGAAAATAAATGGATTGATGTGTTTGAAATTATCTTTTTGTATTTCTACAAGAGTAAAATGTGTGCTTTTTTGCAGCTCAAGAGAACATGATGTACAGCTGAGAAGACTGACCACCCTTAAGGCTCAGGTGAGTGTCCCCTTTCTTATTCTCATTTTAGAAACTCATAGCAAAGATCAATGGAAAAAAATAGACAGCACATTAAAAATATGGAATCCATGAGGATGACTTCTGTTGTATCATACAATTTCAGGGCTTGTTTGCTGGGCAGAAAAACATTAATATTAATGGCGCATTTACCTGTTACTAACTTGGATATAAACTGACTGAGGAGAATCTCAAACATCAATAGTTCAAGAGTTAGAAGAACTGCTTTTCTATGAATTTTAAAGCAGCATCTGAAATCATCAAAGATGCTGCACATTTCACTTTGCTCTTTCAGAGCTGGATTCTTTCCCAAGAGGAAAACCTTTTGTGCCCATACAGCGCTGAATTCATTTTGTCAGCCGAGTACACATAGAGCTTCAGCAAAGTAGAAGGAAAGTGACTTCAGTCTTCAGAGACTGCACGAACAATATCCGTCTCCTGCATTACATCGCTTTCGCAAGGTTTGCAGTTTCACTGAATATATAAAACATAATGAGCAGTGCTGCCCACGTGAAATCATCCAAACCATATCAACTTATCTTGCATTTAAGAAATAATAAAAAAAACTGTGATCAAAATGAAAACTTTCCTGATTGAATCTGTGCAAAATTCATTACAGTAAATTAAAGCTCTGCGTGAACACAAAAGCAAGAAATGGCAAATATGACAAAAAAACTGAAGAGGAAATTGCGATATAGAAACTACTAATCAAGAGGAAGCGGTGTGAGCACAAGCATTGTTAAATGGATCAAGTGTAAGAAATTGCACCCCAGCCAGCTGCCTGTTCAATGGGTTTTAATGAAAATCCCCTTCAAGAAAAATCGAAAAAAGTAAAAAAAAAAAAAAAGAAAGCAGCCACTTTAAATGTTAAAAGCACTTTAATCCATAAAATAAGGAAGTGAAAATGGATAAAGCCTTGAAGTATCTTCACACTGGTTATTAAAGTGAATTCCAGCAGAACATGCAAATAAGAACAGTAAGTTGTTGATAGCAGCATTTTCCTAATGTCCCACTGCCAGTTTATATTCTGCAGCCCAGTTAATTTCCAAGGAGGAGCAGCACTGCTGCAACAAGCTAAAGATTATCGGGCTGACTGGAGCTCTGCAAATAAAATGACTTTTGGCTACATGTTGCTTTTTAATTCACAGAAGCAGGCCCAGACTGAGAGAACGAAATAAGTTTGAGCAGCTTCTGAGTTTCCCAGTGAATGTCAAGCTGTGTACTGAGATCATCCACCTTTAAGGTGGTTCTACAGAAGAGGATGATGTGAGTGGTGTGAAATATCAGCGTTACACAACATGGACTTGAGTCCTAGTTTTTGTCACAGTTTTAATGATGGCACCTTCACTGAGCGCGGGCAGAATCGTGTCAGCGCCGACCCTTGCGGGCTGAGCTCTGCTGACATCTTCCAACCTGTGTTAATGAGATGACTCCACTCCGTCTACGGGGTCATGGATATATTTACAGAAATCGATGTAGCAGCGGAGATCCACGCCTTCCTGTGGCGCACCATCGCCTCATTTGCATTGCTTTCAGACTTCCCTTCCTCGCTCTTGCCGTTCCATCGCCCTCGCTCAGCTCCTCCGTGATCGACAGACTCCTTCACACTTCTCCCCAGTTTGTGTCGCACATGTTAATTAAAGCCTCTAATTAGCTTTCTCCACTAAAAGGCTGCATTAAATCAGAGCTGGAATGGCAAATGATTCCTGGCATTAGCATAATTGTGTTTTTGAAGTGTAAAGATTCCAGCATTAGGGATTTTTTGTTTCAGTGATTTGTTGTGTTTGTGGTTCAGTGCCCAAGGGTTACTGAAGGTTGGTCGGATGGGTTGCAGCGCCCGGGGACCGAACATGGCCCCCGCACTCTAATGAGGCCCGCTACCCTCTGATGGAGCAGATACAGGAAAAACAAACCTGCGATGTGCCAAACCGAGGTGGTCCTGAGAGTGTATCAGAGCAAGAAAGGACACTAGTGGTGTGTCAGTGTGTGACAGAGCAACACAGGGAGCAAACAGAAAGATGAGAACTTGATGTTATCAATATTGCAACTGAGTGCATACATTTCACAGAACCACCCTCCCACACACAAACACATCAAACCCTTGACACATTGTTCACTCAGTTTCTTCTTTGTATGTTTGAACATATCAGGCTTCGTAGACTGAAACCCAGCAATGAACGGGGTGTTTTCTTTTCTCTAAAACTTGAGTTGTTCTCACTTTAGAGCATGTTTACTGGTAGTGTGAAAGAACTCCCCGGGAGGTTCAATCTAGGAAGGAGTTGTAGCTTTTCCAGGATTTTTTTCCCAGAATAAATTGAATATTGCATGCACTAGCTGTTCACTTGGACGTTTAGCTTGAATTCAAGTCACACTTACATGCACTTTCACACTGAGCTGTTTGGTCCACACCAAATCTTCAAACACCTAAATGCTTGCCATGTGTGAAAATGTATCTGTGGACCAAGCAGCAAACTCAGGTCCATGTCAAAACATGGGTTTTGGTTCACATGCAAGTGAATCCTGGTGTGTTTCAGAGCCAGCAGACCAAAGAAATTGATGTTAGAATGAGAAATAAAAATGTCAACGGGAATAGTCATTGAAGTCGTTAGTTGTTATTGTGCAGCTTTTTGATACAGTATATTAATTTAGTAATTTAGCAGAAACATTTGAACATTTTAGTCCTACGGACTCATCCTAGGATCCTAAAATTTAATGCAGGCCAACGTACAGGTTTGCTCAATTTCTACCCACAGACAGCCCACATCCACATAAATATAAAAAAAATGTCCGAATAAGAAATGCCAAAAAAATACCTGTTTTTTTCAAGGACATAGAAAGTTATTGGGGAAGTCAAATTTCACCACTTTTAAAAATCGTAAAGCTTTTATGTTTGAGTAATTCATTCCACTGTAGCTAGAGATGAGGATGTGTGATTGTTTGCTGCACAACACAAAAATCTTCAGTTTGTAGAGCCATGCAAGGTTGTAGACCTGAAGGAGGAAGTTCAGGGACGACAGTGTTGTTGAGATGACCACATCTTCAGAACAACACGTATTACCTATTTTTGATGCAAGAAAATATGATTTTCACTTTAGTGACCCTCAAGTATTCATTTTTACTGTGAGACTTGACTCAAAATTGTTGCAGAAGACTTGAAACTTGACTTGGGCTTTCTAAAAAAATGACTTGCTAGCATTTCTCCCCAAGTGACATGTCTTACCACTCCATCTTCTTTCAAAAACGCTTTAAAAAATGCTGATCTTTTGTTCTGAGGCTGTCCAATCCATGCCCTAATGATCTCAACCCGCTTTCTTATTAGTGACGGCAGACAGAAAGTCCGAAGCCTGAGGTTCTGTTCTGTGCTGAAGTGTGGAGTCCCTGGTTTTACTGCTGATTACGACTGTGCTCATCTGCACCCATCAAACATGACTGAAACTGTCATCCTCCCTCTGAGTTGTGCCTCAGGGTGGACACCGTGTACTTTTTCGCTTACCCAAAAGCAAAGTGGTCAAAGTGTGGGGGTTGTGTTTTTTCCAAGAGTGTTGTCATTGGAATTGTTACTGAGAAAGCTAGATATACATACCACAGAGCAGAGGGCTGTCCCTCTGGAACTGACTATGCTCCAGGCATGAAAAGCCCATTAAAATGTGCAGCAGGAAGCAAAAAAAAGAAAAAAGTTTAAGAAATGATGCTTGAAAGAAAAGGACACAAAGCTGGAGAATTATGACTTAATTTTGTGATTGAAATTTATGTCATTTATTAAATTATTCTTGCTTTGATGCGCCACACTAAAGAAGTGAATCAACACTGAAAAGGAAAGACAAAAACAAGAAAAGAGGATGAAGCTGGAAAGAAAAATGGTCACCAGACAGAGAAATGTGGAGGCTGCTCGCAGCAATAGCATCTGTTTGAAAATCTAACATTCATTATGTCTGTTTTGCTGGTGCTGGTAGTCAGAGCTGAAGGAGATCGCAGCCAGGCAGCGGAAAAACGAAGGGCGCAGCCAGAGGCTTGATTTACACAACAAAAAGACATTTCACCCAGTGTGACCTGACAGCACTTCATCATTGTTTTTCCAAGTTTTGCCAGCTTTATGCTGCTGCAACTGACAAAAAAAAGTATACTATTATAAAATGCGTGGCTTCCTGCTGTCGCCATCCATCTCCATTCCTCTGCGCTCGTTGCGTCTGTGCTGATTGTAAATCCAAGCCATGTGAGCAGGCCTGAAATGTACTCTTTACCAAGTGGAAACTATGTGCCGAGTTTTCTATGAAGCATTACGACAGTGGAGCGATGCCAGCGTATGAGAAAGACAACCAGAACACAAAACACTATGGTATATGTAGTAACAAATACAAGATTTAGAATAGAAAGATGTATCCAAGTGATCAAAGTTGATTTGTGGAACCAAATAAACACAATTTAGGAAAGAAATACAAACTGGAGCATGCCACTTTTTTATTTTTTTTATCTAAATTTAGATCATTTTTGACGGTTTAAGACTTTTAACTACAATTTTGCTTAGATTTGTGGATAAATACAGAAGAAGCCCAGCAAAGGACTGTCGAACTGTCCAGCTTGTACCCAAAGCGTATGTAGATAGGCTCCAGCATCCCCAAAAATGGGTTAAAGTGAGTGTATAAAAACGATATGGACTTTAAAAAAAGGAGCAGTTTAGTTTTTTGTTTTTTTTTTATTCCTGGATTACTTCAATTATAGTTGGAATTAATGAGAAAACAAAAAACACTTGCACCAGTAATGAATTAACTGGATGTGCAGTACACCCTCAAAGCCACTAAGGTACTCCCAAGTGTTCTATCTGCAGTGTTCCCTTGCTCATCAGAGAGGACACATTCCATAAATTTGGGGTTATAGTTGGTGTTTGACTGTACACACTTTAAACACCTATCTCAGACAGACATGAACATTTTCACACATTCCTCTCTTGTTTAAACTCTTGTATCGTGAGGGAATATTGTACACCATTTTGAAGAACTGAGTGAGTAAGGGGCTACATTAGGTTTTTTAATAAGCTACAGTGTGATAGCTACTAGAGGGAGTGCTGTTCCTTTACTACGAGGATGTTGACGAGGAGGCTCTGCTACCTTTAAGAAGAGTAAGTGTAAACATATTTGTGTGAATATATCCAGGAGTGGATCACGTGAAATGATAAAAAATGCCAAGACTGTTATTTTCTCATTCTGTCATGCAAGCATGAAAGACAGTGAATAAAAAAAAACTTAAAGAAATACGTATGTAGAAGTTCCTGTAAAATTTTATCCCAGTAGTTGCAACACAGCCGAAGCAAACCCTTGGTTAAAAAAAGGAGCAATCATGTATAAGTGCAGTAAGAGGGCATGGCGTTTCATAAATATGTAAATCACAAATGGATAAAAGTGTCAAAATCTTATTTTTCAACTGTAATAGTGACGGTTAAGGAAGTGGCTGGATAATCTTGAAGTTGGTCAAGGGCTGGACTGGCATGCAGGAAATCAGGGTTCCAATCCCAGTATGCGCAATAAGCTTCATCCAGTGTGAGTCCTTGGGCAAGACCCTTTACTCTACTGCCTAGCTATGTCGCCACAATGAGGTCTAAGTCTGGGTCTCTCTGTGCCGGTTCCCAGCCGGAATAAAATACACTGTGTTAGGACTGGCATCCGTCATAAAAAATGCCCACTCTGATCATATTTTGATTTTTTGTAAAAGCATTACCAGAGGTCATTTGAGTATGATTATGCTGTTTTTAGTAAAAAATAACAAAAAAAAACAAACAAAAAACTGTCATTTTCTAGAACATAATTTCTGCAGAGCAGATGTAGTTCATTAGAAATGCATTTGTGAGTTGTAGGCAAAACTGTTGGTGCAGAGCAACCCCGCCCCCTTTTCCCCTTCCCACTGCTTACAGCTCAGAGCAGGGAGCTTGAGGCCCACCTGGTGTATTTTCTGCGTCACAAACACGCTCTTTTTCAAATTGCATTTTTTTTCTGTTCCTGATTCAACACAATTTGAATAAAGAAATACTCAGAAATGTGATTTTAAGCTTAATTTTCTGTTTATATGTCCCCCATCATCAGAAAAATGTCACAAGAACATCATAAAAACATCGGAATGAGTGTTTTTAGCGGTTCAATTAAACTTTTTCACATTTTTATTTTGCTTAAAAATGTAATTTGTAAGTAGAATTTGTTTCCCATTGTTTTTGTAAGGTAACTTATCTTCTTTGCAGACTTTAGTCCAGTCTGAGGAGCTCATTTGTTAATAGATATTGGTCCCACACCCTGCATTAAGCCTCTGTTTAATGGCGCACAGACTCAATGCCCCGTCTCACTCTTTTGTTTTAGAGGAAAATCTCACATTAGCACTGAAGCTACCAGGCAAGCCTGCTGCATTCATTAAAGGTGCCCTGAGCCTGCGAGGTGTGAAAGTCAGTGGAAACGAAATGAACTGGGACACAGCATGAGGTTCTGTGTGATCACTCAGCTCACTGAAGCTCACAGCTGAGAACCTCCACTACATTCTTCCTGTTATCAAATATCTTAATGTCATCATTCATTTCTTTTCTGGCACTGTGGTGTTACACTAGAATTTGGTATTTTGAATATTTTAATCTAAAAAACTCACAGAAAAGTCAGATTTCAGTCTGTTTTTAACTAAAGTAATAATAAAGAAAAACCTTTCAGTTGGCTCATTCTAAACCTGGAGTAATGTAAAAAAGCATCAGATAAATAAAAAGTTCAGTGGTTCAATTGTGTAACATATGCTTCAGTTTTAAACCAAGAATTTTTTAATTAAAATCATTTTTTTAGTGAAATTTTATGTATAAATTGCTACCACTGGGGCTCTGAAAACTCACTTTGTCCTTCAGCTTTGACAGATGGGGAGCTGTTTAGGCATGAGCGTCCCACACACAGGTTTGTGTTTGGACGTTAGATCATTAGAGTTGAAATGAACCGTGATGTGCTTACAGGTGTGTGTTTAATGGACGATTTACAGCAGCAAACGTGACTCATCTGACCAAATCGAGCTTCTTAGTCACAACCAAAGAGGAAAAAGTCAAATTTATCACTTCAGCCAGAGGGAGTTGAATCTGAAAGATATTTATTTTGGCAACTTTGTTTGTAGTGACGGGGGCTTTGATTTTACCATTTGGGAAAGTCATTTAAGAATTTAATTTCAGAAAACGGCTTGAATGTTTTTGTACCGTTTTTCTTACCTTATTGGCTTTTTTTTAATTTTTATTTTAAGACAATTGTTCAAATTTGAAGAATTTTTGATTAATTTCTAGGGCCTGTGCTTTTGCAGTGCAATCATACAACATAGAAATTTAACAGCAGAGTTTAGTTTTTGTCATAAAATGTCTGTTTGCCTTCAAGAAGCAGGGGCACCCAAATCCAAGCAACCCTATGGCAAGATGACAAGTGCCAGCATAAACGGATATTTTAATTTAGAACCAAATACTATGCTGCAGAAATCATCATAAAAATATGACAAAAAAAAAAAGTCACACAGTCGCAAGGCGCTTCCACTCGCCTTCTCTCTCCAGCCTTGATTGAGTGTATGTCTGTCTTGGCGGTCAAGGTCAGCTGATAATGGGAGAGATTGAGGACAGGATGAGGCAACGGAGGGATCGGCAGCAGTCTCAGGTAATGAGATTTACGACCCTGAGCTCTCGCTGCACCCCTCGAAGATCCCCCACCCTTCAACTAACATGATTTATAGATCTAATAGACGTCAGCGCTCTGGCCTAAGATAGAGGCCTCATATTATTGCAGAGGAAACGGGGAGAGAATGCAGAGGCGGCTTGACCAGGATGTCCCTCCACGTTCGTGGTGTGCCAATGTGCTTTTAGGTTCTGTCAGTGATCAATGGCTTACAAAAGGAATAGATCACATCTGTGTAAATGTGAAAAGGGCATCATGTGTGGCTGAATTTTCAAAAAGAACATTCTGTCAGGTCCATTGTGGTTTGTTCCAGTTTTGATTCAGGAAAACGGGAAACGGCGCTAAAAAAATGTCTACATATTTGAGTTACAAGACAGCGCCGTTTAGCTCGACTCGTAACAAAAATTACATTCTTCTAAAACACCACCCAGTCTGTGTTTTTGTGCCGCTTTGCTGGATGGGAGCCACTGAAATTGCTGCTCAAATCAATCTCTGCAAGAGCAGAACAACAATGGCAACATTCAGCATCTGCTCAGCTTTATTTACTGACTCATGTGTACAAAAAAAAAAAAGTGAAAAATACCAAAAAAAAAGCAACAATATGGCAATGGCCAGACTGCTTCCCAAAAGATGCAGTGTTAATATTTGCACTAAGCCTGCTGTACGCGTGAAAAATATGGTAGATTGGATTTCAAGCACACCCTTCTGCAGATAAATACCCCCTTCAGTTGTTTGTTCTAATGCAGCCTCCCATCTTGCTGTATTTTGAGAATTAAACCAATAAGCCCCCCTGCTAAGCCAAGCCGAGTAGTTATTGATGTGCTGCCTTTTTTTATTGTCTGCAGTTTATTCTGTTCATATTCACTGTGTCTGCCTTTGTGCCAGAAAGCAGTGACTCTGAACAGACTGACACCGAGGGGCTCCAAGACACACAAGCAGCTGTGTGGAGTTTCAGGCAACAATGGAAGCCGCACTAATGCTCCCAGATCTCCGAGAATTTCCTCAAAGCCTTTTTCATTTTGTGGAGCGACACAGAAGACGGATGATTAGGGGACATTTTCAGACTGAAAGGAGCATTACGGACGCTGAGATGTATTTCAGGAAAGAGGTGACTCATAACCTTAATGGATGGTATTTATATTGTCTCCATGTGTGTCATTTTCTTGTGTAGAAAAATACGTCAGTGAAGTGAGAGGTCTTGTAATAGAAAGCTTTTGTTTGAGCTTTGTTTTTCATTTTCATCTGACCATGTCTTCCTCATTTGCATAAAATTAATCTTACTGTATTTAATGCCCCACTTTGATCATCTTTTGATCTTTTGTAAAAACATTACCAGTGGTCTTTTTGATTATGATTATGTCGTTTTTCGGCCAAAATTCCAAAACGTGTGTAATTTCCTCGGACATAGTTTCTGCAGAGCAGAAAGAGTTCATTGGAAATTCGCCGTTGAGTTGTGGGCGGACTTGGCCTGCGCTCATTTCCCCAACATCCCTTTGTTTACACTCTCTCCTGCTAGCTTACAGCCCCTCACAACCCCAACCTAATATTCCCAGTGCAACAAAAATGACCAGCAATAAAGCGTTTGACCTAAAAGATTTGACATTGCTGGTCAGGGGAAGCGATGACGATCAACAGTCTTGGGGCTACTGTTGCTTGGAAAGCGAGGTCACCTCAAGTTTTGTGACCAGTCTTTGGGACTTTAAGTAAATTCAAAGCAGAGGGCCGAAGGAGGGGCGCTAGAGACATACGCTACATGCAGATAGGAAATACAATCAGGGACCTGGCCATTAAAAATCAACAAAAATGTTAAGATCAATTCAAAAATGAATGGGTAACAGATGTAAAAAAAGATAAAACAGATGAAATATGAGCCATTCTACAAGTTCCTTTGAAAAAGGTAAAAAGAGAATGACAATTTTCTTAGACAACGGTCACCTATCCCAGAGGCCAGCTCACAGCGACCTAAATGCAAGTTTTGTGGTCGATTCGGCAGATTTGTGCTGCCATCCCCACTGCCACCATCCGATCGTTTGAGATCGAACAGCACTCTGTGAGGGCATTTGTTAAGAGCCGGGGGCCTGGCGATGACCAGCACAAGCTTTGTCCGACTACATTTTTTCGTCTGCTCCTGATTCACAACGATTTGAATAAAGGAACACCCGTTCAGTTTTGACCCTTGTGTGGTGTTCGTATTTTTGCTGTATGTAATATATATGTGTAGGGTGGGTGTACAGTATGCGGTCAATGAAAATGTGTTTTGATTTATGTTCTTCACAGAAAATGAGCCAAAGCTAATGAATTTCAGGTTTTAAAAAAATTAATTGTTTCATTTTTCTACGGATAAAAAAACTGAAAACGGGTCCCACAGACTCGAACACCATACAAGGGTTAATCTTCATTTTCCTTATAAATGTTTCCCATCTTGAGAAAAATACCACTTGTTAAAAACACCATTTTAATTGGAGAGGGTCTTTGATTTTTACAGTAACATGCAACTGCTCAAAGCGAAACACATTTATACTGTTTTGTTTCGAATTTTGAATAACTCGAAAAGGGAAAAGAAGCAAAAAGAGATTTCCAGCCAGTCAAAACCTCAGAGAGCTGTAAGCAAAACTGCAAAACATTTGTCTCTTTGGAGGTTTTAGTCAAAATATTCTTCAAACAGTTGCACGCTTAAAGGATTTTGCCTCTTGTGTTATTTCCTTTTGTTTGTTGGCCATTCGCTTTCACCTGAGGAAACATCCTCTGAAAGGCGAATTATTAGTGCTGTTCAACCGACTCATGAAGAAAACCCACTCTGTGGAGTCCCAGTTGAGTCAAAACTATAAGTGCAAAATTTTCTCCTTTTGGTGTTTTCTTTTCCTCTGTTGATGTAAGAGTCTCCCGAGGTCCAAACAAGCCGAGGGTATAATTTAGAGGCTGCAGAAATAATCCACATGCAGTCCAAACGAGGACATTTGCAAGGTTTTTACTCTGGACGTTGGAGAAATAAAGCTGTTGTCTGGGTTTTCATTAATCAGCTGGCTAAAATTCAAGCTATAAACAACCAAACAAATGGCTGCACACAAAGCAAAAGCAGGCGTTTTGAGAGCACGCATTCAAACAAGTATATTAGCAGCACCTCAGTGCAAAAACAGCTTTTCCTAAATGTAAAGGAGGACAAGTGTTGACAGAGAGCTTAAAATGGCTGCTGTGAGTCAGGAGACTGGAGCAGAACCAAGCTCAACAGACGGTGGACAGGATTGTGGTTGGATGGTTCGAAAGCAGCAGCTTGTTAGGATGGAAATGGATTAGCGAGAGGCACAATGGGAGTCTTAGGCGTGTCTGTGATGTTGTGTAAAAGCCCTGTCTATGTTGCCTGGGCTGCTAGACTCATTTATGCCCAGCGATGCATGCAGCAGCCAACTCTCACACACAGGGCTTTTTCTAATTGCCACCGTTTCTTCTGTGCTTGCAACAGAGCTTCAATTCAGCATCCATCAAAGCTGCTAATTAACCTGAGGCACCGCACGATTGTTCTGCAGCTGGAAGTGGAATCATTTCTCTAACACCATTGTGCGACTTTGTTCAAGATACTGTAGAATTTTGAACAGAGAAACTGAGGATTTCTGAGCAATTTGAGTTACCTTCAAACCTTGATTCAGAGTTTTTCACACACACAGAACACGTTGGCATGAGTTCTTTTAAATACAGCTGATTTTTTAGTTGGCGCTGAATAAAATACATCAAATATTAGGCTGACTGTAGGGAGCTCTTAAAATTTTGTTTTCATCTCAGAGTCTGAATAGAAGAACACAAAAGGAGACATCTTGCAATGAGTTGCAGTGTCCATCAATCCATTTTCTAAACCCTTTTCATCCTTTTTGGGGATTGCTGGAGCCTATCCCAGCCACTGTTGCTTAAAGGCGGAGCACACTCAGGACAGTTTGCAAGACCATCGCAGTGCAACTATGATCAAATTCAGTTCTTTTTCTTTTTACTTAAAATCTTTAAAGGTTTTTTTTTTTTCAATCTAAGTCAGAGGTCTGCAGCCGGGAACCACCGTCATCTCTCATTGGCTGTGAAGAAAAATGCTTCACTTTTAAGTTTTGTCATTTATATTTAGAATTTAAGCATCTGAGATGATTGAAAAAAAAATGGTAATAGTTGTTTATTATTAGACTAAGCTTAAATCACAAATAGATTTCTTTAAAATGTGTTTTCTGCACCAGTGTTGTTTAAATTTGACAGTAAAAGGAGTAAAAGATTGATGGCACACTACAGTGATCCTTTCTGAAACAAGGTGTATTTTATTTTAAGGGAACTTGCATGTGCTGCTGTCGAAATAAAAGAAGTCAAAATGTTTTTACAAAGAAAATTATAATAATAAAAAAGATACATTTTATAAACAAGTGGCTTAACGGTCACATAAAACATAAAAAGATTAGTTTTCTAAACCGTGACTTTGTGGCTCTTGCAAAGTTTAGGTCGGTCAGAAACTGACCCAAATGGCTCTTTTAGCATCAAAGGTTGCAAACCTCTGTAGAGGATTTTTTTTCTGTTAATATTTAAGGTGGTATGGCTCAGGGGAGGGTGTTGGGCTATCAGGGTTTTCATTTGATGAATCTTAGAAGTACAAAAACCCACTTTTTTTGTTAGCAATAAAAAAGTTTGAAATTGATTTTCGCTCATGAAGAAATTCTGTGTTCTTTTTTTGCAAAACTGTAAAAAACAAAAGCTGAATTTTTGAGGACTACTGAAAGTTTTTTGGAATATAAAGAAGAAAGATACATGTGTGACTTAAACAACAAATTAGGCCTGTAGTTTTCTCATCTTCCCTTGTTGTACTTGTAATTATTTAAACATGAAAGAACTAATTGAAACGATAAATCTTAAAAGAATATGTGAAAATGAACACTTTTAATTAATGCTCAGTCAATTATGTTTTTAATGGTGCAAAAGAAAAATTAGAGTGTCAGGAAGCCCATAAAAAAAGAACAGAAATCTCATCAAAGCAGAATTCAAAGAAACACATCAAAACAGTCTTGAAGGCTGAACCGCATTTGAAGCAACATCAGAACATCATCGAGACCAGAAGATTCTCGGAAAATCTCCAAAAGCTCAAACAGGTTTTTAACAAATGCCAGAAAGTCTACTTTTAATGATGCAGTGAAGCAGTGATCTGAACCTGAATTGACTCTGCTATATCTTGTCCATCTTTGCTCAGACTAATAAAATGGAATCAATAAGACATAATGCTGCGACACGTTGTGACATGTTCCTTACTGTAGTGAAATCGGTTTATTTTCAGTCGATCCCGAAGCAGTGAGAACTCCTGCTAAATTAACAGCTGAAAACACTCCTCAACAAATGCAATTCTGCAAGGTCTTCAGAGAAAATAATTAGGTCTGGGGCTTTGAGCCAGATTTATAAAAGGCTTTGAAAAAGAAAACACTCAGACACAACATGCTGCATGTGCAGATTCAGTTTATAACAATAAACTGGTTCAGACTCTGCCAAATCGAGTCACCCCGTTAAACTCTGACATAGTTTCGGTTGAGGAAATCACTCAAAGTGTTGCATTTTAAAAGCAGTTTGAGTGACGTAAAAGAACATGAAATGTGTTTATGGCTATGGCTCACGTCCTGTGCAAGCGCAGCCCGGCTAAATGAGAAGTGACAGGCCCCGATGGCCTCTGCGGCGAATAAATGGATAATGGAGAATCCTGCAGTGACGCCCCCTGTCCTGCGTCTGAGATGAGACTCACGGCCGTCTGAGCTCTCCGGTGACACAGACATAGATTGATTTTGTGTGTTTGTGTGTGAGAGCGAAAGGATGACAGAAAGATGAATTTATTCACAGCATTTTGCATTATCAGTCACTCAATTTACATATTCATTTGTGGTATTAAAATATAGTGACAGTGATGTTATTCTGCTGCGTCTGTATCATGTCACTCTGGTACTTTTCTGCGATTGCAGCAGACCTCTAAAGAACACGCAGAGACACATGTCATGAGATATGAATCCGACTTAAACCTTTGGCATTTCTATCTCTGAAGCACTCAAATAGAAACTCACTTTGTGAGAAGGTCAAACTTGAGTAGACCGGCAGCTGCTATAAGGATTGTAAGCTGGTGTTAGTGTCATAGGAGCTCTTGGAAAAGACACAAATCTGTACACGATTTCACATTGGCTCAGTCTTCTAAAAAAGATTGTAAAAATGTAGAAAAGTCCATCTTAGTTTAACAGGGGTATAAAAAGAAAATTCAGCAACTAAATATATATTTTTGTCGTTTACAAGATTTTAGATAAGAAGGTGTTTGTTTAGAATTCACAGATTTAAGATAAACATTTATTTCATACTATTTTTTTTCTTTTTACACAGGAAAAAAACGAATGCAAAATAAATCTGCTGACAGGGAACTCTAAGATCTTTATGTTGTGGAGAAGATTCTCCTGCTGCCACAGATTTGATAAAAGAAAGGTAGAAGAATGTCAGGACAATTTTTTTGTTCCTTTCATTGAAAATCAAGAGGTTTCCAACAAAAGTTTGAAACAAGTGATGTCTGTTTCTTTGTTCATTGCCATTTTATAGTGTCAGTTACCAAACTAACTAACAAGCAATCCATCCATTAATCCATCGTCCAGTCCCATTTGGGGCCATAAGGTTGCTGGAGCCTATCCCAACCAATGATGGGGGACGACAGGGTTTACCTTGGACGGGTCGCCAGTTTGTTGCAGGACTACACAATGACCCAAACTCAATTACTATATGGATCCAGCCGAGACTCAAACCTCGCTGTGAGCCGAGATTGCTAACCACTAGACCACTGTGCAGCCCATACGAACCCACTGAAGGTACGCAAACTTCACTGAAACCAGTTTCTCCATCGCTTGTATGCATTAGATGTTGAATATAATGTGACAAAAATGACCACATAGTGGAAAAACAAGAAACCCAAACCTTTGAGTAAAAATAATTGAAAATTCAAAAAAAGGAAAGAATTAAAAATTTTAACTTTCCATTTGTTTTGGAATTACACAAAAAATAATACATTTTTTTCTGAATGGAAACATGCTTTTATAAAAGCTGCATTAAATTTGGTTGCCCTTGGGTTTAGGGGATTTAAAAGCAGATTTGACCAAATCAAAGTGAAGACAGATCACTAGATCAAGAAACGCTAAAGCTACGTTCACACTAGTGCCTAAATGCACATTCAAGACCGCGCTTATAGCCCATGAAGTTTACACTAGACGAGCAGGGAGAGGCTGCTTCTTCTTTTTATTTTTCCCCTGTTTACTAGTACATGTCTGCCACTTACAGTTGGAAGACGTTGGGTCTTTCTCCTGGTTTTTTCTTTCGCAGCTCTATTCCGATATATGAAACACTTGGTGTTGCATAATTCCGGCCGGGCACAAACTTCAATTGTTAAAACTTCCTTTAAACCAGCCAAAACATGCAAATGTGTGGGTTTAAGTACAGTAGACTTTTCATTGTTTGAACACATGTTGCCAAGGGTGATGTGAACGTAGCATCGGGTCCAGCCAGCCACACACACACACGACTTCCCCTCACCAGTTTGGATCCGACAGTTTAAGGGACTCTGGAATATGAAATGGTGTGTTTCTGTTTGTTTTTTTTACTGAAATTACAAACGTCCATCAGTATTTAAAAAATCAAATTCAAGTCTCAATTATTTTATCCAATCCTTTAGCCCTGCAGCTTCACCGTCTGTTCATTGATCTTGATCTGAGCTTTTGTCAGTCAAAATGCAAGTTCCTTAGCTGAGTTTGTACCGTCAGGCAGGGTCAAAAAAAGTGCCTGAAATTGTGGGGGGTTTTTTTCAGAAAACAACATTTAAATCCTAACATATTGCAGATAGTCCCTTCATGTTAAAATTTTGCTTTTCACTTGTCCGAAGTGAAAAGGGAGCTTCAAATAGAAAATAAACATGAAATTCATTTATGTCTTATAAAAAGCTGCATTTTTGTGATAGATTTTCCAGTATAATGGAATAGAAGATGTAATAAAGCAACAACAGATTTGACCATTTTCACTTGTTGGATGAATAACTGTGATTCAGAGGCAAAAAAAAAAAAAGTATTTTGAAAACCAACAAAAGGATGTTTTCTCCCTCTGATTGAGAACGATAGAGGGGAATAATTAAATAAAAGCGATGGCTCCAAAGAAAGAATAGTGAGGAAGTTACGTCTGTCTGCGATGCACTTATCAGGTGGCGGTTTTCTGGAAGTGTCAGTCGGTTTAGGAAGCCTTTCAAGGCTCACGGGGAAGGAGGATGGTGCCGCAGTGACAGGGCTATCTGCCTGTGACAGCCTGAAGACCTCAAACCGGATGGCTGGGAGAGATAAGGTTCTGCTGGCAGTGGACACACACAAACAGAGAGGATGCAAGCCTGCACACAAACACACCGCGCTGGCATTCACTTTGCATGAACAAATTCCCTGACCATTCCCTCATTCATTCACTCATGTGCAATGACACACAGGCAGGCTCCCTGTCTGTCAGCCAGCGAGGCTTCCCATTAGCTGTGCTGCAGTGTGCTGGGTGAGGGGCGCTGGAGCGGGAGACATCAATTTGCTTCCTCTAATGCGCTCGCTGCCCCCACAAGACATATTGATTATTCCTTCCCCGCAAAGCGACAAATAGCAATTTTGGGGGCATAATGGAGATAGATGGTTGGTTTATAAGAAGCCCCCAAAGAAAAGTTGTAAGGGGAAGGGGGGGTGGAGGAGGCTGGGGATGCTCATCCCTCCATCCTCTCGTCGCTTTGCCCATCTCCTTTATGTCCCCTGTCTTTTAACTCGCCACTTTTGCCCAAGAAAAAAAAGAAAACACGCAGATAAAAACTTGACAAACATACAAGAGGAAAGGTGCAGCTCAGCGGCGAAATTCCGTTCATCTGCGAGGAGATGCAGGTATGCAGAGGCGCACAGATGCACATTCATTAAGGGTTTCCTCCTAAAAGCATCGCCTCCTGCAATCTTAATGGCTGCGCTGCAGAGAGCAGCTGCTGCCGCAGTGTTTGCTCTGCCTCTCCCTCCGTCTGCTCCATTCACGCCATTTTTACACCCGCCTAGCCATGATCACTGTGGCGGATCTATTGGACGCTCCAAAAATGAATATTTGCTATCCTAATGAATGAATGCCATAATGCCTGTTTGATTATCAGTGAACAGTAAGCAGACTTTCAGGTCCAACTTCCCTTCTAGAAAGGTATTTTTTTAGACCAGATTGTGTTGAAAAATCTGATATTTTATCCTGATGTTCCACACTTTCAGATGCTTTATTATCATTTTTTACACTGATTTTTCGAACCCTTTCTGATGAAAATTTGGTTTTTGGTGTTTGTAACATGTTCATGTGGCATTTTTCTGATGCTGGAGGACAAATGTGAAGAAAATGTATCGTCCAAATCTTACATTTCGGAGTATTTCTTAATTAAAATTGTTGTGAATCAGGAGCACACGAACAAAGGCAGTTAAGGAAACGCTTGTAGTAACTTACATGCAATCTATTTTCCAAAGTTTGAGGCCAAATTTGATTTCTTTCGCTCCGGCTTCTTCACACCCCTCCAGTTATAGGAAAATTTGAAGCTACAGAGGTTTCCAAACTTGTTTTTGTAAGGGGACGGTGTAGTGACTCGTAAGGTGATTCACGTTGCGATGTGGTGCGGAGGAGAAACGCATTTCTTCACGTGGGTGCGCTCTAAAACACAGAAGTTTACATTTCAATGACTTTTAAAGATATAAAACTAGCGTCGTTCAATATTTTTCCATCGCCGGCAGCTACGCGCAAACGTCGTCGAGTGGTAGTAACGTCGGAATTTGGAGACATTATCTTTCCATATCTCTTCATTTGGAGGGTTAAGTGAAGAAGCCAGGGGGTGAGGGGGAGAGAGAGAGAGAGAAGAGATTCGGATTTGGCCTAAGTCGCAGGAGCAAAAAGATGCATAATAAGGACCAAAAAAAAAAAAAAATTGTTGTTTCAAAGTATAAGACATACTTTTAGGAGAAAAGTGCATCGCTTTGAACGACTCCGCCAAGCCGGGTGTGATGCTGCATTCCCACTGAACGCCATTTGCAAAAACAACACTGGTAGTAAATTTATTCCAAAAAACAGCACATTTGTAATTAAAAGACCACTGGGAACACTTTGAAAATAGATCAAAAGATGATCAGAGTGGATCTATAAACATCTGGCTAAAAAAACATTAGAGATAACCACTTAAACAGAAGTCATATTCCCCTAAACACACATGCATTTGTTTGCTATATCTGTCTGGAGTCATCATCTAAAATCTTCCTTGACTTTATCTGGCTTCTATTTTTAAACCTTTCTGCTTTAGCTCCTGTTTCTGTTCCCCGAGGCTCCTAATAGCTCTCACTTTATTGTATGAGTATTTTTCTTTTTCTGATTTGAGAAAGCTGATAAATTCCTGCAGTGGAAATCGTTGTTCCTGCAGACTCCAGATAGTACCTGAGACCATACATGTGTGCTGAAAATTGCTCGATACACTGATGGAAAATGTTGCTTGATAGTGTAGATGGAGAAAAAAAGACAACACACTCTCAGATAAATATTGGCTAAAGAAAAAAAAAAGAAATTCCTGATTCTTTGCAATTTGAGCTTTTTCATAGTATAGATAAAGGAAATGTAACACCAGAGGCTCTGTGAAAGTGAAGATTTTTGCTGTTTGTTGTGTGAACAGATGGTTTATCTCAAACCTGCACGGCCTTCCATAAATGCTTTGTTAATATTTTACTCTTGATATAAATGTACAGGCTTTTTGCTTGACCTGGAAAAGGCATTATGGTGTCTCTAATGGTGTGGAAGTGGAATTTTTTTAAAAGAAAAATAATGCATACGATAAAATCATGGCAGAAGCCCAATTATGTTTTATTTGGCTCCTAACGTTAGGACGTCATCATGATCACACTTGGATACACTTACTGTCATAAAAAAAAATTTTATTTTAAAGTTTTAAGTCAAAGTTTTACAAACACAGTTGAAAACGTTTCTCTGAGCAGAAAATTAGTAACATAGGTAAAATATTCAGCCTTTGATGAAACAATGTACAGTGAAAATCTCAAGTTTTAGTTGAAAATACATTTCTGAGCAGGTTTTAAATACTCACTCGAATAAAAATTGTGTTTTTGGTGTTTTTAACATGTTCTTGGGGCATTTTTCTGATGATAGGTAAAGAAAATGAGGCTCCAAATTGCATTTCGTAGTATTTCTTTATTGAATCAGGAGCGGACGAAAAAACGCCACTTGAAAAAGCTTGTAGTTGTGAAATGGAAACTACTATGGCAAGCTACAAGCTCCCTGCTCCGCTCCATTCTGATGCATCCACTTTCAGACAAAGACATTCATGTACGTCTTGATTGTTCTCGTCCGAGCTGATGTCTGGCTCAAAGCTGTACGGATGGATAGCTCAAATATTGCTTGTAAATTTGATTGCATTTGTAATGTTACGTTGGGGGTGTGAGGGGCTGTAAGGCCAGCGAGAGATTGTGATAACTGATGGTTGACGGAAAGTGGGGGCGGGCTTACAGGTTTTTTTATTTTTGGCTAAAAACGGCATAAAATATAATTAAAAAGACCACTGGGAACACGTTTAAAACATCAAAACATAGTTGGAGTGGCATTTTAAAGTCTTTGCTTCAGTAAAAGAAAAAAAACTGTTCTAAAATAACTTTGCAGATGATTTTTATAACTTCTAGTGGGGAAGTAGAAGATTGCAGCCAACTTCACAGCTTTTTTGTGTTGAAAAAGCCATTCTGAAGCCAACTCTAGTCTAACTTAAAAAAAAATAAAATTTAAAAAAGAATACTGTGTGTCTGATCTTTCACAGTTCTGTCAAAACTTCCCCCTTTTTAACATTTAAGTACGTAAAACCTTTCTTTTGTGGCACACCAAGGAGCGCATTGTCAAATTAATCCATTCTGAAAGCATTTCCTATGTCACCAAGCCCCTTTCCCATCAGCTGGCTGATCTATCCGTTCTCTGTTTTGTGGTGCACTCTCCACCAACTTTCCCAAATCCGTTACGTTTGTTGCACAGCGATTTTGATCCGAGCCACTGGGATGTTTTGCACCCCGAGTGTGCGAACCATTGTGGGGGAGGATAGAGAGTCTTTGATATTCCTTTCCTCTCAGCCGGCTATCCTCCTGCTTTGCTTCTTCACAGCTCGCCTTGAATATTTCATGCACCATTTTATTTTATTTTCAAACCACTGTCATTGTTTAGCAACCAAGATACCTCCTGTTTAATGCCCAAATATAAATTATTCAGTGTTTTTTTTTTTTTTTTTTATGGTTGCTTAGCTTTCCCACAGCGGCAGAGAAGAAAACACCTTCATGTTGCTTAATTCTTTTAATAGTTTACTTTCACCTTGAAAACACATTTGTTTAAAGCTTCAATTTGATTTTCTGGAGCATATTTGCACTTCTAACCTTCAATCTGAGTTGCTCAACATGTAAGTTCACAAAATTTGAATAAAGCGAGCACGACGGGCCATTTTGTTGTTGTTTTTTTTTCGCCATTAATGGATCACATCCTTAATTGAATGCAACAGGCCTGCAGTGGGCCATAAATAATTTTCTCAGCTAGTATGGAAGCTCAAGGAAACTTTGACCTTTTCAGCAGCTTTTATCTCCCCTCTTGGCTGCTCTATCAATTTGGATTGTTAAATGAAGGTAATGTAGCCATTACAAAGTGTAACAGAGGCGAGTTCTCTGCTTACATGTGAAGTGACACCCTTAACCAAATGGAATCTTTAAACACCCCAGACAATCCTTAGCGGACTAATAACACCGCCATACTCGGAGATGTGGCAGACCCAAATTACTGGAAGCGGACAAGACAGACAGAAGTAACACAGAATCACATGCAAAATTAGCTTATTATTCTTGTCACTGTCAAAGCAGCGTGGCCAGGCTGTCAGCCATTGGAACAGACGTGTTATGTGCAGTTTGATTGGAAGAACGATTCAGAGCAGGTATGAAAACAGACGGGTTAGATGGAAAGAAAAGAAGGGATGATCTGAGGAGGCTGGCTTGGAAAAAGAGGAGAAATGGCGAGTAAGGATGAAAGGGTGGAGGATGGAGCATTGGAAGGGTGAGGGTGGAGGTTATTGTCCTGCATCGATTTACTCCAGTCTGAGATGGCAAGACAAGTAATGAAGTGTGGGATCTAGGGGTTGCCGCATGGCTTTGTCTGTGCGTTAACACTTTTTTTTTAAGGTGCTGTGGGCTGATGTATCATATCTGGGTGCCTTCACATCCAGTTGTTTAAATCAAGCTGATGAAACTTTTTTCATTGGAGTTAAAGACACTTTGATGAAAATTGTGTTTTTGGTGCTTTTACCATGGTTTTGTTGCATTTTTCTGATGATGGAGGACATAGATAAAGAAAATTAAGCTTAAAATTGTATTTCTCAGTATTTCTTTATTCAAATCGCTGTGAATCAGGAGCAGACAGCAAAAATGCCATGTTAAAAAGCTTGTCAGCGCTACTACGGCAAGCCACGGGCTTCCTGCTCTTCTACGTTCTAATGTATCCGGATGTACGTCTTCGTTTTCCTCGTCTGAGCTGGGATCTGTCTCAAAACTGTACCATAAAAGCTACAATATTTTGTTGCATCGGTAATGTTTAAGTTGGGGGTGTGAGGGGCTGCAAGGTAGAGAGAGGGTGTGAACAAATGGATGATGGAAAGTGTGGCTGGGCTTACTCTGCACTGACAGTCCTGCCCACAACTCAGAGGTACATTTCTAATCAGCTCCTGCCACTCTGCAGAAACTATTTCCTTGAAAACTACCTTTTTTTAACAAAAAAAAAAATACTAAAAACAGTATATTCCTAATTAAAAGGCCTCTGGTAACGCTTTAAAGAAGGTAAATCGGATTGGGACTTTAAGGAGGATTTAAAGTTATGTTTCAAACTGAACACTAGGAGCGTCCTGGCTTTATGAAGATTTAAGTATTCCTTATTTTCATGTTCACAAAATGAGTCAACCTCTTGTAGCCTCTGTGCACAACTAAAAAAGAACTGACACTCTCACAAATTGGGTTAGCTTTTAAAAAAAAGCTTTTATTTTGGAGGTTTTGATCATTTGGACCAGAAGTTGCATCAGGTAAGCAAAGAGAACATGTTACTGGGGGGAAATTGACAGTGAGAAGAAAGTGAACCTTATGTTTTTTCTTTGTTTAGCCCTCACATCCCTCAGGTTTCCTGTCTTCTCGCATCCGTTTTGCTCCTTCTTTCTCGCCCCTGAAGCCCCACACTTCTCCGCCCGGTCTAATGCGCTTTTCGACATGCTCCTTCTTTGTTCTAAGACCCTGACAAGTTGTCTCGTTTTCCGTGCTCCAAGGACAGCCACAGCTTGCTCAGGATAATAGAATGAAATGCCGGAGTGATAAGCCCCCAAGGAAGTAGGGAGAAAACACAGGAGTATGTCAACCGGGGTGATAACACTCTTTTCTCCTGTGTGTCTGACGGAGGAGCAAGGATTATGGTTTCACGGGGGGAAGGCTTTACCGATTCGCAGCCCCTCACTGCAGCCTGGATTGTTTACACTGTGCCATGAGCGTCACGAGGCCCCCAGAGAAACATTCTCACGTCTCACACAAAGGTCTTCATTGGTTCTGAGCCTGACTTCACATTTCACAATCATGGACCGTTAATTTAAAGTCACCTGAACTCCGAAGATATTCTAATACCTGGAGAAATGCCACCTCACTCAAGGATGTGGTTTGTTTTTGGGCAGAAGCTCGGGGGAGTCTCCCAGCTGCATCCCGGACATTGCAATCACTACATTCAATAAATGTCACACTTGTGTTGGAATTACTTTCATTAAAACTGGCGGTGCAACACTTAAAGCCTGGTGACATTTCAATTGGTCTCTGAGACAGAAGCAAAACCAACAGTGAATTGATTCAACTAATTATGATTGCAAGCTTAACTGTTGTGATGACAACTTTTCCACTATCGGGTCACATTCAGGCTCTGGTCAGACTGGAAACCGTGCACTGGAAAAAAAAAAAAACGTCCTTCTTAAAATACAAGATACTTTTCTCTTGGTGAGGTAGCTGCCCCCTCTCCCCCTCTGTAGCTCCACCCCTGGAAATTTGCCATAGACACACTATTTAGAGTTTTGTTCTGATAATTAGACATTTTTATGTCCTAAAATAAGCGTGCTGGAAAAGTTCTATCTTTAGTGGGTACATTTACGTCTGATCCAATTCTTTTTCTTCAAAAATACCCTATTTGCAGTACTACAACAATCCTTATTTTTAGATAAATTAAACCAAGACAGGATTTTCACATTTTAAGATACTTTTAAGATAATTACAAGTCAAAAGATTTTGTTTCATCACAGATGTTACTTAAAATAAAATGTTTTCAGATCAAACGACTCAACAAGATATTCAAGATTTATCGTCTTAGGCTACGATCACAAATACAACTGCCACCACGTAATGGGCAGGCATCAGCAGAATCTTCAAAATTTCATGCCGCCACTCAATTTAAAAAAAAATCGTTGGCGTGGTTATGAATGTAGATGGCGGCAGTCAGGCGTGCAGAATAGCTCCCCTGTTATAAACTGTTATATACTATTATATGCTGTACCCCAGGGCTGGTAGCACTTCAAATGGACAGCGGCCATCCAGAGACATCTACACATCGTCCAGTCAGAGCCGCTACAAGCTGGCGATTCTGGTTTGGTAATGGTGTCCTCCCCGTCTGTCACTGGACTGCCACTGCATGCCCGCACGGATACTGACCAACTTTTAGAGAAAAATTGTTTGTCAATCACTGTAAAATTTGCAGTTTTTCTTAAAACCTCCGTGCGGTGTGTAAAAACATGACTGCCACCTCCCAATTCCAAATGCAGCCGTGCGGTCACCTGCCGAATATGCTGCAAAACTTGCATTTAGGTCGCCGTGCGGTGGCCATTAGAGGTATGTGGTTGTAGTCTTAAAGTAAGATATTTAAAGTAGAAACTAGATAAAATACTTGTTGCGATTTTGTGTTTTATCAGTGTGGAAAAAAAAAAACAGGAGTCAGAAGATTTCATTTTAGAAAAAAAATGAGGCTGCAAAAATATTTGTTCTTTCTGAATGTAGCCATGCAGATTCCAGTCTCATCTTTAATCTGACAACTTTACGACTTTATCAACACAAAGCTTTAATTCATGACAATTTCTTAAAACAATTTGACTTTGCTAAGTACTTTTTTTTTATGAAGTTATTGGGTTTTGTATGTACTTTTAGTTTCTTTTCTTGATTTTATTTTGAAATCTGAAAGCAAAAACGAATGTGCACCATTCAAAATCTGCTTAAGAATCACAGATATCCAATAGTAAGGCTTTTTGGGATCCTTTTTAGTGGTAGTTTTGTGGTTTAAAAGTAAAGACAAAAACATCTGACCGATGCAACAACTCGCACAGTTTCCTAGCAATATGTGCTGTATGCCTCTCTGCTATTTATTTTGGGACGTAATTAAAACAATCAGTGAGGAGGGAAAAAAGCTTTGTGAGTTTTAGTTCACAAACCCCATCTTTCTGAGTGAAAGGATGTTTCCGTTGGTGAATTTCTCCATCATTCGTCATGAAATTGATTCCAAGAATCAATAAAAAGTGATTGGTAAGGTGGGTAATTTGCTGCAGAACAATACTGGAGTTCAGTCTTCTTGGTTAAGTTCAAAAGATCAAACTTAGCCATTTCTACAAAACCTTCTTTCACTGTGCCATTACACTGCAATCCACCTACTCTTGACCCCAATCTCCCACATATCCCAGCAGGCAGAGGAGGTGGACTTCAGCTAACCGGCCATAGAAAACTTTGACGTGTCTGACAATGAAACATCCTCTAATCTCACCTTGACCACACAAGAAAAGGAGGGGGAAAGAGTGGGTGGAAGTCTCAGAAGAAAACCTCCTACCCCACAAATAGAAAAGGTGGCAATTAAGTGCCAATCTAGTCATCCTTCTGGTAAACGAGCCCTTCAGATTCCACCCTCATATCCCCACAGGACTTTTTTTTCCCCCCTTTTTCTCACCACTTCCTCATCATCACCGGCTATCGGCTTAATTACGCCCCCACCGTCCCCAGATAAGAGAGTGATAGCTTTATCATCACGGCTCATTTCCAAATCTATGGAATTAATAAAGTCTACCTCCCATCTCACTTTAAACTTCTATTAGCTGTCACAGACTGGAACTCAGTGAAGTAGAGCTTTTGCCCCTTTCCTGCAAGTTACACACAGTAGGTAGAGCAGCAAGATGAGTCTTTCTGTGAGTTTTGTCATTTTAATGAGGGTTAAGTCCGTGTTTTTCTTGCGATTCCTGCGGCTTTTGCCCGTTAGTTTGGTCGTCCATTTATTTTGCAAATTTTTTCCCACCACCTCCAACCAAAAAAAGCTGTAAAATGTTTGTGATTTCAGACTGTCTTGTGTGGAACATCAATTACAGAATAGAAGAAACAGACAGCTGTGATAATTCCAGCTCATTATAGCTGATGGTTTCTCCATTTGTTCATCATCAATAAAGCTCTCGTCAAACAAACAGCAGCTTTTGCTGCTTTTCATTCAGATCCACCTCGAGAATGAGATCTTCAGCACTCCATGCTGGCTGCTGTAATCAGTGGGGAGACAGCTGGCTTCACCACGCTGTTCCACCTGCCCGCTCCCCTGAGTAAAGGGCTGTGCTTCGCCGACCAAATCCACTCTCTGCACAGCAGACTCCAACATGACTGAGAGGGGTCTCATACATCGATTTTAGGGAGAAGGGAAGGTTGGGCGGACCCGTCACCACAGCAGCAGCGCTGGCAACAGAATGAGACTGGCTCCCTCTAGGTTTGGGCCTGTCATTTATTTCTAAACGACGGCAGATGGTAGGTTTGGCACTTGCACCGTCGTCTCAGTCTCCCAAGGTGCTCTTCCGTGATGGATGTGGAGAATACGAGTGCTGCGGAGAAGGCTGAGGCACATCTGCACAGCCCGATAACAGAGGGGGAGCAAACTGTTTGGGCTTTCTAGACTTCCACTCGCTTTCACTTATGACTCATTTCCACACCGACTTCTTGAGGACTCTCTACTTTTTGGTTTACTATAAAGGCGGATTACTAAAACAGAAATAGATACCTGGCTGTTAAAATGTATTCAAACTACCCTTACAGGGAGTGATAATTTCCAGTCATGACTGGTGTTTTCTACAAAACAGAATCTTAAGAACGTAAAAAGACCCTTGTTTTAAGAAAAATTCGTTAAAAAAATCATAACGAGTAATCTTAGTTTGAGCTGTCTTAAGCCTCGTTTACACTGAGCGGTACAGTCCGGTTAATGGTCCAGGTAATTCAGGTGAGCTTTTCCACCATCACCGGGTGTAGTGCATCATAGTAGTGCAACTACAGCAAAAGTGAAGCGATCAACAACAATGGAGGTCATCCAGCAGCTCGTTTTTTTTCCGCTTGATTTTTGGTACTTCAGCATTTCATGTAGTTTGAAAGAAGAATGCGAGCGGTGAAGAGGAAAACAGATGAAAACAGGAGAAAACTTTTCCGTCGTCTTTTGCCAGGTCATCATCGTAAATGAGAATTTGTTCTCAAATGACCCCAAGAGGACAATTTAGTCTTGAAAATTCTCAACTTATACCTTGTGAAATTTATATTTTATTATCGTAAAATGTTGACCTTTTTACTCATAACTCTACTGGTTTGTTCTTGTAAAATTTTGACTTTTTTCCTCATAATTTTAGGTTAAATCTTGTAAAATTATGACATTTTTTTAGGACTTTATGCTTGTAAATGTATTTATCCTTTTACTTTTGTGGCGGCTCTTACCTTCCTTCATACCAAAGCTCATTTTATTGTGGTTATTTAATCTTTAACTTTGATTAGTTTTAATCTGTTCGTTGTTGGCGATCTGCTGTGTCATTTCTGTTAGTTTGTGAAGGTGATCTTGATTTCTTTTTAATCTCCAACAATGTTTCCCCATTAGGACGTTCTGCAAGTTTCATTTAACACGGCCTTTATTAAAATAGTTTACGGGTACACAAACACCCCCTGCCCACACACACAGTGCATCTAAAGACACATTAAAGTGAGCAATCACTGCCTAACAACCTTCTTTCAAAGGTCACGTCAGATTCATCATCTTAATCACTTAAGCCATTGCTTCCCTGTGATTTAAGGGCGCAGTAAAAGCATCATAACCTGCCCATCCATTTCCTTCCCAGTAAATGCATCCACAGCAACAGAGACTTTGTGCTGGACCAACGACGATGCATCTTTGGGATTCTCCGTGCGTCGCTGCAGGGTGACAAGTCAGGCGTAAAGAGTCGATTTAGCTGCAGCACTGGGGAGGCTCGCACATCAGCATGAAGGAAATAGGAGCCAGCAAATACTTAGTGGGTGATTGGCTCCACAATAACAGAAAGCCCCCTTTGGCAGCTCGTCAAGCGGTGCTATACGGATGCTATTACAAACAGGGTGCCATTAGTAGGCACAGAGGCTTTGTGAGGCATGTCGTCGCTTCACACATCTAATCTCCCTGGCGGCTTCTAGATGTGTATGATTAGCTGGTTAATGCTCACCCAGTATGTTTGTCTTTCTTGATAGCTAAACAGATGGACAGACAGACTCTGATTTTCATACAAAAAGACCTCACGACTTCAAAATAAAAGAACTGTTACATCACTCCCTTTTGCAAAATGCTGCAAATTGGATCAAAACATGGAACACTGTGTTTCCCAAAGACTCCAGGGATCAGACCTAGTTCTGACTTAGAAACAAACTTTCATAAAAGCAGAGCATCAAACATCTCTTGTATTTCATACAATGGAGCAGAAATAGCAATTATTTAGCACAGAACAGAAATAGCTGTGATTTACCATGACTAAATTACTACTATTTTGTGCTTATTTTTGCACCAAAAAGGATTTTTTATAGCAAAAACTTCACACTTTAAAGGATTGTCTTTGCTCTCAGCAGTATCAGGCTTTGTCAGTTCTTTTTGATTCTTTGCCTCATGGGGGGTGAGAGAACGTGATGTATGTAAGTAGTTCTGGAGAGTATCTCCATTTATATGCTAGTAAAAGACAAAGCAGGTGTTTTCAGTGAAGGGATTTTACCACAACAGCTGTAGTTAAAAGGCTCTGTCAAATCTACACGTTATCATTTTAATTGTTCAAGTTAACTTTTTTGTTTCATCAAAAGCCATGTTATTTCACAAAGTGGCCCAAAAAAAACCTCAAACAATATTCATTTCATTATATAAACATTTTTAGTGGAAAAACTGGGAGAATTAGCAGGTGACAGAAAGCAGCCATTCAGGTAAAAGTGCACAAAGTTTTTTGAAGGATTTGAAAAATGTCATTTTCATTTTCAATGGGGCTAAAAAGTTGCATAAAATCTTAAAAACTGTAAAATTTAATAAAACCAAAAGTACAAACAATAATCTCCTGAACAAGATGAATGTCTTGATACCAAGATTGCTGAAATCGCTGAAAGCATGATGGAGTTTTTACGTGCCGAAAAACATACGGACGAAATTAGGAAAATCACTATTGTGTGAGTGCTGCAAAGCATTTGTATTAGTAAAAAACAACTAATTGGGATGTAAAATAATCCACTTGGCACAAGTATTAATGTAGATAGTGTTTGCCTCTAATTGGTCTTGAAGATTTGACTTCATTGACTGATGATCACATTGGAAAGAAGATTTTTTGCATAGAATCTGCACATTTTCTCCAAAATATAGTAGAGCAGCACCAAAACAGGAACCGTACAAGCTTCGGCAGCTCACCGCAAACTCATGCTGTCAGAGTAGACTGTTTGAATGGAAGCATGCAGCCAAACAGCGTGTGTCATGTAAAATTAGCTGGCTGCACTGGCCAGGCCGACTGTGCACACTTCAATCGTCACCCCTCCCACCCACGAGATGGTGCATGTGCTCCCCAGGAGATTTTTTTCTTTATTTATTTTATTTTATGTATTTTTATACTTTGACAGCCCCGCAGGCACCCTCGCTGACTGGCATCTCATTAAGAGAGCAGAACGTCGTCGCTTGTGTGTTCGCCGCCAGACAGGCCACGCCACAGGCTGCATGCTAATTGCAGAGGCAGAGCAAGCTTGAGACGACCTTGTGTGTTAAAAGAGGAAGGAGGAAGGGTTTTTTTTTTCCTTAGCATCTGGCGGGCAAGGGGCTCTCCTCCAATTCTGACCTTGAGCAGCCAAGTCAGCACACTAGGCTTAAAGTGAACATCATCTATAAAAGCAATGTCTAATCGCTCAAACACGATGTAATGAGAGACCCATCTTAGTGAGTGACAATATTCTGACAGTAATTTGCTGCTTATCATAACTTTATTCAAAGCATCCGCTTGTTCTTCTGCTTGACAACTCATTAGGTGTGAAGCTTCAAATTAAAGTCACATTAAAATTACTAGTTTAGCACATTTTGGCACTAATATGTAAATTTGTAACTTCGGTTACATTAATTCCCAACACGTCTCTGCAGTGTTGCTTTTTCTGTGTGTGAAATTCCTCTTCACAAAGGGTGTTGGAGTTTCACAGAACATGGTAAAAAAAAAAAAAGCATTTCATAAGTGCGTAAAAGAAACCATAAAGCATCTGCAGGAAGTTTGCTCCTCATGGCTTGTGTTCTGCCAGTGGCTGGCTCCCTGTTTTTAATTTCATCATAACCTCTCAAGTTCGATAACGCAACCTTTTGTCGGAGCAATCAATCTTGGAACTCATATCCGGCACGTTTTCTTAGGCAGGTAAACTTCAAAGTCCTCAGATTAAATTCCAATCGATGTAGCGCTTGGATGAAAAAGCAAGATCAGCAAAGGGCTGACAGAGAGAAGAAGTCTGTGTGCTGCTGTGCACTGGAAACTGTTTGATTCTAGTTTTTAGACATTCTAGATGTTTTACATTTAAGTTGTTTTAGCTCTACATTTTTCCAAGTTTTTCTCAAAGATAGCACAGTCACAAATGTTTTGCCTCATTATTATTAAAATGAGTCAACATTTTTTTTATACTCTTGATACTAGAAAAAGTTGATTTAAGACTCAAAAAACCTCAAATTGCAGCGTAACCTTTTGTACAAATGATTTTGATTTATGTTATAAGACTTAAGTGCTAGTTTTAGATAATCTGGGGATTTCTTTTTGTGCCAAGATATGCTGAGATCATGGTGTCATTTTGATTACGTTTTGTTTTAAAATGAGTAATTCCACCTAATTACAGTAATTACACTAATTTTTTTACACTAATCAATATGAACAACAATTAAGTCCATAAAAACTAATACAATCCAAACTATTTGCTTTCAAACAGTACGTTTTTTGGCTTATTTTCCATTTTTGAATGCTTGTGTGGAAATCTTTGTTTCTAGATTTTGATATCTATTTATAAGACTTCTGGTTAAATAAACTTTCTTGGTGAAAGGACAGATAATTGCACTATTTTCAAGTTATTTTCTTCCAAATGTTATTGCTCTTTTTCTAGGTTTAGGTGACCTCTTTTTTAAATAAGTTGCAGGTAAAATTTTGTAAAACAGTTGAGAAAACAAGGCATATATTCTAAAGAAAATGTCTGCGATTTTCTTAAATAAAGTTTTTTGACCAGGGGCGGGGCTACAGTAGGGGTAAGGGGGGCCGAGCCCCTCGCCCCCAGCAAAAAGCTCTGCTTGCCCCACTTGCCCTTGGTCAACATTCTTCCCTCAGACACCTCTTCTCCCCCCCCTCACCCCTCCATACCGCCCCCCCCCCCCCCATTTTAAAGTCAATATTTGTGTCATTGTTTACAAAGTTGAAGAAGTCAAAAATATAAGCTTCTTTAAGCATTGTAAAAACATTATTTGAATAATAAAAAATATAAAAATTATCTTGTTTTCCACCTATTCAGAGTCTTTTGTCCTCCCATAATAAAAGGTTCTACCTCCTCCATTGTTTTTGACTGTCTAAAAAATACTGAGTTCTAAACACATAAACTATTCAGAAAGTGAATTCAAACTAATACTTCTTAAGGTGGAATTTTTTAGAAGACTGAGAATTAATTAGATTATCTTTTTTTGTTTTGTCAAACAAACTCAAGTGATGCAGCTGAGAAATGCAAAAGACATTTTACATTTTGATTTAATTTACACCTGAAACAAGTAAAAAATATCATCTGCTGTACCTTTTAATGCATTGAGTTGTTCCTGTGTAAGAAAAGGAGAACTCTTTGAGTGCCATTATTAGTTTTTTTTCCTGCCACTCATTGATAAAGAGGTGCTGCCATCAACCAAGCCAGCCATCTCCTTCAGTCCTCATTAAAATGTCATGATATTAAAAAGTCATTTCAAGCGCTTACTGATGAGCGTTTTATTGGCTTCGTAAAAACGTTCTTACTTTGTTGTCAACTGCAGGAAAAACCCGTCAGTGTCAAATAAAAGTGAAAAATTCCCCTTCGGTGTAGATAAGAGGAATTTGTGAACCGTAAATAATTTTCATCTTGGCTTCCCTTCATCGGTATACCATGAGACAATGTTTAAAAAGATGAAAACAGTATAAGTGGCTGGAACAAATGCACTTAAACCTTCATGTGGAGAGCTATCAAGTGAAGTCACATGACCTCTGATCTCGCCATTCCACTAAATAGTCTCCTGTGCTATTATTTTACAGAAATGATTCAATTCATTTTTTATAGACAGGCTGGTGATGAAGCTGTCATCATCGAGGCCTTGAGGTTTAGGATGTATCTCCTCAGCTAAAGCAGTCAGTGTCATTTTTAGCTCCCCTGACAAGCAGCTGCTGCTGGAATTCAAGGCTGTAAATTATGCCTGAGGGCAACCAGGTGAGACGTCACTTTTCACTGACGTTCTGCTCTGCAAAAAATGGGCCCTGCAAATGTCTGAACATGCAAACAAACATCAGATTTTCCTTAGACATGTCAGACGTGGTAGCAGCGTGCATGTGCAGAGCGGTTTGAAACTTGCTTGTGCCACCAAATCTATTTTAGACATAACTCCATACCAGGGGGTTATCACTTTGACTTCCTGTTTAAGATATGTTTAAAATCCAATGAACTCAACGTCAGTAAATTAAGTCAATTAAGTTGTTTTGTTGATTTTTGAGATCTTTCAATTAAAGTCTTGAGAAGTCTTCCAATTAAAAGTGATATGTGAGTTCTTGGCGCATGAATAACTTCATGTGAGCGTGCATATATTCAGTATTGACTGTGAAATTACTACTATGAAATGCCCATTCTTGGTCAAATATATTTCTTTTAAAAGTGTGACTTTTATATGACTTTTTCTTCTTTATTATTCATCTTTTTGGCCGTTGCAACATACACTCTGAAGCAACTTAGTCCAAAAAAAGTCTAAAAGTTGGTGTTTAACAAACAAAAGAGTCAACTCATCACAAGGTAACAGAACAAGAAGACTAAAGAAGATGATTATTAAAGATCTTTTAGGTAAGCTCACATAAAACGCAATACATTCGGGCAAAATAGGTGTTTCAATACACAGTCACATTTTTTTTATCTTAATGCAGTTTATGTCTTAATTCACATAAATTGTCTATTTTTGAAACAACACCAACAGATTGAATACCTGATGAGGCTAACAACACCCTTAGAGCTTTAAGGTTGGTGCAACGCTGCAGGAAGGCTGGAGTTAATCTCCTACTTACTTACAAAATGCTTTTTTCAGCACTTTTATTGTGGAGACATGTGGAACAGAAAAAGCAATCTTCTGATCCCCCTGCAGTGGAAAACAGCCACAGTAAAGAACTAATAGCAGGAGTAGAAAGGTCACTAATGAGGGAATTTCACACATGCACACTTATACAGCAGCCCAATGAAAGTTCTGGTCTCCTAATGACATTGGGGGAAATGTAGCTACTATACCTTGAATGTAAACTTCAATGAAGCTTGCCTGTTGAAGAAGCATGTTCTCCATTGAACATTAAAAGATTACGTTTTGGAGGAGACATTTCAACAGCTAAGCCCAAACTAGAACCTAATCTAAAACAGATTTATAATTTTTGACAACGTGTTATAATTTTTAAAATTTGGTTCAGTTAGACCTTCTTATTTAGGGTTTTCAACATTTTTGTGGAATTTTTCTACACAATTTTTTATTTGTAATTCTTTATTTTTCTAAAATATTTTTTGTGTGGACCGAGCAATGTGTCTCAGAACTTAACAAGAAAAAAACAATTGCAAATAAGTAAGTATCACATAATACATCCCTGGGCTATGCTGGTCAGCTGAACAGTCAGACATCTATTTTGTAAAAACTTCTTTTTTACTCAATAAAAGTTCTATATCACTACACTGGCCTAAACACCAGTTGGTAACCGGAGCAACAGAAACTCAGAACACAATGTTACCAATATAATAATAATAATACTATTATTATTATTATATTATTACGGTGTCCATTAACCGCTGATTAATTCTTCTTGGTTCAGTTCGAGTTTACATGTTAATTTACTTTTAAATTGAAATTGTTAGGCTACAGTCACATATCCCAAAATGCCACTGCGCTGTTACCTACACACAAGTTTTACAGAAAATTCGGCAGGTGACCATGCAGCATTTGTAAGTGGGAGGCGGCAGTCGCCTCTCCCACTTACTCTAAAAGTTGACATCAGTCAGTGGCCGCCCAGGGACGGTCGTTCGATGGCAGTCCAGTGACAGGCGGGGATGACGCCATTATGAAATCAGGCGGCAGCAGCTGGAATTGCCTGGTCGGCAGCAGCTCTGACTGGACGATGTGTAAATGACTCTGGATTGCGGCCGTCCATATCAAGTGTCACCAGCCGCCCGGTATCCTGTGGGCATTTAAACAGTGGGCCATTCTGCACGCCTGCACGACAGTAGCATGAAATCTTGAAGATTCTGCCAACACAGCTGCCATCACGCGATGGCAGTTGCATTTGTGACTATAGTATTAGCAAGTAGAAACAAGTAGCAGCGAAGCTTTTTGCTTTAAACTCAAGAAGTGGCATTCAGGAAGGTCAGCTCGTTCTATGGGGATGCGATAAATTGATTTTGAACCCCAAAAAGATCAATTTAAATGGAAAACTTGAGTTCAAATCCAGATGTATCTCATAAAACTAATGATGAGCAAGGTCCTGACTTTGAATTAATCAGTTCAAATTAGAATCAGAGGAATTAGAATTATAAAAGACAACTGATTTACTTAGAGTAACATGTTTTCCCCTTTACATTGAAAGACACAGCTTAATATTTCTAGACCTCTTTTGTTTTTCATAACTTTTCCATTTGGAATTTTTGTCACTTTTATGACAAAAAGCCACACAGCAGCATTAACAATATATACTGTATCCTAAACAAAAAACAAAAAACTGATGGATTGGAGCATATACAGCACGGCTGCACATCATTCCAAGATTTAAATTTAATAACGCCATCTGCTGCTTTCATGCATCCGCATTGACTGAATGATTTGCATTTATTTGATGTAGAAGTTTAAGATTTTGCCCCATTTGCTATGTTGCGGCGTGCAATCTGTCTCCTCCCGATAATCAAGTTTCCTTTCAATTTGAAGCAACAATAACAACATTAGCAGAGAGCAGATACTCTTTTCTTCAGCTGTGTGTTTTGCTTAATAGATGTTTTAATTGTGACTGGGAACAAGCTTGTACCACTATTTATCAGCGCAAGAAACCATGAATACTGTAAAGAAATTAAACTAAATTCATAGAAGAAGCTGATTCACTGAGAACACTGCTCAGTTTGTATGAGTCTCCCTGTAGAATATAGGCTTAACTACTTGATTGGCCTCAAGGGATTTTGGCTATGCTTTAATTTCCAAACACAAGTAAGCATATCCAGTTACAAGTCAATACAAGAGTTTAGTGCCAGGCGCTGTGTTGGGCATATGTTCTCATTTTGCTTCCTCAGTTCTTATGATTTAACTGTGATGAAACATTTTCTACTGGTTAAGTTTAAAGCCAGAGTTTATTCTGCAAAATGGACTCACATCATTGAAGATATTCAGTGGTATGTACATCAGCTCACATCTGTAATGGGTGAGTCAGTGTGGGTGGAAAAAATGCCGTTTTATTTGCAACACTGTTCATTTCTCCTTCTGAAATATGCAGAAGATCAGTAGTACAAACAATAGACAAAACACAGATTCAGAAAGTAGAAGCTATTTAATTTAGTTTTTATGTCCTTTTGAATACTATTTAAAGTTTTGTCACTTAGTGGTTTGAATGTAAGAAATTTCCTTTTTTGAGACATTGATATTTTCAACACACTTCCCGGATCTCTTTGAGAATTGTCCAGTTGGATTTTTGGTGATTGTTTCTTTGTTTTTTGTCATGCTCCGTTTGCAAATCATTATTTGTGGTAATAACTCCCAGTATTTTAAACATCGGAGTTGTTGCCGGCGACACGCTCTTTGACACACCTTAACTTTTCAACTATTTACGTGATCGAGATGAATCAGCTGATTCTGACGCAGAGAAAAACAGCTTTGCACCGTTTTTGCATCGTGTCTTTGCACAAAGATGGCTTTCTCCACAACAGAATCAGCTGATTTACGCTGATCGTGGAAGCACTTCACTGCCGTCAAGTATGGCATCACAGCGTAAATTACAATGAAAATAGGACAACAAATTTGCTCTCATGCAAAGTGTTTGCACTGCAGATGCCCTTTTACCTCAAGCTAAATATCACTTAAGTCAAGCAAGCAAAAACGTGTAATGTGGGATGATAATCTTATACATACAACAATCAAGGCAGGAGTTTGTGGCATTCTCATTTCATATTCCCTCCACTTGGGCATGTCTCCGATTTGAGATGTAATGTGTTCCTGCCAAATCAGCGGTTGTCCCATTACTCATCCCCCTCTGTGCTGTCTCCTGGCTTGTGCTCCGGCACTAATGCAGATTACAGGGATATATGAGGGCTATTTTGTTCGCTGCAGGGTGGAAACGATCAGAGGCAACCCCATCCCTCTCTGATGTGCGACTATACATCTGTTCACCTCACGAAAGCCTATCTGGGTATCCATCAGAGCCAAGCCCTTATCTAATCTGAGGTGGCGATATCTATTGTACATCAATTAAAGATGCGGCGTTTGTGGAAATGGGTCACTCTATCAAGCCTTGCTCTCCATCCTCTAAGAAGCTGTTTAGTTAAGTGATAAGTGTGTGACTTTAGATACACTTGCTGTACTTTATAAGTGTTTAATGGTCCATTTATGATACATGGGTGTCGCAGCACAAGGGCTTCTAGAGAAAGTGGAGCATTTGTTACTAATAACAGTTTTGCTGTAACAGTAATGAGGCTCATTTTTTTCTTTATGTACAAAGAAAAAGGTAAATTTAGAAGATAGAAATCTAAAATTTTCATAGATTCTATTAGGCTTTCAAATGAACTTAGTTTGGGATTTAAGTGATAAAAGAATCTTCATTCTTACCAATTAAAGGAAGCTTAAGCCTCATTTTCACTGATCGGTCCAGTCCGGTCTGATATAGAATGGTTTAGGTGAGCGTTTTTGACTTAAAGTTGGATCATCGTGCTGCATGTGGGGAGTAGACTGATTGCGTAACTTTGCAGCATCGCAGTGCCTCTACAGCAAAAGCAAAGCTATCAACAACAACAATGGAGGTCATCCAGCGGCTCACTTTTTGCTTGGCTTTTGGTACTTCGTGTATACAAAGCATTTAATGTTGTTTGAGAAAATATTGTGGGTGCCGAATAGGAATACAGCAAAAAAAAGTTATGAGAGCTGTTTGTAAATGTTGATGTAATGGCCTTCCGACAGTCAACGAGTTTTATTGTTTTATACTGTAGCTCCGCCCTAACCAATCCGTTCCATCTTTCTATGGACTTAAAAAATGGTACGGTTTGTTTCGGATTATTGGTTCTGTTTTGTTGTGGAAACGATCAAAATACCGAACCAGTCCACTCCAATCATCTTTTGATCTATTTTTAAAAGTGTTCTCAGTGGTCTTTTAATTTTCAGAAAAAACCTGTGTTGTTTTTTAGGACATAGTTTCTGCAAAGCAGCAGTAGTTCATTAGAAATTCAACTCTGAGTTGTTGCCAGGACTGTTGGTGTAGAGTGAGCCTGCCCTCTTTTACCATCATCCCTTTGTTTACACTCTCCTGCTAGCGTACAGCCACTCATAACCCCAACCTAGCATTACTGGTGCAACAAAAATGGCAAGCAATAATGGAGCTATCCAGCTATACCGTTCAGAGTCAGATGTCAACTCAGATGAGGAAAACTATGACATACATGGAGCTTTTTGTCTGCGAGGGGATGCTTTGGAAGGAAACGGGGTAGTGAGTTTTTATGTTACAACTGTTTCGTACGGCATTTTTTCATCTGGTACTGATTCAGAATGATTTGATTAAAAAAATACATAGAAACATAATTTTACATCTTAATCTTCTTCATATATGTCCTCAAGAACATGTTAAAAACACCCTTTTCATTGGAGTGGGTCTTTAAATCAATTTGCTTGCCGCACAAACACAAACGCTATTGAACTTTCTATCTGTTCTGTGAGTGGGACATGTCTAAAATACGCACGTTGGTTCTCTTTGGAAGACTCTCCTCATCTGTTGGGTAAATAGACCATTCATCATATTACCAGGCTTTTACAGCTTGACTGTTTGAGTGATCTGTCTCTCAAACAGCACCTCTCCCTGGCAGCCCAATCAATCATTTTTCAATGAAGATGTCACAGCTCATTGTGTGGAGCGCTATTCCCAACAACTCCCAGAGCCTTTTCGGTGATGCATTAATATTTAAACTCAGATTTTTCTCCTAAGGAGGGTCAGCCTCTGCAAACTGCGAAGTATTCTTTGGAGCAACATATGTAAAGAGTTTTCCCGTTGACTTTCAACACTTTTCCCCTCAGTGGGGATAGTGGCAGGTGCTGAATTGTCTGCTCGCTATTAACTTTTCATTAGGCGTAGTAAACTGCACAAGTCATCAACAAGTAGTTGCTGCTCAACATAATTGGTTTGTGGTTAATGTCTGCTGTGAAAGCTGGAAGTGTCAGTCTGCGGGTAAAATCACAGCGTGAGCTCTTTAAGACTGCACACTTTTTCAGGGAGAAGCACTTTTTAAAGACCGCTGGCTTTTTAAGACTGGCAGTAGAAAGTGCACACTCCAAAAATGTCTTTCAGGGCACGCATTGTTATTCAATCTCCTCCTAATGATCATTAATTCAATAAGGAAGCCTTAATATTGTCTCATTAAATAACTAGCTGTGGAGCAGTAATAAAGATTGCACTCTTCAAGGAGAGCTCCTGCACCTCCTCCCTAATTTTTTTCCTTTTTTTTTGTGTGTCACAGGGTTCTTCATTTGCTGACGGCGACATCTGCGACAGCCGGAGCTGCAGCCACCATCCTCACTTCATAAAAAAGTGTTTGAGCAAATAACATTTGCATTCATAATGTAAAAAAAAAAAACCTGTTTTCAATCCCCATCCTCCAATATAGAACTGCAATTAATTTAAGTCTTGAAGAAAATTATCTTCCTATTATGAGCAGGTGAGCAAGAAAGTAAACAGTTTGAAGTAAACTTAAAAATAATGAATGCACCATGAAAAAAAATGCACATACTAATACAAAGATTACTTAAAACAGGTCAAACTTGACTAATCTCAAATGAGCATAAACTACAAGAAAAAGTGGGGGGAAAATCACAAAAAAGACTTTTGCAAACCTAAAAATTTATTGTTTTTAGAGTAAAAGTATTATTACTTCAAAACCAATTTACTGTTTTAATCCACATTTTTGCAGCATAAATCCACTATTTGAAACGTTGTTAAGTGCATTACGTACTGTAAAGAAGCAAAATGCATTCGTCATTCTGCATGAAACATAAAAAAGAGTCAAATAAATGAAACAAAAATTTTAAAAAAGCAGAAATGATTTAGCAAAAGTTTCTAAACTTCTGCAGGTATGCACCTCCAACATGTCATGCTTTAGTCACAGCTGGCCTTACGGGTGGTAATTGGCAAACCTCTATGGTGGCCTGCGGGAAATTTTAAAATCATAGACTACTCTGTGAACACAGCCTGACGTTTAGAACTAAAAAGAAAAAATTACACTCAGATTTTAGTTTGTGTGGGCATCCTAGGGGCACTTGCACGTCACCTGCACACCCTGTACGTACAGCATTTGCAGGCAGTCCAGAAGGAGCCAGTACATGCACCTCACTAATGACTAAAGTGCAGCATAAGGGAACCAAACAAAAGTATCACTTGCACGTCATAAGTGCGTGTAACTTACATTCTGTAATAGGATCAGCTCAGCGGCCTTGTGGTAGAGTGTTTGCCCTGACACTGAAAGGCGTGAGTTCATATTCACGGCCGAGTCATACCAAAAACTATAAAAATGGGACACAATGCCTCCCTGCTTGAAACTCAGCATTAAGGGGTTGGATTGAGGGGTTAAACCACCAAATGGTTCCCGAGCGCAGCTGTGTCTGCATCTCCCCCAGGGGATGGGTCAAATGAGAACAAATTTCACACACCAAGGTGCGTGACAATGGGACTTCCTTACAAATGTTTCACGATATATTTACCACATGCACGACAATGGTACGTTTCATTTTCAATCCATCCCTTTGGGTGGCCTTACAAGCCAAAAGGGAACTGCAAGACACACCTGCGCTCCAGTCTACGAGCTTCCACGGACAACCCAAAAACCATCCGTGCAGGTGCATTAGGGTTCAGGATGGATCAAAGATGCCCCATGTGAAAGGTTTGGGGGGTGAAGATGTGCTCCTGACATTTATTACAAAGAGTTGGACATAAAACCCACTAACCAACAGTTAACTGACAGCAGCTAGTTTTAATGTTTGGTTTTTCACTGAAGTGTTTGATTTAAGCGATTTAACTCATGCACCAAATGAAAAGAGCTGGGGGGGTTTTTCGATATGCATACATTAGATGTAATAGCAATCACCATACTACATCAAAACTCTAATTTGAACAAGCCTATTAATGGTCATTAATCCAATGGCTAATCAGAGACACTTTGGCCTTTATTGTCAGCTGCAGCCTTTAAGGTCTCCGTGGAAAGCCGAGCTCTTCCTGCAGTCTGATTAGTGAGATTAAATCTGTTACCTCAATGCAGATTCTTCATCTCATGTGGTCGTTCATGGCTGCTGGTGCCCTCCTCCACCTCCCCACCCTTGGCACACCTACGTTGCATTATTAAACTTGAATGAGATCATTAGCATACAAAGCAGGAAACCTACTGCGGTGGAGTCATACATATTTATCTGGATGTGCCTGGCTTGTGCGTGCACACACTTGTACAGTAACCACCCTCACCCCCCAACGCACACACACACACACCCTCCTTGTCGGCACGCAAGTGTGGTTGGCTTTCTGGTGCAGTGGAGCGTTAAGTACAGACTATTAAATGAATATTAATATCTGGTTTAGAGAAGATATTTATCTTGGAGTCATCAAGAAAACAGAAACTTTAAAAGAACTCAAATCGAGAAGCAGGTTTTTTTTTCTCCCAAGCAAATTTATCTTTTATCAAAGACAAAATTAAACTCAAAAGTGAACTCCCTTTTTCTCTCCTTCCCATTTAACCTTCCCCTTTTAAATTAACTTTCCACTCAGCCATGCACCATAAAGATCAGTTTCTGCTCTTCTTTCCTTCCAGCTGAGAGAACAACTCCCTCCTTTTACGACCACAAGGAATCTTGTATTAGTATTCTCTCCTCCTTCCCTCTGTTCCCTTCCTCCTGTGAGATTGCTGTTGTGTCTTATGGCTTTTTATTCCTACGTGATGGTAGATGGGTTCATGTAGGAGTAGAAGCCACTAAACACGCGGTGAGTGCTCAACACGCTGGCCAACACATGCAGAGAGCTTCCTGTGGATATGACAGCTGCCATGTTCACATCAGTGTCCTTCCTATTAACCAGAGTGGTACAGACATATCCCCAAGAAACAAGGCGCAATTCCTCAAACCAGAGTTATACTCATGAAACATTTCAATTATGCATCTAATTTGATTTTATATTTATGGTTTCAACGCAACAGAGCACCATTCACTGTTTGTTTAAGCTCAAAAATCGGCCTGACCAAACCCCTTACGTGAACGGACCTACTTTTCCCACCTGCATGTTGGCTGCATGCGTCCTGAATTTCAAATTCATCTCTGTTTTTCCTCTGCCCCGGGGTCATGGTGGGGGAAAAAAAATGGAGATCGAAAAGACAGTGTACAACCAGAGAAACGAAACATTTGGCAGTTTGAATTTTAAAGGTAGAGAGAGGGCAGAAAACCCGTACTCTAATAGAAGACACGTTTTTGAGGATTTTTTTCCCTGTTTTTCAGGCTTTAAGGTAACGTTTGTGGACGAGTGTAAGTCGGCAGTGATCTTAAGGTGACTTCCTGGCGACTGTGTTTGTATAACAAGGACAAGTGCATCTGGTGTGAATTTTGATGTCCTCCAAAAACCTTGGAAAGATCATTGTCAGGCCAAAAAAGTTTGCTGCATTTACTTGCCCTGTGTTTGGGGTACAAACAGTATCTCGCTGCCAGTGCCAGCTGCCCTATTGGCTGTTCCAAATCATACATTAGATCATAATCTTGATAATAAACACAAATTTAATCCAGTTTTAGTTGTGTAGGTGTGAGTGGGGGCTGCACGGTGGCGCAGTGGTTAGCGCTCCTGCCTCACAGCAAGAAGGTTCCAGGTTCAAGTCCTGGTTGGGGGACCTTTCTGTGTGGAGTTTGCATGTTCTCCCCGTGCATGTGTGGGTTTTCTCCGGGGACTCCGGCTTCCTCCCACCGTCCAAAAACATGCTTCATAGGTTAATTGGTTACTCTAAATTGTCCGTAGGTGTGAATGTGAATGTGAGTGTGCGTGTGCGTGGGTGTGTGATTGTGGCCCCTGCGACAGACTGGCGACCAGTCCAGGGGTGTACCCTGCCTTCGCCCATGAGTAGCCGGGTTAGGCTCCGGCAACCCCGTGACCCCGAAAGGGATCAAGCGGATTGGAAAATGAATGAATGAAGGTGTGAGTGGCCCATGGGTTGGCAAACTTTTTGACTTGTGGGGCACAAAGGGTTCTAAAATTTGACAGACCAGGAGCAGAGCAGAGTTTAGGTAATCCACCTAATAAGATAAAGAAATAACATGGAATCTGAACAAAAGTAGACTTAAACTTTGATTAAAAATTAATATAAAAACAGAAGATTATGGAGGTTTTATACAAAACTGCAGCTTTTATACTTCTTTTAGTGCCAATTGCACAAATGGGTTTATGTCCCTCAGGAAAAAAATGCAAAGTTATCTAAATGCTGCGTTCATGTGGGGTTGGAAAGATTGGAAAAATGAACTCAGAAAACACACATGAACATCAGAAAAGCAACAAATCTTCAAACAAATGATCAGTTTATTTGTAGTACACCATCTATGGAGAGACACCAGTATTACAGGGTAAATAAAATATTGATATGGGTTTTTAATATAATTCACTATCAATATAATATTGCTATAGTTTGCCCACCCCTGTTGTAGCCTGTTCATTTATTTGCTCATTTAGCCTTTTAAAATGTATTTAAACTGAAGATCTTCTGGAAAAAAAATGCATCTTTTCATGGCAATAAAAATATGTTGAAGCTTTAGCAGCAAAACTGTTTACTGTGTTTTTTAATGCATTCCATGCAAGAAACATGTCAGTGAAGTGTCTATGAAGTTGGTATACAGATCTTTATCAGTCCCAGATTTTCAAATATAAATTTTGTCAGTGAAGTAAATGCAACCATGATTCTAATAAGTCACTAAAACCCACGTAATCACGTAATTTTCTTTGGTTCCAAATTAAATTGTTTAGTAAATAGGGGCTGCACTGATGCGTTTTGGTAAGTATTAGCAAAGAAACTGAAAAAGAGGTCTCCAAAGTCAATCAATCTCACAAATGTTCTGCATGTTTAAGACATGTGACGAAAAAGGGTTTGTAAATCTGATTTGTTTCACAACAGGAACTTCGGCTCAGTGATCGGAATAAATCTGTTCTGCATTTTTGCAAAGTTTTTCCAAAAATCTGTCTGTGATTAATTTTACAAATGTTTTTGCAAACTTTTGAAATAGTCTGAACCCCTTCATTTGCCCCCAAAACCTTTTGAAGCCACTTTAAGCTAAATGCAAGCACTTTCATTTTCCTTATTTTTAATTTACATCCACATTCAGGCGCACGAAAAGAGGTATTCATATATCATCACTGGCTTTTCAGCTCGAGGTGAACTCCGTGTCAACTAATTAAGCAGGAAAATCAAATCCCTCTGCTTGTGAGTCCATTTGGGTGCTGTGGGGGTTTGGGTTTAAATGTCAGACGAGTTTGTCCGTGCTGCGAAAGAAGCTCCTGGCCCTTTTTTTTTTTTTTTTGTCTGAACAGAATCTATATAAAGCTTAAATGAAATGAAACCCCAAAAAAGCTGAATTATTAATCTCCGGATAATACAAAATTCTGACAAATGTTTGCAATTGCGAGACCATGCTTAAAAGCCGATATGAGGCGGGTGATTATTCAAGGTTCTGAAATTGAAATTGGATGAGGGCTGATGAAGTCTAATGATTTATTTAAGGCGGTAAGTTGTTATGATCTAATATTCAGTGGGAGGGTTTCTTTAGCTTGCATTATCTGTTCAATTTATTTCTCAGGTTCCCACTCCTACACAGGCCTTTTTTTCCCTTCCTTTATTAAGTCACAAGGGGGGTCTGAGGGAACACTCAAACGACAAACATACATGGAGGGCTGCTGAAGCAGGTTTTCATTTGAACTCTGTGGGACTCCGAAGGTAAAAATCAATAATGGCTGTATCCGTGATAAAGAGGTAGTATTATCTAAAACAGCTCAGGAATGTGAGGGAGGGAGGCCTGTGCTTGAATAGATTGCAGCTCTCTACCATCTCCCCTCAAGGTGCGTTTCATCATTACAATCGGACTGAGCTGCATGTCTCAAATTCATGAATTCTTAAAATGATTGGTGAAATAAGAGAGCGTGGCCTCATTTTCATTGTGACGGATGAGCAATGTTTTTTATTATAGTGTCACGGCTTTCTGAGTTATGATCTAACTGTGTCAAACAATCCTCACATTTGGGCAGAAAATCTGAAAATCATCAAGTATGTTCCTCTGACAGCTGCAATAATTTAGGGTGTTTGTGTGCAGTGGGTTTCGTGCAAACGTGCTGTTCTATTTTATTCCAACCCACCTCAAGCTACACTTTGATTTTCCCAATAATTAACAATGCTCTTTTGTCTTCTGTGCTGCTCAATAAATTATGAATTACACCAGTTCAACCTGCTGCATTGCTCTTCTTTCATTTTAGTCGGGCAATTTCTTTTTTTTTTCAGTGTTGTTTTTCAAAATGTCATACAAGCCCCATAGATGCACACCAGACCTCACATTTCCCAATTGTTGACCTTTTCTCTGATAAACAGAAACATTTTACATTAAAAAAAAATCAAATTATTGCGTTAAGTGCAAGAAATTTTATTTTTTTCAACACTTTAAACCTTTTTTTCAATGTTGTTTTTTAAAATGTCACACATACAAGCTCTAAAGATGCACACAGATCTCAAATTTCCTTACTGTTGTCTTTTTCTCCTACAAATAGAAAAAATGTTACCCCAAAAAAATGAAATTGTTGCTTTAAAGACAAGAAATTGTATTTTCTCAGCACTTTAAAGCTTTAGTATGGATCCTGACAAGTTCTAACTAGGTACAAGGGATTAAAACACCTTGAAAACTATAATTAAATATCCTGTAACATACTTTTTGGTGTCATTTTCCTGCAATAATTGCAAGGAGCAACATGCAACAGCATAATTGTATTATTAATTAAACACCTTGTAATTGCTGCACCGTGTTACTTCATACAAGAGAGCTCTAAAGAGGAGGAACATATATTAAGGGCCATGGTTGAAATCACTGACTTTCAGGGGGCAGAGATTTAGGGCTGCAGAGCTCGCCTACACGCATCAGCTGCATGGCATCTGGGGGGAAATCGCCATCTTTCTTCTGATGAAATCAGAGGAAATCCACAAGCTGCCCACGGCAGACTACACACCTCTGTTATTTTTTTTCTATTGTACTCCCATCTCTGTTCAGTAATTTGAAGTGATAGATTTCTCCTTTGAGCGCCACCCCCACCCCCCAACCCCCTGATTCCAATTAGCAAAATGCAAAGAGGTTCCCTTGTTTGAGCGCACACAAGCGGTAATTAGATAATCCCTGGAATTTGGGAAAATGCACAAAAGGGAATATGTAATTAAAGCACAAACCAAATCCAAATATTGCCACAGATGAGTCCTGCATAGGACAAATATTAAAATTGAGTCAACATTATCTAGCACGTTTTTTTAAGAAGTAGGAAAAAAGCAGTTTAGTTTGGTTTCAGCAATATAAAAGGATGATAAATGCAATGAATGCCTTTGTTTGTTTGTTTCACATTCATACTCAACATCTGTGCATGACAGGTCCTCTCATGGGTTTAGCAGGACAAACTCAGCAGATTGTCGGTCCTTCAAGAATGCAAAAAAAAGCTTCATCTCAACACCACTGGGTTTTTTTCTAAACCCAAAATAATAATGTGTGTACGGTGAAGTGATGTTTTCCTTTGGGAAACAAGAATCCTCGCAATGTAAAGCTGTTGTCGGAGAAAAGGTGCTGATGCAGGATTGTTCAAAGTTTAGTTTACTTATCCTTACAATCTCATAATAAATGAAACCACAAACAAAGTCTGGCCAACATCCTGATTAAAACGAAATCACTTGGAGTTTGTAGAATGTCGGTAAACGCTGTTGCCAATTCCTTTCCCTTTGAAGGCAGCAGACAGGTAGTTCTTCATTGATTTTGTATTGACTTGTTCACTTGTTGTTTATGTCTGCAAGGAAAAAAACTAATAAAACTGCGTCAACACAATGGGAAAGCAGAACAGAGCCTGGATGACACAAACCTGCAGGCAGACCCTCAAGGATGACAGTCATTGTTGAGTTTTAAGTCTAATCCTTTTACTTTATCTTTTTATGATAAAACTGAAATTGTAAAAGGAAAGTTTGCAATAAACTCCATTTTGCTAAACTATGTCACTCAAAAGTCAACTTCCTGTTGACACTAAAAAGGAAGTTTGATGAATTGGAGCAAAGGTCTCTGAAATTTCCGTGTTAAGTCCAGATAAAAATGTAATGAGTTTCTTAATTGTCTTCTTTGTAGCTGCCAAGACCTGTTACCCTGTGAATTAGCAGATTATCAGCCCATAAGATTGTTTCATTAGAGGTCTGGAAAGCCTATGAAAAAATTATGGAAATGCATCCAACTGTTTTCATCAGATTTTTCAAACTGGAACATTCAAAGAGCCACAACGTGCAACTGCAAAATCAGAAGAAAGTGTGACGGCAAATAAAGATAATGTTTTTTTTTTTAATTACCCTCCCGCCATTTGACCTGTGGATTTCTTCTTGTGTGCAGATTGTACCTAACGTTACACGGTGATGTACCACAGCAAGACAACTCCAGCTGAAGTCCACTTAATGAGAGTGTAGCGTTAGCATTCTGGCTTCAACTTTACTGTTTAGCACTCTTTAATGATATGATAATGGCTTGGCTGTATTACCCCTCAGCTGTCCAAACAACATTATATACCCTGCGGCTGATTAATCCGGCGTCCACAAAAACATCCAATTAGGAGGATAATGTTTGTATTACGATCTGCCAAGAACTTTACAGCAAAACACTCGAGTACTGAAAATAAAAAGACAGCCAGGGTGGAAATCCTGGGTGAATCCTGAAACCTATTTACCTCTGTTATGCACTGAGCCTTTATTGTGTTATAGGGATCTCAGACTGGTGTCCAAACTGGATCACAGAACAGTTAGGTTTGCTCGGGTTACAATGCCAAGAAGACACAGCTGTTCCCCAGCGCCGCAGGTCAAACCTCTGACCCCCCAGTTGTGCAGTGCTCTCGCCAGCAAGGGGCTCTGCCTCCTCACTGCAGCTGCTCGGCCTGCATCAAAGTCAAATGAAAACAGATCAAACATTTCACAGAAGTGGCTTTTGTTTAAATAATTTTTATGTTCACTTAAATAAAACAGTGAACCAATTTTAACCCTTTAACAACGTAGCTTTGGCTCCAGTGGTGGCGTTCTTTGGACTACCGTTGCTCTTCAACTGTTGACGCAATTAATGTAAATCCAGCAAATTCTGAAAAGTAGCCTTGCGCGGATTTGCAACACTTTATGTTAGTTATGTGTTGCAAATTGGGGCAAAGCCAATGTGAGAAGCAGCTGTTTTATGTAGCTAGAATTGGGACTTTAGTTTTGTACTTGTAACTTTAGTTGTGTACCTGTAGCTTACAACTTTAAACTCTTGTTTTGTATCTTAAATAATGGACACGGAAAGGTGTGATCCGCAGTACTCATGTTAGTATTTTAAATAAAAGCAAAATTACAGAGGCATCATAAAGGTAATAATGTTCTTGCCTGAAAATAATTAGTGTTAATTGCATTAATAACTTGGGCTGTGGATTGTTACTTATATAGCGATCCAATCTGAACAACTCACACCTCATCCTCACCTGAGGAGAGGGAGGATGTCAGGAGTCAGCGCTCTGTCTCCTCCTCTGGTCACCGGCGGGAGCCGTCTGCAGAGTGCCGACTGGACTCAATCTCCCAGCAACCCCCGCGCACACTCCCCAGATGCCACTCAGCTGTCACTCATCAGCTAATCAGCCACAGGACACCGCTCAGGACCAATCAGGATCAATGTGAAGGACTGTTTGTGCCATCCAGCCTGTATTCTGATCTGATCTAATCTGATCTGATCTGATCTGAACACCCTCCTTCATACCTGACTCTGTCTCTTTGCCACCTGCCCTGACCTTTTTCCTGGATTCTGACTCTGATTAGCTTTGTGGACTTTTAGCTGAGCTGTGCTCCTGTCTGCCTGTCTGTACCAATAAACCTGCTGCAAGTGGAACCAGCTGTCTGCCCTTTTGTGACAGAGGATAGATGTCTCCGTGAGGAAAGTGATGAAGAATCTCCTCCGGAACCAGCAGGTGATTACAAAATCATATTGTGTAGAGTTTCAGCTTGTTTGTGCTTTCTAAGTGTAACTGTGTAAACACACTGAATAGATAAAATGCGGCCTTTTTCTAAATGTATTTCATTTTTTTTCTAAACCAAATGATTAAATCATCTGAGAACCGATCAGGTCCAGCCAAAGCAATTCCTGCATAGGACATCCACACAGATGCTGAGAGACTCTGACCAGTGGTGGTACATGAGCATCAACACTGAAAGAGCCAGACTCAAATGTGCAGAATGCAACATTCATCTGTTCCCACACAAGCAACCGTTTTACTGCATTTCACAATGCACACTTTGTGCACAGTAAGGATAGTTACAGTGTTCTGTTCATATTGTGTGTTTTTTTTATTTCATATTAGTGCATACTAGTTTTGTCAGGCATTAGAGAGAAGAAAATACTGGAAATAACTATGTTGAAAAAATAAGTTGCTGGAGATGAGAACAGGTTCTTTTTTTTCTATAGATGCAACAAGCCTAAAATTACATCTAAGTTATGTGTTATTGTCAGATTTACCATCTCAACCGAACTCAGAATCTACTTAAATATAAAACGATAGATAAATTCTGGTGCAAAGGGGTTCATCCCTTACAAATGGTTTGTAAAAATGAACACCTACATGATCCTGCTTGAGATTGGGGGACTGCAAAACACTCACTGTTAACGGCGCAATTAGCACATTTAATATTAACTTACAAAGCATTTGTAGAATATTACAGATGTTAACACACATAAAGCATTAACAAGTGTCTTCACGAGCAGCTAATTTAAACTTTACGTAATCTGTAACACATTTACAAATGCTAATGTATTTATAAGCAGCTTAATACATTACTAATTGTTAATGTCTTACGAGCAGTTTATTAAGGATACTTATTATAAAGCGTTACAGGCTTGCTCTTGATTCACAACAGTTTGAATAAATACATACTCAGAAATGCAATTTTAAGCTTAATTTTCCCTATGTCTTCCATCATCAGAAAAAAGCCACAAGAACATGTTAAAAACACCAAAAAAACTATTAACATTTGACTTTAAAGGGCTAGAGAATCAAAGAAGTTTTCTCTATAGAGTTTCTGGAATAAACAACCTTTTGTAATTAATTTGCTAAGATGTGTACATGGCTAAATCGGGCATATATTTGAAGGAAAATAAAAAATATAAAAGGACAATGAAGTCTATGGTTGTAAAATTTAGGCAGCTAAATAACTGTACAGTTTCAAGTGTTTCAAAACAAACTTTCCAATGAAAAGCAACATTTAATATGACATTTGTCAAAAGGAATCAACTCCAGATTATAAAGGATTTCTCACACAAAAAAAATTTTATTATTTCGACTACAAACGGTTAACCTAAATCTCAACATCAGGTTTTCAGGTTTGGAACTAAGTAATACAAGCATCATAGTGCACATATTCTGTAACACACCTGCAATAACCGGGTTTAGTGATTCTCAACATGACTGCTGTCAGCACAGGAACTCTGGTGATTGTTAATGTGGAACATCTAAACTCTAACTCCTCAGGAGAGAATTAATATTCCATGAGTTCCTTTATTATTAAGAAGGAGCAGTGACAGAACACTACATCGAAAAGAGTGGAGGAGGTGGAAGTCAACCATGCAAAACACAACTGTGAGTGAACTGTGCAAGAGGTGGAGAAACCACAGAAATTTAAATTGTAGTTTTTAAAACGTCCATTTTTATTTTGTAATTTTTCAGTTGGAAATTTAAGAACAGTTTTGATCATCCTTAACTGTTACATATGTATTTGTCAGTCACTGATTCTGCAAGCTGCCCCTCCTTAAACAGATAATAGAGCAGCCGTGGTGCAGATGTTTCGATGTCTCGAAAGATTGCAGGTTTGGTGCCTGCCCATGTGTGAGTGTTCTTGGTCAAGACAAAAACCCCACATTGCTTCTGGTGGTTATGGGTTGGGGCCAGTGTTCAGCAGCAACGCTGCCATCAGTGTGTGAACATAGGTGAATGGGACTGTGACTTTACACCGCTTTGGGCCTTCTAAGATGGTAGTAAAGCACTATAAAAGGACACACCATTATCACCTTATAACACTTCAGCTGAGACAGAAAACCAGTATTCCTACAAACAATCACAAATTCTGTCCCTCACAGAGCTTTTACTTCTTCTTTAGGAGGTTCTTCTGTCCTCCTTTTGTTACCTATATTAATGGCACCTGTTTGAAGGTGTGGAGAAGTGTCTTTTATAAAGATGACTAGTATAACAAGTCAGATTGTAACCCTGCTTAAAATGAAGACATCCGAAGCTTCGCTGTCTGATTGTATCACGTAACTGATTCATGGAGTGGTTCAGACTGTGCCGCGGATTTGACAGCAGCATGAATCTCGAATGCTCCAATCATAATGTGAGTGTTTAAAGGAGAGTTACGGTCAGTGAGAGTTTGGGCAGAAGTAGATAGTTTGGAGTGTGGAGATTTAGATTAAATTTTTTTTTTTTTTTTTTAATTTTATTTTTTTATGTTATTGAGTAAAAAAATATTGTGTCCCTTAAACACACTGGCCTGATCTCAATGTGATAAAAGCCAGATCACTGTTTAAACTCCAACCACCCTCACATGGGGATGAGTGCTGAAACTCTGTGCCAAGTCTGTACCGGTGTACTTGTTTTTCTCTTCAGTTTTGCTGTACAATTCCAGCCAATCATTTTACCTTTCAGGTGTTTGTGGCCAAGCTCATATGAATGGCTGTGGTTGTGTGGGAGCTTCAGTCCAAAAGGGAAAGTGAGCGGTGAAATACAAGTTTACTTCTGCTTGTATGAACATGGAGATGCAGAGCTGCAGTGATTGTCAGAAAGAATGAAATAAAACATCTTAAGCAAATTCATGTACTCTCCTTCACCATGGTACACTGCATTTTTATATGCTTTTGGAAAAACTGGCTTTTTATTTTTTATTTTGTTTTTCACCTGTTCTATCCTTTAGAGACCAGAACAGTTTTAGTAAATCAATTTTCATTTATATAGCACTTTTTATTATTGGTGTCAAATAAATGTTCATTACACCAAGAAAAATATTATGTAACAAGCAAATATGTTTATAGATAGGGTCACCCACACAAACCCCACCTTTAAAGTACCGGTTCAGCACCAGCACACCAATAAAATCTAAGCCCTTTTTTTTTATTTGTATCAATACAAAGGTAAACACACAAAGAAAGCATACACTAGTGTACATGTTTTGTAAACTTCTTTATTTTGCTGACATGTTTATTCATGGGCTGCCACTTCTAATTCGGCTGATACTTTTTGTGTCCACTAGATGTTCTCCTAGAGCAAATGAAGCTTCATGAATGGATGAATTGTTTCAATGCTTCATGAAGCTTCATCTGCCCGTCACAAGGTCTCCGGGCAAGGGTCAGGGCAGGCAAAACCGAACACAAGCAGAGTCAGAGAACAGAACTTTGGGTCAAGACTGAAATGCTAGGTAATGCAGGCAGGGTGGCACAAACAAAACTTCGCACTGAGTGAGACTGTGCGTGCTGGTAAAGAGGCAGATGGGTGATTGTCAGAGGTGCTGGGAGGTGGTGTGAAAACTCGGGAGACGGCTCCCGCCGGTGAGCAGGGGGGAGAAAGAGCTTTGACTCCTAACATATATGAAGATACAAACATATGTCTTTACCATTAGTGATTAAAAACAATCCCAATTTAAATTTGTTTGGTTTTCAAATTATCATATTTATTATGTTTGCTAATGATTTAAAAGTACAGCTTTAATATCAGTTGTTTTGTAAACATAAGATCCAAAGTCTAATGCTTCGCTGATGACACCCGGCTTTATCTTTCTACAAAAGACAACTACTTCTAAGTATGAAATCTGCAATCAAGTTTAAAACGACTATGTGAGCATTGAGTATTCCTGTCTCCCGCTCTCCTCTGGTCAAGGTCATCTCTGACAGGACTGTTTCTTTTCAATCTTATGTCAACAAACATGGCACCCTTAAAAGCACTGTGTGGACATCTAGCCGGTGAGAAGGGAGCCTTACTGCAACAGTCTCCACTGCGGCTTGGTGCTCTTCTCCACTTGATTATGTTCTTTTGCACTTTGTAGTTTTGAGTTGAGGTTCACTCTGTCTTTTGTTTGGTTAGCTATGTTTAAAGTGAAGCTGTAAGAGTGAACTGCCATTTTCTTTAGTGTACATTTTCTCCTGTTTATGTTAGACCGTCCAAAAACATGCTTCATAGGTTAATTGGTTACTCTGAATTGTCCCTAGGTGTGTTTGGGTGTGTGATTGTGGCCCCTGCGACAGACTGGCGACCAGTCCAGGGATGTCCCCTGCCTTCGCCCATGAGTAGCCGGGTAAGGCTCCGTCAACCCCGTGACCCCGAAAGGGATAAAGCGGTTTGGAAAATGAATGAAAATTAATGCCTTGGTTCTCCTTGAAGCATTTTGCTTCACTTTTAAGTTTTTGTTGGTTGGTGTTTGTTTTCTTCTAAGTAAATGTATCATTTTATGGAGACAATTGTTTAGTGTTTGGGTAAACATCTTTTTTTTTATTATACTTTTATGTAATGCTCCACCCCTAGACAAAAAGGGGCGTAACATCATATCATCCTTTTTAGACATTATCATTTGATCAAATTTAAGACCTTTATCCGTGATTTCCCAGTTAAATGCAACTTTGAAAGACAAAAAAAATATATATCATCTTAAAAATGATCAAATTTTATTTTGAAATCCTTCACAGTGCAGTGATATAAAACAGCTGTGATGAGACAGATAATTTCAAATGAGACTAAAGCATAATCAGTGTTGACCTAGACTTTACAAACTTATAAAAGATTTTTATTCAGATGTAGTCCCAAAAAAAGACAGTTCACACTAAGCCATTCTACTACGGAACAAATAAGTAGCTCCTCTGAAGTTTTTCTTTAATCGGTCTTCATTCACATCAACAAAAAGAGTTCCTTCATTTTCAGAACCAAGCCAACATGAAAGAATATTGCAATAGATTATTATAATAGCTTTATTTTATTAACACAACTGAGAAAATATTAATCATTAGTGGCTTAAAACGTTTTTTACTGTGATGTGTAACCTGCATGACCGTAGGCCTTTACTTTCTACTCCATCTCCTCTGTTTCCTATCAGCTCCCATCTGCAGAGGTTTGGAAGGGTGGGCTGCTCATCTGAAGCACAGAAGAGAGCCAAAAGAACATAGCTTCCTTATCAAAGGCACGGGCGCTAAGCCTCAGTTAAAAATAGAAACCAAGGGAGATTGGCATCGATTTGTGCAGGCATTGACGGCCAGACTGACAGCAGCACAGCAGCGTCGGGCTGTTGAGCCATCGAGGGAATCCGCCAGACTGCCTATGATGAGATGAGATGGGAAGATAACTTCTGACAAGCCCTCCACCCGCCACCCAGCTCTAATCACACTGTCTCCACACACACACACACACGAAGAGAAAAAAGTAATTACCACACATACGCTCACACACACACCTCCATATAGGCACACAAACATTTGCATCCCCTTGAGGAACTAAAGGGACTTTGGCTGCCTCAATGTCCACCTGTCTGATATTTCCTGCCAACTCAAAGCTCATCTGCTCACATATATACAAAATACCTCTGGATGGCCTTCCACAACTGCTAGTTATCATCCTTAAGGAATAAACCACTCACACAAAAAAAACTATCAACAATTACCACCAAATATCCGAAGGGCATCCAAAGGATGTCAGTTTCCTGCTTTTCTACAGCTGTGAAGGAAGCCCACAAAGTAATATCTGCATTTACTCCTTGGAAGTCCTCAACACTGCTCGTCTCCTGCTGCATCAGTAATTCAGTCAGGCAAAAAAACGTTTGGCAGCCTTTCAGGAGTACTTCAAACGTGAAGAAAATCTTCACTTGGGTAGATATGTTCAAAGGGAAAGTTTGTAATTGAAGGAGTATACTCTCATGATGGAGTTGGTTTAAAGAATACAAACACAGGATCTTAAACAACAGTACATTCTGTAACTGATGGCTGAGGGTCAGTTCTCCTATGTGAAGGCTTCCTGTTGCTTGAAACTGTTAATATCATAACTGCTGTTATGGGGAAGGTAAAAAAAACAGCTGTGTTTATTGGAAATTCAATAGATGTGCTTTCCATTCTTGTAGAGATTTTCTAAAGCTTTAACATACAATGTATGATCCATAAACATTGGTCCTGTAGGGGGCTGAGTTAAAAAAAATAATTCATCATTAACAGATGGATCTTCACAGTGTATTAACTCTTAATAACCCCATTCATCAATCGACTTTTTTTGAAGGCAATTTATTGTATTTCTGTCCATTTTTATTGTAAGAAATATATTTTTATTATTGTTTCACTTTATTTCGATTTACGTTCATGCAAATCAAAAAGCTGACCCAAGTTGCAAAACTTTGAATCCAAATTCAAATAATTTGACGCTGACAACAAGCTCAAATCCCAACAGGTTTCCTCTTCTGACATCATCTTTGTTCCCTGCAGAGTCAAAAACATTTAATTTCTATAAGATACTGTTTTTTCCAACATATTTGTATTCCAACTTTTTCATCTCTGTAAATATGTAAAGCAATATGCACCTGACTGCATTTTTTCCAGAGGCTAATCAATATTTTTTATGTCCTCATTTACAGGCAGATATGGAGCTGACTAACAGAGCAAAGCATCTAATTTCCAGCAAACTCCTCCAGCCCTGAGAGAATTATCAATATAAAAACAATGTAAAGGTAACGATTGTAAGCCGTTGGTGAAGTAGTTTTGGGAAGAATAAATGGGAGAATATGACTGAAAGAAGCTAATTAAATGAGGCAAAAACACAGAAAAGTCACTGCTAGAGATAGAAATTCACAACACTGAACAGAGTGAAACTGAACTACAAAGAAAAACTGATAAGGAGTAAACATAGACAAAGGAAACCAGGAAATCTTGATACAGAACAGGGGGTAATTGGGAACTCAAGGTGAACCAAAAGTCCAGGATGACTGGCAGGGAAGTAAACAATAATGGTTCAAAGTGAACAGATTAATGGGAGCACACTGGGCAGAGCAGCCAAAAGGGCTCCTCCTGTTAAGTCAACTGGGGAGCTGGCCTCATGACCGAATCGCTATGTGAACACTCTAAAAAATGCTGCGTTAAAAAAAAACCCTGTTGGGTTTTCCAGTGACCCTTGAGCTACATCAAAAAAGGTAACTGGCTGAGAACCAGCACGAGGCGTTGCCTCACAAATGGAAGGGACAACAATTGGTCAAAATGCTTGTCAAACAAGGACATTTATTTAAAAAAAAAAAAACAAATAAAACATAAGAACAACACAAGTTTTTTTGTCTTTTAATAAAATTATAAGAAAAAAATTAAAGACCCATTCCAATGAAAATCCTCTTTTTTGTGTTATTAGAGTGTTATTGTGGCATTACCGGTAAGCTTAAAATTGCATTTTGGAGAAATTCTTTATTCAAATCAATGTGAATCAGGAGCAGACGAAAAAATGCTGTTTGAAAAAGAGTGTAATTGTGACCTAGAAAGTACGCTGGGAACAAGCTCTCTGCTCCCATTCTGATGCATCCACCTGCAGACAAATAGATCCATGTACGTCTTCATTTTCCTGAGCTGAAATCTGGCTCAAAACTGTCAGTATTGCTCGCCATTTTTAGTGTTAGGTTGGTGGTGTGAGGGACTGTAAGCTAGCCTGAGAGAGTGTAAACAGGAAGTGGGACAGGTTTTTGGATTTTGGCCAAAAACTCCATAATTAATTAAAGACCAGTGGGAACGCTTTGAAAATAGATGAAAAAAAATGATCAGAATTGGTCTTTAACTAACTTCATTAACTACGTTTATTCATGTTTAAACTCATAGCTAACCTTTTTATAAAAATGTATTTGAAAAGAAAAAGCTAGCTGATTTTGAAAACTCTAGTATCTTATTTGAGTAAAACATTTTGAATTTTACATCTAGCTCAAACGTCTTTATCCAGTGTGTTTTATTATTCTTACAGTTTATTATTCTTGTAGTTCTAGTGTAAATGAACGGCTGAAAATGGTGAACTGCAAAGGCTCCCAAACTCAATTCACGAAGTCAAATCTTTCAACCAGTGTCTGGTCAATCAACTAAAATGTCCCAATAGTTTTTTAGAGTGCATCAGAAACCCAACTATGGAATAATCAAGTGTTATAGGACCAGAGAAAAGGTGATTAACCTCCAGACAGAATCAAACTAGTGCCATCTCTTTGGAGATCTCATGAAAGTTGATACCTAGCCGCCTGAATCCAGATTATTTTTCTGGAGAACAATAAAGTTCTACTGGGAAACCTTCTCTATTGTTTCATCTAACTACAAAGACAATGCAAGCAGTCATTTTGAAACTCCAATAAAACAGTGAGAGGCTTGAAACCCCACAATCTCATACCAGAGAAATGTGCAAGTTTTTTTTAGCTTTTAAATGCTTTGGTACAAAAATACTTTTCTTCCATTAAACTCAGAGTTTGACTGAAACACTGAGTTACGATATATGCCCACCATTTTCACCAGATAATTTCTCATACTCTCAGCGACAAAGTCTACGCTTGCCACACCTGTGTAAAACAGAGCTAAAGCCAAGGGAGCGGGAACCTCTCTTGCGGGTTGAAGCAGAATCTTCAAGGCCGAATCCATTATGGACATGCTGTTATCGTCTTCAAGGCTGGCGGCTGTCCTGAATGCAGCCAACAAAATAGCCAGAGAATTGCCTGAGCGAGCTTCACATGCTGCACAAGAAAGAACATCAAACCCGGCTGTCTGTCTCCTGACAGTTAGAAAATGGAGGCTAGAAGGCATCCTCTACCTGCAAACTGTGTGAGAAAAAAGACGTAAAACAGAATATTCGAACAGATGAACATTTAAAACTACCGTTTGTACCTTTTATAAAGGTTTCAGTTAAGATCCCTAAAAGAAAAGTGGTATTTACACAACTTAACCACTCCGGCTAACTAACAAAAAGCAAAAAAGCACCTTATCCAGATATACAAGGTATCGATGAGGGATTGACAAGCTCAAAATCTAGAACAAATCTATCATCATGACATTTTAGATGAATGCAAAAGTCTGATTAACCCGGTGAATTTAGGATGTTCTCCTGCACTTATTTGCTTTTCCAAAAAAAGGTTGAGGGGTACATTTTTCAAAGCTTCATATGAGCTGAAGGTGGAATCATGTTTGTTTTACTGCTAAAATAAAGCTGTAAGAAATAATATAATTTCATAATTTCAGACGTAATAAATTGGAGTTCATGTCTGAATTTCTGCCAGCTCACTTGTGACATCTTGAGGCCATTTTAGAAAATTAAATATCACTTTTAATGTTTGTTCTTCTAAAATTCAAAAGTTCCTTACACGTTGTGTGGGAAAAACACATTTTTTAGACAAAATTTGTTGCATAATACATTTTCTTAAAGAATAATTACAACATAACAAAACGTTGATGCCAAAGTAAAAGGTTTGGAAGCTGGATAACTGTGCTCTGCAAGAACTGAATCTTAAAGTAAAAACACCCTTACTTGAAAAAAAACATTTCCTGTTTTCTTTCTTGGAGGAATAATGATCTTAATCAAGAATGTTTTTTAATAGCAAAGTAATCTTAGTTTAAGAAAATATGTCTTTTTTTCTTAAAAATAAGAATTTTTGGTTATTTTTCTTACCCCATTAGCAGATTTTTTTTATTTTATTTTATTTTTATTTTTTTGCTTATTTAAAGAAAATTATTTAAATTGAAGAATTTTTTACTGTTCTTGCAGTGTACCTTGAAACTGTACTGCAAACTAAGCTGCATCCATGAGCAGCTCTATTCATGGCATCATTTCAGAGTGCAATCAACTTCCCAGAAAACATGTTTATGCTTTATTCTAAATATTTACTCACTAAAATACTAAAAAAAGGGCATTTTTGCACACAAAACAAAAAAGACACAGAAAACATTGATTTTCATGTGAATATAAAAAGCCTCTTTTACTGCTCAAACACATAATAATGAAAACAATGTGCATAAATGTATGTATTTATTTATTCCTATAAGTAAATATTTGGGTTTTTTTAATGTCATGATAAAATTACATGTCAGTAGGTTCTCCTGCCAGAGTGTTTCTTCAAGTTTTCATTTGTGTAAACGTGTATGTTTGTATGGTATAATAGTAAATGTTTGTCTCCCTCTGCTGGTGAAGATGCTCCTGTGCAGCTGAGTTTAAAAAATTCAGGAAAAGAGAAAAAAATAACTTCCATTGAGAAAACGTTACAGTAAAAAATGTTTTATGTTTTTATAACCTTCTGAGTGATGTGTTTTATCTACTTACGATACTTTTTACAATAAATTTGCTGTTTCAGACAAAATTTCTTAATTCATATTATAGTTTTTTGTGAATGTGTACACAAAGGTAAAGGAGTTTACCTTTTTTTGTGAAAAAAAACTATTGTTGCAAAAACTGCAAGCATTTCTCTGGAGTTTTTTCTGTAGATAAACTTCACCGAAATTTTGAAATTCAAAGGCTAGTGACAGCAATTGTAAAAATGAGGAAACAAAACATTTCTTAAGTGAATGACTTCACAAGATCTTGACAGATTTATTTTGCCAAATGGCAAACTGGGAGCCTGCTGTCTTGAGGAGCTGTGATTGTTTCTCTTTGGGGGTTAAATTGACTAAATAAAAGTGCATGTCTTTGGGAAGAAAACTGGATAACACCTTTCTCTTCTTTCTTTGTGCTTTCTGCCATTTCCACTTCTCATCTAACTGACTTTCCTGAGCATCTGGATGATTAAAGGTAATTTTTTTTGTTGCATCGACAATAGACAATCAGAAATGTAAATTTCATCTAAACACTAATGTTATCTTTTTTATACAACTTCAGTTTTAAACATTCAAAGACAAACAAATAAAATAATACTCATTGTGAGCCCATGCTCATGAAAACCTGGCTTAGCTTTCATGGAGCTGCTATCAGTTGCTTCATCATAGTCATCGAAGAGTTTTCTCAAAGCTGATTTCTCTCAGTCTTTTGATTGATCACCATTTTTAGAAAACTCGAGTGTCTGTCTAGAATACTGGCAAACTGCGTTAACCATAAAGATAACTTTTTCCAATTCAACCAAGAGACCTATAAGTGACCAAATTTCCACTTAAAAGCTGCTCGTTTTAGTTAGACGTAGAATCACTTTGTTGTAGCTATAAGTGTTAATTTTGGGAGAATTTGCATTTTTGGAATGAGTCTTTTAAATACAGTGTTTAAAAAAACACAAATTTAAACAGACAAGAATAAAACAAAACCTATTAACAGTGTAAAAAAATGTTAATGACTTAGGAATTCAACTTAATATATAAAACTGTCTCAAAAATGCAAGCAACTCTTCCATATCAGCAGTAAATCATCAAATTTTGTAGTTCAATACTAATAGTAAAAAAAAATCTTTAAAAAATGACAGCTTTATTTTATTTTGTATGTTTCTTTTTTAAAATATATTTTTTAATGTTAATTACTACCGGATTTCCCAAAAAATATTTGAGGAAACATTTTAGACATCGCCTAGTGTTAATCTTTTTAGAGCCTGAGATGTAGGGAATTATTAGAGAACTGTTTTTCCTTCAACCAACAGGGTTGTGAAAACTAAATATGGGGATAAAATAAAAAAATTGTTGCATTTGTTTCCAAAATACGCTTCTGCGGTTCATTATCTTCATAATGTTGCTGCTTCCTAGCTGTTCTGCAAAAACAAAGAAATTCTTCACAAAAAGAAATTATTGGTATATCCCCCATGGTTTGACAGAGGTATTCTGTTGGTAGGTCAGTTATTGAACAGACTGTTTTCTCATGTCATATTTAAAATTTCTTCAGAGCTTTAGCAGTGAGGCCTGAAGAATAGGCAGTTTTATTTGATGCAATCCCATCAATTCTCTTCATTTTCTGAAATATGTATCATTCACAAATAATACAGATGAAATACAGAATGTTTTAATTGGAGATGTGTACAAAGGAAAGGATGCACCAGTAGATATAGAAGAAATCCTTTTTTTTTTTTTGTTCAGTTCCACCTGCCGCAAAGCTTTTTTTTGTATTAAACCATGGGTGATCTAAATTGGGAAAATTGTGCTAATGTGTTCATGAGACTGTGTTAAAAATAATATAAACTGAATTTCATTTAAAATTTTGCATGAAATGTATCCAGTCAAAGACACACACACAAGAAGATTTAAAATAAACATAGAAAAGCCTTGTTTTTTCCAATTAAGTAAGGAGACCATTTTTCATCTTTTTTACCTCTGTATATATGCAAAGAATATTTGGGCTAGATCTTTGGAAGAATTTAACATTTTATTTGTTTATTTATTTGAACTACATGGTTTGTCCAAAAATGTCACTTTTGTTAGTCAGCTGTTTACTATTTTCAGGAAATTCCATACTAAATGGTCCAATTCACAACCTTGTTTTAGTATTCTATCTAGACTTAAAATAATTTTACAAAACAATAAAACTTAAGCAAAATATAAACGCTTCAAGGACATTTCATCTTCTGATCTGCTGATTGTTGATGTGCCTGTTGCACTGTATTTGTAGTGTTTGCCTGACCTGTTGTCTTATGCATAGTTGTAAATAAAGTTTGAAGAAAAACAGTTAGCTCTACTGCACATGCGCTGTTGGTGCTTGTTACTGATTTTTTTTTTTTTTTTTTTGGATGGACAGTTTTTTAATGAAATTTTTTTGCCTACGATGCACTTTAAAGTAAATATCAAAACTGAAACATAACCATGAATGTGTATTTTTTGGCCACGCCTTTTTTAAAAGTACAACGCCAAATTGTGCGACGCTGAATTATTGCCCTGACGTCAGAACGTGCGCCGAATTTCCACTTGTTGGCATAGCGACAAGAAGAGGAAGATGATATCAGGAATTTGAGACTGTGGGCTAAAAAGGACGACAAAAACAAGAACATTTGACATGAAAGTCAATTATATTCGCAGAGAAGGCCAATCACTCTGACAGTAATAGAAAAAAAGGAAAGAAATTTGTCAATATTTAGGAATACTGATCCAAACGTAAATTTTTACAGCACTCAGTATCTTAACTTGGGGATCTGTTGATTTGATATAATTGTTATGGAGTTAGCGCAAGCGTGTTTGTCTGCTTAGGAACAGTTGGACTAGCAGGTAAGAGAGCTATTCCTCAAAGTTTATCAGAAGAATTTCAGCACTAAATCATAGAAATCAAACAAACAATCAGAATAAAATAATCATCTCTGATCAACTCCCAAAATTTTCTAAAGGTCGTCTGTGATGTGAAGTAAACATCTATGAAGTCTCTCACTCATCCAATGGGGTTCCATAGCAGAAAAGGTTTTGAAAAGTGTCACCTGTAGTTAGTTTTTAAGTTAAAGACGTTTCAACTTTTATCAGAGAAGCTTTCTCAAAACTGATAAGAGAACTGGGTTTTACAAGCTCGGAGGAAGGAGTTTGACTTGATAATGATGACCACTAAGTGACCAAAACAAAGGCCTGAGTGGTTTCAGGTAACACTGACCTGGATTTCCATTGAATGCCTTACTAAGCGTTGTTATGGATAGTTACAAATAATTTGTACTTGGATGGAGTTAGAAGGTGGGGAACAGTCGTTTGTGCTGGAGAGGGTATTTAAAATGATTTTAATCAACACAATACCGACTTCATCCCTGTTACTACCCTCAAACAAAAACGAGTTCGTTACAAAGACACAATTCCCATGTAAACTAACTCAAACTTTATTTTAGTCATTCACAAACAGTAGGTCAGTACATACAGAATCACTCGGCCTGGCTCCTGACTGTAGTTGCCGTTAACACTACAACAATCCATCAAGCTTTGCAGCTTTGTAGTTTTAAAAACATTTTGACAGTTTTTTTCTCTGTAAAAGTGTAAATTGAGCTATTTTAATGACAAATTACATGTCTGTCTAGCTGTAAAATATCTTAGAACCAAATCTGAACAAATATTATACATATTTTTACACAATTATCAACATGGAAACCATAAACTCTGTTTTCACTAACATTTTAATTCTTGACTGAGTTTCCAAGCAGTCTCCAAACCTGTGAATTTGAGTTTCATCTCTTCAGTTCTTCTGTACAATTATTCTACAGTTTTATACATTTCACACAAATGCTGTTCATTTTTACAGAAGTTTTTATCCTGTTCTTTTAAACAGATTTTTTTTCACTTTCATATCTTTTTGTAGATAATTTCATTATTAGCTCTGTGCTTTAAATATTTTTTGTACACTCCATGTTGTTTTTTGCAGCCGTTTCTCTTTATTTAATTCTCTGTGATTTTTTGACTGACTTCTTTTTTCTTTGGACAGATTAGATTATGGATTATAGAGGTGCAAGAATCTCTTCACATGTGATATTTGGATCAATTGTTTCACAAGCATCACTCTAAGTTTTTTACTGAGTTCTGTCTTTCTGTCATCAATTTTTTCTCATGTATTTCAGCACATGAATTTATGAGAGGCCAAACCATTTTAAAGATGGCTAAAATAGGCAGCTGATCACTTATGTCACTATGTCACACACACCGTCATTACCTTAACATAAATTTGGGTAAAATGGAGAACTGACAGATCCTGCAGGTTCTCAGCTAGGAGGAGCCACCAAATACGGTTCACAGATCAAGTCATCGAAGCAACAAACTAAAAGCTATCCATCTTCGTGAAACCATTTAGCATTAATTTACATCACTGCAGTCTGAACTGGATTTCCACTTTACCCTTTTCTGAAACAGGCCCCAGAAGCATCTTCACCTCTGCAGCCTGCACTCTGAGCTCAGAGTACAGACTCCAGGCTCCTTCATTTGTTAGAAGAGCCTTTCAAACAAAACTAAAAATAGGTCAACATTAGACAACTGTACAGATTTTTTTCTTCCTTTTGCACAACTCATCCGTGATCTTCTCCAGTTTCCAATTCAATTTGAAATTTGAAAGTACTTTATCTGTATTGCAGGTCAAAGTAACAAAAATGTATTGGATACCTGTACTTTGCTAAAACTGTAATGCTTCAAGACAAAAAAGTGCAGTTTGAAAAAACTTGTAGTTTTTATACAGAATTTAAATTCATCATGTTTCAAGCTCCCTGCTCTTCTCCATTCTGATGTGTCTGCATATATGTCTTTGTTTTCCTCGTCTCAGCTGGCATCTGTCTCAAAAGTGTACGACTGGAAAGCTCTGATATTGCTCGCTATTTTTGCTACACCTGTAATGATAGGTTGGGGTTGTGAGGGGCTGGAAGCTAGTGGAAGGGCGTGGGAGAACAGATGAATGGTGGAAAATGAAGGCAGGCTTACGCCGCGCCAACAGTCCTGGCCAAATCTCAGAGGTGAATTTATGATGAACATTGGGGGGGGGTATAAACTGCATAATTTTGCTCCAGTTATGGTTGAACAATGATGAATTTACTACTACATCACTACATGTTTCTATTTAATATGTTATATTATTTGATATATTATTGTTTTATACTTTGCTTTTGTTTGTTTTTTTATTGAACACTTCTAACAAATGTCAACACAAGATCATATACATATAAATACAAAACATTTTGAGCAAAATAAATTGGCTTCATCATTAAACAAAATAAGGCAGGAAAATTAAGACACAAGAAAACAAAACATGCATGAATACTGAGGATTTTCACATTGCAAGAAATGTGAGAAATGTTATTGCCTTTTTATTTTTCAGGAATTTCAATGAATTAAAATTAACAAATCTCCTAATGAAATGTATTGAAAAGTGGCTTGATTTTTGAACATTTACTTTTATAAAAATAAAACTTGCCCAATTTTATTAGAACATTAAAGATCCAACATGCTGTTAAGTGAACTTACACCAGAAAGAGACTTTAGAAGAACACCAGAAACGAAAATCCTCCCAAAAATTATTAATGTACACGTAATCAAGCAACAAATAGTTTATTGTTTTAATGTTTGGTACACAAAAGATACAATTGTACAATTTTTTTTCTTAATCTTAATAGTCCTTCACAAGGATATATATCATTCATGATTTTAAAATGTGCTTCTTTAGATTCTGGATTGTTGGGGAATTTTGTGAATTTTGACATCAGTTTGCTCACTTCCTCCTTGGTAAGATAACGGGAAATTTCAGTTTTTAAAGAAGAACTTGGAAGTAAGTCTTAACTAAACAGGAGCGTATGAACGTGTTTGACATTTGTAAACTGGTGATAGATTGGCCTTTGATTATCAGAAAGGGATGCTGTATTTAAACTGGTTGAATTAGCGTGAGTGATATTTGATTTGAAGATTGAGGAATCGCTTTAACAATTTTATTTCCCATCACGTAAGTTAAACCTATCACAAAAAAATTAGAAATGTAAAATCCTTCCACTATTCCATCAGATGTGGGCCTTTATCCATCCAGTTTTTGAAAAATAAAGATTTATTTACGCATAAGACATGTTGTAAATTGGATTGTTAGGAGTACTGAAATTAAATATATTAATATATTAAATTAAATACCAATTTCTATCTTAAAGATACTTGCTTATGAAAAGTGGGAAGCTTGACAGGCAGTTTTTTAGAATCTTAATCACATTTTAAAAGGCAATTGATACTCCCTAATTTTTTTTTAATGGGAAGGTGCATGAAACCAAATGCTTTTTCATTTTTGAAGAATGATCTTAGCCGATTTACTTTAGTCATACCATCTAAAACTCTCAAATTCTATATCTTTAAATCCACCGTCACTATAATCCTGAATTATAATCCCTGGTTTTCACACATTTTATGCAAGGATGCCATGTTGGGGGTAATGCATTATAAAGTAAGGAATTACTGTAATTTTATTACCAGTAATTATCAGCAATTAAGTAACACAATGAATTTGTGAATTTCAGAATTTGTTGTAAAAAAACAAAATTAAATGTCTCGTGGTTAGATTACTCCACATTATGATCTGCTAATTTAGAAGAATTGATGAGTTTTTTGGCGCCATCTAGTGTCGCAACATTGGAATCGCCTGGTCGATCCGGTCTTCGTCAACCAACCAGGAAAGAGGGCTTGCCGTGATCTGGACTGAAGCGGATGAGACCAGAAACCTTTGTTCTGTCCCTCGTCAAATGCGAGACGAAAACCGAGAGCCGGTCCATGCATCCAGCAAAATCCCACGCTTTTTGTGCTGGTCGCCGATCCCCGGTTGTTGTTTTACAAAACGACATTTAGGTAGAGTTTATTTACAAGGATTAATTCAGGGACGTTTTTCCCCTAGCTGCTAGTCGAGGGGCGACATCTGGACATTTTCCCCCCTCTTTCTCCCTGTGAGCTGCTAAATGGAAATTACACGCGGAAATGAAAGTGGAAGCAACCGAGGTGCGTGTATCCTCATCGAGGCGATCTGAAACTGTCTTATGATCCCATATATCTTTGTGTGGTGGACGATCTCCTGCGCCCTCAGCGGGGGGGGGTGGGGGGTGAAATCAGCTGCTTTTGTTCTCGAGCTGTGATCCCTAACGGCCCCGGTACTGAACGCTTTCTGCTCTCCATCGGTTCGACCCCCGGTATATCTCTGTCCGTGCAGCTGATCGGCGCGTTTATTTATCCCGGTTTAAATAAAGATCTGCTGCGGCCTAAAGATCTGCTGTAACTCATGTTTGAGTTGGATGGATGCTGTTGCTGCCACCAGTGAGCATTTATGCCATTAGTCTATTGGGAAGCAGCCCATCAGAGGTTTGCTGAAGATGATATTCAGTCCATGTGAACAGGAGCTGCATGTGTTTATACATATCCTATCATTTTACATGGTAATGTTGCTTTATTTTGAAAAGCATCCAAATAGCACATTGAAAATGTTACTTCCTGTCTAAAATTTCAGCCAAAAATAGGAAACATAGGAAAAACAGAAAAAAAACGGACTTTAACCAAATATGCATTTTTATGTCAACAAAGTTTTGCTGTATTTTTCCCTTTTTAGTGCATATTTATCTCTAAAAATAGCAATATTTATGTATCTACTTGACAAGTTTAGTCACTCAGATATTACACAGATATTCATGAAAGATCCAGAGTCGGTCAAATTTGGACAAATTCCTTTAAGAAGAAGTCCAAAGATGCACCTTGTATTTTTTTGTTGGTAGTTGATAATAGTGTGTATAATATGCAGTGGGGCACATAGTTTATAGCCATCCTTCAATTGTACAAGTGAAAAAATAAGAGAGGTCTGTAATTTTCATCATAGATGTACCTCAACTTTGAGGGAGAGAATCAGAAGGAAGAAATCACATTGTCTGATTTTTAACAGTAGCCACAAATACTTATGTGTTTATATATCCTATAAACATACAATTTTAATGTTAATTTTAATTTTTTAATGTTGCTTTATTTTGAAAAATATTCAAATGACACCTGGACAATGTTACTTCTTGTCTAAAATTTCAGCAAAAAAAGGATTTAATAAAAAACAAACAAAAAGCTAAAAGTTTGCTTTTTTTCTAAATATGCATCTGTTTTGTAAACATTTTTTTTTTGCTGTTTTTTTTTTTCCATATAGTGCATATGTATCTCTAAAGATCATGAAATATCCAGTCGGTCAAATTTGGACACATTCCTTTGAGAAAAAACTCAATTTTCAAACAATGTTTTGCAGACCAAGCAGTACTTTTTTCAATAAATGTGCATATTAGTGTATATTAGGGATGTAACCATTCACTTTCGACACAATTTAGTTTCAAACTAAAATTTTTGGGTCATAAAAAAACCAAAAAAAATCTATCTTTTAATTTGCTGATACGCAAGTAACAATGAAGGAAAACCTTTCAGTTGGCTCAGGCTAAGCTTGGTGTACTGTAATAAAACAATACATGAACGTAAGCACACTGGTAATGCAGTACAGATGTAACATTTCACTTTCCCAACAATTTAGTTCAATGGTGTAACACAATTTGGTTTTTGAAAGAGAATTGTGGCATCCCTGATGTTTATCTCTAAAAATAACCATATTTATTTATCTACTTACAGCTCTAAATATTTGTAAACACAGTTATTTATGTAAGATCCAGAATTGGTCAAATTTGGACGAATTCCTTTGAGAAAATCTTTAAAGATGCACTCCACTTTTTTTTGTTAACAATAACTTTGGTCAAGCATTTTCTGTAAGTTTGCATCATGTTTAGACACACTGTAGCTTCTATTTTGCTCCATTCTTCCACACAGATCTTCTCTAGAGCTGTAATGTTTTAGTGTTGTTGCTAAGCAACACAGGCTTTCAACTCCTCTTTAAAGATTTTCTACAGAGTTGAGATCTTGGCTAAACCAGGACCATGAAATGCTTCATACAAAGCCACTCCTTCGTTGCCAGGGCAATATGTTTGGGGTCTTTGTTATGCTGAAAGACCCAGCCGCTTTTCATCTTCAACACCCTCACTGATGGAAAGAGGTTTTCACTTTAAATCTCCCCATGTATGACCCCCTATTAATTCTGTTCTTTACACAGATCAGTCAATCTGGAATCTTTGCTGAAAAACAGTCCCAAAGCATGATGTTTCTACCCTTGTGCTTTACAGTACAAATGGTGTTATTTTGGATGCAGCGAAGCATTGTTTGTCCTCCAAACACGAAAAGCTGAGTTTTTACCAAACAGTTTTGTTGTGTTTTCATCTGATCACATGACATTCTCCCAATCCTCCTCTGGATCACTCAAAAGCTCTCTAGCACTCTTCAGGCGGGCCCGGGCATGTTCTGGCTTAAGCAGGGGGACATCTGAGTTTCTGTCGGCATAGCGTATTACAGATGGTAGCCTTTGTTACTTTGATCCCAACTCAAAATTTCTCACAAATATCACATCTTTATGGACCATAATTTTGCGTGTTTTTAAACAAATGTATAGACGTCTACAGACAAATTTGCATCTACGTTTGGTCTGTTTGCTCAAATTTTCTACCCCTTGAAGCTGCTTTGATTAGTTACTAATTTCTTACCTTTAGCAGGTAGCATGTGGTGAAAAAATACTTATTTTAATCTGAATAAGATTATGTTTGTACTTTATTTAACACCATACAATTTTTATAGATTTTTTTTTTTACAGCAGCTTAGTGGAAATTTTCAAACAATGGAAAATAAGTCACTTTGACACCAAAATCAATCTGCACATGACGCTACGTTTATACATTCCGGTTACATTTGGGTATTTTTTCCTATTTTTACAAAAGGCAGGAAGTTTGGGGAGGAAGCACACAGAACTGCTTTGGGCCAGAAACCATCTGTTCAGAAGAGAGATTGCAGGGAAGGAAGAAAAAAGCTTGTTTACACCATCAGGCATCAGTGCTTCCAGCATCAAGGCCACTTTGAATGAACTGATGTGCACAGAAAGCTAAAACCTCCGCTTTCCTAAGCATTAGAGTGTTGTTTTAGCTTATTTTGTGTTTGATCCCATCAGTAAGCAGGTCATATTAAGAAGTTCAAGTGCTGATTTTTTTGTACACTTAATATCTCTGGATTCTGAAAGATAATAGACTACAAAGTGAGACATTAAGGTTTTCTATTTGTCTGCTCCACCTCAGGTTATGATGTTCCAATCCGCTGTCTGCGGCTACTGGCCCCACCCCTGCAGCTTCTATCAGCTGCAGTGTGGCAAGTTGTGCAGCAAGGACTTGTGGATCACTATGGGAGACTGGAGGAGTTTGTTACCATGGTGACAGAGCTGGTCCCAGAGCTCATGAGCTACAGCCAGAGGGCTCAGCTCATCCTTGGACTCAGGGCCAGGGTCAGCAGCTCTTTTTTTTTGGTTTCATTGTTCTCTATTTTCTGTGGGGTTTGTTCTCTATTTAAAAGCATGACTAGTATTAATTTATACATCATTATTTACACTTCTCATCGCACACAGACATATCTTGAATCTGTAGCTGTAGAAACTCAGGGACATAAGACAAACTTTGCTCCCTGTATTGTCTAAACTTCAAAATAAATACCTTTTAATCACTTTTAGGTCAAGTTGTGTTCAACAAAGTCACATTTCATGTTTTTTGTGTGAAAACTCTAATGCTGGTTAAACTCTGGTCACATCTAATGTTTGTACAATTTAGTTAAGCTTCAGTCACATCTTTGCCCAACTATTTTTTTATATTTTATTGATTTAAGTGTAATCACGTTGCTAGCTTGTAATTTATTGTCTAATTTTTAGCTAAGTTAATGGATTTAAGGTCAAAACATGTAATGAATGCACACAAGGAATCAGAAAAACTTCCCTGTGTATAATCTGAGTGTAAACAGAAGTTTAATTATTAAAGATCCATAACAGTGGAAGCATTTTAAATGCTGTTATCTATGATCTATTTCAAAATAAAACCATAAAAATAGTGGTAAATAACAAATTGTAACATAATGATTATATTAGTTCAGATTTGAGAAGCTTTCCAGATTTGAAAAGTAGTATCTGCTCGTTCTCTGTTCAGAGACACACAAAATCTTTTCTGACTGAAAATTACCAGAAACACAAGAATAAAAGTGTTTAACCAAATGTTAGATATTTTGAAGCTGGACTTCCTCTCTTGTGGAATCTCTGGTGTTCTACAGGGTATTGTTCTTGGCCCCCTTCTCTTTTCAGTCTAAGCCATCTTATTTATTTATTTATTTACTATTTCCATGGACCCCCGAAAGGGAGATTTCGGGTTCTACATGCTTTCCCACTAGATGACTCTGTTGTCCTCTACCCTCTCTACCAGTCTCAAAGACATCTCTGCTTGGGTGAAACATAAACATCTTCAATGCAATCAAAAAGCAAAAGTGCTGATCTCTCCTTTCATCCTTTACAGAACTTTACTAACAACTTGGTATTTTAAGTCATCCTTTCTACAAATTCTGCAGAAAATTAGCTGCCAGTTATTGACAACCAGTTCAACTATAAATATAACATCTCTTTTACTTCACAGCACATAAATCTGCATTTTACAGAATTAAAAAGATCACACCCACCCCACTTTTTACTTTATACAACTCAACTCCTTGTTCAAACACATGCACCTAACCTATTGGATTGAATTCTGCTACATCTAACTGGAGTGCCAGACATTGCTATAGGCTTCCTGTGGCTCAATTAAAACCCAGAGTCTTAACTATAGATGTATAAACTCTACCTAAACACGCACAGCAAGAGATCACAAGTTAAAGTCATCACTGTCCTCCACAACAGCAGAATGAGTGATCCTATCTATTCTCCCAGCTGTATCACTACCAATATTCACAAAACAGCCAAACACTGACCTCTTTTATAGCTTCCTCCACATGTATTGAAAAAAAAACTCTTAACTACTCTCTGTAAAAGTTCTTATGTTAGAGAGATTCGCAACTCTTGCTGTTTTTTCTTTTTTAATGATCACTTTAGTTAAAAGCAACCGCTAAATGGCTGAGATGTAATTTTTTTGTGCAACTAGTTGGTCCTAGAGCTCTGTCGAGGGGATCACCCAGTGGACATGCAGACAATCCAGCCACATCTGGACAGAATAAAAGCTCCCGTCAGCACTGCCAAGGATCACCACGTGAGTTCATCTTTAACACGCCACTTTATCTTTCAAGTTTACTTAGACACGTACAAAGTCATTTGTGTTTAAAAAAAAAAAAAAAAAAAATTGAATAACAGAGTTGTGTTTCTGTTGTTTAATCCAGGTAACCATCAACCAGGTGGAAGAGTCTGAAGTAAACTTTGTGGAGTTAGTGCATTCATTGCTGGAGGATCCTTCTGAGAGAAAATATTTTTTCCAAGTAAGGCCTTCTTCCTGTTGTCGAAGGACAGACTGCTTTGTGCTGACAGTCTGCAGTTTTCACATGCTCTTTACAACAAGAGTCAGAAGACAGACGTCTCATGCTGCGTTCACTTTGGGCATATGACAGTGTTTAACAGTGTGCAGAGCTCAAAAACTGTCTTAAAAACTTGCGTAGCGACACATGATCGCAAGAATTTTGAACACACAAGCCCGAAACTCGCATATACATGCGTTTACATAGACTTTTCATTAAAAGTGGTCGCTTGAACACATGTTTCAGAGACAGGTGAGAAAACATGAATAATAAAAAGAGGATGTAATCTCAGAAAGATCAGAAGTACTTCACCTTTTTTTCTAACCTTAATCACAAAAACCATGACTTGGATTTTTCCCCTTAAAAAATGTTGATATAGATCAAAATTAAAGAACATTGTCTATTCTTATTTGGTTTTCTCTTAATGTGGTACTCTGCATTACAGGCAAAAACATTTTAATTGGTCTCCTCTGTCAATCGATCAACACTTTGCAAGACTAGCACTTTAGTAAATCCCAGTTAAGCTTCAAGGTCGTTTTCAGATGAATTCTCTTTTTCCAGGAAATCCTCTAAAACATCACAGTTGTTCACCAGCTTTGTCATCATGGACTTAACAGGTTCATTTTTTAATGAAATCTCTTAAGTCCTTTGGAAGCTGTTAAGATCTACTTATTAAGGTTCAGATATGGATTATTTATTTATGTATTCTTTAATAAAAATGGCCTGATGAAAACTAAAGTTTTAAATAAATGCTAACTTTTAAGTATGTTTTCCATACGATGCAAAAAAGAAACCAAAAGACAGGATGTAAATATGTAGATGAGACAACATTAATGAAATTTTGAGTGGAGTTCATCTGCTGTTTTTGTTTTTTTTTAGTTGGTTTTTGCAAACACAACTTTAAAGACAAAAAAGTGTTTCAGTTAGGATGCACAGCTTCTTTTATAAACCTATTAGAAGCTTTGACTAAAGAATTACTGTAAAACATTAAAACATAAAAGTCATCAAATGATTTCTAAATAAAAGGTCAAAGGAAGCAGCAATTTAAAAAAAAAGCACATTTTGATGTAAAAGTTCATTCACTCTTTGTCTAGCTATTAACTAATCGTTTTTTTGACAAACTTCACATTTTATAGATTCATTGTGTCATGCACTGGATGTATAAGCACGAACATGTTAATTCAAGATTGGGAGTCATGGTAATGGCATCACTTATATGTGGATGTATAAATATGGAAGTCATCATTCTTTCATTTTTTATCCAACAAATCATAGTTAATCAATTTAAGTTTTATATATATATATATATATATATATCTTTTGTTTGTCTTTTTTGTTCAATTAGTTAAGATAAATCAATTTCAATTTGAAAAAGATTTCTTAGAAGAGCATTTGTTTGCAAAATGTGAAAAATTAAGTTACTTTCCAGAAAAACAAATAAAACTGTAAATTAAACAGAAAATGTCTGAATGTTTCCACTAAATATGAGCTATAAAGAAATATAATATTGCAGTTTTTGGTGAATGGTTCAGTCTTTGAAAGGCACTTTTGTGGTAGATTTTCAGGAATAGCTCAGGAAAGTGATAAAAGTCAATAGTCATGTGATCACGTTTTTTTTTTTTGTTATGGATATTCTATCAGGAACAAAAAAAAAAAGGGCATCTTTCTTTGTGACTTGCAGGAGATCTTCCCTGTGTATTTCGGGCCGAAGTACGACACCGCGCTGGAGATGCTGATGTGGGAGTTCATTTCCAGGCTGGAGGAGCTACTTCCTGTTCCAGATTTCACACAGGTGCCACATGGTTTTTACACTTAGAGCACACCATTGATAGTCATGCCAATAATCCTAATGGCGTGACATTGCCTGTGAACGGTTTACCGTGGTGTTGCACAGGCTCAGTTCTGGGTCACAGCTGTGCTTACCAAAAAGGGGAAGAGAAGAGATCCACAGCAGCGTCCCCAAAGACTTCCCCTTAAGCTTTTTTTTAGCTACAGGCCTTTAGAGAAAACAAAGCAACAAGATATGGAATATTCAGATTTTATCCATGAAATGTTCTTTATTTAGTTATTCAGTAACAAACTATGCACTTGTTGCACCGGTGTGATTAATTTTTTTTCTTAGGGGCACCAACGCAAAAGTTTAGTGCACCTACCTTTTTACCACACTGCTGTAATTGCTGTCAATATCTGCATTAAGACTTGAAAATGATTAACTTATAAACTGGTAAACATACAGCCCTTTATTTGAAACACAATAATCATAAATTACATGAAAAGGTTGGTGCTAGAAGACCCACTCCAATGAACATTGTGTTTTGGGTGTTTTTAATATGTTCTTGTAGCATTTTTCTCATGATAGAGAACATATATAAAAAATGTAAGATTAAAACGTGCAGTTTGAAAAAGCTTTAATTTCTGACAGCAAGTGAAATGAGTGGACCCAAGTGTCCCTGCTCTGCCCCATTCTGATGCATCCACTTGCAGACAAACAGATCCATGTACGTCTTTATTTTCCTCGTCTAAGTCTAGTACAGAGCTGATCCAGTATCACTTCATAGGTGTGTCCTGAATTCAAGCATTCTTTGATAACAGCAGCTATGTTTGGGTCAGCAGTAACGTTCATGTTTTTGCTTTAAGACGCTTCAAATGTCTGTCAAAATGACAGACAAATGTCATCAGCCAATCAGTGATGTTTCTTCTTTGCTTCCTTTTTTAACACTTCATTTTGATTTCGGAAATTTTGTTTTTTGAAACATTACCTTAGTTAACCCTTTAACACCAATAGTGTCACAGTGACACCTAAATAACTGGCTCTTTGACATGATGTACATTTTCAACCTTTCACACGATCATCGTGAATCAACTGATTCTGACGTGGAGGAAAGCGGCTTTTCTTTCTGGCTTTACACCGATATGCACCGTATTACTAACATGGAGTGCTGCGACACAAAGCTGCTTTTCTCCACGGCAGCATCCACTGATAAACGTGGATGACGAAAACACTTCACAATTGCACAGTGCTGCATATCAGCGCAAAGCTCGTTCACTCCGCTTCAGAAAACACCGGAATTACGTTAAAAGTTGGAAAGTCACGGCAAACGAAAGAATGTAAACACTGGAGCTAAAGCTCTGGTGTTGGAGGAATTTAACAGATTTTTTTCATTCGCTCAAACTGCCGCCAGCATCGGGCGCGTGTGCACATAGTGCGTGCTCACAGACCCAAACTGAAAGACTCAGATATGCATGCTAATAAAAAAAAACAAAAAAACAATATTCTTTGTTTGAGGTGTGTTACATCTGCACACACACACACAGGAATGAGACTTTCAGGGTTGTGGAGACATTTTTTTCCCCACGGAAAGGCTGTGCGCACCGGTGCGACCATGGATTTTTTTATTTTTAGGTGCACCATTGAGAAATTCCTGCCACAGATACTAACTTGACCTCTTCTCTTAGTTGGCAGCTTTGCTGAGAGATGCTCCTACTTTCCTAGACGACTGTTTACAATCCTTTTTCTCAGCGGAGGACATGAAGGCTATACTTGAACACCACAGAAGCCTGGGCAGTTTTGAAGAGAAAGGTACTTAAAGCTCTTGTTAATGAATATTTGCACCATTCCTTTTTTGGGGGGGCCAAAAACTTTGCCTTGCTCCTGCTTTAGAGCTGCATCTTTGACTTGGTTTTGTACTGTTTCTGCTTGATTGCAGATCCCGAATTGTTACCTATGGATGACTGCATCCTGTCCTCCCTCTCCCTACCTCCTGGAACCAAACCAGACATTGAGACAGCCTCATGTTCACCCACTGTCAAAGAATCCCCACCTCCAGAACACAAACTGCTCCTCAGTCCTCCCGTCCACACGAGCAGGCTGGAGAGGCCCGTCAGGCAAAGGCCAAGGGAAACCAGGGACTCGGACCGTTGGTCGCCGCAGGTTAGAGGTGGAAACATTTCTCAGGAGAGGAAAGTGCAAAACCTAAAGCGACCGTGTCATGAAACTATAGACCTCACTGTGTCTAATGAGGCTGCAGACACAGACTCAGAAGCCAGCGAGAGCAACCAAAGCTTGAGGGCTGCTCACGGTCAGAGGAAGAGGAAACTGAGTGGAGGGATGGACGTTCCCACAAAGCAGCTATTGGAAGCTCCAGCTTTCCTGTAAGAGGAGCAGAAATGTGTTTTTCATTTCTCTAATGTGAAAGGTCAATTTCTCCCACAGGGCTGGAGTCCATGTTTGTCTTCATGTCTTATTCATTGTTATTGCTTATAATTTAGACCTGCTGGGAATTTCTGTCAAATTGAATGCAGAATGTCACAACCTCGAATGGGATAATCACCTCTTCACTTTTTATTTTAATCATCTCAGCATTTTCGTTTATTTTGAACTTTAATTTCAGTTTTTTTTTTTGTTTACTTAAAGACCCACTACAATTAATGTTTTTTGTGGCATTTTTCTCGACCTATATGAAGAAAATTGAGCTCAAAATTGCATTTCTGAGTATTTCTTTATTAAAATTTTTGTGAATCAAGAAAAGAAAAAAAAAGCAGTTTGAAAGAGAGCGTATTTTTAACGCAAAATATTGTTCAGTTGGGCGTCAAGTTCCCTGCTATGAGCTCTTAGCAATAAGGAAGGGAAGGCGGGGTGGGGTTGCTTCACACCAACAGTTTTACCCACAAAAATTACCAATGAACGCTTGCAGAAACTAAGTCCTAGAAAACAACACAGACTTTTTTGATTATGGCTAAAATGGCATAATCTTAATTAAAGGACCACTGGGAAAGCTTATACAATAGATCAAAAATGATCGGAATGGGTCTTTAAGTTTTGATTTGTTGCATCCAAACTGAATATCTGTCTCATCTAAGTCTTGTTAACAAGCCTACAAATTAAATCTTTGTGTCACATAAAATATGCCAGATTGGAAATAGTTTATCCCATATAAAACACATGTTTTTAAATGTATAGGGATTCCTCAGTGGATGGCGAGAACTCAAACGAATCTCCCCTGATCTCCATATGGGGAGAATATACAGGTCTGTGCAGTCTTTTTCTTAATTCTGTCAATATTTTGCTCCCCCCCCATTTTTGACCAACCTCAAAACGTGTCTTTATTTCAGACTCTCAGGAAAGGCCTTTTCCAGCTTTGACGGACTCGAAGGTTCCCTGGTCCGACGAGGAGACGCTTTACCTGCTTGACATTTGGGGAAAAGACTCTATGCAGCGGGCTTTGAAGGGCTGCCTGAAAAATCGTCATATATTTACTCAAATCGCTCAGAAGATGGCAGAACGGGGCTACTTAAGAACAGCGGAGCAATGCCAGACCAGGATCAAACGGCTAAAGAAATATCTCCGCCAAAGCAATAAGTAAATTTCGTTACAATCTTTAAAACTTGTAGTTTTCTTTGTTACCGGGATGACAATGTTTGAGAAACGGATGGCAAATATATAAACTTTTCTTTTTCTGGCACCCCACCAGAGGGAGCTCAAGGCTGGAGCACAGGCTTATGGGGAAACTGGAGCAGATCCTCGGCTCCGCAGCGAAGTCTGCTGTTCCTGAGTTGACCTACAATGTTGAAGAAGTCATTGATGAAGACGAATCCCAGGACGGAGAGAGGGACTTGCAGTTTATTAGCCAAACTGGCCACCTGGAAATCGGTACATACATTTTTCTAGCCGATTAAATCAGTTGAAGCACTGATTTAGCAATCATTTTGATGTAAGATTTTACAAATGTGTATTAAGATTCATAAAAGAAAAATAGATCACTTTCATGCATCATAGTCTTTGTTGTGTTTGGAAGGTTTGTTTGGGAGCATGTGCCAAAGTAATTCTGCTTTAATTACATTCAAATTGTAGCTTAAATATTACGTGTCCTTCATTTGCTTTGTTTTTTAAATAAAGGAACTCGAAGTGTGCCATGGACAGACATGGAGACGTTGGCCCTCATCAACATTTGGGGCGCAGACAAGATGCAGCAGGAGCTGAGAGGCATGCACAGAACCGGTCACATCTTCTCCGTCATTTCCAACCAGATGGCAGCTCAGGGATTCTCCCGGACACCAGAGCAGTGCCAGACGAGGCTGAAAAGGCTCAAGTCGAACTTCAGGCAGTGCTATCACAACAAGTTTGTGCACTTGCTTGTTAGAAGAGAAATGACAAACATGTTTTGAATTGTTTTTTATACTTGTCTACCTTTCTCTATTTCTTATATGGCAGTCTGAAGGGACAAGAGCAAGTGAAGTGCAAGTTTTACAACGAGCTGGGGAGGATTTTAGTGAAGGACTTTGCTTCAATGATGCACCTGGAGGAAGCGTCAGGAGATTTGGAAAACAATGGTTTTCCTTCCTTCAGTCAGCAGGACATAGGTAGAGCATCATGTACTTTGAAATGTGTCAGCCTCGAAGGCAGCCAGGAGTCAGCTACAGATCAGAAAGATCTGAAACATTTTTGTGGTTTCAGTTTTTAGGGGCTTGATTAAAAAAAAAAAGAATCCACATTTTATTTTTGTCTCTTTTTTTTCCCACACAATCACTCCAAATAACTAAAGTCATGAAATTCCTAATGAAGCAAACAAAAAACACACATTTCAAATGCAAAAACAAAGCTTTCACAATAATCAGTTAAAAGTATTTTTGTTTTATACACCTGTATGTGCAGTACCAGTTCCCTTTTTTCTGGACTCCGTTGTTTGTCCTCAGAATCTGTTTCGGGGATTCAGGAGGAACGGAGAAAAGTGCCGTGGTCTGACAAAGAGACTATCATTCTGCTGGAGATCTGGGGGGACCCACAGGTACGCCACAACATTAGGACTCAGTTTTGCATCCTGTTTTCAATCCACTTTTTGTATATTTTATGATTGTTCCAGGTACTTTCTTGGTATAATTCCTGTTTTGGCTATGGTTAAATAACCTTAAAAGTTAGTTGTCGTTGACAGAATGTTCTTGTTGATTTCACATACCTTTAGGTCCAGCAGTGTCTGGGTCGGTACCCACACAATGGTCACATTTTCACCGAAGTGTCAGAGAAACTGCGAGCTCACGGGTACTTCCGCAGCGCGGAGCAGTGCCACACCAGGATCAAGCGGCTGAAGTCAAACTATCGCCAGTGTAAAGAAAACATGAGGTAGACAGAAATCCACACTTTGCACCATCAACTGGCTGTGTATACCTCCTCGACACCACGCTTTTCTTATACCCTCAGCTCATCGGGGTCGGATCAAGTTGACTTTAAATTTTACGACCTGCTGGAACAAATTCTGGAAAAGCAGCCATCAACGTCATCCAGAGTGATAACAGACTCCATTGAAATATCAGAAGACTCAAATGGAGAGTCATGCACTGAGAAAGGTAAACTATTCTCTGTCCTTGTGCTTAATTTAATACTTACTACTAGGAATGTGCTTAAAAAATTGATGAGTTGAAAATATTTCATCTAGAATATGTTATTTTTATTCAATTAAGACAATACATTCCTTTAAAGCACTTGTTTCTATTTGTAAAAACTTGTAACTTGATGAAATTTGATTCAAGTTCCACCAGTATAAAAATCCCTTTATAGATTAAAAAAAGTGAATTTTGGATTAGAAATGTTAATTAAAGTGATCAATATTTACTTATATCATGGTGGATGAATTAACTGTGAATTATTATTCATTCATCTTTTTATTAGTTGTCCCTGTGTCTATTTTCCATCCATTTATTTTCTAAACCCGTTTCTGTCCCTTTCGGGGTCACTGGGCTGCTGGAGCCTAACCTGGCCACTCTTGGGCAAAGGCAGGAGACACCCTGGACAGGCCGCCAGTTTGTCACAAGGCTACCTACCTAGGGACAATTTAGAGTAACCAATTAACCTATGAAGCATAGTTTTGGACAGTGCGAGGAAGCCGGAGTCCCCGGAGAAGGGCCACACATGCATGGGGAGAACACGCAAACTTCACACAGAAAGGTCCCCGTGGTGATGCTGTTTCAGGTCCCCCAGCCGGGACTTGAACTGGGGGCCTTCTTGCTGTGAGGCAAGGGCACTAACCACTGCGCCACCATGCAGCCCACGCCTATCTTCTTAGTATCTAAAATTTGTATTTGGCCTAAGTGGCTTATAATCTTTTTGCAAAGCCAGCATAAAGTTGTATTCAGTCTGCAGTGTGTAACGTGAATGAAAGCAAACAACCTGAATGCTAAAATCATGCCACGATCGTTACATTTCAAAATTCTTTTTCTGGCTTAAAAAATTGACTTTTTCTTACATTTATTGTTTAAATGTGGAAATTTTTAAATATTTTACCGAGAATTACATGTGCTGATATCACTAAATTAGGTTTGCAAGCCAGCTTTAGTAAAATGTTTGTTATGGCAGATGCATTTACCGGTATGTGACACTTTACAAGACCAACTGTAAGAACCATGTCACAAGACCAAAAAAAAATGAGTACAAAGAGAAGCCAGAATTTAAAGCATTCAAATTTTTAGTAACACCAAAAAATTAAAACAATTCAAAAAACAAAATTTCAATTACAACATGGTTTCAACATGGAAGTTACAAAATGTGATCACATTTTAGATTCTCTATTTGTGTTCAGTCACTCTGGTTACATCACTTGATGCTGATGTGAATTTTTGTTCTAAATTTTATCTCTTTTATCAACAAGAGTAACTCCATGTTGTAATCTAAAATGAAATAATATATCCTTTAGCAAATGATTGTTTTCTACTCTAATCTCCTTTAAATCTAGTGTTTTAACTTTGTTTTCTACAATTTTTGTTTGATTTATAAATTTCAACCTGAGAGATGCTGTTATGTAACAGAAGTGTCATTTAGAAAAATTCCAAAATTCAAAAAACCCTATATGGGTTGCATGGTGGCGCAGTGGTTAGCGCTCCTGCCTCACAGCAAGAAGGTTCCCGGTTCAAGTCCTGGCTGGGGGACCTTTCTGTGTGGAGTTTGCATGTTCTCCCCGTGCATGCGTGGGTTTTCTCCGGGTACTCCGGCTTCCTCCCACCGTCCAAAAACATGCTTCATAGGTTAATTGGTCACTCTAAATTGTCCCTAGGTGTGAATGTGAGTGTGTATGGGTGTGTGATTGTGGCCGCTGCGACAGACTGGCGACCAGTCCAGGGGTGTACCCTGCCTTCGCCCATGAGTAGCCGGGTTAGGCTCCGGCAACCCTGTGACCCCGAAAGGGATAAAGCAGATTGGAAAATTAATGAAAAAAGAAAACCCTATATACACTCTTTAAACTTGCAGCTAATAAATATTATGGATTTCAATATTTTTTTTTAAATTGTTTGCCTGTTTTGATAAAACATTTGTGTTAAAAATGTTGTGTTGGTTCTCGTCTTTAAGAAGAAGAAAGCAGCTTGTCAGCAGAAAAACCAGCAACGAGTTCTTGGTCGGATGAAGAAACTCTGGCTCTCATCGAAATCTGGGGCGAGGAAGAGGTTCAGAAGGCGCTGAGAGATTTTGTCCACAACGGTCACGTTTATGCAGAGATTTCCGAGAGGCTCCACGATCTCGGTTTCTTCAAAACCCCGGAGCAATGCCGCTGGAAAGTCAAGTCACTCCGGATCAACTTCCGACAGTGCTACGATAGGAAAAAGTGAGATCTGTTCCCCCTTTGTCTCCATTTTTAAATATGAATTATAAAGTGAACATTTGTTTCTTCTCTAGATGTGGAAGAAAAGTAGATTATAAGTTCTACCAGAAGCTGGAACAAATTTTGGGACAGGAGGCGGTTTCTCTCGATGAGTACGATGAACAAGATGAACAGCCAGACAAGGATGCAGGTATAATAGAATGCAGGCGAACTTTTACTTTTATTTAGAAAACATTAAACAACTCATTATGATGAATCTGTGGACTTCCTGCCTGCTGCAGGTGACGTGAACGCACCGTGGACAGAGGAGGAGACGTTTGCTTTGATCGAAGTATGGGCTGCTGATGATGTGCAGCACAGCCTGAAAACCTGCGTCCGCAACGGGCACGTATTTGCAGATATAGCTGAAAAAATGGCCACCTTAGGGTACCTAAGGACAGCGGAGCAGTGCCAGACACGCATCAAAAGGCTGAAAAAGACTTACAGGCGCTACTGTAACAGTCGGAGGTACATGCCAGGATAAGGCCCTTCCTCCTAAGGTGGTTCCAGTGAACTGCTTAACTGTGGAATCGTGTCATTGTTTCCAGAAATGGAGGGCGTCCGTCCATGTTTCGATACTTTAACCTCCTTGCCCCGGTTCTTGGTGATGATTCACTTTTCCTGGATGTGGACACGTCTGCCGCTGACGCCCCCCTCATGGACAGTGAGCCTGTCTTGTGTAGGTTCAAATGAATTTAAAAACTAGGCAAAAAGACTATATTTTTTTTACAGTTTTACTGATCAAAGTGGAATGTGTTCAGCCTATTTACTGAAGCTTTCATCAAAAATAATTGATAAATGAGATCAGATATAACTTTCTTTGCTTAAATTTAAAAAGAAAATACATTTTGAATCCCTTTTTTTCATTGAATTGCTGTAATTTTTTAAAAATGGCAAAGAAATGACAAAAAGTTGAAGCAATTTTTGAGAAAAAAAACACTCTCTGTAGGATTATTTTTTATTGATTACTGGGGAGGAAGTAACAATTAGGAATAAATGGACATTTTCTAAAATCTTAGTCTATTTTTTTTCTATCACTTTCTGTAAAAATCCTAATCTAAGATCCAGTAAACAAGCTCTTGTTTGCTGTTTCAGTTGAGCAGCCCTCAACCAGCCAACTGGTGACGGACATGAGCAGGAAGATGCCGTGGTCAGAGCTGGAGACTCGCACTCTTCTGGAGATCTGGGGAGAAGACAATGTGCAGCTCACCCTGAGGGGCTGCCTGAAGAACCGGCATGTGTTTGAGTACATCTCGGAGAAGATGAATGACAGCGGTTTCATCAGGACCACAGAGCAGTGCTACACTCGAATAAAGCGCCTTAAATATGGATTTGTCCATGAAAAGTAAGTGATGACACAGATCTGACTTATTATTTAAAACATAGCCGTCATTTATGTTTAGTCTTGACGAAAGAAGGCAAGGACGTTCATGTGAATTCTTATTTTTCATCTTTTTTTGTTCTTTTCCACGCTGTAATTATTGCTTTCTGGTGTTAACTGCTATTTTTTCTCATTATATTCAGGGAGGAATTTAAATTTTTCAATGAGATGGACAAAATCTTCAGGAAAGAGCTGAAATTGGACACATCGGCAGACATGTTTGTCCCAGATGAACCAGAAGACTGTCCACCTGAAACGGCTCTCGCAAGAGGTTAAACCAAAATTTAAAAAACAAACTAGTAGAAAAGGAGGACACGCTGTCGCTTTATGTCCAGATTCAAACCCAAAGACGCTTCTGTCTCTCTGGTCAGGAACTCAGTGGGCAGCCGACAACTCCAAACTGGTTTGGGGTGACGAAGAGACCCAGGCCCTGCTTGACATTTGGGGGAGCGAGGCCATCCAAGAGAACTTAAAGGGCGGCACTAAGAACAAACACATCTACGTTCAGATCTCTCAGGTCATGGCCAGCCAGGGCTACCCACGCACTCCGGAGCAGTGCCAGTCCAGGATAAAGAGGCTGAAGGCCAATTTCAGACATTTCCTTGAGGGCAGACAGTAAGCACAGCTTTTCAAAGTCATTTATAGCTCTATTTTTTTAAATATTTAGGGTTTAAAACTTTATTTTTTTCATTTTTTCAGAGGCGAAAAGCAGGAGTGCAAGTTTTTTGACCAGCTGGTGCACATATTTGGCAACAAGTATATGATGAACTCTGATTCCCTGAGTGAGGATGCACCTGAAGTGATTGGTGAGATGACATTTTACCTTCACAGAGCAGCCTTAAAAAGCCGAACCAGTGAAATATGACAGATTTATCCATTGTTTGCCTAATCCTTTCTTTATTTCCTACAGATTTTCATGTTGTGTCTGTAAAGTTTTCCCATAAAGCGTGTAACATGTAGACTGAAAAAGAAAAACTGCAAAAAGTGAAGCTATATAACACAATATTTTTTAAAAATCCCAAATTTGCAAACATTAAAGTGTTCAAAATAGAAAAATAAATGATCAATTATTTTTTCTGCTGTCTCTTTTTTTTAATATGCTTCATTTTCTCTCTTCTTTTGTGGATTGAAAACCGTTATGTTTCATTTTTTACAGATCTTGATTATGTTTCTTTGAACGTCTTTTAAAGACCCACTCCAGTCATCTTTTGATCTATTTTTAAAAGCTTTCCCGGTGGTCTTTTTATTGCGATTATGATGTTTTTAACCAAAATCAAAGAACGCTATGTTTTCTTGGTATAAAAATGCCACGAGAACATGTTAACACCAAAGTTTTCCTCAGTGCATCACAATTGTTGCTTTCCTTTTTAGATTCCTGATTTGGATGGAGCTCTGGAGCTTCATCTTTTCTGTCTTCACTTCAGCTGAAGGCGAGCGGGGAACGTGCAGAGGATGAAGAACAAGGACGTCAATGCTGTGATATTTGGTGTTTAACTGTTTGATAGAAAAGCTCGCTGCGTAAACTTTTACATTCTTCAGACACAAAGAGCTACCACAGGCTGAAACCTAGTGTGTGTACGTGTGTGTGCAACGTGTGTCCCTGCACTAGAGCAGTATATGTGATTGATCATATCAGAGCCATGACACTCGATGCTCAGCGTCGCGGGGACAAAATATGTGAAAAGCGCACATGATGCTGTGCTCTTCCTTGTGCTTTTTTCTAGCAATTTATGATTTTTTACTTTATCTTAAAGTGAGTGAAGCACATATAAGTAGAAATGCCTCTATCCCTGTAAACACTGCATTATTATTATTATTTTTTATCTTAATTCGTGTCTCACTTTTTAACTCTTATGTCTCTGTGCTTATTTATAAAGTTCAAATTCTGCGTGTTTAAAAAAAAAAGTGAATTATTTAAATTAATTCTCATTCTGTGTTGTGAGTTAACCCTGTCCCAAGCTGTATTTATTTAAATTATCCACGTGTATGCCTCATTTTGACACATTTTTTCATTAATTGTGTTCCACTTCAAATACTATGAAGTGCAGCTGTGCGACGGTCAAGTTTTTTTCATATTCATTAAATGAAACAAAAAACGAGCAGTGGTTGATTTATTCCAGATGTTTACTGTGTAGGATATTTGGTTTTTTTTTTTTTTGGTTAGGAGAGTTAAATTAATGTAGCCCAGAAATAGAGATAAATGAATTGATACATACTGGAAAAATGAAACCAAAGAATTAAAAAATATGTATAAGGTGTGTGTTGAGGAAAATAAGGTAATAACAGTGTTGTTATGGGGAATAATTTGCAATTTAATCACTATTTTTATGTTCTAAAAACCCGAAGGAATGATTTCCTTTTTTAATGAATCAATAGTTTTTACTACGCACATATAAAAATTCCAACATTTGAAAGTGGTAGAGAATGAGAGAGAAAAAATGCCATGAACGACATACAACTGAGAAATTACTTTTCTTTTTAAAGAAACACTAAAAGGATATATAGATATTGCTTATTAGTTTAATTCAAGACATTCCTGATTATGTCAACAACACCAAAAAAAGTGTGATGTCGCATCAAGTGACTGCAGATGTCCACCATTGTTAACATGAGAGACTTTCCGTCTCAAAGATGTCACTTTCAGTCTTTAACTTTATAGTTTTAAGGACATTCACGTGGTAGGTTGTTGCCATTTTTGGAGTTTCATGCAATTTTAGGAGAAGAATGAGGAACGATTCAAGAAGGATTTATAAAACTACTAGTGATGGTGTAACTTACTGACTTGACTTTAATTTCACAACTCATGGAGAACTTTATCAAAAACAAAGGATGAATGAACATCACATTTAGTGTTTCCACAAGGAGTGGATGTACATATATATCTGCACGACCATGTGGGTTGAAACCACGCTGAAGCAGGTATATTGAGTTCACACACAGACACACAGATCTTAAAAGTTAAGGACGGTAATTACACGTCTAAATCTGACAGAGCGTCCAACCACCAGTGTCTGGATCTATTTATGTTAAGGGACAGAGATGTGTGGATCTTTTTTAAGGACAAAAGGCAACTCTCCACAAATACAAATGTTGGTTTAAACATTTTCCTGCTTGCTGGTTGTCAGTGGACTTCTGTTGGGCAACCGATGTTCCAATTTACGTGTTTGTCAGCATTATAGACAGGGATATGCACAAGGAAGGGCCCCACTGAGGGTGTCGCTCCAGTCGAGAACAAACTCACACAGACACACACTGGAGTGTTGAGCGGTGCCACATCACCAACCACAACACTTCATTCACTTTCCACCCATGCACACACATATTTGACGCTCACATCAGCTGTTTTCCAGTTTAACTGCAGCCCTTTATGTTCCTGAAACAACTTTCAAGGACTTCTGTTTGTATTTGGGTCACTCCTTTTTTAAGTGTGAGTGTTGGCTCAGAGGTCAGGTTTATATTCAAATCCATCAACACTTATAGGTAGCTGGTAGGTAAAGGAAAACAATACCAAACAGGACACATTTCATCATTAATTCTGTTTAAGGGGATGCCAAAAAAGTTAGTAAATTCAAATTTAACTTTATTTATGTAGCACTTTTCCTGCTAATAGCATTTGAAGGTGCTTTAGATAATAAAATGAAAAATAATATCAACAGTGTTTTGCTCACACTAAAGAAATGGCATTAAAAATTGGCAATGAAACAGTTTGAGTATCTTTTCTAACATTTAAACAGATTACCGTTGAAGTTGTCTGACATTACAAAATTGTCGTACTATCAGTATCTTATCTTCAGTTTTCTTTGTCCTTTGTCTTGTGACTGCAGACAGTCTGCATTAAAACCGTCATCTTCTCTTGGAAATCTTTTTTTTTTTTAATCTAAAGTCATCTTTACAACACTGCCAGATTTTTCTTTTGTCCCATCGATCACATTCTGCTTTACTTTTTTTTAAACATCTGTTTTTCCATTCTGTACTCTGCAAAAAGAGGTAGCCACAAAAACAGGAAAATAACACTGAGCGTAAGAAGAAAATTAGAAGAAAGAATTCAAATGACCCATCAATGCAGCAAGTCATTTTTACTCAACTAGGCATAAAATAACAAGATATCTAAATCTAGAAACAAGGAGTTACACACAAGCTTGTGAACAGTGAAAGTGAACAGTTTTATACAATTACTAAATATTAAATGTTATACAGTGCAATCATAAGTAGTTTTTTTTTGCTATTTTGAAGCAAATGGTTTATATTTTTTTTGTTGTGATGTATCTAATTGTAGTTCATATTGATTGCGATTACTAAAAAACTAGTGTAATAAGTGGAAAGGACTCATTTTAGAGGAAAATATGAACAAAATGAGAATTTGATCTGAGTACAGGTTGGCCCATATCATTAAATCCTCATAAAATCTAACACTAGATTCCCTTCTTTTTAGAACATAGTTCTAAAACAGTTTACATTGTTTAAATCTATTCCCTGGAATTCAGAAGTGAATCTCAACTAGTAGTTCTCGCAGATTGCTGTCCCAACATTGTAAAAACAGACATCGGTTTGGTCACTGGATGATTGTCTAAAGCTCTATTTCAATTACTTCCTGTGTTTTTCTCCTGTGATATGGTTATTAATTCAGATGAAAGGGCATTTGTGGTTTGGCAGTGGGAAAATTCACTTTTTGAAAATTTGGCATATATAAATATATTCTGCATCATTGCACAATAATCCACTTTAAGAAAATGACTGATTATGCTTTTAAACATTTTTGCCTCATTTGCTGGGACATGAATATCCTAGGAGACGGTATTTTTTATGGTTTCAGGTGTATGGAATCTACACATGCCAACGGTTTTACCTATTTTTCTACACTTCAAACAGTTTGTTTAACTTTTTGGATGACTCTTAAATATTCATAATGTCCTTTTTTAAACGAATGTGCTATGATATTAATCAATAACTTAAAGTACAGATTGTCTATGATTTAAAGATTCTGAACATAGATGTGAATTATTTTTACATCTTGAAGCATCCACACCACCATATTTCAGAGTCCTGGATCACAGCTGAAGTTATTTGCAAGTTTTTCTTTGCTTCCCAACGATTTATCTGGCAGGAATTTTTGTGACCGCTGGTTTTTGTTTAAACAAAACCCTTCACTTTCCACTTCTTGATCAAAGATTGAACACTGCTGACTGGCATTCTCAGTTCCTTGGATGTCTTCTAATATCCCTTTCCTTTTTTACACAGTTCAGGTACCTTTTCCCATAGATCTTTTGACAGAGAGCTCAATAGCTTTCCCTTTGACTCAGGATGTGGAAATGTCAGTGCAGCACTAGATTAAGGATGCAAGGGTCTGTTGGGGGCCCAGAAGCTCCACAACCTTTCGTGCACACATTGATTACAGGCAAACGAGTCACAAGTGAGCATGGTTACCTTTAGCAATCATTCAAACCCTTGTGTATCAGCATGTGTGCATGTTTTCAGAACAAAGTCATCAGGGGATGTAAACTTATAAACAGGGTCATTTGGGAAGTTCCTGTTGTCAATAGGATTTTAAAAGGGTAAACAGATTTTTTTTGTCTTATTATTAAGTTTGTGTTATCATTCATATTCTATGAAAAATTACCAAAAAAATCATAATTTCTTCCAGGTTATGTGAACTTATGAGCACAACTTGTTCCCTCATTTTCCCTCACTACGTATTTTCCTAAAGTGGGTTTTAACTAATGATAAATATGGCAAATTTTCTCAGAGTGACGCTTAAAAAAGCTTCATCTATTTATAACAGCAGGCTTGAATAATCTCCATGTCAAATCAAAATGCTGCACCCAATAATGGTGTTGCAAAGTGAGAGATAACATTTCTTGTATGTTTTCACTTCAGAAACTCGTTTCAGAGTAAAGCTCTGAAGCCTTCTCCTCTGCCTTCAGCTTGTCCTTGTCCCTCATAAACCCTCTGTGGAGCTCAGACAGCCAGTAAGTTGTGGGTTTTAGGGAGCGTCCAAGTCCTCAATAAGAAACCCAGCATTTTTTTAATTTTTGAAGGAAATTCTCAGAAGGAAACAGCTGGTATGACAAAAACAATACCCTGCATTAATGGGGTTGAGACTTTCATTTTTCAAGAAATTTTAATTGATTGCTTTTTTGGGTGTCTAGTTGTCATTCATTCTCTTTGTTCTGCTCTTTTTGTTTTTTTGTTTTCATAATTTCATCTCATTTTACTTTTTTTCTTGAGGGCTTGTTCATGAAGCATTTTCAGTCCACTCATTTGAATTTTATAAATAAAGTTTAAAGTGTGTTTTTGTCATCCCATTCATCCCATTCTGTGACATCCTCCTAAACTCTTTTTTTTTTTTTTTTTTTTTTTTTTGGTTGCCTGGAGTGAAGAGATCATTTTTTTGGAAAAATGTATGAAAAGGCACATGGTGCGACTGGGTAACACGAGTCATTCTTTTATCCAGAGGGCACACATTCTCACCCTCCTGCATTACTGCAACAGCCATACTGTGTGTACAGAACTACAATTCACGCTCTGCTCTGTTCTCAGTCATGCACCTTCATGTTCTTTCTCTGCTTACACGAAAGGCAGAGCAGTGACGAGTAAAAACAGACAGTTCAGGGTACGGCAGTGAGTCAAAAAGCACAGCTAATGTGTATGAGTGGATTTGTGTGTGTTTGCAGGGAACCTCCCTACCTTGGGGTTGTGCATGGGCTTGTTACTGCAACATTCCTCCACTCAGCTACTTTGGAGCGGCACATTCCAGAAAGAGAGAGGGAGAAAGAAAATAAGACAGGATATGGAAATGGAAAAGGATCAGATATAAAGAAATGTAAAAACAAAATCAGTGCAATTCAACAAAAACACAATCTAACAAAAAAATTAAGGCAAAAGAAAAGGCAGGGGCAACAAACCAGGGGTGTACAGGAAGGGGAACATTGTTGCTGAAGGAGAGGGTAACTATTTCATTTGTAAATAATCCTTGTGAAATTTTGAACTCATGGCTCTCCTTTCCCTTCATGGAGTTCAGAGGTCAGGGTCAGATACAGTGCAAAGTAACTAGAGTCAGGGCTGAGAAGAGGAAATGAGACAAATGGATGATATGTTTACTTAAAATAATATTATCCGTATAGTTTTTAGATTGGTTACAAGCACACATGTACAGTGGATGGTATTATAGAGTCATTTAACGGTTAGACTGAGCTGTTTTTATCACTAAAACACTGAAGGACAAACAGATTACACATATTAAACATATGTGAATCTTAAAGTTAGTTTTGAATTCTTATACATTAAAGGAGTTATTGTGCAACATAGAAATGTTCATATTTTATTTAAATATTGTGCTTTAAGTAAAGTTTATGTTTCACAAAATGTTTTAATCCCATTTAAACTGAATTACTTGTATTGCACACAAATTAAAAGAAAATAAAAATTTGCAAAAGATTAAACAAAAATAACATATTTGCCTGATACCACATCTACCTTCTATGACATATCAATGTGCAATGTGGATTTTTTTTCCTAAAATGAAGGAATATCACTTATTTAGAAATAAATGCAAATTTCTTAGTCTGACTTCTACACTCTTTTTCTACAACTTTATGGGTCAGTCTACCCTGAAGCAAAGTGTGTTCCTTGATAAATGAATGGGGGATTCAATTTTTACAGAAGAGTTTCTCAGTTCATAAAATCCTGTGTTTTGCATGATGCATAATTTAAACATGATTTAACTTTTTTTTCCTAAAATGTTAAGGCTAGTTCTTCAACTGAAATTTAAATTTACAGTTTAAGAACAATATGTTTACTTTCAACAGTATAAAAATTCACAGATCTAATGTATTTTTGTCTTATTTGTGGAGACAGTTGTATTGTTTTTAATAGTTTAAAGTTAACTCCATATGATTTGTATATGAAATTAAATTAAATCCTTCCAAAAACAGTTTAACAGATTGGATTTTGTCCGTTTACATGCCTAATGAGAAAAGAGAAAAAGCAGAAAAAGTGCGGAAAAACACCAGAGATTAGATAAAAATAACAGACAAATAGGTTTAAAGGCAAAAGCAAAAAGAAGCAGCTTGTGTGAGCTAAAAGGCTGTTGGCTTTGGGACAGTGTCCTCTCTTCTTCTCACTCCTCTGGATGCTGAATGGTTGGGTTTGTTTGATTGCTGGTAGAACTAAAGGAAAACAAAGCGACTCAATTCTCCTTCTTCATTTGTGTGACTAGCAATGGAGGGTTCATGAGGCTTGAGTGCCTGCTTAGATCATGTGCTCTGACTCTTTGAAATATGTTCAGTTTTTTTGTTTTTATGGGTATATCACAGACTAAATCAAAATGTAATTATCCAAGGGGTCAAAATAATTTTTCTCTTTACACGCTGAACGGCTGCATCTTACATTATAGTTTTATCATTATTATTCTAATGTTTTTCAAAAGTAAAGTTTGAATGCAGTTTTAATGTCCCACTGCAATCATCTTTTGATCTATAGATATGTGGTATTTTAATTATGATTATGCCATTTGTAGCCAAAATAAAATAAAATAAAATAAGACTGTGTTGTTTTCTACAACATAGTTTCTGTAGAGCGGCAGCAATTCATTAGAAATTGGCCTCTGAGTTGTGGGTGGAACTGTTGGTGCAGATGACCCTGCCCTTACTTCCCATCATTTGTTTGTTTACAGCCCCCCCACAGCCCCTAACTAACATTAGCGATGCAACAAAAATGGCATTTAATATTGGAGATATTCAGTCGTACACTTTTGAGCCAGATGCCAGCTCAGACTAGGAAAACGAAGACATACATGGATATATTTGTCTGCAAGTGGATGCATCGCAACACAGCGATTTTTTTTTCTTTTTTGCAAGCAGGGACCTTGTACCCTGCAGACTGTAGTACCTACATAACTGCTACAGGCTTTTTCCAACCACCTTTTTTCCTCTGCTTCTGATTCACAACGATTTGAGTAAAGAAACACTTTTAAAATGCAATTTAAAGCTTTTTTTTTCTCTGTACATGCCAGAAAAGCATATTAAAAACACAATTTTCATTGGAGTGGTTCTGAAATATGAGACATTAGTTTGTTTCTATTTTTGACAACATCCTAATCCAGATTATTTATTGGATCGGCTAATCTGAGTGTTTTTATGCTTCCTTATTTAGACTTTCATTACTATCCTCATCACATATTCCTTAAAAATCTGCATCAAAATCATAATCCCTATGGTTTGAGTTATTTTGTCGATCCATTTGCGGATCCATGATTTTCTCACGATGACTTTATCATTAGAATTAAAATGACCGACAAACATACTGTCCAATCAGAGCTGGGGATTTAGTGTGACTACAGCCGGTTTAACCAATCACATTGCAACTATGATTTCCCAGTGACCAATTAGATGAGTGTTTTTCCTGGAAGAGGCGGGACTACATCTTGTTGGCTTTGCCCAGTCCGGATGTTCCCCAGTAGCAAATAGCGAGCAGCGCTGTGTGAATGTGGCAATCGAGGTAAGCTGGGAGGGGTAGATTTTATGACCACACCGGTCAATTCCCCCCATATCCTCTCTCCTCTATATATTTTTTATCTAGAAAAAATAAAAACCTTCAGTGTTTCCGTTTTAAAATCACACCACGGCGGTGTTTGGAGAACAGGAAAGCCGGTGACGGCGGCTTTTTCTTTGGGACTAACGGCTGTCGTAAAAACAGTCCAGAAGAAAGAAGGAAAGGAAGAATCAACATGGGGCGATAACACGAAAATGTGTTGACCGACGATGACTCCGTGGGAAGACCCGTGAAGCTTATTTATTTTTATTTATTCCCCCTTTTCCCTCTCATCTTTTTTAACAAAAAATAATAAACCAACCTCCCTTGCTAGTTTGGGAATTTTTGAAAACGTTACAAGAAGGATGGAGCAAGCCGGCATCCTGAGAAAGTTTATCCAAGAGGTGAAGGCCATGAGCGAAGGGGACAAGGAGAGGGGAGAGGACAACTTCGGTAGTGACTTTATGGTGAGTAAATCTGCTGGACTGTAAACCTATAATGCGCTCTTTCCCCCCCTTTCTTTCCTTTTTTCCCCTAAATTTTAAAAAATCTAGTTGGAAGTCGTCTCCACCTTTCCCCTTAACTCTCCATATCATCACCCTTCCCGTTTCTTGGTTTCTTCTATCCCCCAGGAGGTGAGGTAGGGGCGGCCACACTGCCCTCTTCCTTTTCCTCTCATTTCCAGGCTTTATATGGCGGCCTAGCATTGTGTCCCAACGCACATACACACCACCGACTTCTGTTTCTTAAATTAATATAAAGGAAATTAGCTGAACGAGACCCTTAAAGCCCCCTTGCTCGTATGTTGGTGGCGCTGCTAAGGCGGCTTATTTTGGGCTGGAGGAGACAGTCGCTTCCCCTGCTGTTAACCATGCCTGATTGTTGCCATACAGTGCACTACTAGTGCTTCATTGTCCTCTCCTGTACGTTATCTGTGGTCTACCACTGTAATTATTTGAATGCAGTGGCGGTATTGCTACAAGCATATCAACTATTCATTTTTAGGCTATAAAAATAGAAAAGTCTAAACATTAAAACTTAAAATTTACTTAAAACATAATGAAAGATGATTTAAAAAAAAATGTTTTTACTCTGTTTAACCTAACAAAAATACCATATAAATTTCAAAATGTATTTACCTACTTGCTTGTTTACTCATATTTCTTTTTAAAACTTTAAAATATTATAAACGAGTTTGTTTAACTACACTGCAAAAATTTTTTTTTTAATTTTACAGTTAAAGTTTATGAAATATGAGTTATTTTCATGAGCTCTTTAGCTATCTGGAAGTAAGACGGCTCGATCTCACGGGGAAACCGCCTTACGCTTCTTGTGGTTACCGTCCATTTCATGATGTCATCCTAGAGCCAGCCTCAGCAGCATGTCTGCATTTCTCCCGTGGGAAAAAAAAAAACACATCCGAACTTTTGTAAAGTTGGATGTGCATATTGTGCGTATAAATCAAAAGGGTTTTGCTGATCACCACTAGCTCTGAGGAGAAATTTATGTGTGAAATGTGTTTTAGCCTGGGGGCAGTGCTGGCAGCGCAGACTCTTCCTGGAAGGGGCTGTTCCTCACTTTGTGATGTCACAATGTGAGGACCCACTCGTTTTGTGGTTTGGGAGGAGCTGATGCACAGAGAGCAAGGTTTTAGAGGAATAAAGTACGTGAATGGATCAAAACACCGCTTAGGAGTATTTTATATTGAGGAATGAACATTTATAATACACTTAAAAACTCAAAAAAGTTGACTTAGATAGACCCTTAAAAAAACTGGCAGCTGGAGTTGCCAGAATTTCATTGTAAACATAATAAGCTCACTATTAACAATATTACATAAAAATGTTTTTATAATTCTTCTCAAGTAATATATTATTAAAACTATTTCTGTAAAATGAAATGTATTGATAACCAGTGCTCTGTTCATAGATACAACCTCCACCATGCAATGGAGGCATCAGCAGAATCCTCAAAATTGCATGCTGCCGCCTGATTTTTTTATTTTTTTGATTGTTGGTGTCTGGTGGCCGGTTGCACTAAATATGGATGGCCGCTGTCCTGAGACATTTATACATTGTCCAGTCGGCTAGTACTAGCTAAGATTATGCCATTTTTTGGTCGATTCAGTCATTCATTTTGCTATATAAAAATAATTTTGAATTTCCCACGACAATCATGGAAGCCGCCATTTTCCTGTAATTTAGCAAAATGAGACATGCAGTGCCTCTTGCGACAAAAATTGGAGTAGCCAATTACGTAGTACACATATGTCATTCGGGGGCAGCAGCAACCGGGACTGTTTACGCTTTACTGTGTACGATCAATGAGGATTGCTACCGGTTGTGTTGGACTAGAAAGGTAATTGTTTACTTTAGAGTATTGTCAGCCTTGTTTGATATAAAATACGATTTAAGAGTGTCACCAGGAAGTATACCAAGGTGGTAAGAACAATATTATGTTTTGAGCTTGTTTATGACGGTCCAAAGAAGGTCCAAGACGACATGCTGATTGTAACACATTTAAAGAGATGGCGATAATTGAGATTGTCGCACGTTCTAAGTAAACTGCAACACTTTGTATGAATTCTCGCGTCTTCTGTATTTTTGATTTTGTTGGTGATGAATGCTACGAAGATTCTTACCCCCATTTTCTCTTTATTCTTCTAAAACATCCAACCCTCGGCAACAATGGTTCTCGCGACCGGTCGGCATTGGTGCACACATGCCGCATGAGCACAATTCAATCTGTCCGATCCACCAGGCATCATCATCACTTTGATCGTCACGTTCACTTTCTTCTCCCGATGGTCTTTCTTTTCCCTCTGAATATTCCGGTTCACACATATATGGTTGAACCCCAAGTGCTTCAATATTATTGAAAAACTCCACTTCTTCTTCGGAAAATTTACTTCTGTCACCTTCTGTGGCAGCCGTTGTTGTTGATGCTTTGTCCCAGAGTGACGTCACGCATCAATGACACAAATTTGCGCACTCTGACTGCTAGGTACGCTGAACGTGAACATGGCGGCTTCCATGATTGTCGTGGGAAGTTCAAAATTATTTTTATATAGAAAATGTAATAAATGAATCGGCTAAAAAATGGCATGATCTTAGCTAGTACTAGTCAATGTTTAATGGGATTTTTTTTTTTTGTTGATGGTGATAGTCCTCCTTTAAGATGTGCCCGGGTGGCCAGTGACGGATGTCAACTTTAAGAGAAAAATTGTCCAGTCCCTGTAAAATTTTAACTTTTTCTTAAAATCTCAGCGGCCACTCCACGATGGGTAAAAATGCGATTGCCGCCTCCCGATTATAAATTTGCGACCACCTGCCGAATTTGCTGAAAAACATGCATTTGGGTTGCTGCGCAGTGGCATTTTGGAATTTGTGACCATAATCAAAATATATAAGTAATTTTTATATTGGGTATTTAACAAGACATTTTGGTATTATTTGCAGTTTTATAATATTTTAAATGGTATTGGATAATTTACTATGAAAAACCTTAAATTTTACATGCAATCACTGTTAAAATATTAGTAGGGATATTTACATGTCTTTGGCAGTATAAAATACTGTGAACAATTATTAAACTCAATACTTATGTATTTTATACAAAAGAAATGTAAAAAAAAAAAGACTGGTTTTGAACATTCATAACTTTAAGGAAGTTCTGGTTAATCAAATTGTCATTTTTCATGATTATGGTCGTTAACTGTCATGATATTACAATTTTATGCCGTTAAAAACTTTTTTTTTTTACAGAGCAGTACCAAAAATAAAAGCTAGTTTGGGTTTTGCTTTTAGCTATGGCTGCAAATTGGCAGTTCAAAGAGTGTATTTGGTATATTTAAAAAGGAAAAAGAAATGGATGTTGTAATTCTGGAATCTGAATGGAGCTTCTCCCACTCCCTGGCTTGTGAAATGGCTTTCTGTAATAACGTTTGCATGAGGTGGTCCGTTAGGGCAAAGTTTAGGTTCATTTAAGTTAAGAAAACTCTTGTAAGAGGAGGACAAGACTAACTATTCTAATACATCAATCATTACACTTTGTTTTTATTCAAATATTATTCTGTTTTAACTTCAGATTACTGTTACTCTTTTAAATTTGGGATTGTTACATTAACAACATTAAGCATGTTGTCTCCAGAAAGAGGTTAATCAACATCAGTTAACTTTTGCCCCTTCTGTCTACACTTGCAGAAACACACACCTTCCTTCCATACTTCATGCAAGAAGCTTGCTGTAGCTTGCAACATTCTTTCTTGGTCTATTACAAAACACTTTGTCCTGGCTTTAAAAGTGTAGCTTTGTCAATAATTCTCACACTTTGAATCACTGCTTTAAAAAGACGACAACACAAATAGGAAAGTAGAGGAACGCTGCATTTGTCTAGTTTTTTTGCTGATGCATTCAGTATTTGATATGCGCTTTGAGTTCGGGATTCAGTAAACAAGGAGCTGATAGGTGTTGCGCAAAGAAGACTGAAAGTGAGACTGTGCAAGACATTCAGGTAGTTTAGAAAAAAAAAGTAAAAAAAACAAAAAAAAGACAAATCCTGAATCGATCTATATTTTTATTAAGTTTTGGATTTTGTTCTTCCACCTTGCAAACACTGTTGGTGTTTTTTGGTCGTAAAACTTGTACAGTAATGAACTTCTACTGTGACACACACCTCATGCTAATCCTCATGCAGCTTGACAAATTTCCTGGTTCATTCAGATCAGTTGTACTTTGGAAGCTGTGCTAACATAAGAAGCATGTGTAGTAAGACATTCTTTACCAGCCTTTGGTGAAACTCCTAATTTCTTCAAGCATATAGGGTGTGCTTTTCTGAACAGTGACTCACCAGAGCACCCTGACATAACTCGTACTCTAACTGCCTATTGTTGTTTATATATAGAACGTGTTTTATAGACATAATTACAGGCTGTATTAAGGCAAAGAGTCAAGATTATACACTTTGTTCAGAAGTCATTTTAAGCAATTTGATGGAGCAGAATTGCTTTAGATTTCTTTTATAATACAGTGTTGAAATCTAAGAAGTGTCCTGTGGAGTTAAGTTGTTGTCTTGTCAAGTCTGATCCAATATGTGACCATATAACCCATTTAATTGCCGGAGTTGTCTTTGTGCAGAGAGGTTTCTATTTCTGTGGTGTTAGGAAAAGAGTAAATGACATAGAAAATACATGTGCATGAGGATGGAGATTTTTTCGGCTTTCTTATTGTTGAATTTTAGAACATTGTTAGAATTTATGTAATGCTTTTAGTAGATTTATTCTGTTTTACATTAAAGATTAGAATAAAACTCCAGCCAAAAAAACATGTTAGTCTTTGAATTCACTCACAAAGTTGAGTTTGAAGATAACATATTTTAAGTTTCAAGCCCATGGAAACATTTTTAAACTTAAAAAAATTGTGGTTTCATGCAGAAACTGTTAATTGTGGAAAAAGCAGTTTGCGTACCAGTAAGTCTTTCTCATGACACAGCTCCCGCAAAATTGCTACATATGTGTTAATGCTGCTTCGGCAAAACCAAACCTGAAAATCATACTTCTTTCACAAGAGGGCTTATCATCTGGTCCAGCCAAGCTGCAACTTTTCAACCCAGCTATTAGTGCATGTGTCAAACACTTTTGTGGTGATGGCACTTTCATGGACGCATGTTGGGACAAAGATGTTAGAAAAGTTGGTAAATGTTTCTTGATGGAAGAAAAAGGGCACAAATGGAGGAAATAAGGGTGTATTAGGCAGCAGGCGATGGCAGACTTGATTAAGACATGGTGGGAATTAAAAAAAAAAAAAAAATCAAAATTTACCGTGAAGCCAGTTGCAAAAATCTTTTACAATTAAGAAAATACATTTTGATTTAAGGAAAGCAAATTAACAAAAATTGCAGAGCCAATTGATATTTTTGGGGGTAATGAAGACAGGAAATATGCCAATCATATGTGCCACAATTGTGCCAAATTCTCTGCATCCTATGCACGTTTCTAGGGCTGTGATCCCATTCTTTCATGGTTGTTTTCAAGCAAGTTACTGATTGCTGTAATTTAATGCTCAATGTTATTTTGAAAATTTGTATATATATAATCTATAGTATCTAGCCCTGCCATTAGCAACATTTATGATGAAACTTTGAATTTCAGTTTATATAGACTTGGCAGATGTTAAAGGGAAAAGGAAAGTTGGCTTCTTTTTAAGATTTTACGCCTTAAAATGTGTCCCAGACATTGACTGCACATATGAACTGGACTGAGTAAGTGTGACGTCACCCTCAGAAATTAGAAGCAGAAGTGAACTTGTTGGAAGAACACACCCCCTCCCACTTAAAGAAGAAACGCTGGAAAGAATTTGTCAAACTTTTCAACGCAAGACCATAATTTTCTCTCAAATCCCTTACACCCTGACCAGAGTCCGGTCAACTACACATAGACAGATGGGAATAAATAAAATTGTTGTTTTGTTTATTCATCACTGCATGTTTTTAGCCTAATTTTAATGAAAAATGTCAAATATATAGGCAGGTATCTGCTATCTACTTGTTTCTATTGAATAAGACATTTTCAACCAATGTCATTCTTGTAACTTCCCAAGCTTTGAGAGTAGTGTGCTCTACTATTTCCCACCAAAAATGAGGATCCAGTTGTGTTTGTTCATCTGTGTTTTTATGAGCTTGTTTTTGTGCCTGGTGCAGAGTGGGGTACATTGCAGGGCTCAGCAACTGTTCCTCAAAGCGCGTGTGTGGCAACTACTGTAAACCCGCCTCAAATTACTACAACGTGAACTTTAGACGTCCAAGTATTCTCTGGTGTCATAACCCCCCCCTTTCTTAACCCAGAAAGTAGACGTAACATGTTTCCGCTCGGCAGTTGTTGGTCTTTCCAGGATGTAAAAAGAGAGCTAACCCACCAACATGACAGAGCAGCCTTAATGATCTAGATAGTGTTACTGTGACTCTGTGTGTGTGTGCAGATCACGTGAGGAGAAATCAACTTACAAGAGTCATGTGGAGATTTGCACACAGTAAATCACCTTCACACAAACAAATGTAACAAAGGGGGGGATTTAAAGATGATTTAACCTCCATGAAGCTTGTTGAGCACAAGCTTGCCAGTTTGTCAGTTGGTACGGTGAATTAATCCGAGCAGAGAAGCATTACACATACAGGGAATCTAAACCCACAATGACCCCAGGCCTCTGAGGATAATGTGAGGTTTGTCCACATCTGCTTCCTGCTGCAGCCTGGATCCAGAATGGGAAATTACCAACATACTAATATCAGTCAAACATTTTTTTTCTCCCGTGACAATAAAATGCATGGGTTTATTTAGAATTTAATAATTTGGTTTATTGTGTTGTGGAAGCAATCAATCATACTTTTTGTTCAGATGAAAATGCCATTTTTTGATTTATGCGTGACGTGTGTTATAGAAATAAAATGAAGAACAAAAGCTAAGTCATGCTTTGATGTAATACTGGTTTTCACTCAGGTCACATGGTGGTCAGCTGCAGAGCTGCTGGGTGTTCACTGTCCAGCTCTAGAAGACTTGACTTATTTGTAAAATTTAGGGAAAAAAAACATTTTCTTAATATTATTTGCAACTATATATTTTTTTAAAATATTGGTTGATTTGTAAGAAGACCACACTATGAACCTGATGCGTGAATATTTTTTCTCTTTATTTTCTTAAAGTTTATTTTGTGAGTTTAATTATAAGAAAAATATAAAATAACCAAAAAAAGTTTCTAGTTAACGCTTTCAGCACTTTTAAGATTTCTTATAATTGTTGTTAAATCTTCTGTTTAATCAAGTTTTCTGTCTTTTCTTCTGTTTCCAGGTTACTTTTATTTTATTGTTTTTTTGTTTTGCCTCCTAACAGTATGGAGGACCAATCAGTGAACCATTAGTTAGAGGAAGCAGCATGACTAACTTTTCAGTGTTGACCTTCCCAGATTACAGTAGACTGTACCATGCAAAGTTGACAAAACCTAAAGGAAGTGGGCATGCCGAAGTGATGAAGGTTTAAAATCGTTGGCTGAAGTACAATAAGAACAGGTGCTTCCTGTGACCAGTGTGTGACTGAGCACAAGATTTTGGTGGTTAAACATTTTCTCACAGATCCTTCTTGCTTTTTCTTTTTGGCAAAGCATTTTTATGCCTGTGTGTCTTCCAAAAGAAGAGGGACAGGTTGTTTTAAACTGAAAACAAAAGTAACGGAAAGAGAGAAAGGAATCCTGATGGTTTAAAAAAGGACATCATATTGTCCTTTGTGCCAACAAATAAGTGTTTTTTTCAGTTTTTTGTTAGTGTTCATGCCTATTCTTGCTGTCGCTGCTCCACTGACCTATATTGTCAGTAGTCATTAAAAAGAATTTACTGCACTAATATAGGTATTTATGGGTGTTTGTATAAGAGTTTAGAAGATGATACAAATGAGCCGTTTGAAAGTTATCTTTGGAAGGATCTTGTGTGTTAATGAGGAGGCGTCACTCTCTTAGACTGGGCGTATGATTCTTGCAAGTGGTCAGGGCGGGGCCTGATGCTATCAAACCCTCAGATGAGCTGAATATCGAATAACTGATATGGTGTCATAAAAGCAAGTTTTGATTTTAAGATAATTAAAAAAGGCTTTTATGAAATTTTTGAAGCTTTTATTAAAAAAAAACATGTTTTTTAACATTTATTTATATAATATGTATTTATATTAATATTTTATTTCACTTTTTTATTGCATGGTACAATTTTTTTCCTAAAGTTATGTATATTTCAATAACATAAAGGGCAAAGACTTATGTTAAATAAATCAAATGGGGAAAAAAGTAATGCTACTAAAATCATTTTTTTTCTAAATGTGAATAGCAAGCCTTCTTCAACAGTCACAAATCCCAAAATGCCGCAGCACGGCGACCCAAATGCAAGTTTTTCAGCAAATTCGGCAGATGGCATGTGCAGTGGCATTTGTAATCTTGAGATGGCAGTCGCATTTTTACACGCTCAGCGGCGACTACATAGGTTTTTAAAAGTAAAAATGTAACGTCGACCAGACAATTTTTCTCTAAAAGTTGAGACGGAATCGCTGGCTGGCAGCAGCTCTGATTGGATGATGTTTTAATGTCTCAGGACAGCGGTTGTCCGATTGAGTACTACTGACCCCCATCCACCTTCTCGCCTGAGAGTAAATAAAAAGCAGACCATTCTGCACGCCTGACAGCCACCTGACTGCCTCCGTTTACATTCATGGCCACACCAACAATTTTAAAAAATCGGGCTGTGACATCAAATCTTGAAGATTCTGCCCATGCTCCCCCATCGTGGGGTGGCAGTTGTTTTTGTGACCAGATCATAAAGGAAGTAAAGCTATGTAAAGTGGACTGCTTCTATTGGCTGTCTGTTAAACAACAGTGAACTGGTATCTAGTACTGGTAAATCATGTTATGTTTTCATGCTGATTGTATGCACATTTGTCCTATATGCTGCAGTTGAATTGGTGAGTGACAGAAATATTTGATATTTTTGTCTCGTCTGCAGATCAACCAGTAGATTTGTTTTTTTAAAAACAGTGCAGTTGGTCTTGCTGCAGTTTGGTGCATTTTTTATGCTTTGTGCTTTCTGCTCTTTGAGGGGCTGTTCTAAAATTTTGGTGGTTATGTTAACAAATAAGTTAACTTCGTAAATGTTTGGCAAACCAGAAAGTGTTCATTGGTTATATACATATATTTATGTTAGGATCTGCATGATTTTCTGTCTTTTCTGTTCTTGTATCGTCACAAGAGCATCTTTATAACTTCACATTGTGAGATTTCGTTTCACCTGGAATGCCAGCAACAGGACCAGACTAAAGTAATGGCTCATGCTGCATGCCTGTTGCAATGACAAAGCTTTATCTTGGCATGTGATGCAACGAAAAATTATTGTGGCTCTTTTTCCAGTTGCACTAGTTAAAAAGTGTGCCAAAATAATAATGATAATAAGAATTTAGGAGATTTTCTAACCTTGAAGTTGGTGATTTAACAATCCAGATTGTTTGGATTCTTCACCAAAACTTGTCTGGAGTATTTGAATTGTCATATTTTTCTTTGTTTTAAATATTTTAGACTGCAAAACCCCTCACTACACATTATACATTTTTTCCAGACGTGTGCATTTTCACACTTTTCTCTCTTGTTTAAACTCTCAAAGTTCAAAACTACATAGAAAAATAAGTCCAGTATTATAGAATGAAAGCAAAACTGTAGGGGTGTAACGATTCATTTTAACAACAATTTGATTCATATCATCATTTGTGGTTGCTAATACGATTCATAGTCAATATTGATTCATTTTGAACGATCCAATTCACTGATCTAAAATCAACCCAGGACATCTTTCGCCAAAAATTCAACCAGTCAACCCAGATAAATACCTGGGTACTGAATGGTGCAGGTGAAGTTTTCCAGATTCCTTGTATTTCTCGCAAGATAATCAAGTAAAAATTAAATATGTGTACAAACAAACAGATAAACAAGAATTAATGTCAAATCCGTTCACATTTTAGTTTCATAAAGTTCAGCCCACTGTTGTTTTTCCACATCAAAATACTGTAATACAAGCAGAACATTATTAGAACATTCTACTACACTGTATAATCATGCCTTTGCAAAATTCAGTGTTTCTGCACATGGACTGTCATCATGGCTTAATCATTTTTTGCTGCCATCACATGTGTGTTGTCCACTGGGATGGCACTTGGTCGTTTTTATAGAACAGTAAAATAAATCTATCATGCCTCAATCCAAATGGTATTTTCTAATATAGGTATAATTTTATTTTGTAAACATTTTATAGGTCAGTTTGATTAACAACTTACCTCAGGCAGATTGATCTCATTGGATCGTAGGAATACAAGTCAATTAAGTCTATTAATTGTTGCGCCCCTATGAATAACATGACTTTAAATGCAGCTAAAATATTGCGGGTAAGGTGGGAGTTTATAGACCTTTACAGGTAAAGTTTAATAATCGCTGAATTCTGTAAACTCTTCCAGGTCATTCATGATCCAATGGTGTCTATAGGACTGACTCTTGAACTTTTTCTACTTTTATTCATTTCTGCACTATGGGTGTATTTAGTCTGGACATATGTGTTCTGCTTAAAGTGAACCGGAGTTTGTTTCCCCCAATAATCCGGAAACGACTTTCTCTTGTTGTTTTGACCCGCCTCGTACTTCCTGGCCAATGACTGAAGAGATCTTTTGTCACGTGGTTTTGTTTACAAGTTTTTGTCCGAAACCGAAATCTCTCGTAGACGCCAGTCTGAATACAGACCAAAAGCAATCTTTAGGACTCAATCTGAAACAAATTTGTGGACTCGTACCGAACCAAACGATTTTGCCAGTCTGAATACACCCCAAGTTAACTTTCCACACTGTTTGAGCACACTGTTCATCAAACGATTACTGCTCCTCTAGCAAACATATGAATTGAATTGTCAATGCACTATTAATCACAGTCTTGTCTTTCTAAAACTAAACATGACTTTTTCTTTCTTTTTTAATGATTTTGAACACAAAAATGAAAATGTGGAAAGAAAAAGCAGTGACTTATTGAGTGATCAGAGGGAGGGAAGCAGAGCAGCAGACTCACCCAGAGCCATTCAGAGCCTTTTAGTCTCTGCGCTGTTACACAGCATCTTTTCCCCACATGCTCACAGCACCAGAGATGGATTTTTCTGACAGCATTGTAGGGGTGACCTATTTTAGCTGGTGTGGGTGTATGCGTCTGCATGGAAGGTGACCGCCTCTAAAGCCTAACTGCCACCAGCACTTGGCAACCCCACTTCCTGGCCACACACTCAAAAACCTTTTTCTCCTCTGCCTCTGCAGGAAGAGCTTATTTTCTGCCAATCAGTGCTTACTGCTGAGTTCAAGAAACCAAATGTGTTTCTGTCTGTGTCTGTGTGTGAATTATTTAGTGTGCCTGAGCTGTACAGAGATTCTGGCTCGCTCAGTCAAAAGAGAGAAAGTAGGTTAGATGCACTAACATCTTTTTAGCCTCCACACATGTTCTCCTCTTGCAGGTTTAGTCCTTTTCTTGGATTTCTCTTTTGTCTTGTGTCTTAACAACATCTTTGAGACTTGAGTCATTTAAGGAGAGTCACTGTAAAGAAATGTGACAATTAACACACATTTTCTTCACACCTGTGCAGGATTGAGCCTCATTGAATGTTTATGTGTTAGAGAGCATTTAAAGGAAGCTAAATTACTCCTACTGTTAACGTCCCTCGCTGATTGGAAGAAAAAAAAAATCTAATCGGGAAAAAAAACAGAGAAAGGACTGAAGCTTTAAGTTTTATCCTTGTATTGAGATCTATAAGCTATTAAAAAAGAAATTCATTAAACATTGGGATAACATAACCACTACAAAACTATGGTGACGTTGTGGTATCGCCTCCTAAATGTGCAAAGATATTTAAAGAGTTTTCTTGTTTAATTTTTGCGTAGTTTTTTTTCTTTGTTTTTTAGAATATTAGAATGCTCAAAAGTTGGGTGTGGTTTTAAAAACATCCAAAATTACTTGTAAAAGTGCAAAGGATTGATTTTTCAAACAACTTTTGTTTTTTAATGTAATTTTTCTTTCCGAGTTTATATTTTTGTTAAATAAAGTCCCACATTTGGAGAGTTTAGTTACATGAAAACCGATTGCCGTAGTTTAGAAAAATTAAGAATTTATGTTTTTTAAAAAACTAATTAATATTTAATTATATTTTGCCAAATTCCCCAGTCAATCAAATCTGTGAACTGGTGATTCAATGAATTCTAATCAGTATAATTTGCATTAAAACCCAGCCCTACAAAAACATGGGAGTTTTGTCAGTTGTCATATCTCAATTCTGTTTTTTGTAGTTTACTCCGGCACTACTTGTTGTCTTTAAGGACATTAAATGTCTATTTTCAGTGTAGTCCTTTCAGCCATGTACCCTTTTAGAGAAAAGATTACTAAGCATTTGATGGTGTTGAAGACCCACTCCAAGAGAATTTGTGTTTTTGGTGTTTTTAACATGTTCTTGTGGCATTTTTCCTGATGATGTAGGACATATATTTAAAAAATCAAGCTTAACTGTATTTCAGAGTATTTTTTTATTTAAATTGTTGTGAATCAGGAGCAGATGAAAAAAAAATAATTTAAAAAAGGACTTATTTGTAGAAAATCCGCTGGACAGTCTACAAGCTTGCTGCTTCAAGCTCTCGGCAATGGGGAATGGAAGGGGGGGCAATGATCTCTCCATCCCCAAAGTCTTGCCCTCAACTCAGAGGCAAATTTCCAATGAACTACTGTCAGCTCTTCAGAAACTATGTCCAAGAAAACATTTGTTTTTAGTTGTTTTCCAAGAAAACAAAAAAAATGACAATCATAATCAAAAGATCACTGGGAATACTTTTGAAATGGCTCAAAAGATGATTGGAGTGGGTCTTTAAGTAAGTTGCAAGGGAGACAACAATCCACAATGTTTATCTAAAATCAGACACACTGATAAATATTACTGTTATTTTTGTAAATGTTTTTAAAAACTCATTCAAAAATTAGAATGTTTGCATTATTGTTAATTAACAAATCTTTGATATTTTTTTTAATTTTTACATTTGAATAAAGTCCACAGTGTGTCTATGGTATGCATGTGTGTGTATGAATGTTACTGTCATAGCTAAGATGAGACTTGTCATTGATTTGATATATTTTTTAACGAAGCGCTTGGTTGCTAAACCCCTTCTAAAGGCACAGAGATTGCAGATCAAAGGATGTCTAATCACATTTCACATATCCTCTTTTCTTCTGACATCCTTTCATTCAGAGTTGTCACTCTCCAAACAAACAGACTTCTAGGTGTTGGATAACAAACCCAAACTGAATGGAGAAGTAAAACTGAGTCCGTCTGATTTTAATGAGGGGTTTTGACCTTTTTTGCCATTTTTCTCAACAACAAAATCAAGATGCTAGTGAGAAGCGACAGAGCGTGTAAAGAGAGGATGTGAGTGAAGGATGGAGGTAATGAATAAGACTCCATTGGCTTTGTTACCAAGAACCGCTTAAAAGCCTCGACTCTCCGTGTGTTCTTTGTCTCCACTTTTTCATAGAATTCCCCTTTCTGTTCTGTAACCCTCATATGCTATCTGTTTTTTCAAACGGTTCTTTCTTTCTAGTTTGCTTTAACCAGTTTTTTCCTTTTTACTGAAAGAGGCAACAGAAAAATACTTAAATTGTAAATTGTTAAATTTGTATTTTTATTGTTTATGCAGAACCGTTTTTTAAAATTAAATCTATCAAGGTTTTTCTGCTTAATAACAGCCGATACTTAGAACCCATTCATAGTTGTGTTAAACTTGTTTTTATGTGAAAATATATCAGCTGGCAGAGTACAACTATGGTCATTAAACCGTCCAAAAATCTGTTTTTGAGTTTATTTGTACCAGTGCACACTATATTCACTTCTGATGTAATTACAGAGATTGATGCTCAAATGATAACATTTCTCTTAAGAAATTACAGCCACATATTTGCTTGTTTAGATATTTTCTTTACTTTTTTTTAAATTTTACTCGAAAGTGGAGTTTAAGGCTGGTTTAGGCTGGGAGTCTATGTGATAAGGAGCAAGTTTCAGCTCTTCACCAACTTTGTGTAGCCAAATTCCATGACCAAGGATTGAGCCGTCGATGTATCTGCTTTCAACTTCCACCCAAACCACATTTCATAAGCTCTCCCACAGGTGGTGGCCCCACAGGGGAGGGACCCCACATCATTCCTTTGGGCAGGGCCTGACTGCTCCAGTGAGAAAAGCCTTGGCCATCAGACTCTCTCCTGCAAACCCCTACCCCAAGTCTGGCTCCAAGATTGGGCCTCAGTGATGCCAAGCTGGGCGACATAACAAGACCATTCTCTTGCTGACTCATATGGGGATTTTTGAACCATCCTTTGATTTTTGAACCATCCTTTGACTTGTCACCTTAGACCTATCAGTCATGGGAGACCCTTCTAGGGACAGTAGCCTTAAACAGCTTAGCTCGTAAGTCCCTTTAGCTCTCAAATGGATGGATGGATGGACCAACTCCCATTCCTTTTTTCCCTCACTCCCTGTTTCAGGTCTATTTAAGTGTGAGGATCTCTTTGGCTTTGGACACGGTGTGCTGGTCAGTTAAAGATACCAGGACTTTGCTCCGTAGCTTAGCAGAAGATAATTTACAAAGAAAGATTGACAGGGTCTGCTGTTGGTAGAGGTAATGAAGCACACACTGGCAGAGCTGGTAGAGCTGAACATTGAACACGTAATGGAGTAACTTTAGGACACAGCGGACCTGCTTGCCTTAGTCAGCCAGTCTGAAAGAGAAATGACAGTAGTTAGTAGGTTGCTATGGTTTATTTTACTTGAATAATAGATGATGTATATTACAGTTCTGCCTCTGTGCAGAACACATTTTTATCACTGTTGTGTCATAAAGAAAATGCCTTTGTATCTCAGTCTACTTAAAAGAAAATAGGAGCAGCTTTGTGTGTGTGTTTTCCTAAACAACAACAATTTTACCTTCTAACTTTTTAAAAAATATATAATTGTGTGTGTGCCTACATACAAAGGAAAAATGCAATCCAATTTTGCCAGAAAAAATAGCTTTTTTGTTATCTTATGTTTCTGAGAATTTGTGGCTAAATGGAGATCCATTTATAATTTTTTTTGTCCTTCTTTAGGATTCATCTTACCTGTGCTCTTAGTAATACATTCAAACTTAGTGATAGTTTAGCTTCCCATTCTGTCCCATTCTGATATCTTTTGATCTATTGTAAAAGCATACCCAGTACCATTAAATATAATTATGGCCTTTTTAAGCAAAAATAAAAACTGTAGTTTTCTAGGACATAGTTTCTGCAGAGCAGCAGTAGTTCATTAGAAATCCATCTTGAGTTGTGTGTGGGACTGTTGGTGAGGAATATGCCTTCCCCACTCTTCCTGTTATCCATTTGTTTACACTCTCTCCTGCTAGTTTACAGCCCCCCCCCCCCCCCCCCCCCCCCCCCCACCACCACCACCACCACCACCACCACACACACACACACACACACACACACCTCCCGACCTTACATTAACGGTGCAACAAAAATGGCAAGCAATATTAGAGCTTTGCAGTCATACAGTTTTGAGCCAGATGTTTGCTCAGACGAGGAAAATTGAGACATACATGGATCTATTTGTCTACAAGTTGATACATCAGAATGGAACGGAGCAGATAGCTTGTGGCCTGCCCAGGATATTTCCTGCATCACAGATAAGCTCTTTTTTCAACGCCATTTTTTAGTCTGCTCTTGATTCACGATTTAAAAAAAGAAGTACTCAGAAATCAAATTTTGAGCCTAATTTTCTTTATACATGTCCTCCATCATCAGAAAAATGCCACACAAGCATGTTAAAAAACAAACAAACAAATCCAGATTTTCATTTAAGATTAAAAAAAATCTGTATCAAATGCTGTTTAATATACAATTTAAACCAATACCACGTGTTTTAAAAAACCTTTGGTAAATGCATCTTCTACAAATGAAAGTTCAGTTTTGCTATTTGTTTTAAATGAATCAAAAAGTTGTGTGAAGAAAAACTACGTAACATTTTTTTATGTCCTGTTTTTGTGCATCTGCATTTCTGTTTGGTTGTTTTTTTGGGCTGCAGTCCAACTCAGAAGCAGACCTCTGTTGCAAATGTAATTCACATGAGGCCAGAGGAGCTGTAATGCCATTACCACACACACACTGACATGAGAGAACACACATACACAATACAGCTGTGATGCCGCCCACGAGCTCCATGTACCTCTTATTCTAACCCCCCCCCCCCCAATGCGTCCTCTTATTTACTTGCTCCTTTGTTGCGGTTTACAACGATAGTCGCATTTTAACCGCATGTGTGTGTGTCAGCAATGTGCTCTGAAGACAGCAGTCAGTGCAACATTATTGGAAAGTTCAAATATATTTGGTGTGACAAACCCATGTCGCGTTTCTGACATTAGCAAAAGAGAAGCCTCGAGTCCAGGGCCAACGACAAGAGGTGGAGCCATCTTTTTTAACAAGGCTTCAAAAGCCTGAACACCCACGCTAACTTTCTCAGAAACTAGTGGAGGGGAGGTGCACAACTACAAAAAAAAAAAGCCCTGCCGAGATACCTAATGACCTAAATGTCTCAGAAAACCCTGAGAGATGTGAAAAGGCATTCGATGTGGATGAGACTGGAGTTTTAACAGCAAGAATTTTTCAGGAATCCAAAAGTTTTCCACAAGAAGGTTCCTAAAAGTTTGACTGCTGTCCTGGCTGCCATAGTAACGCTGGAAAAAGTTTGGGAAATGCTCACAAAAATTATTAATTAAACAGAAACTGGATCCTTTTATTTGTAGAATTTTTATTAACAAAACATTGTTGTCATGTTTTCATTAACCTGCTGTAAAATAAACTGGAACAGCTGATGGTAGAAATGAAAATTATTGGCTAAAACATTAATCATTAATTAATTGGTTTACTGATTATGAAAGTGATAAGTAACAATATTAAAAACTGACGTTTCCATGTATTTGAAGTACCCATACTACTTTATACTAGTCATAAACCTGATGGTTCTTGTCAAACTGTGGGGAAATTGCATACTTGCAGAGGAACTGCATCAACTGTGTGTAAAAGTTGTTCAGTGGCGTTTCAGTGTGTTTTTAATTTTTCTCAGTTCGCAGAGAAAGCAGAAACAAAAGTGTAATTATTGTATCTCTTTATGATAAGTGGAATAAAAGTGCAGTAAATGCACTCAACTAGCTGCACGGAAGGGAATATTGCCCTTTAGTTCCATGTCACGTATTTGCAGTTTAGTAAACTCAACTCCATACATTTTGACACTGTAGGGAGCAACTTTTGTAAACATCCTGTTTTTGATGCTGTACTCAAATCTTGCACAGCGTTGTTGAATTTCTTCATTTCTTTTGATAAAAGCAAATAGTGGCATTCTTTGTGTCAGTTATGCAGCTGCTACTCTATAGATCAGGGGTCTGCAACCTGAAGCTCCGGAACAACATGTAGCTGTTTTATCTGTGCATTGTGGCTCTTTGGTTAATAAGAAAAATAAAAAAAAAAATTATGTAACATACTTTTTGATCTACAAGACTTACAAAGTGAAACAAAATAGCCAGATAAGTAAAGTTAAATTAAAGTCCAAACTAGATATAAAGCATTGCCTGCAATAATGCTAGTGTGAAGGCTGTAAGCTAATTCTGGCCACTGACGATGCTAGATTTGATAGCTGAAAAGGCTGAAGCTGATAGCCAAAAACACTGAAGCTGATAGCTAAAAGCGCTGAAGCTGCTAGCTTGTTAAAATGTTAGCTAAAAGCCAAATTAGCCTTAAAAAATGGGAAAATGTCTAATTTACCCAAAATAGTTATCATTATGCTAAAATATTAGCTTTACTCCAAATTAGCTTAAAAAACTGGAAAAATGTCTAATTTACCCAAAATAGTTATCATTATGCTAAAATATTAGCTTTACTCCAAATTAGCTTAAAAAACTGAAAACATGTCTAATTTAACCAAACCAGAAAGCACAATGCTAAAATATTCGCTTAACTCCAAATTTGCTTAACAACTAGAAGAATGTTTAATTTAGGCAAAACAGCTAGCATGTTACTAAAATATTAGGTACATGCCAAATTAACTTAAAAAATTCTAGTATAAGCCAAAAAAGCTGAAAAAGTTAGCATGCTGCTAAAATATTAGCTAAACTAAAAGTTAGCTTAAAAAACCCAGCAGATGCCAAAGTAGCTAAAAACTTTGCATGTGGCTTAAGTATTAGCTAAATGTGAAATTAGCCTAAAAAACCTCAGTAGATGTCAAAATGGCTAAAAGACCTAATATGTTGCTAAAATATTTGGTAAATGCCAAATTAGCCGTAAAAGTCTCGGTAGATGCCAAATAACATTAGCTGTAAATATTAAATAATATCACACAAACTGATTTTAGTGTTGAAATGTATAAATAAATGGATCTGTTATAGATTTAAAGTTAATGTCCCTCAAGTTGTCACGCTTCTAGGTACATGAACTTTGTGCTCTGCATTTGACCTATCCCCTGGGGGAGCGGTGAGCTGCAGAGTGCCGACACAGCCACCCTCAGGAAGCATTTGGTGATTTACCCCCCAATAAAACACCTTTATGTTAAGTATCAAGCAAAGAGACACTGGGTCCCATTTTTAGAATATTTGGCATGACTGCCTGGATTTGAACTCACAACCTTCCAGTTTCAGGGTGGACACTGTTCCACAGAGCCACTAAGCTGGTCTTTTTAGTAAACAATTAAAAAGGAACATAATTGTTGTCTTTGAAAGGGTCAGAAGAACTGTGGAATCGATCCTACAGTGTGAATGTGTCTGTGGGCTTGCATTTTGCAGGTAGAGAAAGAGAAGGAGGAGGGCATACGTTTTTTTCTTCAAAAGTAACAGTTTTAACATGTCTTAAACAAATGCTCATATCTTGTAAGATGAAAACACCATGCCGATCAAGAGATGATGGACGACAACTAGTTATCGCAAGTTAAAAACAAGAAGTAGACAAGAACGTTCTCCTAAAAAAGATTATTATGGTCAATAGGAGAAATGATCATCTTTTGCTTATGTTTGGGGCCGCTGTGAGGAAAACTACATGTCTCAGGGATTTCAAAGTTGTATTGTCTGAAAGCCAGGAAAAATGCCTATGTTTTGATGTGAAAACTTTTTCTGTGAGGGACACTGACAGAGTTTGAGCAAAATTAACACATGAAGAGAGTCGGTGTCTTCCCACTCTGACATTGCTGATTTCAACTGTTGCTCGTTTTGCATAGACTTTCATTTATAACTGAAAACTCAAAGGTCACATGTCAACTTTGAGCTTTTATATTTTAAAAAAACGTAAGGAGTTTTAAAAGAACAATACAAGTTCAAGAGCCCAAAGTCTGCACAATAGCTTCAAAGTTGAATGGTTTTTGTGGCTAAAGGCGTTCTTGACCTTTTTTACCGTTTTGTAAAGGGCAAACTTTTTAAGATGAAAAAGGTGTATTTGAAGATTCCATTAGCCATTTTCAATTGAGTTAAAAAAGGGGTAGTTATTTGAATAGATTAAAAAGTTGAGGAATTATGAAGTTTAAACTTACAAGCAGTAATTTTCTAAAAGAGCTGAATATTTTGATAGCTGAATGAGGACTTAAAGTTGCAGAAATTGCAAAAAGTGCACAAAGAACTCCAAATTAGCTTAAAAACTACAGTAGAGGTCAGATTAACCAAAAATAAAGCTAGCACAATATTAAAATATTATATATAAAATATTTTATACATAATATAAGTATATATAGCATATAATATAAGTCAAAATTAGCCTAAAATCCTTGGTATATTCCAAGTTAGCCAAAAACATTAACATGTTGCTTGAAAATCTAGCTTAACTACATATTAGCTCAACAATCCTAAATAGATGCCAAATTAACCAAAAAAGCTAGCAAGTTGCTAAAAATATTAGTTTAACTCAGCATTAGCCCCAAAATCCTTAGTTAATGCCAAATTAGCCAAAAAAAAGCTATCAAGTTTCTAAAATAATAGCTTAACTTTTGGTTACCGGTAAGTTAAATTTTCCCAAAAAAAACCTCAGTGGAGGCCTTCGGAAAAATTGCGTAAAATTTTAAAATGCGTGAAATTTTCAAGGATGAATATCCTGAATGTGCTGATTGTTTTGATATCAATATTGCATAAGTTTCAAAAGTGCACAAAGACTTTTGTGGCAAAAAAATGCGTAAAATGTATTTGTATTGTATTTATTTGTAAATCTTATTTGTATTTAACTTATTTGTATTTATTTGTAACACTCGGAATGTAATAATCTCATTACATGTGTGATGAAGTGAATCTGTTATGTATTTACAGCAAACAGTGAATAAAAAAACACATTGTCATTGATAGCGTCAAAGGTCCACTGGAATTTGTATCAGTGTGTGTCTGTGTGTGTGGAAGAGAGTGCCGTCGCCTTGGTAACATGTTCAATGTACACGCAGGGTGTCTGGTAGCACAGCTGCATGTAATCTCTTTGATTAGACACATTACAGACCCTGAGATGGACTGTGACAGACTGTGTCCCGAACAAATTGACGCTGTCTAATCTATAACAGATCAAAAAAATTATTTTATTTTTGAAAAGCTTGCAAGTTGAGGAATCCTCTGATATAAATTTTATTTGTGTCAAGTTTGAAGTCTTTTAGTGAATTTGATCAGAAGACTAAGCAACACAAGCTAACAATGCCATGTAATCCAAAAGCTGAGCTGCGTTTTTTTCCTGCCTCCAAACAAATGTTCATATCTTCAAAACTCCTTCACTTATCAAGAACCATTGTGCCAATCACAAGGCTGCAGGCTATAATGTGTGCTAGTTTCATGTCTGTAGGTTTAAGCATGTTCTCACAATCGCAAGTGAAAAGCATGATTAGGTGCAATTAGAAGTGAGAAGATTTCATATTGGCGGGAGCTTTACGAGAGCTGAGAAAAACTTGTGTCAGACTAGGGGTAAATGTGTTTGCCCCACAGGTTTGAGGGTCACATTTTTGAAATCCAGACGCATTTTCCTACGGTTTGCTGAAAAAAATTGTGACTCTGTAACAAACGGTGTTCGAGTAATGGCAGTTTGTCGGGAAAAATTTCATCTTAAAAAAAAGGTCATCTTAAAAAATCAAACTGCTCCACTCTAGCTGTGACATCCACTGTGAGATCTTAAATATTCCGTCCGTTAAGTTAGATTGACAATTGAAAAATGTCCTAAAATGTGCGTAAAATTTGAACTCTATTAGCAAAAAAACATAAAGCTGAATACACCATAAATTGCTCAATCTTTGCTAAACAATTTAAAGTTTGAGTGGTGTCTCTAGCTGAAAGTATGCAGAAGTTCATAGGTTTCAAAGTGCAAAGTTTTTGAAAGATTTGAAGTTCCTATTAATTTCATGAGGAATATTTTGATTAATATTTCATAAACTCGAAAGTATATGAATACCGAAATTACAAGCAGTAATGTCCTGAACAAGTTGAATGTTTTCATATCAAAATTGCTGAAAGTATGAGGATGTTTTTACATGCCAAAAAATGTATGGAAGAGAGCAGAAGAATCACTTCTGTGTGAATGCTGTGCAGAATTCACACAATTAGCTGTCACACAGTTGTTGTTGTTCACTTTTCGGCTTATCCCGTCAGGTCTTGCCACAGCGAACCAGCTTTCACGGCTTCTTTGGTTTGGCAGAGAGTTTTTACACCTTTTACTCCCTTGCTGATATAAGGCACAGGGGGACCCAGTTAGGCAGCAGCGTCTAGGGTCTTGCCTAGGGACCACTGGTAGAAACTCAATGCACACGCAAGAAAGGGGAACCCAGGTTTCCTGTGTGGCAGCCCTACACCCAGCCCGCTGAACCATCCAGCCCCTAACTGTCACACTCTTAGATGTGTGAAATTTGTTCTCTGCATTTTGCTCATTCTGTGCGGGAGTGGTGAGCGGACTCAGGAACCATTTGGTGGTTTATCCTCCCAATACAACCCTTTAATGCTGAGTGTCAAGCAGGGAGGCATTTGGTCACATTTTTAGAGTTTTTGATATGACTTGGCCCTGGATTTGAACTCACAATCTTCCAGTCTCAGGGTGGACAACAAGGCAACAGAGCTGGCTCAGTGGCCAGTAAAACATTATTCAACTCATTCACAAATAGTTGAAGCACAGTTTCTATCACTCTGTCAAGCTCCTGACTACATTACCCATAATCCTCTAAAAATACATAAAGCGGTGTGGCTTTGTAGTTTACAAAAATTCTACTAAAACATTTTGACAGATTTTGGATCGCTGTGTACAATGGAAAATCAACTGGAGATCAGATCACAGCCAGAATTCATGCATAAGGCGCTCCAAATTGTAAGGGCGATTTGTGAAAAATATGGCAGGGGTCACTTAGTTGGTTCTGATTTACAAATTTGTGGCTGATATGCACCAATACATTTTTTTCACTGCTGACTTTACGGTACCAACTACTATAATTGATACATTGAGATGATCTGATAAGGTACAGGGTGGCTTTTATTTTGAAAGGAACCTCTGTCAAAAGTTAATTATTTCATTTATTTTGTAAAAAGACTTTTTTTCTCTGTTTATGCTTTATTTATGCCACGAAACAGTAGTTAGTTTATATTTATCATAATAGTAACGATATCAAAAATACAAAGTAATGTTTTATTTTTCTAAAGGGGGAAGTCAAACTTTGTGAGTCCTACTTGGTTGTCATCTGGGAGATATTCGACCCAGATGGCTCTTTAAGTGTTGAAGGTTGCAGACCCCTGCTATAGCTGAATCCCCTAGAAACATTTGTGTTTACGTGTTTGATAGTTACAAATTCATACCTGCCTTGGTCTGATCATGTATCGACTGCATTGACTGTTCTTTGTAGGCAGCCAGACTGAACAACAAGAGTCTTTGTCTTTCAAAAATCTGTGACATTCATGTCTAAAAAATGTCTGACTTTCTCTAAAGTCTGCTGTTCTTGGCTGCCAGGAAAACTTTGGCTAACTGACAGACTAGTTAAGTGATTGTTGTCTTTCCATTAACTGATTGTGTTTTCATCAGTGTCAGCTAGTTTTATATCCACAGTTTATATTGAATCACATAAAGAAAAAAGTCTTTTTTTTTTTTTTTTTTTGGTGAAATAGGTAGATATTAAACACACAACTACAATTCAATCATATAATTCCTAAGACATGTATGAACTGATTATCAATTGGATCTTTTACTCTGAAATTCTCATTTGTTGGTATTTTGTCACACAGTTTTTGTTTAAACGATTGACCTTTTATGACTTGGCTTTTGTACCCTGATTGGATAAAAATGTATTGATCATAATCATACTTTTCTTTTTTTTTGCAGCGGTTGCGGCGGCTATCAACCAAGTACCGAACAGAGAAGATCTACCCCACCAATGTTGGTGAGAGGGAGGAAAATGTCAAGAAGAACAGATACAAAGATATACTGCCTTGTAAGTTCCTATTCTCTGACAAATACGCAGCTTTTTTCATAGACACTGTCGAGGTTTGCTCACCTGTTTGCTGTATTCAATAAGCTTAAAATGAGTTTAAAAAAAAAACAATATTTAGTATATTTTCTCAAAAGAAAAAAAGTGTTTTTGGAGTTTGTGAAAAACAATACTTTTAAAGGTTTATATTTTTTAATTGTTTGCAAAAATCCAATATAAAATAATTTTAAATGCATATCAATTAAAATGAAGATTGCTTGATTGGATTGGAGCTTCAGTCTGCAATATGTGAAATCTCCAAAGCCTCACATTGCATTAAGAGACATCAAATGTAAGTCGCTTTAGTTTAGTTCATTGTCTCTATTTTAACATTTATTTTAATTATTCAAATTTTAAGTGTGACACTTAAACCAGAAAAGGCTGAAACTTTATAGAAAGTTAATTGATTATTTTTTTTTCACTTGTCTAATTGTGCTGTGTCCTAGTGTCCTCGTGTTAATGTCCTGATATTGTGTAGCATTTAAAAGGTTGCCTCTCACAGCCATCAGGAGACGGCACTCTCACCAATAAATCTGGTTTAGTGGTACTATCTCTGGTAATGTCACTCCTTTTTTTTAAATTGAAGCTTTTAAAAAATAACACAGATGTGAATCATAGATTAAAAATATTCCATGTAAGCTTTAGTGCTTGCTTTGCCAGATCAGTGCCTCTCAGCTCATTCTTGCGCTGACTCTATGAAATGTATTCAGGAGCAAAGCAGGTTTACAGTCTGTAGCAAAAATTGCTGTGATGTAGCCTTTCAGTTAGCTTTTATAAGCATCAGAGGCAGTCAACTATGTCGGGAACAATAAACGTGCTCGCCGCTGCTGGCCTCACCTCGAGGGTTCTGGATAATCTTGAAAGGTGCCACCTCCATAGCAGAGCCATTTCTGGGGAAATAGCTTTGAAAGGGAGCAACAGCAGCTCTTCGTTCCTGTGGTGATAATGGAGGCGACAGAGGAAGGCAAGCGATCCATGGGAAAATTTCAACGCTTCAACTAAAGGTTAAAATCATTTTAGTACCAAGGAACACTGAGTCACCTGCCACTTGTTATGTGGACGACTTTTCAAAAAAAGACTTTTTCCACTTTTCAAAACCAACAGTTTTACTACATGATGTATTGAGGGGTGATGTTTTTATAAAAATGTGAGAAAAAGCGCAGTGCAGACAGTTGAGGGCTGATAGAAAGGATGTCTATTAAAAAAGTAATCTTTAATGCGTTGTGTATACTCTACATGCATTTTCTGTCTGAAAAATCCTTGTAGTTAATGACCTCAGGGAAAGCTTACATGACCCAACATCTGCCCTCATTTTTTTATATCCTCTTTATGCCTTTTTCATGCATCCTTCCACTCATTCATTAAAGCTTTTAGTGAATGAGCTGATGCTGAGGTGACAGAAGAACTGGTTCATCTGTAAAGTATATGAACACGCACTATAGGCAGGAGAAATGTTGATGCTGTTAAAATCTGCCTCACACATGTTTTATTTACAGCTTATTTTATTTGTATGCGCCTTGTGTCCTTATTTGTTGTATTTAGAAATATATTTTGTCATTCAGGTTTTGTTTCATGTTATCACTGCCTATACAAGGATACGCTATTTACCATTTTTTATATGATAAATAAAATACCAAAAAAAAGTTTTTTTTTTTTTTTTTTTTGTCCCCAGTTGACCACAGTCGGGTGAAACTTGCGTTCAAAACAACCAATCAGGACACAGATTACGTCAATGCAAACTTCATCAAGGTAAAACTTAAGTACCATTGCTTTATTATGTTTTATTGTAAAGCATCCATTTATAAATAATCTCTTAATTACTTTAAATGGGTTTTGTTCATTTCTCTTTTCTTTGCTCTCATTGTTTTCAGGGTATGGACGGCCCAAAGGCCTACATTGCAACTCAGGGTCCACTGCAAAACACTGTCATTGATTTCTGGAGGATGAACTGGGAGTACAATGTGGCTGTGAGTGTGTGATTGAGTTAAAGAAAAAACACTTAAGACCTGATAATGAAATACCTTGTCTGCAACAACTAGCAAGATGTAAAAAAATGTTGTTACAATAGGAGCACTGACAGTGTATCGAATACACAATAAGACACAGCAACTCACTGAAATTTGGTTGGATGAATGCAGGCTCATTAAAACGACTTAACTTGATCCACATTGCTTCTCACACTGTTTTCCCGACCACCCATATGTCATGAACACTTATCAGTGTACATTCGTAGCTGCTGTCTTCTCAGTAACCGCTTTGCATCATGCCTCTGCTGTAATCAAGTAGCAATAAAGTATTGTACCTGACCCTTAATACAGACGTCCAAAATTGGTCAGCGAATTATAAAGTTTGAATAAGTGAACTATCCTGACAAGGACTGCAAAGCTTACAACTTCCATTATTCTTTCTCTCGTTGCTTTGCCCCGCCCTCGTAATTCCTGTCCTATGACTAAAGAGATCTTTAGTCAAATGCTTTTGTTTACAAGCTTTGGTTTGAAACAGGATAGTCTGCCTAATGGCTGTCCGAGAACAGACCAAACACAAGGTTCAGGACTCGATTTGGACCAAACTAAACAGACTTTTTCCAGTCTGAATACAGCCTCAAACCATAGCACTACAGGAGGATCTCAGCTCCTAAAGAAGTGTAGGGTCCAAGTCTTACAAAACTGCTGCATAAAAAGTATTTCGAAGATGTTTGAAATTCTTGAATAATTGCAGATACCACTGCAAGCATTAAACATTTCTCACATTCGTTCCCGTTTGTGTATCTGCAGGTTATCGTAATGGCTTGTCGAGAGTTTGAGATGGGAAGGGTAAGGCTGTTATTTTTCACACTCTAGAATGAATGTGTTACTATATTACTAGCTCTAACAGGTATGCTGTGTTATCCATCTTTAAAGACCCACTCCAAGAATCTTTTGATATTATTTAAAAAGCGTTCTCAGTGGTCTTTTAGTTATAAATTTGCCATTTTTAGCCCTTTTCTTGGACATAGTTTCTGTAGAGCGGCAGGAGTCCATCAGAAATTCATCTCTGAGTTGTGGGGAGGACTGTTGGCACCTCCTGATTCACAATGATTTGATAAAGAAATACTCAGATACGCAATTTTGAGCCAGATTTTCTTCATATCTATCCTCCGTCATCAGAAAAATGCCACAAAAAAACTCACCAAAAACACGATTGTCATCAGAGTGGGTCTTTAATGTTTCTACTCTTTTATATCTTAACTAAAATTTGTCAGTTTTCTCTAATTAAACTTCAATCACCTGATTAGGAATCATTAAGCATTTCTTGTGCCTAAGAATCATTTTTATTGTTTAGTTGTTTGTAATTCCTATAAGCAGTGCTTCTCTTGTCTAGGTAATCATTTACTTCAACTTAGAAAGTACAGGCAGGAAGCTGTGGTCGGTATCTGTTGTTTTGTTATCACTCCAAGTTAACTTCTGTTCTTCTTTGGTTAGAAAAAGTGTGAGCGGTATTTCCCGCTGCCGGAGGAGGAGAGTATGAGTTTTGGCCCTTTCAGAATTTCCTGTGTAAGTACAAAATGCCTTGATGTAACAGCTGTTTGTACTGAAAGAAAAGAAGAGGGCCACAAGAAGAGATTTGGACTCATGCGTATATCCCTGACTTTGCTTTTTAGGAATCAGAGCAGGCCAGAACAGACTACTTTATCAGGACCTTAGTAGTGCAGTATGAAAGTGTAAGTTCTACTCTGATCTTTGCCTGCTGGCTTTACTGCTTAGTGTAGTCAAAAGTAATTGTTGCAGTGCTTGAAAAACCTATCAATATGCAAGGAAAAATAATATTAAAATATTTCCAACTGAAATATTTTATTTCTTTTTGTGCAAATATTTCTGCTGGTTTTCAGGAAACTAGAAGAATAACTCAGTTCCATTACATGAACTGGCCCGATCATGACGTTCCTTCATCATTCGACTCCATACTGGATATGATCGGACTAATGAGAGAATACCAGGACAACGATGATGTCCCTATATGTGTGCACTGCAGGTAAACGTGCAAAAATGCTGAAAGTAAAATGATTTGCAACATCTGAAAAATGAGGACACTGTTTGTGTTTCATTCAAAAATAATCAGGTAGAAAATGTGTACATTGAAGTTTCTCTCACACACATGGATGCCTGAACTCTCAGCTTAGCCTCCAAATGTGTGTAATAAGCGATAATGAGCAGCCTAAGGACATTTCCGGGTTCCGCTGCTGCACAGCAAGACTCAAAGCTGTGTCTTGGCGTCTGTGAAGATGCTTTGTGTGGGTTGATACAAAGAAAACCATACGGTTTAGAGACACAGAGAGCTCGGTGGCAGCATGAGATTAAGTTTTATGATTTTATCCGACAGGCGTGATCAACTTCTCTGTTGCTCCTGTCTCCTTCCTGTCTGGACGGAGTGTTGCTGCACATAAATGCTGTTTTTTTTCTTTGTTTTCTCCTTTTTAGTTTTCTGGCTCAGTGCCTTTCAGAAATAGAAATACAGAACTGAGATTTGTCAATGTGTCTTTGCAGTTGTATGGTGGATGATCAAGTTTCATTTGAAATTGTCTGTCTATGACTAAACAGTGCAGGCTGTGGGAGGACGGGGGCTATCTGTGCTATTGACTATACCTGGAACCTCCTCAAAGCTGGGGTATGTATCTCTCAAATACTTGCATGAACACTTGAATGTTTAGCTGTACATAACTTTGATGTAACGCCTCATTGTTCTGGTGGCAAGGTGTCAGCCCTGAGACTAGGGGGGTTGTGGGTTTAAATTCACAGTTATCTTTTTCCAAATATGACCCATTGCCTCCTTGCTTCACAACATTACCACAACAATACTCACTCTGATAAAATTCGTGTTCTTGTTGCATTTTTCTCATGACAAAAATTAAGCTTAAAATTACATTTCTTATTTTTTTTCTTCTTCAAATCGTTGTGAATTGGGAGCAGACAAAGCCGTTTGCAGAAGAGTGTATTTGTATGTAGAAAACGGAGTGTAAACAGAGAGATCTAATTTATGGGTAACAGGAATGGGGGAGCAAATGCTTTGTGCCAACAACCACGCTCACAAGTCCGAGGCAAATTTCGAACGAACTCCTGCCACTACAAAAACTACGTCCTAGAAAACGACTGTTTTTTTTTTTATTTTTTATTTTGGCTGTAAACAGCATGATCATAAGTAAAAGACCACTGGGAACACTTTTATAATTGATCAAAACATGATCGAAGTGGGTCTTTAAAGGGTTTGATTGGGGGGTTACGTTATCAAATTGATCTTGAGCAGCTCCCAGTCAAAAGTGATTAATTTGGCACACCCAGATGAGTGACTTCTGATGGGACTTGAACGTTTGCATTTTCTTTTGTCTTTTGAAAGAAAATTCCTGAGGACTTTAACGTTTTCCGGTTGATCCAAGAGATGAGGACGCAGCGGCACTCTGCTGTACAAACAAAGGTTTGTTTTTACCTCATCTACCTACACACAATAATAAATTCAGGAATATAAAGCTAGCAATATATTTCAGCCTTACTTTTGTACGAATAGCTTAGTTTCCCCGCCATACTGGTCATGGCTGTATTTTACGATTTCAACACATACTTGTTTGTGCGTGTCCCTTTAAAGTGTCTTATTGTGAAGATTTTAAAGATTAAATATTTATTTTTAGCAGAACAAAGTCTTATTTTTGTATCAATAGACAATAGGACTTGTTTTGGTGCTGTCCAAATGCTGTAATTTCTGAAAATGTTTCAAAACACACTTCCCAATGTGGGAATAATAACAGAATCATACAGTTTGACTTTTTTTTTCTAGTCTTTATTTATTGACATGCCATTTGCCTTTGTTTTCTCTTCCAGTGCTTCATTATGTTTTGTGTATTTCTTTTCGCTCTAGGAGCAGTACGAGTTAGTTCACAGAGCGATCGCACAGCTCTTTGAAAAACAACTTTATCTACTGGAGAGCCCCACCAGCACACAGGTTCAAGATGGCATGGTACGGCACCCTCTCACTGTGTATTCTGCATGGAGAAGAAAAACAGGAAGTCACTGAGTAACAGTCTAGGAGTGGGAAAATAAAACAAATAATTAGTCACAGGGGGAAAGAGGCCCAAAAAAATGGAAAAATCTGCCTTGAGAAAACTATGAAGTGAAGATGTTTGTAGAAATGAGATCACTCATCCATGAGTTTGTCTCAAATGATTCTCAGATTAAAGGAGCTTAAAAAAAAAGTCAGAAACTGTTGATCTCATTTTAGTTTTATTTTAATTGTCCATTGGTGCCCATAAACATCTAAACAAGCACAAACAGTATGTGAAAAGCATCAATAGTGAGCCTAACGTCACACAAAAACAGGGGCTACAAGTTAGAACTAATAAATATTCAGTTGTAAAGAACTGATACTCAATTTGTCCAAATCATTAAGACCCAAACAGGAAAAACAGAACAATTTTTTTTTAAAGAAAAAAGCAAGAAACGCAAGGAGCTAATCTTTTCCATTTGGGTTCAAATATGTTTTTCTATTTGCATTTAAAAAAATTAGCCTTGGTCAAATTTTTAGTGAAGTCTTACTCTTTTTTTTGCCTTTCTAAAGGAAACAAAAGACCATGCTTACATCTATTGATTCATGTCTTTTTATCAAGTCAATTTCTAATTTTATATTTACTGTTTTTTCGCTCCTTTCTTTTAAAAGTCTTTCTCATAGCACAACATATCTTTCATTTCTTCCTTCAAAGTTGCTAAAGAGCAGGAGCTTTTAGAAAACCATATCTAACAAAAATGCAGAAACTTTTGAGGAAACTTAAATTAAAGTAGTACTATTTAAAACACTATTTTTTTTTCTAAACAATTTCATAACGGATTTTTTAAAAAAGATTTTATGGCCTGTTTAATACCTGCGAAAGGTTACATAGCAATAGTAGTTATCAAACATGTAAATATTTTCATGTACACAAGTTTTTATTTGTTTTTGATTTTTTACTGATTATTTTTAAATCATTTTTGCAAAAAGTTTAGGCTGCAAAAAGTATTGTCACCTATACAAATCATTTTAGAAACCCTCAGCAAGTTCCTGTATGTAAGCAGCACACACATGCTTCAGGGCTTATTTGAGGTAGTGAACCACAGTCTTCATTGATAAGAGAATTTTCTCCAGATTCTACAAATATCTGCATCAAATGCTGTGATCCATTGGAAGCGAGGAGTAAGCGCTCATGAGTTTTGCATGAGCTTGTAAAGCATTTCTAGAAGTCCAACAAGCCAACATTTGAGAAACTAGATACTGATTGAAGCATCTTTTGTTTTACCCTTATGTTTCAAACAGAAACTTTATTTCAAGGGGACACATTGTTAGAAAAGGTTCAAAACCACCTCTGGGTGATAGATCACATATTTTAAGGTTAAAAACATTCATTTTCTTTTGAAATAAAAACATACACTTCACATGAGGGAGAGTTAACTGTAGTGTTTTACAAAACTCCCTTTTTTGCCCGTTATTACTAATTCTAAAAAGGTGGGACGAGGAAAAACATTCTCAGGAAAGGGGAATGAACAAGATCCATAAATAACAACAAAAAAGGTAAAAAAAAAAAAAAGTGAGCTTTCAGCATTTCAGCTGACATCACTCTTCTCCCATAATGCACTCTGACTCTGAGAATAGAAGCTTGTCCTTTGAAAACAGTCAACCCATCCAGTCACACAAAAAGCACAGACAAGTATTGCTCCAGGAATTATTTGGCTGAGACGCTTTTCAAACTGCGGCAGCATCCGAAATGTGGGCAGAAGCTGGATGATTTGCATAAAGTTTGTGTCATTCATCTTTTTTTTTTTTTTTTGGAGGACTTTGCATTGACTCCAGTTTGACTTTGTGGCGCTTTTTAAACTCTTTCAACTTTTAGAAAATGACCACACACGCACATGGCATCTTTATCAGTGTGCTGCACTGACTCACATTGACTCATGTCCAGTCAGCTGTTGTAAGCCACTGCAGCACCCACATAGGTCCCTCTCAATGGCAGTATGAACAATAAACCTACACATACACACATCCCACATGGGCTCATATGCTTTCTTGTTCAGAGGGCACATTCATTCCAACCTGGCTCTGGTATGGCCTCCTGCTCTCTGTGTGTTCCTCTTCAGCTCTAGCTCATTTTGCCACTCTGTAATGAGCTGACGGCGCCTAAACATGTTCTGTCATCGTCTCTTTATCAGAGGCAAAAGCATCAAATTAATGAGTCACAGTGGAGGGGGGAGCAGAGCTTTGAAGAGGAGCATGTACTGTTGTCAGAAAGATTTCTAGCTTTCCGGCTTCAAAAACATCCTATGAAGTGATGGACACCTGACAAATCGACTAATTCTGCATTAAAATAGATTGGAAAATGACACGTGTCTTATGTAAACTCGGGGAAAACCACTAAAATTACTGTTGTACTCGCCAAATGCGAAAAAGCAAACTTGGTGAGCAAAAAAAAAAAAAAAAGCGCACATTTTAACCTTTTCAAATCCCCCCTCCCTCCCCCCATTTGAACATCACATTTTAAGGCCCACTCCAACCACATTTTTAAATCTATTTTAAATGTGTTCCCAGTGGTCTTTTAATTATGATTATGCCGTTTTAGCCAAAATGAAAAACCTGTTTTGTTTTTTAAGACATCTTTTTTGCAGAGGAGCAGGAGTTCATAGGAAATTCCCCCGAGTTGTAGGCAGGACTGTTGGCACCGAAGTAAGCCTTCAGTGCTATCCCATCTTTCCTTTGTGTACACTTTCTCCCGCTAGCTTAAAGCCCCTCACAAGCCCAGGCTATAATAGGAGTAGAAAAAAAGAGCAATATCAGAGCTATCCAGCCGTACAGTTTTCAGCCAGCTACCAGCTCAGACGAGAACAATGAAAACGTTCATGGATTTGCAAGTGGAGGATACATCTTCCATTATGAAAAAAGTGCTGCAAGAATATGTTAAAAACACCAAAAACACAGTTTTGATTGGAGTGGGTCTTTAATGCTTCTTTTTTTTAACTTCAAGTGTGTAGTAAAAATTTTAAATGTTTCTTCCACTGTAATAATTGATACATCTGTCCTTACATGAAGTTCAGACAATAACATAAACACACCCCAGAACAGTAAACTAGAATGAAATTGTGCACAACATGAGTAGATTTAAGATTTTATTGCATTTGGTTTCAGAGATATGAATGTTAAACATTGCAAATGTGACATTTTAAGGTTAAATCAACCTTTTAGACTATTCTTGTCTGCAGAATATCCTTTTGTTATCATTGTTTTCACTGACGTATCAACTGCAAGCTGCATGGTAGTTTGTTAGGCTAGAAACGCTATAGTAAGTTCGTTTGTTGCATGTTCTTTTACATGTGCATACAGTGCACAGATATGTTTGCAAACAGGTGCATCATTATAAGCTTCAACCTCATGATGATGCAATTGTCACTCTGAATTTTATTCTAATCTGCAAATGAGTTGTTTACAAAAAAGCCTCTAAGCTCTGAATGAGAGTCCACCTGAGAGCTCTATGTTTCAAGCATTGACTGTATATGAGAACTGGACTGAGTGACCCCCCCCCTCCCGGCAAGAAGCCAACATCCCATAGGTTTCCTTTGAGAAATAAACAGCCGCTACTCTATCATTATATTTGTCAGAATAATCATTCTTGCTCTACTACCCTTAGCATGTTCTTGCTAATCCGGGTTTGGAGTTTGACTCCCCTTGTCTGCAGCTCATCAAAGTATTGTAGAATGAATAAAAGAGTTTCCACCTTTTTAGTAAAAAAATCAGGCAACATTTTGAAGCAGTTGCTCAGAAACGAGGTTAGAACATCACCGTGCCTGTTTGAAATTATCTGTGTGTACCACAAATGCGACACAGCTCTAAGGCAACAAAAAGCCTTTTTTTAGGTTGAACCCCGACCGTGTTTTCTTTTTGTGTTTGAACAGGATAAAGGCAGTCCTGTCAAGGCCAGCCAGCATTCAGATGAGGAAAGATGGGACACGCCGCCTCCTAAACCTCCCCGCGTGCGCTGGTATGACACACTCCCTCAATTACTTGCAAGATTAATCTTGTCTACCCTTGGATTCCATTGTAAAATGCTGTTGCAAAAGGAACACAGCTGAAAAGGAAGTCCATATGTTTATTTACCAGATTTAGGTTTAACTATTTGTTTGATGCAGTAGTAAGGAGAAGGTAGGAGACGGTCTGCTGCAAACAAATAAATAAACAAAACGCAGCAGGAACTGTGTTTTGTTGATAGAAAAAAGGGCCCAAAAACATATCAAGAAAATAACAAAATGCAAACATATTCATTAGGTTGACCAAACAGACGCAGCAGGAGTTGTTTTTCTCTGAGTTTCTGCCACATTAGTTGCCTGCCAGCTCACTGATGCAGCCGGCCTCCACTTTATCTTCTGTTTGGCTTTTAACAGATGCATGCGGAACATTTGGCAACACTTTGCAAAAGTCTGTAACACTACGTAGTTTTGAACACACCACAGCCCTTAGGCTAGTTGAAGTAGAACTGCTCTCATCTCCCTTTTTTCTGAGAAAAGTCCTTTATGCACACACAGGCACGTAATTTAAAACGTATTTTCATGATAAATGTGCACACATCTCCTTTTCTTTCTCACTAAAAGTTGTTGCTTCCTTCCTTATTCCCATCTTCTTGCTTTTTGGGGGCTTTTTGTTCCCTCATTTTTCAGTTCTGTTATTCATGATGTGCCCAGCAGGCACAAGAGTTGTGCTCCACTTTTTATTATTTATCCAAAAGAAAGCACACACACACGTCCACCCTGCACTATACTCTGAAAGTTTTTAAGCTAGGTTTACAAATATCTTGCCTCTGGTTTCACTGGGTGATACTGTTCCACTTTGATTAATACATAGAACGAAAAGTTTACAGACTTCAGTGGACCTTTTCAAACTGCATAATTTTTCTCAGAATATCCATGTTCAGAATGCTAAATATTCATAGTTGAAACTGTTTTGTTAAGGGGCATATATCATGCAAAATCAAAGTTTTTGAGTTTTTCTGTGATTATGAATTTAACTCTTCGCAAAAAACAACCCCAAAGTGGTATTTCGGGGATCCATTCATGCATCTCTGAGCATTCCTCCAAAACCCTGCGCTCTGAGCACCCCTCCCAATCCCCAAAAACGAGCGGGCCCTCACATTGTGTCGTCGCAAAGTGGGGAACAGTCCCCTCCAGGAGTCTGCGCTGCCAGCACCGCCTCAGGCTAACACACATCCACTTTCTCTGCGGAGCTGGCAGTGATTTGCAAAACACATCCATCTTTGCAAAAGTTCGGATGCTGTTTTGTTTTCATGGGAGAATTGCAGACACACTGCCGAGGCTTGCTTTTAGGTTGACGTCATGAAATGGGCGCCACCCACAAGGAGCGAAAGACGGTGCCTCAGAGATCAAGTCGTCTTACTTCCGGGTAGGAAAAGGAAAATAACTCATGTTTCATAAAAAATATGTTCTACAGTGTGCCAAAGGTAATATATGATCATTTATATGGAAAGAGTTTACTCTGAAATGCTTAAGAATAACGCGTTATAGGCCCTTCAACTAAAGTTGACCAAAATCTCCTCTGTAAGTTCTGCTTGGATGCTCTTTTAAGTGTCCTGCATTTCTTCACTTTATTTTGCCTCTAAATTGTACTTCCTTGTTTTTTTTTGTCGCTTGTACCATCTGGTATGGTGGGAAATGTTTTCATAGTCCCCCAATTTTAGACTGAAACTTCCAAGTGATCTGTTTACCCAAGAGTTGTTTTCTTTTTCTTTTTTTTTTATCCTTGATAAAATACATAGTTAGATTTTTGATAGTGCTGCCAAGATAGAAGCTTTCCCTATAAAGGGGGTTTAAAGGACCACCAAAAACATATGCATCCTGTCTCGCATTTGTCCTCCTGTAAATGTTTGCTCTGGGTCTCAGTGTGTTTCTTCCCGTTATCCATCTGTCTCTAAAGACATGATGTGAGCGTCTGCTTTAAACTGGGAAGATTTTTGTTGATGGCATGAGCTATTTTTACTAAAATAAGTATGCTCTGCTGGCACCTCTCCATCTGGGTCATACAGGGGTTCAGTTTTTTGATGGGAGTAAGGAAGTCTAGACAGCTTTATTACCGCTTATCGTGTCTTTAACCTCTTAATACCTGGCATCCACATCTATGCCCTTTGACATATCCCCTCAGGCGTCGCCACAGTGAATCAGCTTTCACTGTTCCATGCATTTGGTTTGGCAGAGTTTTATGCCAGATGCCCTTCCTTACACAGCTCTGTATTTTATCCAGTCTGCAGACCGCGACAGGAACAACCAGACTTGAGCCCCCTTGTGGCTGCATAGTTAGGCAGTAGCATAAAGGGTCTAGCCTAAGGACTCACACTGGAATAAGCTCATCCCGCCCCCTGGGAGATGAACCCTGGTTTCCCACGCGCCAGCCCTATATGTAGCCAACTGAACCATCCAGCTTCTTTGACATCACATTTTGAGCTATATTACCACAGTACCCGTAGTTAATTCTGCTTAACTAGGGTCCTGTGACTAGATGTGTACAGGCTTGGCTGAATTATTAGCTCAGGTCTTATGAGGGTAATCGTTTTACCGATATCATCGATGCCCAGTAGAAGTTGCGTGGTCAAATCAGCGTGGTACTGTTCTTTATTTTTGTGTTTTTGGTGTCTGCGTGAATCTGCATAAAACCTGGCAGTGTTTTTCTCTTCTTTAGAACAGAGGTCCCCAACCCCTGGGCCACAGTACCAGGCTTTAGAGAGAAAAAACACGACCAACATTTTTCCCATTTAGTTTATATTCTGAATCTAAAGGAAGTTTTATTTTGGAAATCTTTTAGATTCTCTACACCCCATGCGACTCATTCTTGACTCATGTCAAGTCATTCAGTCATAAATGTATCAAAAATACATCTGTTACTTTCTTAAAGCGGCTCCGCCAACTGCTAAATTGAAACCTCTAAGATAGCAAAATTAACATTCATTCATTAATTTTCCAATCCGTTTTAACCCCTTCGGGGTCACTGGGTTGCCGGAGCCTAACCCGGCTACTCATGGGCGAAGGCAGGGTACACCCCTGGACTGGTCGCCAGTCTGTCGCAGGGGCCACAAACACACACCCATGCACACTCACATTCACACCTAGGGACAATTTAGAGTAACCAATGAACCTATGAAGCATGTTTTTGGACGGTGGGAGGAAGCCGGAGTACCCGGAGAAAACCCACGCATGCACGGAGAGAACATACAAACTCCACACAGAAAGGTTCCCCAGCCAGGGCTTGAACCGGGAACCTTCTTGCTGTGAGGCAGGAGCGCTAACCACTGCGCCACCGTGCAGCCCTGCAAAATTAACAAAAAAAACTAAAATATTTGGAAAGTTTATTTTTGCAAAAGAAGAGCAGTGAGGAAACAGAGGAAGAGTCTTCAGCTTCAAAGAGAGAAGAAAGCTATCTTTAACAGACAAAAACCAGGAGTCTTTACTCCAAATATGGATTGATGGTGACAGTTTTTCCCACATATCATAGTAATAGTGTGTAATATTCAGCAACTGGCTGTCTGATATTACTTGTTACTGACTTGTTGCTTAAAAACATGTTTAAATGGTGGAGTCACATTTATTTTTATATTTGGAAAATACCAGTTTTAGTGACTGTATTTTTGTTTGTGTTTATCTCCTTAAAGTTGGAGGAGGTTGAAGTTGGTGGCCATTTTTTTTTTAAACGTCCACTTTGACAGTTATGGGTTAAGGTAAAATCTGCATCACATTTGAATGGTTCATACATTAAATCTAGTATACAATAAAGTTTACACCAGCTGCAGATATTTTACAGAGGATTTAAAAAAAACTTTTTTATGCCCAAAAGTTAAGGGAGGTTAAAGCCAAAAAAACGGATGCTCATTTCAGCCCCTTTTAAGCTGGTCCGTGACAATATTGTCATGATATTAAACTGAGAAAAGTTGGAGGCCACTGATCTATAGCATTCTGCTTTTGATGCAACAAAACTACTGAAAATGCAGCTTTTTTCCACAGAACCATTCTGCTTTTGCTTTATTTGAAAAAAAAAAATATGGATTCATTCAGGATTTTGAGATCCTTCATTGAAGACATCCTGGTAAGAATTAGTTGACTGAAGTCGCTCTCAAGGGTGTTTGTTATAAGAATTAGGAAGGAGTTATCTGGTTATGATGATAATTATTTAATATTTTCTCTTTTGTTTTCAGCTTAAAGTCTCGTGTTCCTTCATCTGCACTGTTTGTGTTGATACCTGTTTTTTCTTTAGCCATGTTTAGCAGAACTTCCCTTAACTTAAAAAAAAAAAACTCTTAAGGTTTCATCTGTGTTATAAGGAAGGATAAATCCCAGAGTGTTGGAATCCACCGGGAATCACCAGTTAAATGATCAAACACAAACTTTGCCTTCACAGATAAAATGTTCATTATTTTTTTTAAACTGTCTGAGGAAACGACTAGTGAGACAGCAGGATGTTTTTGTGTAAAAACTCTACTGCTGCTGAGTTAAGATGTGGTAATAGACATTTTCCAGGAACCCCCCCACTAGGAACAAGTTGATGTTTATCCCCCCAACTCAGACTAACTGGCATTGAAGCACACAATGCAGCGTGAATTCTGTAGAGAACAAACCAGAGGTGGGTGTATTGCAAAAGTAAGACTTGCAGATTAAGTTTTTTATAGTTTGACTGGAACTGTAGAGGAAACAAAAAGAAATCCCACCGATTCTTTGGTCCACAGACTTGTTCTGATTTTATCTCTGTGATCCATACACAATTGTGTGCAGCCAGTTCTGGATGAACCCCCCCTTTCAAGTTTGCTTTAACTTAGCACACGCCGCTAAATACTTCTTCTTCATTTTTATCCTTGCAGGCACATAGGATAGTCTTAAAAAAAGGTTTTTAGAGGAAAATCTGTGTTTATTTATGCACAAGGACTTGGTCATAACACCTCACCAGTCTTCAAATATCTGTTTCTTTTGGGTCTTTGGTTCATGTTACATGAACAGCAAACATTTTTCATATTAAAACACAACTTTTGTATCAATCTGTGTGATTGAAAACCTCAAAATATGGGAACAATCATTTTTTTCTAAAGTATTTTTAGCACCACACTTTTTGAAGTTACACCATCTAGTGGCAAAATAAATAAATAAATAATAAAATCCTCTTCCTTGAAGTTTCTTAGTTTAATTTTCTAACAGGAAGTCATTTTTTTTAGAATTAAAAAAAAAAATTTGCTCATCTTTAGATCCTATTTTAATATGTAATCAAACGTTTGCAAAGCTCCAATTATTAGTTGAATTATTTGGAAAAACTTTTTTCAGATTACTCATGCAAACTGCGATAGTTTAAGAAAAATTGCTGTCTTGTTGTGTAATGTGTCTCCGTTTCAGACTAAGATTTAATTTTTCTAATAAAAAATCTGCACTCCAACTTAATTCTCCTGTTTCCTGATAATCTTTTTAATTTTTTGTTTAGTTCCCAGGTTGAGGGCGATGTTAAAGAAGAGATCATCCAGCCTCCTGAGCCTCACCCTGTTCCCCCGATTCTCACCCCATCTCCTCCTTCAGCCTTCCCCACAGTCACTAACGTACGACAAGACAATGATCGTTACCACCCTAAACCAGTCATCCATGTCCTAGCCACAGCACAGTCCAATGTCACAAAGGTGAGGCGAATCTTTGAAGGATAACTTTTTATCATTTAGCTTGATATATTTATACTTTTGTTGAACGAAAACCAGAACCTGTGTGGATTTCTCTCAATGTTCTGCAGAGACTTTGCCGAGGCGTTCATTTATTATAACGTTTCAATAAGTGCAAATAACTTGAAGACCGCATCTGTGTCATATCCAAAAATGTTGTTACAAATCTCCGTTAGATACCAGAGAAAATTTGCAGAAAATATCTTGACATCATAAATTTGTATTAGGCTGACATTAATTCTTATCAAAACACAAACCAATATATATATATTTTTTTTTACAGAATTGTTTTTTCAAAGTTTTCCTCAAGTTTAGGCAAGGAGTTTAGATGTGTTGTTTTGTGTAAGAATTCAGAAAATAATAAAAATCTTATTATAAATGAAACATAGAAGATATGTAAGTAATATAATTTAAAAAAATGTTTACCTTATAATCAGCACATTACTTCACAATTTTTGCTGGTGTATAAGTTAAAGTGGCAAATTGCAGTCAAACATGTCAGATATTAGCTTAATTTAGGGCTGTAACAAGTATCAGAATACTTGGATATTTCTTACCAAAAATACGAGTACAAATATTTGCAACGTCTGAGATCTTTGTAAATCTAACGGTGCATAAAAATTCACTTCAAATAATTTAATTATTTTTCCAAGATGCAGAATAATCTTCGATTTAAGTATAAAAAATTGAACAAACTGTCACTAAAAGTAAATGAGTCTTCAAAGTGTGTAATCTTCAAATTACAAGTATTAAGTGGTAAGATGGAAATAAAGTGAGACAGAAGTTCAGTTTACTGAAATAAACTCTGAGAAAATGAATTTGTTTTAAATGTATATATAAAAGAATAAATACATCCGAATAAAAAAAATGGAATAAAAAATATGATGTGTATGAATTTAGGAATATTATGAAAATCTTGTGATCAATTACCTCCAATGTTGTTACAGAGTAATTTTCCTTTAGGTGTGCTGTGTCTTATTTATTATCTTTTTTTTCTCCATCTATCTACTGTAGCTATAGTCAGCAAAACTTTGAGGATGGAAAAACTGGGGAGAACATTTTAAGGATTTGTTGTTAAATGATGCAAAACAGCAGTGATGTTTATGTTGTTGTTTACTGCTGAATTTAACCAGGAAGTTAACAAAAAAAATGGGATTGTGACGTTGTTTAAAGTGACAAATATCACTTTTTTCAAAAGCTTTGTGTTATCTGTTACGTTTTGTTAATTCTGATCTGCTGTTCTAAATAAAGATATAAATGATGGTGATTAAATACATATTTAAATTGTCATTCATCTAGTAAAAAGAAGCACATATAGAAATTATGCAGACACATTAAGACTAAAAAGTGAGAATTCTGAATTGAATCAAATCGCCACCTAATAATCCACAGCCCTAGTTCAATTGTTGATGTTTTGCGGTTGCACAAATTGTTTCTCATTCTTTTACACTTTTTTGCAGAATAAAGACAAGGATGAGCTTCAGAACAAATCGGACCCAGTCAAACAGACCAGTCCTTCAGAGCAGAAAGATGTATTAAGCCGAAACCAACAAACTCAGGTCTCAAATGTAGACCTCAATGACAACTACAACAAGTTCTCCTCCACGTCTACAAAGCCAGAATTTGGTCAAAGCCAGACACAGGCGCCGTCCTCCTCACCCCTCTCCCCAGTCATTGAATGTCCCGTCGTTCCTCGGATCGAGAGGACGCTCAGCATTGAGATTAAAAAAGTGCCACTGCAGGAAGGACCTAGAAGCTTTGACACGTCTTCTTCTGTCGGAGTAACAGGCGGACAGGCAGCCAGCTCCGCCAACAGCGGCTGCATGCTGCAAAGAGGCCAGGCCTTCAAGTCTCGCTCTGCTCAGTCCTTGCTGACGTCGAGCTCCTCCCTGTCGGAGGATTCGGGCACAGAAGGAGGAGCAGTTGGATGTTTGGAGAGTCATACAGAAGGAAGCGCCTTAACCAGGCCAAACCACCTCCCTGTGAAGAGCGGTGATAAGGTGGAGCCACGGGAATGCATCAGAGCGGATGTGAAAGCTGGACATGCATCGTGGACGGAGACCTGCAACAGCCCTGACAAACTATTCCCCAAAACCTCCTCCTCCTCTTCCTCCTCAGACAGAGTCGCTCCCTCTTCATCCTCTTCCTCCCACCTCTCCTCTTCATCTTCCTCCTCTTCTTCCTCCACCCCTGTTAGGACTGCCATAAGTTTCACCAACCCCTTGCATTCTGATAACTCAGAAGAGGATGGGAACGACGTGATGTCCTGTGAAAAGGAGACTCTTCATACAAGTGTATCCATGGTGACGACCGTGGTTTCCTCGTCGCTTCTTCAACCCGTCAGAAAGGCGTTACCTGTCTCTATCGTGGGCCAGACCATTCCATCAACCGCTGCAGACACTGCAAGTATGTCAAAATGTCACTTTTCAAGGAACAATAAAAAGTTTATTGCAGGTTATTTATTTTTTTATGTCATTAAATGCATGTTTAGACACTGACAAGACTTTTTGTTATCATAGGCATTCATGTATTTGCTGTAGAACCACATGATAGGGCACAAAAAAGAAGGCATTTTTACATTTTCTGTTAGAAAGCATGACTGTTTGACTAACTGGTATGTGTGCTGCAGATTCTGATGGGCAAACATCTGCAAAATCACTCGTGCTCTTTCAGCTTGTATGTCTGAGGGAGTTTGTGAAGGAAAGGATTGTGTGGGGTTATGTGAGCATGTCTGCTGGGGGAGGATTAAGCCTGCATGGCTCTTGATGAATGCACTTGTGACACTTTTGCTCAGGTTGGACTGAACGGAATGCTGCGGTGCCATTTGTCCAAAGTTGTGGATACAATCTGCTGCTGGGAAAGGACTGACATCTTCCCATTTTCTGCTTTTTGTATTTCAAAACCAACAAATTGCAAAAGTTGTCAGACCAGCGTGCGAGAATTGTTGGGTTGAACTTAGATATGTTGTATCTAACATGATCTCACGCTGTCTATGCTTGTGGCGTTTACACGTAAATGCAGAGAGGATTGGCTTTTGTTTTGGCGAACTGTTGAGGTCAAACTTTTTTAAAAAGTCTGCTTTGCCTCTATAGCTCACTCATTCATTTTGGCTTTGACAGCTTCATTTGGAAAAAGGCTGGTGGCTGCTGTGCGACTGGTTGCAAGAATTTACTGACTGCTTGTTGATGGGTTTCTCTGAGCGGTCTGTCACTAGAAAGCTGATGGTGGCTGCTTTTTCACATCAAATCTTCGACAACATTCAGCTGCATGTGTCACAAAGTCCAGTTCAGTGTAACATATCGGAGGTTAAAGAGAAGACTCAGCAACCAGACCTCAGCAATAAAGATAGCTATCGGTTTATTGGGTTAATTTTTAATAAAGAATTTTTGTTGTCCAATTGTTGCTTCAAAATAGAACTCAAACTTAAAAAAAACCCTTTGCTATATATATACATATATCATTACACTGATACAGCACAGCAGCTTTTTAAAAATAAAACACAAAATGTATTTTTCTTAAATGACACATAAAAAGCAAAAACTTCCAAATGTTTTATTTTATTATTTCTTTAAGAAAATACCTGTAATTTTATTATAATTAGATTCACATTAACCAAACAGTCAAATCAATAAATACAGTTGAATAAATTACACAAAATGTATGTCTCATTCCCAACAAAGTTATTAAGAAAGCTAATTTTTTTTTAAATTACAAACTCTTATAAATATACGTGGTGTCTATTACAGACTTGAGTAAAAGTGCATTGCTGAGGTTGTTGTAAAGTTTTATGAGTAATCAAATATTTATCAAGAATTAAATTTAAAGACCTTGATGGCCTTAATCTTATTCAGACTGAGCATTTTTAAACCACTGCGTGCATGCAGACATTAATGTGAAACACAAACATAAAAGCCTACTTAACAATTCATAAGCTAGAATAAGTTGCTGTTTAAGTTTAACTACAGCGGTAGAAACTGCTTTAAAGACCCACTCTGACCATCTTTTGAGTTATGGTCTTTACTTTTGATTATGCCGCTTTGTCATTTTCTTGGACATAGTGGTTCATTAGAAATTTTTCCTCAAAATTGTGGGCGGAGCAACCCTGCCCCCTCCCTCTGAGAGCTCTCTGTTTACACACTCTCCTGCTAACTTACAGCCTCCCACACACACCCAGCCAAACATCATTGATGCAGCAAAAGTGATGAGCAATCTTGGAGCTGTCCAGTCATACAGTATTGAGCCAGATGCCAGCTCAGACAAGGATAATGAACACGTACATGGATCGACAAGCAGGTACATCAGGATGGAGCGGACCAGGGAGCTAGCCCGCTCAGCATATTTTTTTACATCACAAAAGCGCCATTTTTCTTTCTGTATTTATTTCCTCTGCAACTGATTCCCAACAATTTGAATAAAGAAATACTCCAAAATGCAATTTTGAGCTGAATTTTCTTCATGTGTGTCCACCATTTTTAGAAAAATGCTACAAGAACATGTTAAAAACGCAAAAAACAATTTTCATCAGAGTGGGTCTTTAAACAGGATGGCAACAAAGAAAATGAGTTCATAGTAATGTAGCTTTGTGTTGCCACTGATGAACGGAAGACTTTATTACCTCTGTTAAGTGTAATAGATTTAGCTTTTATTGTTGGATTATAGTCATTATTTGATGAAGAAACATCTCTCTCTGCTTTCAAATGTAGACTTTGCCAAATGTTTTTTTTTTTTTTTTACTATCCTTTTATTTATTTTTTATTTTATTTTATTTCTTTTCTGGGATTGACTTCTGACTTCTTAACCCAGACTGCTGGGACAGCGACGACTCCCCTCCCCCACTCCCTGAGAGGACCCCCGAGTCCTACTTACTGGCCACAGGTGCGTTTGCATTGGTCACCCTCCTCAGGTGCGAGTCCAGTAGAGTGGATTTGCTGGCCCGCTGCCTGACCTGCAGAGACTGATGACTTCTTGAAGGGAGATGTTTGTGATAAAAACCAAACATCATCCCGGTGGTGTGATGTTCAGTGCGAGCAGATAGGTGTGTGTGATTCGTATTTGATGTAATCAGGATTGGTTGTCTGGTCGGTTTTCTGTTATATGAGCAAAAGCAGAATTCTCTTTTCACTCAATCTCGTTTAGCAGGCCTTTATCTCCATGGTTCTTGCGTCAGGGAGGACAGGCCTGTGGCCTCTTTTAATGGGCCGACCACTCTGCAGCCTCCTGCTGTGTCCTGTTTTCATGTGTTTCACTCGTAAAGAAAGTGGTGTGAAAACGTGCTTTTGGAGATTTGTTGAAGTAAAGTGCATACAGTAAAAGCTTGCTGCTCTCATTAAATGCTTTGTGAGTTTTTCAACACTAGAGGTCAGGATTCACCACTTTTACAAAGCGCTGACGGTGTGTCTTTGGTTTAATTTGGTTGTAAAACCTAATTTATGAACATTTAGAGTTATTGATTATTCAAAGTATTTTACACAACAGCTTTTCTTGTTATTTGTTGGTTTAAATTAGAAAAATGTGGTGTTAAGAGCAGCAGAAAGTGCTTATGTGAGTGTGAGTGTTGTGTATACATTATAAACATGAATCTTCCGTTGTGATGTTTGTCCTTTAAATTTGTCTTTTTAAATTTTTTTTAGACCCACTTGACTTAAGAACACCAGCCTCAGCTGAGTGGAGCAGTCCTCAGAAAGGTGTGATCCCAGCCCTTCATCTGTGTTCAGAAATGCTCTTTTCTGTTTAAACCCCCACCCCCCACCACCACCGCATATTTGCCTAATTTCTCACAGTTGTTAGTCAGCAGAAGGAGGAAGAGGAGCCAGACCTTCAGAGGCTTACAAATTAGCCTGCATGCGATAACAGAAACAGCATTAGTCAGAAGTGCAGCTGTAAGATTTACAGGGATTAAAAAAAAGAGAGGAAAATAAATTAAACACGCCTGAAAAGATTTAAGAAAATTAAAGCTTATTTGTGTTTTGCTGCACCAGTATTTGCAGTGTAGATGCAAGCCTATAAAAAGGAAGCAGTGTCTGACTTTTATCTCTCTGCTCATGTTTTCTTTTTTAACTTGACACAAATACAAATCATCTAACACCACAGAAAACGGCAAACTCTAAAGGTCAGGATTGTTGTCATCTGTTTTGTAGGTTTGCTGTTAAAACATTGTATGAATACAATCAAAGTATTCTAACAGAAGTCGAGATTTTTGGTAAAAATCTTGATAAAAGTGTCTTAGTATCATCTGTGTTTGTGTGGTGAGCACTCACACATTCTTTCCACGTGTCCCTGTCCATATGTTTGTGCTCAGATTTGTCCGATTGTGTTATGACATCTCCAGCTGACCCTGCATCTGCTGCCAACACGGCGACTGAAAGCCAAGCAGGCTTGGGGGGGTAAGTCTGCAATTGCCCTCCTTTTTTAAAGAATTTTTTGCACTATTCACAATTTATGCTTTCAAAAAAAAGGTGAAACATTAAGCTTTGCTACTGGAAAACATGATTTCTGTTAAAGTCATCAGTTTTTCGATGCAGTGTGGGTTTTGCTGAGCCAGATTTGGGGCCGCACGTGCAAGATTTGCCTCTTAAAAAAATAATAAATAAAGCGGAGGAAAATTTTTTTCAGATGTGATTGATGTTGTTTACATTTACTGAAAGAGCATCTTTCCTTTCAGGGTCCGGTAACCACCGCGGTCAGCCCAAAGGCCCTCAACAGCTGCCGCTGGAAAAGACGTGATGGGGACATGCATCAACAGTGTCCTCTCTTCTCTGGGGAGGAACTCTATGGGTCTCACCTGGCTTGTCCAAAAACTTTGTTGCTACACGCTACAGACTGACGGCTCCTTTTTACCCAGGAGGTGCTTCTGTGCATCCCCTTAACACCCTCCTCCTTTTCAAGTGCCGCTGTGCAACTCAGAGGAACAGCTCCTGGTTGAGAGTCCATACTTTAAAACAACTTGCTGTTAAGTGGTAGGACTTCTTTAAGCCAACCGGGGATCAGTCTCTTGATGGTTAAAGGATAATCTTTTATGACTTGATGGTAGACTAACAAAGAACCTTGTTTTTCTCTTTGACACTTCATGAAAAAATGCTCCCTTTTTACACTAAATAAAGAGGGATTTAGGAGTGTTTCTTACACATTGTTTTAAACCAAATAAGAAAGTGTTGATCAGGAAAAAGCTAATCTGGGAGGCGGACTCCTGAGGTTTCACAAAACGTAGAGGTTGTTTCTCTACCTCACATGGAACGAACAATCTTTTCAAGCGACCTTAGATAATCTGTTACCCATGATGCAACTTTTCCTGTTGGGTATGTGGAGGTTTCCAAGGAGCTCTGTGTCTCTTTGTATTTCTGTCTTTTTCCGGTGCTACATTGCAATAGATCAGAAGTGGAAATGCAGCGACGTTTACCTGCTTCCTCACCGCTGCGCTGCTTTCGTGTTAGCAGTCATAACACCAGCTCTTTTGTCAGAGTCAGAAGCTAACTTGGCTTTCTTCACTGCTGAGAGGTAGATTTCGTGCTAAGCATGTGGATCCAGTTGTTGATTGTTTTATTATTTTGATAGAAGCTAACTGGGTGTAGCTTTAAAATTTCTGAGCAGACATGAATCTCAGAAGGTAAGCAAATATACATTTATGCTGCTGAAATATCTTGTGAGTCTGTGATTTAGCTTAAAGCAGGAAGTGGAGCTAGGATGTTTAGAGAAGATAAGATGCAGCTCAAACAAATTGTGCTGTTCCTTTTTTTTTTTTTTAAAGATTTAAGAAAATTTTAAAGTTAGAAATAATGTAATTTATCTCCTCTCCATCCACCTAGTCTTTCTATAACCTGTTGGGATAAGCAAAGAGCTATGAGACGAAAGAGTTTCCAGTCCCCATTTTATCACATCAAAGGTAAAATTACATTAAGCACATCAGTAATGGGCAAACTCATTAGCTCTATGACTCTGGCTCTCACTGCTGGGACCCTAAGTCCGCCTTAATCCACCTCCCAGAGAACACAGCCGGCGACTGTCCTCGGTTCGCCTCCTCCTTTGTGTTTCTTCATTCTTATATTTTGTGCATCTGCTTTTATTTTTATACCTTTCAATAATCAATGATCAAGAAAGTCCTAGCTTTTCACAATAAATCTCAGTGTTTTGGAGTTTGAATGTTACGCCTGACACTTGAAATTCTGGGCATGACAGATGGAAATTAAACTTACACGAATCAGAATTTTCATTCTTTTTTTTTTTTTTTTTTTCTCAGTTTCTCACACTGGTTGTTCTCGACCTGCTTTAAAAGTGTGGGACAGTGATCCAACAGGGACCCAAACCTACTGTTTTCTCTTCTTATTTAACATATCTTTCATTAGCTACCATGTTTTACAGTACATTTTATAAAAAGAAAGCACTGTACGGGGCAGTTTAGGCTTATAGTATTACAATTTTTATACTATCTCTTAATTATTCCTAATAACAGAAGATGTAAGAAAGTCAATGCATGATGATAATGATGAATTTTCTCTCCCTAAAGTGTAAATTATTCTGCCACCCTCTTGTTTTTGCATCTAGCAAATATTTCAGGGGTTGTTTTTGACTTTTTATGTTCAAACTGTATGCTTAACAGATTGATAAAATGTTGTTTTTAAAAGGTTGGCAGAAAAAAAGCATACACTGCCAGCCGGCCACTTTCTTTGACTATGATGGGCAATGAGTAAGATTGTAATTATAATATTAATGGTGATAATAATAATAATATGGTCTTTGTTTTGTAAATTGTACTTTTAAAAGTTATTTTTGTATACACGGTTGTTTGTTTGCATCACAGAGCCACTGAACACCCTTCATCCCAAAACCCCCGTTTTATTTTTTCCATATTTTCCTAGTGCGTCTGCTTTTTTTGTTGAAAGCTGCTGCTTACATTTCATCAGTAATTATAATTTCTATCATCCTCTCCTACTTCAGCACACGCTTGTCATCTTAGACCAGAGCCCACCGTGCCTTTAAGAGAACCCCCCCCAATCAAATCTACCTTTTCGCTGTCCCCCAATCATCATTAGTGGCATGAGCGACCTGATTCGCTGCTGCTTGTTCAACACCTCCTGTGGGGCTTTATTTTTCCCTCCTCCCTTTTCCAGCCACACAACACATGCAAAATGTTTGCATGTTGCAGAAATCAATCAGTAAAAATTATAAAGGGAAAATGTGTCTTTTTTTTATTGTGTAAAATAGCAACACTTTTTTATGTCTTTTCAAGTGTCAATCAGCTAACTTAATCCTGAATCCATGGAAGCACAATAACAGCACTCATTACTGTATTTATGGATTTAGCCAGTTTGAGTTTTATAATTGCATCCGAGTGTGTGTGCGCGGGCTGCACGGTGGCGCAGTGGTTAGCGCTCCTGCCTCACAGCAAGAAGGTTCCCGGTTCAAGTCCTGGCTGGGGGACCTTTCTGTGCGGAGTTTGCATGTTCTCCCCGTGCATGCGTGGGTTTTCTCCGGGTACTCCGGCTTCCTCCCACCGTCCAAAAACATGCTTCATAGGTTAATTGGTCACTGTAAATTGTCCCTAGGTGTGAATGTGAGTGTGCATGGGTGTGTGATTGTGGCCCCTGCGACAGACTGGCGACCAGTCCAGGGGTGTAACCTGCCTTCGCCCATGAGTAGCCGGGTTAGGCTCTGGCAACCCCGTGACCCCGAAAGGGATAAAGCGGATTGGAAAATTAATGAATGAATGAATGAATGTGCGCGCACATTTGTCTCAGCGGGAGGCTTTCACCCCCTTTTGGATTATCTGCCCAGAAGCCTGCATGCACACCAAAATGAGGACTGCAGCAGGTGGCACGAGCACACACCGGCCCGCTGCTCTACAGAGACCTGGAAGGTTGCACATTTGTATTCACTGCGCACACTGAGAGGCGCAGCAGGCGGCCGCCCATATTGTAATTAATGACTGGCACTCAGGTGTGGTCAGTGTTCTTTTCAGGTTAGCCGCACAGCTATTTAATGGAACTTATCTTGTGTTTATAACTGCTGTTTAAGATTAGATTTCTAAATCTAGAAGAATCTGTGTGGATAATGCAGTAAACAGGAGCCACTTTTTACCTGCTACTTAGATTAGGTTACTATAGGAATCCACAGCTGTGCCCTTTCTTCTCTCTTTGAATCCTATATATGACGCTGTCTTAACTGGGTCACCTCAGTTTAACCAATGAATACTTTATCCTTATGTAATGACATAAATATAGCCAGTTAGTGTGTCTGCAGGAGCAGCAGGCTACAGCGAAACAAAACTCAGCTCTATTTTAAGGATTTACTTTGACATTTTTAATAGATGTATCACTCACACATAAAAAGACATCAGATTTTAACGTTTGGTTTGCATCGTGCACTCTGTTCCTATTGTGTATGACATGTGGCTTCACAACCTGCACTTTTAAATCGTTTAGCGTTCATGGTTGGCAGCTACGTCTGTGCTCGGAGCTCTGCCAGACTGGTTGAGGAAAATGTTTTCATCTCAATAAATCAACATGTGAACAGGCGGATGACTCGCGGTTCTGCATGAGAACAGTTCAGACTGATGAGCTCATCTTCTGATGAAGAGTGGACAGAAGATGTGAAACACGTTCCTTTACTGGCTACTCTTGTCAATGCAAAAGGGGTAGTGTAGCCCATTCTTTTTATGCTTTTGCCAAAATGAAATCAGATTTAGTTGCCAGGGCAGTTATGCTGAAACGGGATTGCATTACTTTTTAAAAGTCCCACTCCAGTTATACTTTGATTTATTTTTAAAGTGTTCCCAGTGGTCTTTTAATTATGATTATGCAGTTTTTAGCCAAAATCAAAAAACCCGTAATTTTGTTTTTGTAAATAAACATTCACATTTTCATCAACAGAACACAATGAATTCACAAATATTTAGTCTTTGTAAAATGCTCGTACTTATCAGGTTTTTACTTCATGAAATCAGTAAAATTTGCCGTTTAAAAATGTGGTGTCCAAATTGCTTTTAATATCTAGGGCACAGTAGTAGGAGATTCAGACAGCCAAAACCTGCCCCCATTTCCCATCTTCCATCTGTTCACACTCTCCCGCTAGCTTACAGTCCTTCACACCTCTAATCTAACATTACCGGTGCCACAAAAATAGCGAGCAATATCTTGAGCTATTCAGCTGTACAGTTCTGAGGCAGATGCCAGCTCAGACGAGGAAAATGAAGATGTACATGGATCTAGTTGTCTACAAGCGGATGCATTAGAATGGAGCAGAGCAGGGGATTTTGGTCTGCTGACTGTAGCACCTACGTCACAAATTGCCTACACTCATTTTCAAACTGCATTTTTTTGTCTGCTCCTGATTCACAGCGATTTGAATAAAGAAATACTTTTGACTGCACTTTTAAGCTTAATTTTCTTTTTATATGCCTCTTCATTATGATAAAAATACCAAAAAAATTTATTTTCATCAGAGTAGGTCTTAAATAACAATTTTTAAAGATGAATACAACATTTTTATGAACATATATTTTTAAGACATTTTACTTCTAGAAAGATAGGTGTTTGGAATAATTTCCTCAAGTCTTAAAAAGAAATAACAGTAGGCGCACATGGACTTGTGTTGCCAAGCTCCGCCTTCAAGCGACTTCATTCCAGCACCAATTAACCCCGCCCCCAACGATCTGTCAGTCAACGGAGATCCCGCCCCCTCGGAGCCTACTTGCACGTCGCGAGGAGAAAAAAAAACCACAGCAGCAGCGGTGGCCGTTGGGGAAGAGAGTAAACAGAGAGAAGCCTCAAGATGGCTGACACGCAGGGCTCTGTTCACCTCACTGGAGCCGTAGCACCTCACGCCGTAACCTCCGTCAAGAACATGCTCGGCAAGCCCGCCGAGGTGAAGGGAGCCCCGGACTACCGCTCTCAACCTCCCCGAGATTTCAACTCGCCGCCGCCCAAGAAGGTCCGAGCCGAGGAGAGGAGCGTTAAACCGAAGAATCTCGGCGTGGAGAGCGACGCTAGCGGGAAGGAGAAACTCCAGCAGCAGTCCGCCAGGCAGCAGAGTTACGGCGGCGCGGGCGTGTGGAGCTTTAGCCCGGTGAAGACCGGCGGCGGAGGCAACGGCAACCCCCCGATGCCTGCTGCCGGATCGCACAAAGTCTTCAAACAGAGCGACTTCTTCCTCCACAAGGCGCCTTCTTCCTCGAAACTAAAGTGCAGAGATAAACAGAAGGACAAGGGAAAAGGAGGCGGGGAGGAGAAAAAGAAACACAAACTGCTGACCTCTCTACAGGGGGGTAACATAACCAACAACAACGATATCAGCAGGTTTAACAACATTTCACCAGTGAAGAGGGAAAATGGAGAGGTCACATTTCCAGCCAAAGGTAGGCCTTCTTTTCCATTTTATTACAGTAGTTTGCTCACTTTAAATCATTTGTTAAAATAGTTCATCGTTTGGCTTAAATTCTTTTTGGACATTTCCTGTCATATTTTACACGAAACCCTCTCTGTAAACACTTCACGCCGAACGTAGTTCTAAACCGATGGAAGTTCGTTCTGGAACAGCTCACGCGCTCACTGCGGGAGGGGGGTGGCGCCATGGCAGCGCGCGTTCGCCGCTCGTTCACCCTTGGTGAACCGAGAGTTCACCGGTCGTATTGTAACCAGCTGCTCCCGTGCTGCGGCGGAACCGTTACGTAACACACTACGTTCTCGTTCCGTTGAACCCGCTTTTGTCGAATCGCAAACAAACCGCAGGTCGAACAGGGATACTTCAACCCCCCTCAGTCATGGTGTAATCCAGAAGTTTCTCGTCGGGATCTTAAGCGGTGTTAAATGCGGCTGTCATAACAACATGACAGCCGCCCGCCATTATGGGGCAAGCGTTGGTTGAGTACCACGCCCCCCCCTCCTCTGTAACCCCATGCGATTAGAGAATCGCTTACACCGTCGTACGCGATCCAGGAACACAAACGTAACACATTCTTAAAAAGAAAGAAGCTTTACTTATGTGCAATAATTTTATATTTATCACATTTTTTATTTATTAAAGTGGAACAAATCATTTTGTGTGTGTGTTTAGGTACAGGTGGGTGGGCACGTGTCAGTGTGCGTGAGAGCATGATGTCACCCATTTTTCCAGTTGGGTGGTTTAAGGGGTCATGACACTCTTCAAACAGTCTGTAGTCAAGCAGACGACCAGGATGAGATGAGATGTGCTGTTGGCCGGTGGCCCTGAAACATGATCGGAAGCTGCCGTGTTAACAGACTCCTGGTTGTCACATTCATTTTTCTCTGCTTTTGGAACAGATAAATACTATTATTTATTTCTAGTCTGCAGTTTACTTGTTTAAAAATGTCAAATATTACGTTTTTCATTGCAATAAAACGTAATATTCTAGTAAAGACATGCTCTAGCTTGGTATGTGTGTGCAATACTTCACCTTTAAAAAAGATTCACTGATGAAACAGAAATTGTCCTTGAGCTGAGGACTAGAAAAACTTCATCTTTAAAATCCCATTTGATCATCTTTTGATCCATTGTAAAAGCGTTCCTATTGGTCTTTTAATTATGATTATCCAGTTTTTAGCAAAAATTAAAAAGATTGTTGGTTTTTAGGGCATAGTTTCTGCAAAGCACCAGTAGTTTGTTAGAAATTCACCTCTGAGTTGTGGGCGCGACTGTGTAGAGTAAGCCTGAACCTACAGTTTTAAGTCAGATTCCAACCTAGAGAATGGAATCTGTGCAGTCACAACACTAGTGTCAGGGTTATTGCTGTTGGAATAAGGCTGGAGCACCACTTGGAGAAGTGATGGCTAAAATTTGATTAACATCCAGACCAAAGAAAAGAAAACTTACAGGAGGAAAAAAAATATACAGGATCATTTGGGTTAGATTGACTGTAATATTTGCAACATCACTACCAACAAATTATAAAAGGCGGAAATGTTTTTGCTTTAGGCATAACAGAGCTTTAAATATGAATGAATTCATTTGTTTATCGTCTTTCCATCTTATTTATGTCTGGTTTGTTACAGTTAAGTAAAATGAGCACTCTTTGTTGATTCTGCTATGTCAAAAACAGACCCTACTTTTCTCATAAGCCTTAGAATTTTTCTGCAGACTCCTTTTGCTTTGCCTTTAAGAGGCATCAAATTGGTGCACGTGCTGGGATTGAATGACCATCTGGCGTGGCAGGATTTTGCTGAAAGTCATTTTTGTCTGTTGTCCCAGAGTGGGATAAAACCAAACCTGCAGGGAGAAAAAAAAACACAGCCCAGCTCTGTTTGGGAATCTCTGGATTGCTAGTTTCAAGCATGCTTTTGTTTTTTCTGTTAGCTCCAGTTTCAGTGCGTCTGCTCAGCCTTGCTCTTGGCAGACTGATTGTTTGACGCCCCTTTCAGACGTGCACTGCTTTCATTTGATCAATAGGCACCTGAACAGGTCAGTGTCGTGTCGAAGTGAGCACCCATTAGCTTTTCTGTAGCATTTTACAATGGTTGCTGGCTTTTTTATTTTCATGTATGACTCAATCCAACAGAAACATTAAAGAATTTGAAGACCTTTTAATTTGCAACAGAAGCTTTAACCATGTAACTTTTAATGCTGCCAAGTAATCTGGAAGTAATTTCAAGTTTATCTGAATAAACGTAAAGCATCAGTAAAACTAAATGTTTTATACATTAATAATGTACGCTAATGTTTTTTCACAGTAACATGACCTTGAACTTGCTGGATGCCATGTTGTGCAGCTGAGAGAAAATGTACTATTTTTCTGTTCACAAAAAGGTGAATTCACCATCAGGAAATCCCCTTAATGCCTAAATCTAGAGCAGTCGTGATTTGAGCAGCTTCTTCAAATATACTGATACCTGAGATGGTCTGCCCTTAAACCACCCTGTAGCACATACAGTGGGGATCGAAGGTTTGGGCACCCCAGCTAAAATGTTATATTATTGTGCATAAAGAACCCAAGGAAAGATTGAAAAATCTCCTAAAGGCATCAGTTTACAGATGAGACATCCTTTTAATATGTCAATAAGCTAGGCTTTCTTTCCATCATTTACTCTTTTAAAATATCAGAAAACAAAATAATGGTGTGTGCAAAAGTTTGGACACCCTGCAGAGCTTGTACTGCATCCTTGGCAGGTATCACAGCTTGTAACCACTTTTTGTATCCAGCCAAGAGTCTCCTAATTCTTGTTTGAGGAATCTTCATCCATACTTCTTTACAAAAGTATTTCATTTCTATGAGATTTCTGGGATGTCTGTTACACACTCCTCTTTTCAGGTCTATCCATAGAGTTTCAATGATGTTGAGGTCAGGTGATTGAGAAGGCCACACTAAAACCTTCAGTTTCTGCCTCTTAATGTAAGACAGCGTGGATTTTGATGATTTTTATAATAGAACTTGTTTCCAAAATGCATCAGGTTTGTTTATATGTTCATTTGTGAACTTCAAACATTGAATTTTGTGGTGAGGACATAGAAGAGGTTTTCTTCTGATGATTCTTCCATGAAGACCATATTTTTACAAGTATCTCTTGACAGTAGACAGTTGACAGTGAGCTGCTCTGTCTGAGATTTTCTTGGTTTTCCAGATCTTACTTTAACTTCCACTGTTCCTGTTGACTGCCATTTCTTAATGACATTCCAAACAGAGGATATTAGCATCTGAAAATGCTTTGCTATCTTCTTCTAGCATTCTCCTGCTTTGTGAGCATCAACTATTTTTAGTTTCATTGTTCTGGACAACTGCTTTGAAGAACCCACGATGCTGATTGTTGTGGCAAGGTCAGAAGACTCGTATTATTTCAAATCTTTCAGGTTGAAATCATCTGGTCATTGCAAACGATGATTGTGAATAATCCATGACACTGTCAGGTCTCAGCTTTTCCTAGCGGTGCATAATATGAATTCTGCAGGGTGCTCAAACTTTTGCACACTTCATTATTTTGTTTTCTGTTATTTTGAAAGGGTAAATGGTGGAAATAAAGCCTAATTTTTTTAGACATATTAAAAGAATGTCTCATCTGTAAACTGATGCCTTCAGGTGATTTTTCAATCTTTCTTTGGGTGTTTGCACAATAATATAACATTTTACTTGGGGTGCCCAAACTTTCGATCTCCACTGTAGACTACTTCATTCCAAGTCTGAATTGAATTTTAGCTTCTGTTATTTTAAGTGATCTCCAGCCAGGATAGCAACCAGGGAATTCAACTTTTGCTTTTGGTTCAGCTTTCTTTCATGTGATCTCAACCTTATCCACTTGCTAGAGTCTATTCATACTTTAAACCTAGTTCTTTTCAAGCGGTAACACAATAGGATAAAAGAGCAAATCAGTTTAACGAATAAAGTTTGCTGACTACAACATAATCATTTTATACGCTTGTATTGCCATTCCTTTAAGTACATTATAAATAAACATAAAACTTTTCTATTATGAAATTGTCTTTAAAGTAAATGTCACAGTTTACCTCCTATACATTTTAAAACTCTGTTTCATAAACCATGAAGATGCGAGAATGAAATATTAAGTTGAGCTTCCTGGCTCCAGCTTTTCTCTTGTTTTCTTCCAAAGAGTAGAAACCACCTGCTATGTCCTGATTCAAAACCAGCTATTGCTAAAAAAAAGTTTAAAGGTTTAGAAAGAGGAGATCTTGACAAATTTGCAGATTTGTATGTATTTGAGGTTTTTGTCTGTACTGTTTGGTAAATTGCTGAAAATGTTTTATGTATGTGTATTATGTGGCCTTTTACTTTTATTAATTTGGACATTTATTTTTTTGTAGGCAGTGAATCTGCATGTTTTGTCATTTCTCACTAGCTGTTTTGCATAAACCAACAAGCAGTTCCACATTTATAAAAGTGACATTTGTGACTACCTGTATGCTGAAAAGCTGTAATTCCCCCAAAAATATGAAGTTAATTCTTTCTTTCAATACTACGGCAAATGAATTCAAAGACTTGATATTCCGCTGCTTCTCCAAGTCCTTTCAAAGTCCTTTCCCTCTTGAACCTACAGACAGCAAATCCAGCAGCTGGCTCTTTCCCAGTCAGACGGACAGCAGAGAGACGTCTGAAAATGAGACTTTTCTTCGAAAGATGAATCTATTGCAAATATTTTCTAGATTGAAAATTAAAGGAAATAATGTGTCAAATGAGGCAGTTATTCAATTTTTTGACAAAAACATTTATTTCAAAGAAAAAATAGATTTTCTCTGCTCAGCTAGATGATGTTTACATCAGGCCTTTTACTTCCCACTCTTTAAGATAGAGAGGTGGGTGATGTTTTAGTTTTTAAACTGATTCTGTCACTCACAGCAATTTGCAGCGAGTGATCCATTAGAGTGCACTCCAATTTCTCCGTTCTTAACACTCCTTCGACACTCGCGTGATTCCGTCAGATGGAAGATTGCTGAAAAAGGAAAACCAATGAGCAGGAAAGCAAAGGAGGAGATTGAAACACTTCAAAGACTAAAAATAGTAGATTTAGAGCACCTGGAGGAAGGGGTTTCTTGGTAACATTAGTGTGGTTTGATGAGGTTCAATATATCACTGTGAGAGAAACTGAAGGAAAATTATTTAGGAAAAAATAACATTTTTGTCGCAATATGGTTTAAAAAAAAAAGTAACCCAATTTGATGTAAAATAAACATTTCTAAAACCTAAAGTTTAGACAGCCAAAAGTGAAAGTCTTGAGAGTTTTGGCATTAAATGTGTGTCTCTCCAGTGCTCAAACTGCCCTACTCTGCGCCTGTGTTTCCACCATCAAGACCTGAAATCTTTCCTTCTTTCACAGAGCCCTCCACCAAGGACAAAACAAAGGAGGCAGAGAAGAAGAAAGCCAAGGAACAAGAGAGGGAAAAGGAGAAGAAAAAGCACAAACTGACGAACGAGATCAAGAGGGAGAACGGAGAAGTCAAACAGCCGATTAAAGGTTTGTGAAAGCACTCGCGCATACCAAGTGACCTGTGGAGATGAAGCAACACATGCCTGTGATTGGTTAAACAGGTGTTTGCTTTAAAATCGATTTAAAGAGTTCAGTATGATCGTAAAATGTCTTAGAACATCAAATTCTCTTTATTTTTTATTTTGTGGAGAAAAAATATTTGAAAAGAATTTCCTTGTTTTTTGATTTTCCCAATTTCTAGAGAAACATATGTTTTTAGAAGATATACAGAATGTAAATTGAAGTGCACACTGATTTTGTGTCATGTAAATGTGACAAAATGTGGAAGATGGACTCCCAATTTCACTTTTGCACCTTTAATGTCATCCATACCCAATTCATTTAGAGATTTTCCAAACCAAAATTGCAATTTTAAGACTTTCTTTCCCCCCCCCAAAGTCTTTCAACCAAGATTTTAAAGCAAACATGATCTTACTACCAACTCGTGTTCAGCAAAATCATTCAGTCCTTCTTCTGTTTACTTTGTTCATGATTATGGTATATTTCTGTACAGTTTGATAAACAATGCTCAGATGAATAAAAACCCACGATAAGTCCTGTGTTTTATCTGTGAGGTTTTTTATTCTTTTCTAAATGCATCAGTAACTCTCATCGTTAACCCTTTGACAGTTGTGAATTATATGTAGAGCATCGAGCGTAATCTTCACCTCCATCTGCGTGGGTAATCTGATCCCAGCTCAGCCGCCTGTAGGCAGGACTCTTTGTTTTCTTTTTTTTTTTTAGTTTAAAGCTTCTTTTAGCACATGAATGCACCACTGAAAGATGTATGTCCCTGTGAATGCCAGATTTATTTTCATTGATTCTGTTTGCTTTAAAGCTTCTGTCAGACTGGTAGACATCCGTTCTAGAATGTCACGACCACACCATGACATTTCAAGGACTTAGTGGTACTTTAGCCACATACCATGACCAGTGGGCTGCGGATGAAAATTACAGAGAGATAATCTGCGATATGTCACTATTTCTGCTCTCCGTAGAAAGGACACGAACCCGCATAATGTTGATTCATCTTCTCATTATATGAGACGGCTGGTCTTATGAGACGTTAGGCTAGAGTGAGCGTGTGTTAAACCTGCAGTCATTCTGCGAGGTAGTATGATATTTAATCATGTGCATTTACAATAATAGACGTACTAAAATCCAGAGAGATTCTGCGTCATTAGAGAAAGAAATGAGGTGGGGACTTTCCCCAACTGCAAGTTTTTTGAGTGAGTTGATTTTTACAATGTTTTATCTGCTACTATAATTGCAGATTTTAGTGAATAATATAGTTTAGTTTTTAGTAATTCAAGATTTGGTGCATTTTCAGTTGTTGTTATTTTTGGAGCATAGGCTGCAATTTCTTCTGATTTAATACACAATCTAATGCCCCAGAGTTTATTGCAAGGAGCTAAAAGGTAACTTCAGCTCTGACTTTTTTTCTTTTATTTCCAATCACTCAATGAGGCCTAAAATGGTGATGAAAACTGGCTTCCTTGTGTCACCTTTTTCCTACAGTTAAACATGGTAAACAAACAGGTCAGTCAAAGCAGACTAATCCTATTAAGTTCTGATGTATATACTTTAAAATCTAATTTGAAATGGAGCAAATTTACTTTTTTAATTTCCTTTGTAAAACTACCAATAATTTTGCTGGATTGTATGAGGTTTTACATAACTGATGTTTCAAAAGTGGATCTTCCGTTAAAAAAAAAGGCTAGCGAGTACATTAAAAATTGGCAGTATAGTGGTTTTCTGTTAAATAACAACTGGTATATTAAAGACCCACTACTACGAAAATTGTGTTTTTAACATATTCTTGAAGCATTTTTGTCAAATGTTTAAAGAAAATTAAGATCAAAATTTGATTTTTTTTGTCTTTTTTTTTTAATTCAAATGGTGGTGAATCAGGAGCAGACAAAAAAAAAAAAACACTATTTAAAAAAGCTTACGTACAAAGTACAATCGGCAAGTCACAAGCTCCATCCTGATGCTTCCACTTGCAGACAAATGGATCCATGTACGTCCTAGTTTTCCATGTCCGAGCTAGCATCTGGCTCAAAACTGTACAGTTGGATAGCTCTGATATTGCTCCCTATTTTTGTTGCACCAGTAAAGTTAGGTTGGGGTTGTGACAGACAGTAAACTAGCGGGAGAGAGTGTAAGTTCTGCCCACAGCTCAATGGAAGATTTCTAATGAACTGCTGCTCTGCAGAAAATATGTCCTAGAAAACTACACAGGTTTTTGGATTTTGGTTAAAAGCAGAATTATCATAAAAGCCCACTGGGAATGCTTTTACAATAAATCTAAAGATGATTGGAGTCCGTTTTTAAGGGATCTTATAAATGAGGAATAATTCAAGTAAAAAAAAAAAAAAAGAGCCTTCCTAATGAGGGATGCATGTCTCATTTTTTTAATTTGTTCATATTTTACGATACAGTTCTATTTTTGTAAATTAGTGCCAATATGTTCATAGTTTGTGTGTTTTGTCCAGATTTGTGGCAAATTTTTGAGGCACAAACGTCAAGGGTTGACTTTGTTGACTTCTAAAAATATTAGAGGATCATTTTTAAGCTCCCAGGATCGTGTTCAAGAGCTGGACTGCTTTCTGTGCAGGTCTTACACTTGATGTTTTTTAAAGGAAGCCAAAAACAGTCTGACTGTCGGGGAACTTTCTGTAGGTCATAGTATCTTTGATGAATCATAAGTGGCTACTGCAGAATCAAGTTTAGTCTAACGCTAATTCGATTGAAAGTGAGTCACGCGCGGGTGTTTTGAATTGGGGGAGAAAAATGCCTTTTGACAGCAATGTAATGTACTTCCTTCAGTAAAACCACACATACCGTGAAAGGTAGATATTACCAGATGTTAGTGACGTGTGTGTGCAAAAAAAAGCTACCAATATATTAGATAAATGTAAATTTATAGAAACACGTTTGAGCTGAGTCAGACTTTGACCAAAAATAAACAGTTTTGTGATGGATATTTGATTCAATTTTGTGGGAAAGAACGGTTCTCTTTGCTATATTTGTAGTCAAAAGAATGGTTGGAAGGCAGCAGATTAGGTTATTCTAGAATAAATTATGGAAATACTGTGAAAGTTAAATAGATTATTTACTGTACATTTTAGTTTACACATCCAACAACAAGCTCAGTATTGCGTGACTTTTATTATATTTTATTATTTATTATTCTACCGTTTGGAGACAATAGAAGGAATTTCTATGAGGCAAATGCATCATGAAAGGCTTCTGTTGAAATTTTGTGTTCATTCTTTTTTATCTGCTTAGAAAATTGTTGTATTTTTTTAAAGATTACCTGGAGTGGAACAGGATGAAGAAAAGACTACTCATCTGTGTTTTATGTTGATCCTATTTATCATTTGTTGGGCATTTTGATAAAACTTTTTTTTTCTTTTACTAAACAGATGCTTAGAAGAATGAATTTTATTTTGAACAATGTATTACCGTCTATCTTTGACTGATTTGTGCATTTTATCATTTTAACTTTGTTATTTTTGAGGTGACCTTTGCTTAAGCATCTGTTCAAACTGATCATTTAACCAATTGATGGTGATGCTCCGTTGGCTTTTATGTGTCTGACAAATGCCCATAATTCCAGCTCTGCAGGGGATAAGTGTGTGCGAACACCAAGGTTGATGGGGCTAAATTCAATCTTTATTTCATACAATATAAAAACAGTATTTAAACATCCATTTGGAGAGTATTAAATTCTTTCATTTTATTTTTCCCTCTTTTAGGGATTTTTTTTTTTTTGCTTTTAACACCTTCTCATGTCTTTATTTCTATGAAAAAAGTAAAATCTACAGTTTCTGATGTTTTTAATTGAGGTTTGATTAAATCTTTTTTTTTGGCAAAAAACCAAACAAATATCAATTATTTTCAGAAATGAGTCATTTTTTAAAAGCTGATTTAAAGGTCAATATTGCACAGATATATTTGTGTCTTAAAAACAAGCTTGTCTTAAAAAAAAAATCACTTAGATCAAACATGACAGGTTTCTATGGAAGCTGTAGTAATTTGTCTTTTCATTAAGTAAATGTGTGCTTTTTTATTAGACAAGGCTCCATCTTATATAGTAAATGTATTTTAATAACGCAAAACATCTATCAGTTTTGCCTAAAAAGAGAAACGGCATACAGTTTTTCTAAATTCTGAAATGATTTATTACCCAGAATTCTATCAACTAAACTAATTGTTCATTTTCTTTTGCTATTTGTATTGTTTACTGACTGGAATATTCAAAAAAGAATGAATTTTGCTCAGTCTTGCCTTACAATTAGTAAAACAATGACATGTAAGGGTATCAGCAAAAAGCAATTATAGTGAACACTCAGTCCCCTAGTCTCAAAGGCAAATAATTAAAATTCTAGCAGAGAAATATAGATCTTGAGCTTTGTCTCAATAACTATAGAAACTTCTAACAATTGATCCGTAATGGTTTTGTTGTGACAAAATAGGCTTGATGGATGGATGTTGAATTATATTTGATAAAAAACATTTGTGTTTGGGATGAATTGAAGGAGTAGGGGGGGTTTGTGGCTTGAAGGGTTTTTAGATCAGTAGCTTGGGGATTGTATGCACTCTCCCTCTGTCTGCTGCAGTCGTTCATTTGATCTGTTTTCTCCCCGTTCTTCATTTTGTCCTCTTTTATTCTGTGACGTGAAGTGCTTGCTAAACGTAAAATATGCAAACTAGTTGTCCTCAAATAGATTACACGTATGTTTTAGTTTGATTTTGTCACTGCAGGTTCAAAAAAACGTATGCATTTAAAGACAATTCCTATATCCCCAGAGTATATGTATATTTTTTGTTTATATTTTAATTATTTTTATACATCTTTTAAAATTACTTTTTAAATAATTAAGTTTCTGTTCATCTTTTTAATGGGGTGATTTTATGCCATTGGTTGATCAGTCATCTTTAATTTATTGTAAAGCTACTGTCCCACCGCCCTCGGCAATGCACGCTTAACTGGCCACTTCCAATGAAGAGTCTACATAAATTCGTGTTATGGGCTTTCGCATTCAAAACTCTTTCTACGACCGTTTTCGGGCTCTACGTATATAACACGCGGCCGTTGAACGTATGTTGAAAATTAAACCATGTGGAACTTTGACCAGTCAGGGCCGTGGATTTGTTAGTTACGTGTGGTTAGCATTCTTTTCAAAACAGAAAAGTGCCAATTGTTTTAAAATTGATCAATGAAGAGAAACTAATAATTTTGGTTTGTGCCCAGCTGCAGTCATATAGCACCAAGTGTTTTATATGTCAATATTGAGACATTGAAAGACGATGCCTGGAGCAAGATTTGTGAGATTTGCACCGCTTCAACATTTTGCACCAAGTCTCTTCCAACTGTAGGTAGCTGACATGTGCTAATAAACAGTTATTTATAATAAAGAAGCCTCTCCATGTTTGTCCAATGTGAATGACATGGGATACGCACATTCAAGAACCCATGTTTAGCTCGTTCTTGAACATGCGTCGTATGCCCAGTGTTTGTAGCTTTACAGGTTTGAGTTTATATATCTTACTGAATGGATTAATTTAGAATGTGAAAGTGTATCATAATTCTTTTTATATGGCAAAAATATATATTTAACCATTTTTTCCAAGTGTGTTTAAAGTGTCACTGAAAATGTGATTTTCATATTTAGTTTTGATAATCAACACATTAACATTTAATGTTTTTCTCTGTACATTTTCTAGAAGAAAAAGAAAAAGCAAAGATCAACTCCGAAGAGCTGCAAATCAAAAAAGTGAAAAAGAAAAAGAAAAAGAAACACAAAGAAGGAGAAAAGCATAAGCGAGTCAAGATGTGTCACCGCTCCTGCCAAACCATCTGTGCTGGCCTTCTTCTTCTTCCTGGTCCTTTGTTGTCGACCAACTCTTCCCCCTCTGAACTGACAAACATCTCCTCTCTGTCTCCGTTTAAATCCCCTCTACCCGTTTACCCTATGTCCAACGATAAGAACTCACATCCTTTGCCATCAAAATCTCTCTTTAACTCCTCTCCACCCAACGTCTCATCCTCCATGACAGTTGCCTTTCCAACAAAACCCCGCTTGCAGAGCGCCTATCCTGGGATGGCAGGCCTGGAGTTTGCCCCTTTCATTCATATAGAGAACCAGCCTAACGGAGGGGCTCTAATAGCTCATGCCTACACATCCCAGCTTTCCTCTCTGTCAGCTGACCAGAGACAGAGATTTGCTCAAGAATTTGTCACTTTGGCATTCAGCGAGGACACGTCACAGGTACATCATGCATGAATTTGATCAACACCTGTGTTTTTTTTTTTTTTCAACTACAGTAAAGCTTCTGCTTAAATAAAATTTTAATACTTTAATATTTGGCATGTTCTGTTTCAATAACGACAGTTTTGAGGGTATATCTGCAAGTTTTAATTCTGCTCTTACAGAAAAGTCATTGCTTTAACTTTTATTTTTTTTACCCCAGGCAGCTCATTATGTGATGGGAATTGTTCACGGAGAGGCGAAATACTTAACGGACTTCTTGGATTACTTTTCAACCAATTTCCCATCAGTTCCTGTCAAAATGGAAATACTGGGAAAGAAAGACATAGAAACTACCACCATGTCAAACTTCTACTCTCAGGTCAGTCAAACGCACAAAATGGTTAGCATTCACGCAAATTAGCAACGCACCAATAACTGCCAGTACTTGCTTAGTTGGTAGTATTTACTTCCCTAATTACTAATTACCACTTGATAGTAATTATTGCTAAAGAGATTTTTGGTCAATGGTTGTCAAAAGGATTGCATTTGTCAGGTGTTTAGTCAACTCTTGGTTTTGTAAGCATTAGGCTTTAAAAGTGTGAACACAGAGTTTTTAGACCTGATGATCAAGGAATAATCAAGATTTGATGGGTATTAATATTTATCATCATTTGGTACTTTTTCTACTGTCATCTTTTAATGTAGTTCCACAGTGACCTATGTTGATAGTAGGACTATTGTTTGTGGGGCAGCGTATTCTTGTGTATTTCATTAAACCAAAGATGGGGTTTTTTTGCATGTCAAATATTAAGATTTAAAAGAACTTTATTGGAAAATTAAAAAGAAACGGAGAATTAATGCAGAGCTAAACCGATGTCAGAAAAGAAAACAACATGCTAAGGAACAGACGAGTAAAGCTGGTACTTGGTGGGGTAAAAACTGTTGAGGATCACCCTTTTTTCTGACTCACAACATTGTTGCTCAGTTTTAAATATTAATGTATGTTCTGATCTAACCACCAGTAGATGATCACAGTTAGTCTTTTCCAGGTATGTGTTGTCTGAAGCTCACTAGAAAAACATAATTCATAGCCAAAAACAAGTCTGATTTTCCTTATGCGACTCATTGTCAAGATGATAAAAAACCCTTTGAGGTAAATCAGCATTTATTTGCTATTCACTTGTCTGTATCACCAATGTTTGGGGAACCAAATCCATCTCTAATCTCAGTGTTACTTTAAACTAATCAAAGATCTGAACTTTCATTGTTTAATGTGTTCTTTCCTGGTAATTCAGTGGATTGTGTGGTCTGTTGTAAGAGTAATGTTCCTTGCAGGGATAACGTCATCGTCCACTGGCCTTGTTCTTTTTTTCTTCACTCGTAGCTCCCAGCAGTGACCTTGAGACGGAGCTATACAGTCCACACATAGACAAAGATGTGAGCGCGCATACTGATAATATATAAACAGAGGCAGATGTACACATAGATTAATTACCTATTGTTAATTTTTCTATCTTGTCTTGAAGGTGTTTTTTTTTTATTCCAGCTCAGTCTTCCATTTCCTTTTTTGTGTTTTTCTTTTTCCGTCTGTCGTGTTGTAGCCCTAAATGACTATACAACGGCTTTTTGTTAAATCTGAAGGAGAAAAATAAGAAAGAAAAAGTGCTAGTGCTTGTTATTTTTGAGGTTAATATGCTCCTGGAGTCGACAGTAAATTTGTGGTGTTTAGAATGTGACTGCAGGCGCAGAAGCTGCTGTGCGTCTGTTTTGATTTCAAGACTTTGCTGAATCCATTTTTTAGTGGCGTTAATGATCATGGGAGATTTTAACACTCTGCATTCTTACAGCAAGCCTGTACTTTAACACACAATGTGCCAAAACTGAGAAGTCATTTGTTCTTGTTTAGTCATCAAGTGCAGAAACAAACTAACAGCAGCAGAATTTTTGGGTCAAACATGCAATTTAGCTTTTTAATATTCTTATTTCAGCCTTAAACAGAATGCTTGGTTTTTTTTTTTTTGTTGTTTTTGTTAAAACCTTACTAAAGCATTATCCTTTGTGTAGTGATTTAACAACATAATAGGAAAAAAATGAGAGAAAAAGTTAAATTATACAGTTTTATTTAAAAAACAATTTTTTTGCTGACAATTTTACAAAATAAAACCAAGTTATTTACAGCTAAACTGCAGTGCAAATATTTAAAAAAATTATGAACCACTTATTTGAAACAAGTATATGAATCTAAAAAATATAAAAGTTTAATTTTTACTTCTGACACACTTAATACCATTTGCAAATTTTATAATTAGTTGTAGTTGTTGTTTGGGTGACGTACAAGAGAAGACGGGGATAGCTTTAGCAGCTCTTTGCACTTTCAAAAGAGAACTTCAAAGGCACAGTGACATGCAGCAACATTGACATTTGCACTGACTGTAAAAGAGATTTTCCCCTGTGCCTTGAAAATACACGGTTGTGTTAGGAAGGGTATCCGGCATAAAAACTCTGTCAAACCACCGGTGCGCAGCAGGGAAAGCTACTTCGCTGTGGCGACCCCTGACTGGGAAAGCCGATAGGTCAACAATGAGAGGAAATCTTGTGCATTATACTTTTCTACTTTTTAGCCAAATCTTAACTCTTCATGAACTTATTTTAAATGTGTTTTTTGTTTGTCAGAAAGTGTGTCTGCAGTCATTGATTTGTGACTTTGACATTTTTGGTCTATCATGACCATTCAGACATGTAAACAATGTATTACTCAGCAGTTGAAAAACTGGGAAGCCAAGAGAAGGGTCTTGTAATTCACTCTTTAAAAATTAAAACAATGAAAAAAACAACATCAGCCTCTGTTAGAAATATTTCTCAGAAGACAATCTGATCAGAGCCAATAACATCATCTGTCTCTGAGCTGCCTGTTCTATAATCAATTTATCAGTTTAACTGAATACAATAAGAAGTCAAGTCAACCTCTTTATTCATTTATTTAATTATGTAAAATAGTTTTAGAAGGCTATGTTGGTTTGTAATTTAAGTCTTTGGTTGTCATAAAACACTTCAACTGTCTTTGATACATAAAATTTGTTTTATCTCCATTTTACTTTTAATATTTTTTAAATCGATGGTGTAGCTGTAGAATGAATATTTTTAAATATGTTCAAAAAATTAAATATCAAAGGTAAACACCACTTATTAGTTATCTTCTCTTGTGCCTCAGCACAACAGAATTAGTAGAACTAATTGAATGGATCTCAATTAAAAATATTTTTAAAATTGTATTGTTTTTTTTCCCTTTGACACTTTGTTTGCTGCTGTTTATTCCCTCATTGAGATTCTGGTTAATCAGAATGCACCATGGAAGCAGTTGATTAGCTCTTTCTGTAGAGCCAGCAGCATTTACAATAAAAATAAATCCGAGTAGAAGTAAAAGCTTTAATTAAACAGATTTTTTTCTACCTGCCCTTTATTTGAAGGAGATATTTGTTTTATCTTTAAATGTAGCTTTTTAAAAATCATCAGATGAGTTAATGTGCTATTCAAAGCACCCCATCCCTCCAGAGTTATGTTCCTAATAAAAGGATGTTTGCGGATTTGGTTGTTTTTAAATGGAATTAAGCCAAAGGGGTGTTTTAACCAACAAGTGTTTCCAGTTGTGTCTGAGGCAGCCAGAAGCTTTTTTTGTAACGCAAGAGTGGTAATGGACCAATAGACTTAGCAGTCTATAGTCTGACTGAGCGCAACTCCTTCAAAGAGAGACAGTAAGAGCTGAGGAAGACATGGACAGGTCGCAGAAGGGTTAGAGAGAGGTGCAAGACTTCACGTGGACTGTGTTAGTGTGAATTGATGAAAGACAGGGATCGCTGTTACAAATTTAACCAGAGGACACACCGGCGATGAGGATATAAAAGACTTCCCACTAATGTAGAGGAAGTAAAGACAGATTTCAAAAAAAGACATGAAAAAGAAAACAGATGCAAGTAAACCTGCAAGGTATCAGTGTGTTTAAATGAATGTACACAAGAATAGGACCATCTACACTGCAAAAATAGGAAAATAACACCAGCCTTAAGAAGGAAATCATTCGATAGTAGTAAAATTATTGTCGTTGCAGCAAGAAATTTTTACTCAACAAGAAATCTTATATTACAAGTGTCTTAAAACTCGATTCATTGCAAAGTTACTGCAAAAAAGAGCTGACCGTGACCCCGAAGAAAAACCAGGCGACAAGTGACAATGAAGACATAAAAAAGCACTCAAAGACCTCAATGCATAATGTTACTACGCAACAGTAATGAAAGTTGATCTAGCACCACTTTTGGAGCTAGCGGAAAAGCCTTCGAGCCAAGAATGAACAAGAGACTAGGGTTGACATTCTAGAGAAACAAGTGGACGAGGTGGAGCAATCAAAGATGAACAGCGTGACCATTACTGGATTACAGATCAAACCCTTGGCAAAGGCTAGCGGAGAAGTTGTCAATCAAATGATCAAGGTGGGGCCAGCGGGCACCACATGCTTTTACTGAGGCATCTGATTGGTCAGTTTATAACTTGAATAACTTGCATTAAAGAAAAAATATCATGAAAAAAAATAGGATTAGAAAGAAGATGTTAAGAAAATGGTATGTATGTAAGTCAATGCCTGGGATCTTCCATTATCTCTAGAGGTCAACTGTTACCCTGATTTTCAGTGAGAGTTCAGACTTCAGAGAGATCTGACCTGCAGAGAACTTGATCTCAACTTATTCAGCTGCACTGATATCACCTGCGGACAAGGACTCTGACAAGCAAGTGTCTGCAGAAATGACAGCACAGAGAACTGAAAAACTCTGTTAAAAGCAGAAGGATGGTGGTCAATCAGACAGCAGAAGAAAGAATACCAACCTTGGACAATTGACAGAATACGGACCTTTGTATTTTACATCATTGTCACATTTATAACTTGATTCATCTGTGACAAAGACGCTGACTTTGACCGAATAAAAATAAACCAAAAAATACGAAAATTAAATAAAATGTATTAAAAAAAAAAGATTCATTTATTGAAGATGATTAAAGGAATTGGTTTTTAAACATATAATTCGACTTTGTTTCTCAATATGTGAATTAAATTAATGATTCTTAACAATTATCAAATATCTAATTTGTCAAAATAATTGAATCCTGATTTATCCTGTCTTATATGAATATTTTTTGTCGTAACAAACAATCTGCACACATTTTCATCACTTGATCTGCATGTTATGATGACTTTTAAAAATAATGTCTATTGACAATCATCATACTTTATCTTTGTCGTGTGATTGATAAATACTTGGTTTTTTTTTTTGTTTTGTTTTTTTTAAATGACGTGAATATGCGCTGGTAAAGTATAAAGCACTGATCAGAAGTTAGGAACCAGATAATGAGTCTTGATAAAGAAAATAAGAAATTTTATTACATTAAAAGTGAGGTAAGGCAAAGCAGGGGTGGGATTATATTATTTCGCTTGCTCCCATTTCCTTTCAAGCAATTTACTGAACTCCTTTTGACAATTTTAATATTTCATGGTTTCATTGTATCATGTTCTATATGCAAAAAGCAAATACTTTTATTTATGAGTAATAATTGAATTATTTATTACTATATGTGGACGTATGCATAATTTCCAAACAAATGTTCATTCATTCATTTTCCAAACCTCTTTATCCCTTTTGGGGTCACGGGGTTACCGGAGCCTTAACCGGCTACTCACGGGTGAAGGCGGGGGACACCCCTGGACAGGTCGCCAGTCTGTCAGAGGGGCCACAATCACTCACCCATACACACTCACATCCACACCCAGGGACAATTTTAGAGTAACCAATTAACCTATGAAGCATGTTTTTGGACGGTGGGAGGAAACTGGAGTCCCCGGAGAAAACCCACGCATGCACGGGGAGAACATGCAAACTCCACACAGAAAGGTCCCCCATTGGTGACACTGTTTCAAGTCCCCCAGCCAGGACTTGAACCGGAAACCTTCTTGCTGTGAGGCAAGAGCACTAACCACTGCGGCACCGTGCAGCAAACAAATGTTATTCTGTTTGATATATTTTTGTATAGATACACATTTCTAGAAACAAGAAGTTTCACACAAGCATTAAAAATATGAAAATAAGATTAAAAAAGCCATTTTTTTTAGATCGTGGAATTACTTCAGGAAAAGACCCAAAACTGGTGTAATAGATAGAAATGACTCATTTTAAAACAAAAAATGAATAAATGAGAAAACCATCTTGGTATAGGTTGACCATTCTTAACAAATCCTCATAAAATTTGTAACTATTCTTAGAAAAAAATCTACAATTTTGTTTCCAAAATAATGACAACGCATTGCAGTCTAACTTGTAAACATGTGTTCGAACTATAAAAATAACATTCTTTAAATAATGGCAAAAATTACAATTCAGTTTGAGTTTTTTTAGTCTTAAGTCAAGATTTTTTTGTTGTTGAGAGTATGGAGCAAAATGATTTTGACCTAATAATTTGTTTATTTTCTAGATCATACAGTCCTCAGCAAAAATGAGTACACCCCAATACATTTTTCAGGAAATCTTTAGTGTCCTTTCAGAATCAACATTTTCTATGAGATATTATACTACAAAATACTCCCACAAATGTGGGCCATTGATTTGCAAACAAGATTTGTTTCAAAAATGAGTACACCTCAAGTATAGTCTGAGGAGAAAAGCCACACTTCACACTACAAAATTCTAATGAACAGGCATTCAACCACAGGTAAGTCTAATCATTCATTTAAGATGTGTCCAGGACACGTGACTATAAAAGAGCATTACTTAAAGAAAAGTCCTTCCCATTTCATGCTGTCAGAAATGGCTCCTCATGTAAGAGAAATGTCACAAAATCTGAGAAAAGAAATCATTTCTTTACACAAAAAAGATGAGGGCTACAAGAAGATCAGCAAAGCTTTACATATCAGCCAGACAAAAATGTTACAAATCTTACAAAAGTGTAAGAAAGATAGAAGTGAAACTATCTTACAGAGACATCCAGGCCATCCATTGAAGTTAACATCTCGACAGGAGCGTCTTCTGATGAGAAGGGTTGAAGAAAATTCCCATGCAAGTTCACTGCAGTTAGCTAAAGCAGCGGAAAGCCAAACTGGAGTGACTGTTTCCTGTGACTCCATACAGCGCACACTGCAAAGGAATCAGTATTGTCCACGAAGGAAGCCTCTCCTAAAGCCCATGCATAAAAAAGCACGTCTAGAATTTGCTAGGGCCCATGCTGAAGAGGAGGAAGACTACTGGGACTCTATACTCTGGAGTGATGAGACAAAGATCACTGTTTTTGGAACTAATGGTTTTAAAACTGTATGGCTTTGTAAAGGTGAGGATTTAAAGAAAAATGAATAGCTACAGTGAAACATGGTGGTGGCAGTGTCTTTATGTGGGGCTGCATGACTGTGCTGCTGGTGTTGGGGAGGTGCATTTAATTGATGGTATCATGAACTCAACAATGTACTGCTCTATACTGAAGGAGGAGATGCTGCCATCACTCCGTGCACTTGGTGGTCGTGCACTTTTCCAACACGACAATGATGTAAAACACACATGGAAAGCTACTGTTGCATTTCTGAAGAGGAACAGTGAAGGTGATTGAATGGACAAGTACGTCTCCTGATCTGAATCCAATGGAACACCTGTGGGGAATTCTGAAGCAACAAGTTGAGCATCACTCTCCATCCAGCATCCAGTCCCTGAAAGAGGTTCTTCTTGAAGAATGGAAAAAGAGAGATGATGTGATATGTCTCCGACTTGTTGATTCCATGCCTGGAAGCCTTGGTGCTGTCCTTCAATATCACAGAGCTCATACAAAATACTAGATGTAGTAGTTTTTAATGCAGGGTGTATTCATTTTTGCTTCAACCAATTTGAAGAAAAACTGAAGATTTTGTGATCCAAGTTCCATTATTTATCTTTATTTCATGTTTTGGAGCTAAATAAATGTTCAATAAAACTCATCCTTGTGGAAAGTTTGGAAATTGTCGTTTTGTTCATCGTGCTGCTGATTAAATTAGTACTTTTTAAAGAGGGTGAACTAATTTATGCTGAAGACTGTAACTCTTAATGAGGCAAAAAAAATTTCAACTGTGCTGACTTTGAGAAAACCTTGGAGTAGTGTTGAGCAAAGATAATTTAAAACAACTTCATAGCTGGTAAAATATTTTGAGTGTCTTAAAAACAAGGTTTTAAATTTTTGTAAGTACCAAATAGTTTGCAGAGAGTAAAAGAATCTATTTCAAATTTTCTATTTTCTTTTATTTACTTTCACCTATTAAAGATGGCTGCCGTGTGTCTATTTGAGGAGAGGGTTTTTTTCAGAATGTTCCTCCTCTGATGTGAGACTGATCTATTTGCAAACAGCGCTGGGGATTATTGAGCTGGTAAATTATGCACATGTAAACACGCACGTACAGAAATTCCACCTTAAAAACAGCTAATTAAAATCATGGAGATAAATGTATGCATAGGAAAAAGAGTTGGTGGTTTTCAGTTGAAACCCTCCAACTGTGAACTCTATGTTTGCACACAAACTCACACACTTTTTTTCTGCCAGTATTTAGGTCAGTGACTCAGTAAGGCTATTTAAAGTTCTGTCTTTATGTGTGGACCAAATATTCCAGGCTCTTAGTCATCATTGTCATTCATCTTAAAGCACAGATGCTATGAAATGAGGTGGAAACAACAAACAGCCTGCAGTTTACACTTCGGACTATACACTAATTTGAAATAGTTAGAATTAAATGAGTACCGGTAGCTATGAACTTATTGGATTTTGTTTGCATACATTTGGAAGTGGACATGGATGCCCTTTTTTCTAAATACATTTAGAAAAATATATAATATTATATAATATAATATATTTTTCTTTAGCTGTTTTGTTTGTTTCTTTACAATTTATTTCATTTTTCAAATTCTATTTAATATTTTTGTAATTCCTATTGTTTTGCCATCATCACCATTTATATAACATCTATGAAAACCAAGTTTTCACTTGATTAGAATCATCTGTCTTTATTCTGTTAAAGCTATTTTAGGGGTGTAATGATTAATCGATAATTGATTTATATTCCTCCGATCTCGTCCAGCCAGATCGATCTGTCTGAGCCAAGTTGTTAATCGAATCCACCCTACAGCATTATAAAGTCGTTTTGAATTAAATAATTTGATTATATTGATACTGGTAAATAACATTTAGATAGAGGCATTTTAGGTTTATTTTACTTATCAGAGCAGTCAGTATACATGTGATGGCAGCATAAAATGATCAATCCATCAGTGCAATGTGTGGAAATACTTTGAATTTTGCAATGACATGTGACCATACAGTCTGGTAGAGTGTTCTAATAATGTTCCCTTTGTATTATTTTGATGTGGATAAACAACAGTGGGCTGAACTTTACGAAAGTAAACTGTGAATGGATTGGACATTCATTCTTTTTTCCATGTTTGTTTGTACACATATAATTTACAATTGATTGTCTTACAAGAAATACAAGGAATCTGGAAAACTGCACCTGCACTGTTTCCTCTTCTTTTATTTTTGTGTAGCTGTAATTTCCCACCCTGCTTTGTGTTCTATTCCTAACACAGCTTGTCTCCTTTAACCATCTTTTTGCTTTCTTCACCATTTCTCTCCATCTGTTTTGCTTCCCTGGCTCTTCCTCCCCTCTGTTTCCGGACTCCTCTTCCTCTCCGCCGTCTCTCTCCCATTCTGTCTCCCTTCATCTCCGCCTCGTTGTCAAGCGGTGACTCACTGGAAGCGCGCAGCCAAGGATTCGACAAATACGCACCACTGCGCACACGTACACACTCGCTGATAGAGATCCGCCAAGAGTGCAGCACGCAGGGCAGAGGCTGCACGTACGGCAGACACATGCACTAACAGAGACGCTGTTGAGCACTGAGGGGACGGCAGTCACACACATGCACACAGCTCTGTCAGCCGAGTGGAAAGCAGCAAACAGTCTGCTGAGTGAGTCACATCCATCGGTGGAGCAGAAGCATTAAGCGAACCCGCCAACACAACGTCTATTTTCACACCCAGTCATGATCAACATCCTTCATATTCATGCTTTAAAAGCCTCAGTTCAGATGTTAAAGTCCCAATAGAAAAAAACATTATTGTCGATGCATTTTTACGCGTTTTTGATAAGCAGTAGATCTGTGTATAGTGATCTTGTATAATCTCCTTTATCAGGTGAAGAGAACATACAGTCACGGCACGTACAGAGCCGGAGCTATGAGACAGATCAGCCTGGTGGGAGCCGTGGATGAGGAGGTTGGGGATTACTTCCCTGAATTCCTCGGGATGCTGGAGGAGTCTCCATTCCTAAAGGTGAGTGTGTAATCCTGAACAACAGTTGGGTAGATAAACTGATAGCATGTGGGAAAATGAAAAAGGGGATTAAAGGAGCAGCAGAGGCTGTGGAAAAAGTGGACTTTCCCGTCAACTGACCATATTTTAAGTTTGAAGAGCACATAAGTATGCAACTGAATTATCTTATGCAAAAACGCAATTTTTAAATGAATTGCTTTAACTTTAAATCTTTAGATATATTTACATTACTTATTGAAAAACACTGCTAAACCCTAAATAATCTGCAGTCCCACTACTATATTTGTGCTATTGTTTATTTGTTCCTAGTGGTCTTTTAATTATGATTATACTGTTTTTATCTAAAATCAAAAAGCCTGTTTTGTTTTTTAAGACCTATGTTCTGCAGAGCACCAGATGCTCATTAGAAATTCGCTTTTGGGTTGTGGGTGGGACTTTTAGCGGAAGTTAGCCTTTCTAATTTCACAGCACGCCTTTGTTCACACTTTCTCCCTCTAGCGACAAGCACCTCACAAGCCCAAGCTAATATTAGCTTATCAAAAAAAATGTCAAACATTATTGGAGCAGTCCAGCTGTACAGTTTAGAGCCAGATGGGCAACTCAGACGAGGAAAATGAGAATGTACATGGATCTGTTTGTCTGCAAGTGGATCAAGTCTTTGTCTCGGCCATGGCGGTTGCTGCGTCACAAGTCTGAGCTTTCTCAAACATCCATTTTTCATCTGCTCCTGATTCAATGCGATTTGAATAAGGAAATACTCAGAATAATCTTAAATTATTTTGATATTATGATAAAAATGTGACAAGAACATGTTAAAAACACAAAATATGTGATTTTTATTGGAGTGGGCTTTCAAAGACCCGTTCTGAAAATGTTATTTCTTTTGGTGTTTTTAAAATGTTCTTGTGGCTTTTTTTTTTCTTTTGGTAGTAGAGGACAACAAATGTCACCATGAAATTGCATTTCTGAGTATATCTTTACTGGAATCATTGTGAATCATGAGCAGATGAAAATAAATGCAGTTTAAAAAAAGCTTGTAGCAGTGACTTAGAAGCTACTATGGCAAGCCACAAGCTCCCTGTTCCATTCTATTCTGATGCATCCACTTTCAGAGAAATAGATCCACAATAGTCTTCATTTTCCTCATCTGATCTGCCATCTGGCTCAAAACTGTACAGCTGGATCGCTCCAATATTGCTCGCCATTTTTGTTGCACCGGTGATCTTATAATGGGGTTGTGAGGGGCTGTAAGTTAATGGGAGAGAGTGTAAACAGATGGATGACAAGAAGTAAGGGGGGGGCTGACTCCACACCAGCGGCCACACCCACAACTCTGTGGTGAATAACTATTGCCGCTCTGCTGAAACTATGTCCTAGAAGACAACAGCTTTTTTTTTTGGCAAAAAGCAGCATAATCATGGTAAAAAGACCACTGGGAGCACTTTTAAAATAGAACAAAAGATGATTGGGGTGGAACTTTAAGACTTGGTGTTTGTTTAAAAAAAAAAAATTTGATCATCAAAGGCCAAAAACTCCAAAATATTGTTTACTTTTTTTTATGAAACTATAAGTAAGTAGAACACTTGATCTGTGATTTTAACTTGATCACTTTGATCTACAACACTTTAGGTGCCAGTGATGAAACAGAAACAGATTGGCTTTAGTCTCTCGTGACAGTGTAATCAGACTTGCCCACTTTCTCATCCCGAGCTTGTTTGTGTGGCTGCAGCTGACGCTCCCCTGGGGGACGCTCTCCAGTCTGAGTCACATGAGTCCCACGGAGAGTGACGATGGTCCGATAATGTGGGTCAGACCTGGAGAGCAGATGATACCGGTAGCAGATGTACCAAAGTCTCCTTTTAAAAGAAAACGGTGAGTCTAAATTCTTCTTCACTTTTGCATGAATCTGCCCAGAAATCATTTCCGTGAGACAGATATTTTAGTCTCTGCGGCTGCTGTTTATGCTGGATACAAGTCTGAGTCTTGTCTGCCTTGTTGAGCCAGCTTCTTGTGATTTTGTTTGGCTGCCCTGAAGGACGGATTGTGGAGAGCAAAATAAAAAATGACACACTTGCCTTTTGAAGCTGCAGCCCTTGTAACGGTGTGACGCTTTGTTGTTGTCAAACACCGGCGGATGAAGCAATTACCCCTCTCCCTGCCTGTGCGACTGTTGCTTGCATTATGGTGCTGCTTCGAACACAAGCGAGCGGTTTCCGTAAGCAAGGCTGCGAGTGAGAGCATGCGTTTTTGTTATGTTAGCGGTATGCGGCTGACCGCTCGGATGAGATCATCCTCACATCAGCCGCTTCTTTACATGGCTCCCAGCCAAACGTGGGCCTCACACTTTCATTAGCTTCTTCTTGTTTATTCATTTGCGTTCACATAAAGCTTTGTGTTTGTTGCAGCCTTAAAGCACCAATTAAAGCCTTTATTTTTGAAACTGTAATCCCAGCCTCTTTTGTGTTTGGGGATGTTTCAATAAAGGAAGATATTCAAACTGAAACAATATGTCTGTTGGCTTCTCCAATCCTTTGCTGCCTTTTTTCTCCACTTGTTTTTTTTGTCCTTGTGCCTTTAGCTCTAAATATCTGCCCATTTGTCTTCATCTTCGTCTTCTCTCCTCATCTTCTCCTTTAACTTGATTTAAGGTGGTTATTACACACTTTTGCTCTAAAGCTCACAATGTTTGAGGTCATAAAGAGAAAATATCACAGCCCTGCAAATGTTCCTTACCTTTATGTGAACAAGGAACCATTGTTTTTATATTAAAAAGTAATACAGTAAAGTTAAAGTAAGTTGGATGTGATGATGTGTAGGTTTTAGTTTAAGTGCATTTTGATTTGTGCACAAGTGGGCATGTTTTTGTGGTGTTCTTTCTGGCCTTTAGGGGTGTAAGGATTAATTTTAACTCAATACTGATTTATTTTGAACGATCCGATTTGATCAAATTCACTGACCTGCAATTGATTCAGGACATCTGAAGTCCTGAATGGAGTGCTGAACAGTGTAGGGGATGTTTTCCAGATTCTGTGTATTTCATGCAAGATAATCAAGTGTAAATTATATATATGTGTACAAACAAACAAGTAAACAAGAATGAATCCCCCCCGCCTTCCCCTAGTTGACCATACATACAGGAGTCTAACCTGACAGTGTGGTGCACACATTCATAACAGGCTGCAGAACAGAAGGACCTTTCGGACATGCTGGACTTCAAATGTCATCCACGATGTGCATGTTCAGCAACCCCCCCTTACACTATTCTCACTGTTTCACCCAGTCATGTCAGGCTGCAGTCAGCACACACACATTGAGCCGTGTGTGGTTTCATCTCTGCTTCAACTCTGCGCTCTTTCCCTCCACTTCTCCCTTCCTCCTCCACCAGCTCATGCTTCTCGTCTTATCTATGAAATGAATGAGCCACAGTTCAGGAAAGCAGCCTCGCTGTCTGCGTTTGTGTGCGCCCGTGTTATGGTCTCGAAGGAATATGCCGGATTCCTTGCATGTGTGTGCACATGTGTGTGTGTGTGTGTGTTTACACTCCAGTTTGAATGTGACTACAGCTCCTGTGTGAGTCACTGATTCAGCAGTGAGCTAACTGCAGTACTTCCATTGTTCGGCTGCACGATTCCTCGGCTGTTCAGTCTGCATTCATGAAGCCAAGTGAAAACACCTTGAACACACTGTGTAAGTGATCTTGTGGGTTTTTATATAACAAAAATTACAATTAATCAACAATTAAAGTCCCCCAATTAAAAAACAATTAAATAAAGTAATTTGATTTACTTTTTGCAAATAAAAAGTAAAAGAAGACTACTTATTGACATTTTTCCATTCTGCGAACAATGTTTAAGTAATGTGCTGTTTGTGAAAATATATTTTAGTTGTTGGAGATACTTTCCAGGTAATTTTGTAAATCAATCCGGGTAAATCAAATTTTACTGATTCTAAATTTGTTTGGGACTTTTTTAAAGATGAAAATATGAATAGAAAATAACTGTTTACATTTTTTTTGGTGAGTTAAAACCACAAAATTAAATACATCATATATATTCTGTGATACCAAGAAATCACCTAAAATCTTTTTTTTTATTTTGCATTTATCAGTGCTAATTTACTGATGTGCACATTAAAAGTAACCTATTTAAGGAAGATTTGTATATTTTCCTAAAAACAAAAGAAATTTTACCTTCAAACTTTTTTTTAGATAATAATAAGATATAATTTTGTGTGTGTGTATGATTGCGTGCGTGTTGTCGGGTAAAAAAGCCGTCCGTTCAGCTTCAGTCACTATACATTTTTTTCTTGCTTCAAATAACTAAGGGTGGACATTTTTATTTCTCTCTCAGCTCCACCAATGAAGTAAAGAACCTGCTGCAATCACTGCCCAGGACCAGCGAGCCCAGAGAGATGCTGTTTGAAGACCGAACTCGGGCCCACGCCGACCACATTGGGCAGGGTTTTGATCGGCAGACCACAGCAGCTGTGGGGGTGCTCAAGGCCGTCTGCCCTGTAGACCAGTAAGCAGCGAGGCCCAAAGAAAAACATTCACACATTATTAATGCCACTTTAGTGGTCAGCTTTACTGATTCACTTTAGAGGTGACAGCTCAATGTTTACACAATGTTTACTGTGTGACGCTTAGCATATAATCCCTCTGTTATCTCCTCCTGCCCTCCCCTGCTTGTGTTTTTGTTATTTTTTTTCCAGCTCGGAGCCTCCTCGTGTAACCAAAGATGTTGTGTGTTTTCATGCTGGTGATTTCCCTTATGTGGTTCAGAGGCTGCAGTTGGACTTGCATGAACCCCCCCTGTCTCAGGTGATGCATCACACTCTCACATTGGCATTAGCACAGCTCATATCTCATGTTGGATCAGGATCCCCCCCCTACAATGATACAGTTCAAATTCATGTTTGTTGCTGCCACCTAGTGGAGTAAACTTGGCATCAGTTACCCAGAGCAGCATATTTTTTTTTTATAACTTAGGTCATTATTGATTTTTTTATTGGGTTATTTACATTAAAGTAAATAATAAAATGTATAATCTCTTCTTTATCAGTTCTGCTTTTCCAAACATTTCCAGAAAATGTTATTTTTAATAAATGTCATTAATTTTACGGATTTACAGAATTGGTTTGCACCTCTGGTGAAAAGGTTGGGGCCACTGTTGGGCAGCCGAGTCACCATCAGTGTGTGAATGTGTGTGAATGGGACTGTGACTGTAAAGCACTTTGGGCCTTCAAGGAAGGTAGAAAAAGCTATACAAGTATACACCATTTGCCATTCGTTATCAAAAAAACCTAACAAATAATCTCAAAAAGTTTCCCTGTTTTTTCTGTTTTGTGTACAAAACTCTGCTGCCTACTGATTGTTTTACGAAGAGTCATTTGTTAAATTCTGTCATGTGATGGGAAGAATGTCAGCGTTCTTCTCGGGATTTTGCTTTTGCCCTTAGGTCCAAAACAATCAACAAAAGCCAATTTTAAAAGGACTTTAGACACTTCAGAAGTACAGAAATGCAGCTTCCCTAATAGATCAATTGTTATGTTTTGTTAATTTCATTTTTTGTGTACGTTTTCTTCAGCTCCACTTTAGCTATAAGCTTGTGTTCATACCTTTCCTCTGATGCATCAAACAGAGGCAGCCTTTTTAATAAATGTCAGCGCCATTGACTGTATACAGAGATGGATGAAGCGCCTGTGATGTCACCCATAGAAAATGCCTCTGGTTCCAATCAAATGAAGCATATTCAGTGGGTATTTCTTTTGCGGAACTTACTATGCCATTTTGGAACAAGACGTTAGTAAGCAGTGACTGGTCTGAGTCATCATTTCTATGGCAATCACTCACTAATCAGGAGTGAGCAAGCCACACCCCTTCCAATTAAAGCGAGCTCGGGAGAATCTGTCAATCACACGTTTCGTTAAGGAGGGGGCCATTGAGTGCCACATGCTTTTATCATGAAAAAAAATAGTACTAGCAAAAACCAGCGCACAAATGGGTATTCTGACAATAGCTGCTTATTTCTCAATACAAGTACAAGGGATTTTGGCTTTCTGGGACCAACGGGTACTTCCTGTTTGGAACGCGAGAAGGGAGAGATACTCTGTCCAATTCTCATTGACTGTCAATGTCAGCACTTCTTGATTTTCCTGCATGTGACCTCTGACCTTCCCCTCAACAGTGTGTGCAGTGGGTGGACGATGCCAAACTCAACCAGCTGCGGCGGGAGGGCATCCGTTACGCCCGCATTCGCCTTTGTCACGACGATATCTACTTCATACCGCGCAACGTAATCCACCAGTTCAAGACGGTGTCTGCCGTCTGCAGCCTGGCCTGGCACATCCGCCTACAGCAGTACCACCAAGGAGAAGGAGAGCCGGAAAAGGAGGTGAAGGAAGAGTCGAGCGAGGTGGGAACTGGGACTCTAAAGCAGGAAGAAGAGGAAGAGGAGGAGGAAAGAAGGGATGATGCAAAGAAGGAAGAAGTAAAGGAGGAAGTGGCAGAAAATGGGATGTCGCTTCCTTGCAAAACTGAAGAGCAAGCAGATCAGCCGTTGTGTTCTCTGCCTGCTGAAAAAGATCTCCCTCCCCCACAAGTGAAGATGGAGTGTGCGATTTCTCCTGTCTGTAAGAACAAATCTCGTCCTCCTCTGACATTACCAGGGCTCTCCTGCTCTCCTCTTCATCAGGATGCAAAACCCAAAGCCTCCTCCAAGCCTCCTCACAATTACTCTAACAGCAGGATGTCTTCCAGTAAAACATCCCTCTCTCCCACCTCCAGATCACCGCTCTCCCCTCCTCCTTTGAAGTCTTCCACCTCTGCAGTGGCTGCACCCTTAACAGCAGCCCCCCTTCCGTATTCTACCTCTTCACCTTCTGCAGAGCAGCCCTCATCTTCCTCCCTGGCAGCCACTTCCCCATCGGAAACCCCTCGCTCCGCTTCTTCTCAGCCAGAGTCCCCAAAGGACCGTCTCCACTTGACACCAGCCGTCCTTTCAGGCGCGCGAACCGCGGCGCAGTCGGAGGTTCGAACATTGCCACCTCCTGTGGATGTGCAGGCGCCTCAGACCGACACGCGGACACTCTCAGATGCTGACACGCGAATGCTCTCCGACCGATGGTCTCCCGCCTCCGATTTAGACTCTCGGACTTCTGCAGACGGGCAGATGCACCTGCTGCCGCCGCCTGACGCCGGCAGGCGAGGACTTTACATGCAGCAATACTCCCAACTCCTCCCTCCTCCTCCTCCTCACCTCTCCCAGATGCTGCCTCCTTCTTTCTCTCCTCTTCTGGCACCTCCCCATCTTCCGCACAGACCTCCAAGTCTGCCCCCACAGACCCTCAACTCCTACTTGGGTCAAACTGGGCCTCCACATTCAGTCCACCTCAGTGCGCTCCACCCACAGTCGGGCATCACCACCCAGTCCCAGCCGTACTTCCAACCCCCCCTGATGACGCCCTCCTCTCAGCCGAACCCCCCCCTCACCAGCTCCCAGTCTCTCCCCCCTCATTTTTCTTATCAGCACCAGTTTGCCAAAACCTTCTTCCCTCCACAGCACCCTAACTTCACCTCGCACCCGTTCCTCCCCCCTCAGTCCTTCCTCCCGCAGCCCCCCAGCTCCTACCCCCTGCACCCACAATACCAAACCTCAGCGCCATTACAGGTTCAGATGCCCTTCTCTCACCCCCCTCCCCCTCCTCCGTCTTCCTCGCCGCCTCCACCTCCTCCCCCGCCCTTCCCTCCTCCTCCACCTCCTCTCCCACAGCCCTCCCCTTCTTTATTACCCCCTCCTCCACGGCACGAAGAGGAGCAGAAGCAGATTTTCTAAGAGTTTTTGTACATACGGATCAAAACTGACTGTCTGCCATCCTGTAAACCTGTACAAAGAGGGGGGGGACGCAGTCGCCCTAACGCATCCCAGTCTGCTGGGCAAAACCTTTTGAGGGGGGTGCCTTTGAGTTATCAAAGTGTGCAACGGTTTTAGTTCAGCCCTAACCGGCCTCACGGCTCAAAAGAGGGGGTGGGTGGGCCTGGTCTGCCAAACTGCTGTCCGCTTGTCCTCAAGGGGGCGGAGTTACCCCAGAATATCAGATCCTCTGTGACCCCTTGAATGAAGAAACACAATAGGAACATTTTGGAAGACTTTTCATCAAAAGTTGCAGCTAACGCTTCCGATATTTAAGTTGACCTAAAGTTGGGCCACACAGGGATTCTTATTTTCTCTGAGCACATTTTATTTACAGAAGCAGATGCTCTATCAATGTTATTTCAAGTCTGCAAAGGAAAGAATATATTTTTAAAAGCCTAAAACCTTCCAAAGTTGCTAAACAACAATAAATTGAAATAAAAAAATCACTACATTAAGCATGACGTAGTTCTGCCTTCAGCCAGGTCTTTGAGCTGGTGTTGTAGCCGCTGCTCTCAGAACATTTGTTGCAGAACTTCATTTATCTTTGTGGTTCTCGGCTGTGTATTGAAACTTCCTAGTTTTCCAATGCCAGGCACTCTCATGGCAGGTAATGCAGGATTGGACCCCAGCGGGAACGGCCTCCAGAGTCTCAGGAAAACACACTGAAACCACAAAAGCGTCTTAGAAACCCCTCAGTCCTATAGTTCTACTGGACATTTGAACGCGTCAGACAGCCGTAAAATGCTGTAAGCGATCATTCACTGAGCAATACACAGATGCAGGAGGTCAGAACTTCCCAGCTGGGAACTCTGCAGCACTTTTCAATATCAACTCGTGTAAATACAGTTGATCCTATCAAGGAAAAGGGTTGACTTCACGTCAGATTATCAACAAGGACATTTCAGGTTCTTCTGAGACTTTTACGATCTAATTCACACCTTAAAAAACAGAAGGCACACTGTTAAGATCTCCTTTCCAAAGCACTATTTATCTATTTATCTGAAGTCCAGTTTCTCTACAGTGTACCTGTATTTTACGTGTTTATTTATCAAGCGGGGACCGAAGTGCTCCCATGTGTCTGTTTTTAAAGGTCCATTGAAACTAAGAGGTTTATGTGAAGACTCTCTTGTGCGAGTGCATGTCCCTCGCTGAACTTTGTCATCAGTGTCTTGGCTATATTTTTTTAACAGCCCACTTGCTAATGTAGCCCACATTTCCCCAGTGCCTGTGTTTAACTGTGAACGACTCAAAAGTCCAGAGACACACACGGCTGGAGTTCTGTCCCTTTAGGAAACGCAGGTTTTAAGTTTTCTCTGGAAAAGGTCCGCCTTAAATGGTCTCTAAAATCTACTCAAATGCCTCTGGATTCCTGTGGTTTAGGATCAGTCGGAGATAGAAAAACTTAAAAGCAAGGTTGTGTTTTTCCTGAATTAGTCTCACCACAAGCCTGAAAAAAATCCTGAAGTATGAAAGATAACGCCTTAGAATTTTTATGCCTCAACAGAACTTTTTTTTTTGAAGACAGAACTCTTCTCTGTGTCGCTCTGGGAACATCAAGTCAGTAATTACAGGCTTGTTGCCAGGCGCTCTGCAGCTCTTTTAATGCTTTTAGATGTTACAGAAACATGACAGGAACTTCTGTATATTTTTTTGTACAAATGTGACAAAGTTATGTTGGAAAACAAAGACGTCCTCAGGGGGCTCATATTGTTTCCACAGAGTTTATTTATCGCAAGGTTTTGTTTTTGTTTTTCATTTCAAGTTTTTATTTTGAACTGTCAGCACTGTAGTGTACATAAGAAGTTTTGTAAAGAGGACAAAACTTGTAGTGTGGTTTCTACTTTAAATATGAACCTAGCTAATAAAAGGTTCAGTGGAAGAAAGTGGTGTTTCTGTCATCTACTGGAAAACAATGCATCCTGTTGTTAAGTTATTGGAGCTGAGCGCAGTCAAGCTCCAGAACACCAGGAAAAGATTTTGTGATAGTAAATTAACTCAAACTTGATTCAACTCATTCACAAACAGTTGAAGCAAAAGACATTTGGACAGATGGTTGTGTGTCGTGTACCTCAGGAAATCAATTGGAGGTCACTAAGCACAACCAGAATTAAGATGCACCAGATTATAAGTCAGATTTTTTAAGTTTTGAACAAATTCAAGGATTTTAAGTGTGCCCTATGGTTTGGAAAATGCATTAAGGGTCACTTAATTAGCCCTGTTTTCATTTTTGTTAGATTTATGAATTTCTGGCTGATTACCTACCACTACACTTGCCTAATAAGATGATCTTGTGTGACAGATGTGGTATTTTTATTTGGAAAGGAACTCAGACGAGCCTACATGAAGTTATAAACTAATATTTGGGAAAAAGCTATTTTCTCTTGTTTTATTTGTACATTAAAAAAACAGTCTATTTATATTTAAATAATAGTTACAATAACATGACTTCAAATCCGTGTCTTATTTCTCTAAAGGGTGAAGTGTGGCTCCTATTGGGTTGTTGTCAGTGAGAAATCGACCAGAATGACTGTGTTGAAGGTTGCAGACCCTGACCTAAAAGATAAAAAAAACTACATTTCCGCCCAATTCAACAAAAAACACATGCAACCACATTTACGTCATCAGGTCAAATGTACCTCAAAACCTTATTTTATTCACAGAAATCCTTTTAGCACAGTAAAAAAAAACTGCTCAAGTGTTTGAATAGTTTGAAAGATATTAGTGGCTTTAAGCTAGCAATAGTTTGTTTACAGATCTAGTCATGTTCTTCCAGGAGTTTAACACAAATGTGCATCAGGTGATGTAGCCTGTCTTATACATTCCTGTTCGTGAATGCATCTTACTTCCAGTTGCAAATTTGCTTCTGCAGACGAAGCAAAAACAAAAATCACTACTTTTTTTTTTAAGGAATCTGTAAAGATTCGGCTTTTCTAGTTGTTGCATGATCGAGCACAGCATGTGCTCTGTCGGCAGGTCGACACTCAAACTGCCCTTATAAGGAAACACAAATGTACATATAACACTTTGGCTGTTCATTTCAGGTCATATCACAAGGGTACTTTCTACAACGATAACACTTTGATTTGCACACAAATGATAAATATGAGTTAGGAAATGCCAAAGTGACTATTTGCACCGCATAAAAAAGAAGCTTGTGACTTGATGCAAACCTCGCAGCATGTTGCTTAAATCATTTACTACCATTCATGAAATGTCTTTCAATGAAATGCAAAATACTGGGAAAGAATCAGACACTTTCACAAAACAAGTTCACTATTTGAGCCAACATTAGGATGCTATAGAATCAAGCAAATAAAAAATAAAAAAAACTACTGCCGGTAAGGATTTCAGCTTAATACTGTTACAGCTTAAATGTTAGTTTGGCAAAATAATCGATGTAAAGCATTTAGAGACATGATTCAGGTTTTCTAAAGCAAAGTGATCGAACACTTCTCAAATTCCAGTTAACTCATTGTAGTCAAACATTCTGAAAATCATCAATACCTGCAAAAATGTTTGGCAAACAGCGGAGAGCTGAAGAGCAAAAAGAAACGAGCGTGTAAATACAGCCACAAAACTACAACACTATTCATGATATTTACACTGAACATCTAGAAAATTAGGGGACAAATTTCAAGCTTAATTATGAATAAATACAATTTTCTCTAGTGTGGAATTTTAAAGATGCAGCAAAAAAAAGAAACGACAGTTTAAAGCAAGCGGATCAACTCAGAGTCCCAGTTCAGACGAAGCTGCACATGATCCGTGAAAAAACTGAAGACTCAATTCAAATTGGTCACTTTAAACCCATCGCATAATTTAAATCTCCAGATCAAGTTTTATGCAACTTTTGTTTAAACCTCTCGTCTTTCAGGAAATATATTCAGCCCCAGTTCCACCAGAGCTCCCAGTAGCATGGTCCACAAGGGGATGAACACAAACGTCAGCTTTACGTCAGCCAGTTTTTCCAGTTTGGCGCACAACGTCAAACAGAAACCCAGCTTCAGCAGCATGGCTGTCAGGTACCAGCAGCGAAGACGCAAGTCCGGTGAGCCGTTTCGTGGATCGTAGCCAGGCTTGCAGCGACCTGCCATCTTTATGGCGAGCATGAGGATGAGGATGCCATCGAAAACCCAGACGGGGAGGAAGATGAGGAACCAGTTCCACTGCACCTGAGGAAAAGTAAATGAAGAGCTCAAGTGTTTTGACCCATTAGAATCTATGGTGACATTAGTGTTAACAGAAACACATCAGAAATGTGTTCTATGGTCCACTTAGTCTGTGGTAAATCCACAAAATTTTCCCTTCAAAGTCTCACTCTGATCATCTTTTGATCTATTGGAAAAGCATTCTCAGTGGTCTTTTAATTGCAATTATGCCGGGTTTTTTTATAGCTAAAAACTTCTGTTTTCTAGCAAATACTTAGTAAGTAAATCTTTATTTATGTAGAACATATTCCAGAGAGCGACTCACAAAGTGCCTTACAACGTGAAAACGTGAAAACAAGATCAAATCAGAGAAACGATCCAAAAATGGCACAGGATGCCTAAAGCAGGTAAAACCCAATAAAACATACTTGGGCATTTAAGTAAAAACAAGTGAACACAGGTAAAAGATAGAAAGGTCAGCTAAAAGCTCTTCTAAATAAAAATGTCTTGAGTTTTAAAACACTTGACTGAGTCAATCTGGCGCAGAGACAGAGGGAAGTCATTCCAGAGTCAAGGAGCGACTGCCTGAAAGGCAAGGTCTCCTGTAGTTTTAAAACCAGTTTTGGGTACAGATTCTTATCGGTGGACCTCAAGGAACGTGTAGGGAGTTAAAAGTTGGAACTATAGTTTGGGGTTTGTCTGTGCAAGGCTCTAAAAACAAAAATTAAAAATCTATTCTAAATTTAACCGAAAGCCAGTGTATTGATAAAAGCAGAGGAGTGACACGAGTTCGCTTATTGGTTCCTGTTAAAAGCCTTGCTGCAGAGTTTTGGACAAAATGGAGACATTTAAGAGACTTTTTGTTAAAACAAGTAAAAAGAGAGTTCCATAGTCTAAACGAGAAGAGATTAAAGCATGGATAATTGGCTCAAGGTCTGACCGGGATAAAATTGTCTACAGTTTAGCTACGTTCCTCAAGGTAATAAAAACAGGTTTTAACTAGGAGCTTTGAATGGGAGTCTAGAGACATTTTCTCAAACCAGACTGAGATTCCTAAGACTAGACTGGACGGAGGAGCTCAGTGAACCAAGATGCTTTCTGATGGAGGGTATTTCTAGAACAGAACTTCTGTTCCAGAACTGCAGAGCGGCAGTAGTTCATTAGAAATTCGCCTCTGAAATTTGGGCGTGACTGTTAGTGCAGAGTGAGTCTGCCTTCATTTCCCACCAACCCGTTGTTTACATTCTCTCCCAATAGCTTATAGCCCCTCACAAAGCCAACCTAGCGTTACAACAAAAATGGCGAGCAATGTTGGAGATACGGTACATCCGGAAGGTTTTCACAGCGCCTAACTTCTTCCACATTTTATGATGTCACAGCCTTATTTCAAAAGGGATTAAATCAGTTTTCCTCCTGAAAATTTCTTTGAAAAACACCCCATAAAGACAACGTTGAAAAAGTTCTTTTGAAGTTGTTGCAAATCTATTAAAAATGAAAAACCTATAAAATGAGACGAAACAAGTAAAAAGAGAGTTACAGTCGAGTTACAGATGAAAGTGAGACGCTGTGAATACTTTCCAGACGCACTGTATGTCCTCAGTCATCAGAAAAATACCACAAGAACATGTTAAAAACAGGGGGAAAAAACAATTGGTGTGGGTCTTCAAGGAAAATGGGTGTCGTTTCTCATGGGTTAAAACTATATGTATATTCATTTCGTACCTTTCCATCCAATTTGAGGACGAGCATGATGAGGAAGAGCAGGGTTAAAACCCAAGTCATCAGCACCCTCTGAGCAAGGGACATTTTACCACCTGCAAATTACAATGAAGCGGATCAAATATGGAGTTTAACTGGTTGTAATCTTAAGCATAAATGCACACGTCTATGTTAACAAGCACGTTTAAGGAGGTGTTTAATTTACGCTACGCCGTAAGTTAGCTCTCACAGAATCTTGCTAACAGGTTAGCAGTATGAATATAGACTTACTTTACTCTTTTTTTCTTATCCCTGGACATCCTCTTCTTGTTTTTGTCCGCCTCGAATAAATGACCAAGCAATGTTAACATTTATTTAAAAAAAATTTTTTTTATATATATTTGTGGTCGGTAACAAGCGGTCTGGGGGATATTTTTCCGCTATCTGCCTTATACCCGCCCTTTGTTGAAGCTGATTGGTTCTTTTTCTTCTTCTTCTGCGTTTTTTGTGGCAGATGGACACGGCGTTTAGGTGTGTTACCGTCTCCTACTGGTATGGAGTGTGGGTCAATTTAGATTAATTACTTATTTATTAATCAACATATTAATGTAATTTTATTACACTTAAACTTTTGGTATCATTTTTCGTCTTCCTTTAGAATGAAATGACAGACTTATAACTTAAAATATGTTTGATTGGCTCTTTTTGGGTTTTGCCTCTTGTAATGCTGAGCGCTACCGTAATTATTGGAATAGTGCGCAAGGAGCCTCCTCCCGCAGTGACCTTTATTGTCCACTAGGAGTCAGCAAAATAATATTTTATATAATATTGCAAAATCAACTATGGGGTAATGCGTTTTTTTTTTTTTTTTTTTTTTTTTTTTTTTTGCATTTTACTGGTTTCTTTTAGTATGATAGCAACAGACTGTATTCATTTTTCTTTTCTTTTTTGGCTAAAATGTGTGGGTGCGTGTATTTGAGTCGTTACGGTAACTGTTAGAAGTCGTACTTTTACAGACGGACCGAAAGGGGAGAGCTCCTGCTGCATACATATCTGAGTTAACGTGCATCCTCTCCTTCAGACAATAGATGAAGGCGGTTTGTCTTATGGGAGTATAACCACCAAACCAAAGCGCATTTTGTTTGGGGTTGTTTGTTTGTTTGTTTTGTTTTCTGCGGGGACCGTGGAGCGCCGTCGCAGTTTTTACAGGTAGCGCATGTTTAGATTTGAATTAATTACGGACAGCTTTGTGGCTGCCGCCGGAGTGCTAACCGTGTAGCATGACTTTAGCTAGCAGCGGCAGGGGGGTTGCTAGTCCGCGTTAACGTAAACCGGAGAGAGACAACAACCCTCCTTTAGCTACATCCAGTTAGTTTTTTAGCTAGCTTCCAAAAAGGATTTGCCTAGATATCCATCCGCAGGAAAGGTCAAGTCCTTAGTAACGTCGGGTCATCATCACACACACTCTCCCCCTACTCTAAAAGTATTATCTTATTTCTGCTTCTGTTCTTCAGTTTTATCTCCTAAACTTTACGCCTTGGGTTTTTGTTTTAATCCCTAGATCCAAAATATAGAAAAAGTAGTCCCCCGTTTTTTTTTTAATTAAAACAGATTTTTGCTTTAATTGCATCAGATTGGATTGAAAGTTGTTTGTGACTTGTTGATCTGTGATTATTTTGTCTCCGTGGACATAGTGACAGAGCAGTTTGCTTGGTGCTGAGATGATTTGTCACCATGTGGCTCATCATGTTAAGTAAGTAGTTTTTGCTGTTTGAGATTAGTGTTATGTCATCTTAAACGAAGTACATTGAAATCAACCGACCTGGCAGATTGATATAAAAAGGCAAAAAAAGAGGAAAACTATAGTATTATAAAGTTCTTGTTTTTTTTTTTACCTTCCTGATAGGAAATGTAATGTTTTTAGTCTTTTTTTTCTTTTTTTTGCTCACATCTTCATGCATTGTCGTTTTTTCATATTTTAAATGCCCTTTAATCATTGAAAAGTGGAAACCTGAAAAGTAGAAGGCAAATCTCACTCTAAAGCATATTCTTTAGCAAAAGTACTATTGTGTGTCTGTAAAACAGTATTGATAGTAAAGGTTTGGAGCAATACATTTACAGTAGCTTGACATCTCCAGATGTGATTGGCCAAATGAAGATTAATCCTTAACTAGTGTTGCTCTTGGCTGCTGTCAAAGATCCAGTTGTATAACAAGTTAATTTATGCAACATTCTAGGGCTGGGCAATGAAGCGATAACTTTTGATAACGCGATACAATTATTTCTCGATAGTTAAGTGAGCCTATCGCAATAGACTTTTATTCTGAAGGGTCCGAAATTAACATTTGCCAGTTGCGAGCATTTTCTCTGCTTTGGCGAGTAAAAGTTAGGTGGTTAGTCACCCCATGGCGAGCAAATGTTTGTGTAAACTCAATCATATTTAAGACCTTCACAGCAATAACAGTCTAAACTTCAACAAGAAATTGAGAGAATTTGCTTTGAGTTCTTAGCTTTTTCACAGGATGTTGACAAAAATGTTTGTCAATTTTATGTTTGTTCTCTAAAACTTGAAAACATTAGACTTTATTTGTAGAATTATTGTTTTGTTTTTAAATGGAACTGATCAATCAGTTTAGTGCTCTGTTTTATTCATGCTCTCTTTTGAAACTTGAAAGCTTTTGCTTTAATTTTTAGTTTAGTTTGTAATATTTATGCATTTTTTTAGCTTTCTAAAAAAAACCAGTTCCTTCAGTGCATCTGGTATGTTTAAAGTATAATAGGAAATAAATATTTAAATCTAAACAACCTGCTGATGATTACACATTTCTCTAATAAGCCACAGAGCGTTTACATTTGACAGATATAGTTATTTGGTTTGTATAGTGCAGGGGTCACCAACCCTGTTCCTTGAAGGCTACCCTGCTTCAGTAGATGCTGATTAGCTGGACTGAATCAGCCCAGTTTCTTATTGGCTGAACACACCTAATCCAGGTGAGCAGTAACTACTGAAACAGGGTTAGCAAAACAAGCAGTGCATGAGCGTTCTGGGGTTGGAGACCCCTGATATAGTGATATCTATCGTAATCGCCTGAGATGAAAAATAAAAAATAAAACACTATAGTTATATAAAAAATTCAAACATGCCCAGCACTGCAGCATTTTATCACTAACAAGCACATTCACAACAAAATACAGTAAAATTGCTTGTGGCAATTGTGGGTGTTTCCTGTTTTTAGATGTCTTCAAAATGACTGGATTGTATAACAGTTGTGAAGCAATGGCTCTTTCCATAGAAGACAAAACCTGTCATTCATTTAAGAATCCCTGCCAGCCATTTACTTCTAATTTTGCATTGAATTCCTAGAACCATTTTTTTTTTAAAAACTACTAGTTGCTTTGTGTCGTGAATGAGCAACGCACTACCGTCATTGTTAGTTACTATTAGAAACACAACAACAAAACTGATCAAAATAAGGGTGTGCTTTAAACGTTGACCTAATAGCTCGGAGCAATGACGCCACACTTAAAAATAACGCCTTGCATTAATCCATGGCTCAACGTGACTGATATCCTTAAATGTGGATAGGTGGCACACTTTTACCTTTTGGCCTTTTTATTGATTACTTGAACAGCCAGTGGTTCTTGTCGAGTAGGAGCTGCTGAAGTGATGCATTGTTTTTGCACATTAATGTCTGACTAATCTTAAGAATTTTTGGTTTTGGTTTTATCTGCTGTCATGCATGAATTCCCCTGTTGATGACACGTTGTGCCATGTGTTCCTGGCCAGACCTGCCTAGCAGAGCTGGTTACGACATCTAGCTGCATTACAGTTATGCACTTCAGTGCCATATCGCTGCACAGGTGCTGCAGTGAAGCACCTCTGGACAGCAGGGAAACAATTCCAATAAACACACGATCTTTTATGAACTCAGTTGTTCTTTAAAGACCAACTCCAATGACAAATAGAACCCATGTACTTCTTCATTTCCTCGTCTGAGCTGGAATCTGGCTCAAAACTGTACATCTGGATAGCTCTGAAATTGCTCACCATTTTTGTTGCATCTGTAATGTTATGTTGAGGGAGTGAGGGGCTGTAAGCTAGCAGGAGAGAGTGTAAACAAAGGGATGATGGGAAGTGTTGGCAACCTTACTCTGTGCCAACATTACCCCCCCATACCCTCTGCAGAAACGATCTTCTGGAAAGGGACAGATTTCTGCATTTTGGCTAAAAACGGCATAATCATAATTAAAAGACCGTTGAGAATGTTTTTAGAATGTATCAAAGGGTGATTGAGTGGGACTTTAATAGAATTAAGAAATTTCTGGTTGATTTGTCATTTGACTTGTCAGAGGTTAAATTGTCATGGCGGAGACATTCACCTGTTGACAACGCCAAAACAAAAAATCAGCTGAGACATTTAGGCCTTTTTGCATATGAGTGATGTAAAAGTTGTTTAATTTGCTTCAAAACAAGCAGTCTCCTGCATGTGAGCATTTATAAAAACCTGTGGTTCAATTTTTATAAGTTCAAGTACATTAGATGAACTGAAGCTTGTTTTTTCCAAATATAGTTATGCTGCAAGGACCTATTTGGCAAGTCTACTTCAGTCAACTGGAACAGTTCAAAACATAAACAGATGGACAGACAAGAGTATAAAAACAGTCGTGATCAGGCTATCCCGAAACTATAAAGGCTTAGAATTGAATGTGTTGTATAATGCTTACATCCTGCTTTTTGGTTAAGCAATCAGTTAATAAAACTGATGTCCCATTTAGAATTTTAATGTTGGTTGCAATTTTTTGGAGGACTAATTTTTTAATTATAAGGGTTAAATTAGAATTGGACAGCAGGACACAACCTCTGAACTAAGCACAATACTTTTAATGTAAAATAAATACTTTAGAAATACAATTTTAAGCTTAATATTCTAACTAATGACCGTAGCCTAAGGGAAGTTACAATATGCCTCAGCCACTTTGATCTGAAACTGACCCACTTTACCCCATCTGTCACTGTGGAAAAAGTTTGACCAACTTACTTATGTGGGTCAAAGCTTTGAGCACGTTTAAAAGTGTCATTGCAGTTGTTTGTGTCTTTGTCTCCTATAGAATCAAAAACGATTTAAAGCCTGTCCTTGTGATTATTAATGGAGCTGGAAAACGCAACAAATGCTTTGACATAAAGACTATTACCCATTTTTTTGAATGAAACCTCTTTTTTGATGCTGTTTTGTAAAAATGTAAAACAATATTTTTTTACAAGATTGCATACCACACTTTCAGATACTTCATACTACATTTTTATGTTCGTAAAGGAAACACAAACACGAGGGACACAACATTGTTATCACCTCAGCAAATCAGTGCATATAGCACTTTTACAAAGTTTTACAAAGTTTAAGGAAAATCATTTGGGGTTGAGCATTCTGGGTTTTGCAATGTCAAAATAATTTAAAGCCTTTATTTTAACATCCAGCCCATAATGATATAGTCGTCTTTTATCTTTCCGAGAAAATCTAGTGCACTAACAGGAAGTGCAGGTTATTTTTAACCACTGAAGCTCAGCTAATGTGTTCAAACTTTAGATGAAAAAAATATGCAAAGTTTTTCAAAAGAAGAGCATGAAGCTGAAACCAGTCTTTTTCTGGCACACAACATGAAAAGCATGTGTGCAGCAAAACGGCCAGAAAATAAGTGTAATTGTTAAATCAACAAAAATGAACCGTGAGATAATTGTGCTTTTTGTGGCATCACATAACTGGGTTAGAGAGCACATGTCTGCTGTTATCGGTCTGTTTGTGTTCGCACTATACATGAAATATTAACTCTTTTTCTTTCCCCTAAACCAGGGGTCTGCAACCTAAGGCTCTGGACCCACATGCAGCTCTTTTATCCCCCTATTGTGGCTCTTTGGTTTAAAAAAAAATGCTAACAGTTTGATTAACTAATAGATTTGTGGATTTTGGTATTTTGTTTTAGTTTATTGAGTTTAGTGGTTGTTTATTATTAAAATAAATTGAAAGCACATATTCGTATCTTCTGCTGCTCAACACTGTGTCATAGAATTGCATTTAAGAATTGGATTCTACAGCAATATTCATATTCAATAATAAAAAGAGAAAAAGGATGATGAAGGCACACCAAAGTCGTACAATAATTGAAAATACCATGTTTCACTTGGTTTTCTTGCATTTTTAATTCAAGTAAACATGCTGCAGCAGGGGATCTTATTTGACATAAAAGTGTGCTTTTTTTTAAAGGAACTTTATGTTCTGCTGTCAAAAGTAAAATAAACTTAAATTGTTAGAAATAGAAAAATATAACAGGGTTCTAAATTAATTATTGTAAATATTGAAAATCTAAATTTTATAAATAAATGCCTTCATGGACACAAAAACACAAATATAATCTAATTTTGCGGCTTATGCTGAACATGTTTTTTATGCCAAACGGCAGAAATTCAGGTTTTTAAAAAAAAGTTAAAGTCAATAAGAGGCTGGAAAGTGGGTTTTTTAATGTTTTTTTTTTATCAGGTATGCTTTGATAGCATACCTCTATTTAAAAAAGGCTTTGTTTTAACTTTTAGACCCTGTATTTTTAAAACATTGTTGTGGTACATATTACACTTCTTACTCTGAATCTATTTTTCTCGAAGTTAACCCCTTAAAGATAAGTCTCTTTAAAAACTTTACTTTTGTGACTTCCTACATCAGGAGGTTTTCTTTAAAAAAAGAAAAACTAAACTAAATAAAACTCATTCACATTGCTAGATTGTTATTTTTTGCTCAAACTAATGAGCTTCAGACTTTACTTTATTTTGCTATAATATTATTTGTAGTATTTTGGTGTTTGTCTTTTGGGTGATCTAGCAGTTATTCTGGGTTTTCCACAAACGATCTCCATCTAAACGCTTCTTTCTTTTTGCTTCCTTCATTTCCAGCTCCTGCTGTGATTTGGCTGTGAGGACAAACCCTGTTGGTGGCACGGCTAGACCAAAGGTGAGTGCTATGTTCTACAGAACGTGCCTTGGTTTGTTAGTTTTGGCTTGTGGTGATCATGTCTGCCGCATGCATGCTGTCCTGTTGCTGCTTTTTTCTGTGCAGAAGTGTACATGTTCGATTTATAGCCACTTGTTTTCTGTCCGAAAAAAAACTTTTGATGTAAAACGTATGACAAACTTGAACTGGAAAGGTGAAACTTTGCTTTAAATAGACATTTACAGATGTTTTTGGGGTCCTGACCCTTTTGAGTTCTGCTCTTGGAAATGCTATTTGATCTTCCAGATTTTGTCATCCTGTGTGATAAAAATATGATCTCCAACCCTTTGACTTTTCATGAGAAGACCTTTAAAGCAGCCTCACTTTTCCTTTCACACACTTAAACATTGACTCGAACACACACACACACACACACACACACACACACACACACACCCACACACACACACCCACCCACCCACCCCTCTCGCCCAGAGCAGGAGCTCATCATGTCATGTAGAGGGGGATCAGCTGGTGTTACACATCACGAGGTGACACTCCACCTCATTCCAAGACATTTTCAGAGACGCATGACACCTCTTTGAGTTTCAGCTAAGTGAGGGAAAACAAGCAGACTCATGGTCAGCATTGAGGCTCTGTTGCTGCTCGGCGCTGTTTTTATGTCCTGACTAACTCCAGGTCAAAATAAGAACCATTTTGACTTTCTTTAACCCTTTTAACAGCAGAGCTTCAGATCCAGTGCTTACATTCTTTCAATTATCGTAACTCTTCAACTGTTAATGTAATTCCAGCATATACTGAAGTGGAGAAAATTGGCTTTGCACTGATATGCAACATCTATCAGCAGTGAAGTCTTTATGTGACCAGCGAAAATCAATTAATTCAGTCGCAGAGAAAAGCGGTTTTGCGCTTTCTGCTTTTACACGTTATGTTCAAAAAGTGTTGCATACCGGTGCAAAGCTGCTTTTCTCTGCGTCAGAATCAGCTGATTCATGTTGATCGCGTAAATGATTGAAGACTTACACAATGTTAAAGAGCGTGTGTTACAGTATATAGGCACCGGTGACATCACCTGCGTTAAAGGGTTAAATGCACTAGAGGAATATATGAACATGGAGTTGCAGTCATTACAGCTTATTGGAACATGTTACTCTTAGGCTCCGTACACACCAGGCATGTGTGGAAAACGTGGTTTTTGGCTTACGGTGTTCACACTGGACTGTTGCTGCTAGCGCATGTATGCGCATGAAGAGGCTTGGAAGAGGTGAAATATCTTTTTTGTCAAAAATGTGTACATTTTTAAATTGACATGGTTATAATTTGTGGTCAAAATCTGAGTTGTGAATGACCAGTGGTGCAGAATGGCCCCTTTTTGCCCAGGCTATCAGGCAGCTGGTGGCCAGTGGCACTTGATATGGATGGTCACCATCCGGAGACCTTTACACATAGTCCAATCAGAGTTGCTGCCGGTCGGCATTTTGGCTGCCACTGCCTTGTGGCCGCCCGGTTGTTGCCCGATTTTTGTAATGGCGTCATCCCCAATGTCTGACGGCCGCCTCACTGGCACCTTCTACATTTATGACATCACGATTATCAAAAAAATCGAACGGCATAAAATCTCGGAGATTCTTCAGATGCTTACCCATTGCACGGTGGCAGTTGTATTGTGACTTTAGCATAGACCACCAGAACCCAGCCCGGAAAATAAAGGGGCATCTGTGTTGGTCAAACACAAGTGATGAGATTAAAAGTTTCATCACTCTTAAAAAAAATAAAACTTTCTTCTAAATGTGGGAAAATGGGAAAAAAAAAAAAAAATTCTACTGACAAAAAACCCCTTTTCCATTCATGAATATTGGAAAACCAGTTGGCTTCTCCTCCCATTGTTTGTTTTTTCTTCCATTTTCCCTTCCCCCAGCAGCATGCAGGTCACAGACTGTCATGTCATGAGAACAAGAGTCCTCAAATAAGCTGGACTGCGTAATGCAGCCCGTCTAACTGCACTGCTCTCTGGAAATGGGTCAGTTCAGGCAGACGGCGGGCCAGACCCATTTAGCTCGCCTCGAGACTGCAGCTGTCTGCTGGTGTTTTCCTGCTTCTTGACTCTCTACTTAGACAGGTAATGAATGTTAATTATAAATGCAATCCCTCCAGGAAACCAGTCTGTATATTTAGGGATCTTTGCAGAAATGTGGTTGGGAAATTTCATGTTTGGAAATGTTCATTCATCCTCATGCTTCCCTGCATATATAATAACCCAGAAGCTGAATGAGCCTTTAATGAGCACTTCTGAGATTGTTTTTTTTTTGTCTGTTAGTGATTGTTGCTGGATGCACGGTGAGGGATGGTGGGATTTGGAGGCGTTGGGCAGAGAGGACGTATCTGTTTTTTTTCTTGCTGGTGTTTTTCTGTGTGAGTGGGATTTAGTGGTCAGAAAAGCTGATAATTACAGGAGAAAAGAACAAAAACAGCTGGATCAGAATGAAGATATTGTGGGGTGTTAGTCTCTGTTTGGACTCACCGTCAGTGGATTTGCTGTTTTTTTTTTATTCCTATTTCAACAATGACTCAGTGGATGGATTTTTTTTTTTACCTCAAATTTCAATTATTAATTTTTTAGGTTTTGATATTGTTCATTTTTGTCTTCAGTAGTTGTGATTATTTATTCTAATGAGATGGCTTCTCTTTTACAAGCAGGGAATTCAAATAAATGCAGTTTTGGGTGCTATTTTACCTTTTTTTATTAAAATATTCAAAAAGAAAATGTTACACATCGAGATTTTGTTTGCTAACATACATTTACAACAAATGAAAAAGAAATAACAGAAAAAATGTGTCCTAAAATATTCATTATATAGGCTTAATAACAAATTAATCCAAGAGTCAGTATTTTTCTCTAAAAATTACAGATTTTGGAAGTAAACAAATTGTCAATACAAATGACATTTTTAATGCAAAATTGTTATATTTTCAGCTGCAAATGTAATATGTAAAATAAAACATTTGCATTTATTAAGCAAAAATTATATTAAAAAACTCTTTATTTAAATTAAAATGATTCTGTCACTGACCAAAAACTGATCTATTTGCTGAATTACCAACTTGATGCTGAATAAACCACTGTGAACATTTTTGCAGGAGTTAAAAATTATATAACGAGAAAAAAATGCTGTAGAGCAGTTCATCTGTTGTTGCTGTAATTATCAGTAATTAATTGCACACCGCTGTCGTGTCACTGTTGATTTGCAATTGAAGGAGATGCCAGTCGCACCTCTTTTTATTGCTGCCTGACAACTTTGTGAATGAACGAGAGTGAAAACTCTCCAAGAACTTAAGATGAAAAGATCATTTTTAACACAGTTCACTCTGAAAGGCCTTAAAGAAATTAGCATTTATCCAAAACAAAGAAATCATGGTGAACTTCATTTTGAAAGGTCCTAACTTCTCTGTGTATACACTCTCACAACCTCCAGAAACTATGAGCACAGCTCAAACATGCTTCCTGTTATTAACTGTAGTGTAGACTGCAGACACAGAGCCGAATCCAACACCAAAGACAGAGTCAGTGTCTACAATTTCAATATGAACTCACCCCATTGGTCTCAACAACTGACATTCACTTTATGGTGAATTATTTCCACAAGGAGCTTTTTTTTTTAATGAACTATAGTACACCAACGTGTTCATAATTGCAAAGATGGGAGGAGAAAGTTTAATGCTCGAAATGTTGCCTTCTCAAAAAAAGAAGCGTGAACACACGCATGCACACGTTGGTGTTCTATAGTTCAACTGCTGCGACTTTGTGTGTGATGCCATAAATATTTTAAGGTTGTTGGAACGCCTTTTCTTCATTTCTCCTCAACTTTGATCGGCTTTAAAAGTCATGCTCGCACTCTTAACACTTATTGACAGTTTTCTAGAGTTAATCAATCTTAATTATTTGTATTTATTTTGTTTTAGCTTTAACTGGATGACCAAATGCAAAATTGCTAAAGAAATCTTTAATAAATAGTTTACTGCTGATAAAACTGTTTAAGATGCAGAACTCTTGCTGAACCAATGCTGACTCCACATGCTTTTACAAAGCCAAAAGTTTTTACTTTAAAATGTCCAGTGCAAAGTTTTGTGCTGGGAAAGGAACATTTCATCAAGTTCTTGCTGCCACCAGCATAAGGGAGATGCATTTCTGTAATGCAATAAAAATAAAGAAGAATTTGCACAAGCATGGAAAAAAGGTTTAAAACCAAGTAAAAGTGGCTAACCACAAAGATCTTGTTGTTTCTACTTAACTTCTCATGAACCACTTCCTCCTCTCATCTTCTCCTTCCACTTACACACAAGTAAGTAGAATACGTTAAAATTAGGACGTTTTCACATGAACTATAAAAGAAGACCATTCTCAAGATTCAACAATGCTAGAAAGAGATGTTTATTGATGTTTTTCAGTGGAAGTAGTTGATTTTAAAGTATAAAGCTTTACTATTTTAAAGGACTTTAATCAGGCTTTGGTTATTGATTGACTCGAATGTTTAATGAAATTCTATTTTTGTCCTGGTCTTTAGAAACGACAAAACATCATATTTGGATAGGCGGGCATGTGCCTTCTGTTGTTTAAACTTAGTTTTTATGACCGTTTACATGATTCAATACGGTTAGATAAGATAAGCCCTCATTATAAAATACCTCAAATAACTTTATGATAACAAACAATTGAGGTTTCAAGCTGAGAAATGAATCAAACAACTTTACAGCTGTGTATTGTTTAGAAGTTCCCTGCAGGTTTTCCGATGCAAATGTTTTCTTGTATCTGTTATTAATTGATGCATAACATGCAAGTAAAATGACTTGCTTCAGTGGAGCAGGGATTACTGTAAAACATCATACCTTCATTTGCTTTGTCTACTTTCACACTTCACTCTCAGGGGTGGACCGAACAGCTGCTTGTTTAGTCACCCGTTTGCCTGAGACAGAAACCAAAAAAATGTTTAAAGATTAAAAAAAAAGTTTTTATCCCTCTTGACAGATACATGCGTTACCTGGACCAATCATTTCTAAAGATTGCTTATAGCAATGGCATTAACTACAGCCTGAAGTGGCAAGGCTGTAATGAGCGGAGCTTACTCCACCCAGTGGAGTTTTTGGTCTGATGCTACCCAATTCAATTGAAAAACTGCTTCGAACAAATAAAAAAGAATCATTCAGTTTGTCATTGCACGTCATCAAGAAGACTGATGTGTTGAAGACCGATCATTATTTGATCTATTTTATAAGTGTTCCCAGTAGTCTTTTAATTGTGATTATGATTATAAAAAACCTGTGTCGTTCACTAGAATGTAGCTCATTAGAATTTCACCTCTAAAGCTGCGGTCACATAAATTTGTGCATCAAAGGTCGTCCAGTTTCAATGTTAAGTCAGCGAACAGACGCAGTGGGAGTACAGTAGTCCTGTGGGGCAATTTGAGCGTCGGGTGGGGCCCGTACGTCTGGCAACAGGGTGGCGCGATGCGTAGAGAATGGGGTAAAAATCGGAACCCTAGCAAAGAAGACGCGTCACGTCAACCAATCAGGGACTAAGCTTTGGCCTTTGTACATGTTGATGGCGCATCAGCAGGTGAAGTCCAAAATCAAGACGGAGGGGAATCTGAACTTTTTGATGTTTTTTTTTTTCCTATCTGTGTTGAGACAATACCAAAAAGACCCTCTAATTTTATTCTTATTTTCCCTGCCTCGGACAATTGTGGGACAGCGAGTTGTCACATAGAGATGGAAGTGCCGCTGAAAGCACCATCATTCAGATGCGTCAGCTGCAGTAGATGGTGAAGCTCACCGTAATGGGAGAGTCTCTGAATGATCTCATGAACCCAGATGTGGAAATGTGTTTACCGATACTTTTGTGGAGCTCTTTAAAAAGAAATAAACCTGATCTCTCAACATCATCTGTATCTTCTATGCTTTGTAAATTAGATATACAGTCAACGCATCCACATAGCTATGAAGCTAAAACCTTTGGGTGGTAGCTCCTCCCACATGCGTCTGAAGTGTCAAGTTTATGAATAAATTTTTGGACAAGCGTCGAGCAGAGAATTTGACACGTGTCAAAAGAGAGGCGTTCAACGCGAATGTGACACGGGAATCGCATTCACTGTGAATGCAGCATGAGTTGTGGCCATTGGTGTGGAGCAATCCTGCCACCCATTCCCCTCCCTGTTGCTGCATCAATAATGGAAGTAAACACAAAGACCCATAGGTATTATGTGACCAATTACTATATCTAAGTGGAGAAGAGCCAGTTGAGGTGGTTTAGAGATCTGATGGAAATGCCACCCATCCCCTCTTTGGGAGGTGTTGCAGTCTAACCAGGGCAATTCCCTGCAGCAGACCTTGGATGTGCTGGGAAGATTGCATCTCTCAGCTGGACCGCGTCCTCCCAAAAGAGCTGAGCAAGGTAACTAGGGAGAACTGGGCTTTTATTTTACTGAAATAGCTTCTGACCACAATCAGAACCTCTGAGCATAAGTTCTCAAACATAACGACTTGTTTTAAGTCAGAGGAGATAGGATAGAGAACTGCAAGGTGTTGGTGAGCCTCAGCCTTCCTCTTGAAAATATGTTGGGAGGTCACATGACTTCAAGCTGTTTGTTTAGACTTGATTTGAGGTTTCTGGGTAAAATATTTGAGGCAGAGACTTTCTTTAGAAAGCAAAATATGTGTATTTGCACATGCATGCATGATGTGATGATGCATGGTTATTCTCCACCCTTTTCCTTTTTTGTGGAGACACACCTCTGTGGTCAGGTGTAGACCTGATCTGTTACACCATCTCTCATGCTGCTCTGTTCTTGTCTCACTGTATTTTTCAGTCTAAGATGCCCTAGGCGGAGAAGTGAAATGTAAATGGCTTCCAAAGTAAAAGATGCTGTAGTGTGGTACCAGAAAAAGGTAAGGCCTTTCACATTTCTTCTATCTTTTATTTGTGTTTTTACAGACTGTGACAGAAACTTGGTAAAGAGCTTTGAAAAATGCAGTTGTTCTGCAGTTCATGTGATTTTATTTACACACATTGGAGGAAACTGGAAAAAGGATTACTCAATAACTAAAATATTTGGTTCTTTGCGTTGTTGTATCGTTTGTTTTTAGTTGTTAATAAATTGGGCTTATGTTTTATTTTATTTGTCTTAGATTACCCCCTTCTTTTTAATATATATTTTTTGGATGTTTTTGTTTTTGAAAGCAGTTTTTATACTTGTGCCTCACCTTACAATCTTGCTTAGCAATATGCTAATAAAGTAACTGTTTATCTTCAGTTCTCATCCTTCTTCACCCCGCATTTTCTAAGCTTCATCCCTTCATCAGCTTTTTAAACAAACTGAAGATGTTTAGAAAGTTGTCTTAAAGGGAAAAGGATCTTAATGACCCGTGTTTTGGCAATTGCCTCCTCACTGCTGTCAGTGCCAGGTTCAGGTTATCGGGCTTGGCCCGCTGGAGCTCGGTGTTGTGTGTCTTCTTGTTCCATAGTCTCAGATATCGGATACAAGCCTTGCTTCCCCCACAGTGCTCATGTTACACTCTCATCTGCCCTCCCAAACCAATCTGCCCTTACAGCTGTTATCATCTTTCTTATTTCTTTCCTTTCTTTCCATCTGTCCACTTCTTTGACGTCCTCTTTGCATCTGAAGGTAGATCGTTTGAAACATGACTGATCAGATCAGACGTTACAACCTTAAATGAAAATATTTGTAAGATTTACGCCTTCATTTACTGGAGTTAACCATAACTAGAGTTATAGTCAAGTGAAATATTGACTAGATTATTCAGTTAGTTTGATTGACATGTTCTTGGCGTTGAATGGATCATGTCAACGTTGATGACAGCAGAGTCATACATGCAGTCAAAGTTTTGTAATAGTTGTAGCATCTCTTCTCAAAGCAGTTTTATTGAGCACAGCTCGCTTGAATTCTTTTTTCTCCAAGATTCCCACGAAGAGACGGGTTGTAGAAAAGACAAATGTCAAAAGAAGAATTCCAGACATTTTTACACAGTTTGATCTCTTCTGTCGTCTATGAAACTGAGATTCTAAACATATCTATGATTGAAAATCAAAAAATGGTTGCACTTCTTTGTATTCATCCTTGTTTGGTATCAAAACAATCAATCAATAAAATTTGAAGGACATGATTAGAAAACAACTAAACAGTTTTTAAAAGATTGTGTAGCTCGTTTAAAGGTGTGTCAAGTAAAATAATCATTTTATTTCTGATGTGAGGAAATCATTTCGTACATATAATTAGTTTGTTGGTTATCAATCCATTTTAATATTCAATCTTATTTTGATGTTTTTGTTTACTGGGTTTGCAGCAATCCCCATTCTATTGGCAGATTATTTATAAATTGTTATGTGAATGGTATTTAATTGTCATAAAGGTAAAATTCTTTGTTTTATAATTAAACTCATGGATGATATTGTGTCTCAGGGTTCTGTGATCATTAGGTTGCCGGGTGAGTTCAACTAAAGGAAAAACTACTAAAGAAGGACGTTCCACTTTACTAAACAGACCAACATTTTCAAGTAATGTGGCAAAGAAAAGGATCTCTGCTGCTGAAAAATGTGAAATACTTAAATGCCTTGGACAAGGTATGAAGACCTTGTATAGTTCACAAAAACGTAAGCGTGATCATCGTGATATTAAGAGGTTTGTGGCTGATTCAGAGCACACACGGGTTTGTGCAGATAAAGGCAGAATGAGAGAGGTTTCTGCCCATAGACAGTATATATTATCGCTGGACGAAGCAGGGTGTGACATCACCCATAGAAGACACCTTACCTCTGGTTCCAATGAAATGAAGTCAATTCAGTCGCCATTTTCCCAAGGTACAGACTTCGCCATTTTGGAACTAGACGATGTTAGTAAGCAGTGATTGGCCCAAGTCGGTCTGAGTCTTCGTTTCTATGGCAACCACTTTCGCTAATCAGGAGTGAGCTTATTGGAAAGCCACACCCCTTCCACTGCAGGCAGGCTCAGGAGAATCTGTCAGTCAAACAGTTCAAACGTGACTGAGGCCTCTGATTGGTCAGTTTATAACTTGAATAATTTGCGGTAAAGAAAAAATATCATGGAAAAAAGAGTTGGGTTTAGCAAGAACATGTTAAAAAGAGGTACCAGAGCAAGATTATTCTGACAAACATAATGATTGAGTTATAGATGTTTATTTCTCAATAAAAGTCTATGGGATTTTGACTTTCTGGGACAAACAGAAATAATAATCAGATAATCGGTCCAGTTCTCTCTCTAGACTGTCTATTTTTCTGCCAGACAAATACTCACATGGACAAAGTTGTTGGGACCCAAGAAAAACTCACAATGGTCACGGAAAGAACTTGGATCTGACAAATGTAATAATAAATGAAAATGTTATTAAATTTGAACGAATGAAAGTCGGACATTTTTGTTCAACCATCCTTCAACAGAATTATTTACAAAGATAAAATCATGAAACAGAACTGGACAAAAATGATGGTACCCTTAACTTAATATTTTGTAGCACAACCTTTTGAGGCAGTCACTGAAATCAAACAGTTCCTGTAACTGAGACTTCAATGAGACTCCTGCACCTGTTGACAGGTATTTTGGCCCACTCCTCATGAGCAAACTGCTCCAGTTGTCTCCGGTCCTGAAGGATGTCTTTTCCAGACGGCATGTTTCAGCTCCGTTAAAAGATGCTCAATAGGATTTATGTCAGGGTTCATAGAAGAACATTTTAGAATGGTCCAATGGTTTCCTCTGATCCATTCATGGGTGGTTTTTAGTTGTGTTTTGGGTCATTGTCCTGTTGCAAGACAGGTGACCTGTGACTGAGACCAAGCTTTCTGACACAGGTCAGCACATTTCTCTCTAGAATCCCTTGATAGTCTTGAGATTTCATTGTACCCTGCACAGATTCAAGACACCCTGTGCCAGATGCAGCAAAGCAGCCCCAAAACATAACAGAGCCTCCTCCGTGTTTCACAGTAGGGACCAAGTTCTTCTTAAAGCACGCTTCATTTTTCCGTCTGTGAACATAGAGCTGATATGCCTCATCTGGCCATAGGACATTCTCCCAGGAGCTTTGTAGCTTGTCAACATGTAGTTTGGCAAATTCCAGCCTGGCTTTTGTATGATTTGTTTTCAACAATGGTGTCCTCCTTGGTCGTCTCCCATTAAGTCCACTTTGTGTCAAACAAAATAAATTCAAGCAGAAACTCTCTAAAAACTCACAAGTTCAATGGATGCAAGAAGAGTGAAGCTGCTACAAAATAAGGGCTCCAATGTTCAAATGTAACTTGATCTATTGAGATGTTTTTGATTGGAATAGCTTTTGATTTCAGTAAATATGATAATGCAACAAGTTCAACAAATGACCATGTTCATTTCTTTAGAATCTATCAAATGTTGAACTCTTGTGCGTAATAATGTGGAACAGTGCATGTGAAGATTTTTATCTTTGAAAAAAATGCTGTTATCATTAGGACGTTTGTTCAATAACATTTAATATATACTGTAATGATTACTGACTTGAAAATTCTGCTGACTGGCATTGAGTATTTACAAAAATAATTGAAGAATATCATTTGCATAACAATTTGGAACGCGCTGTGTATCAGAAGTCAACATTTTGAGGAGTAGCAGAAACATAACTTCTGATTTATTTATAAAAAGAAACATGAAAGTAAATACAAAAAACAAGCGTCAGAGCTTGTTAAATGAACTTTCACGTTTTTTAAGCAGATCAAGATTTCTCCCCCCTCCCCCCTCGAGCGATGAGTCACAGTATATTTCTGTGACTGCGGCATCTAGACGCAAGCTGCAAATAGACTTGCTGGTGTGTTTGTGGGAGAGCATTTCAGGCTGCAAGGGGCCAGGTGCACACGACTCTGCTTTATGTCATCACTAGCAAGCTATGGTCAGTTTCTTGACATTAGTAGGAAATATCCAAAGCATTTTTAGCATCAAATCAAACTTTTATAACTAGGAATGTGCTGGAAAATCTGCATCTTTGTCTCTATTTAAGGCTTAGGGCTCACTTTTAGATTTCAGTGACAGCTGCAGGGTGTGTACACGCGATCTGTGCCAGTTAATGACCTTAAAAGATCAAAAAGTCTCCATCAAAGGATTCCCTGTGGATCCAGAGGGAAGACGAGGGATGAGAGAAGCACATCTATGCATTATTCAGCAGCATGTGTTTAGGGTTCAGATTTAGGACACACGTGCTGCTTAGTGCTCTTTTGTCCACCAGCTTGAGGAATGACAGGAATCCATCTGTTATGCTGCTATAGAATATGAGCGAAGGGTTTAAAGGCCCTGATCATAACCTCTGAGTACTGAAGCAATTATTATTTTAAAAAATACATTTAGAAGTTTCTGTTAAAAAAAGCTGGGTTTGTGATTCTATTTTTTGGAAGTTTGTGTCCACATTCTTTTATTTATGTGCTTCAGAATATTCTATCTGACACACAGCTATAAAAAACCATCTCATTCTCTCAGTGGTAACATTTCACTCTGTGTCACCATGGTTACAGTGGAAAACACTAGAGGGGTTAATCCCCAAGCTACAAGCAGCTGACAGCTTCTGTCTCTTAATTTCCCACCTTTATTTGTCCTTTTTTAGAGTTTAAATTTAATGTCTTAACATCCCAGGAGTTCGTTATTAGCATTGTATGTATTTTACTCATGTTTTTACCTAATATTTATCAATTTTTTTTAAATAAGACATTTCCTTTTAGTAAATCTAGTCAGGTTTTTAATGTTACTGGTAGTGAACATGATTTTAAAATTGTTGATTGACAGAAGAGTTTCATTATGCATAACTCTAGAAACCAGTGGATTATGTTTGTTTTTCAGTATGTCATTATCTTATGTGCTTGTGAAAGTGCACCACACCTAACAACCACATAATTACAAATATTTTTAGTAGAAGGTTTTCCATTCCAGTCACAGTGACTTGACCTTACTGGTAGGGGCAGAAATCTGACGCCATCCTTCCATTTGCCTGTATTCCCTTCATCATAGATGGTTACAGTAGAGCGCCTGTGCCATGTTGACGCCATCCAAAGCTTCCCTCATAACCTGAGGTATTACTCACGTTTTTCCTCTGTACTTTCCTCCACCCTGTTTTTATTCCAGTTTGAGTTGATCTTAAGATTTGCAAACCAAAAAGTTGTCGCTTCTTCACTTGCTGGAGAGGCTTTTCTGGTTCGGATAAAGACAGTTGTGTTTGGAGAAACCAACAAAGTACATGCAAAATAAACTAATGAATCACAGGAAAAGAAAAAAATCAGCTGAATGATTTGGTCATTTGTAGGATTTGCATTAAACATCAGAAGTTCTGTGGAAACAGAAAATGATGTAGTAAAACCTCACAACATTGAAACAGCATGTGTTTTTGTCAAAACACAAACCTGAGTGTGAGCAGCCCCTCCCTTCTTGATCTTCCCTCGCTCAGTCGTCATGGTGACTCCAGCTTTGCTGCAGCACCACGGTCCTCTTTCCATCCTTCTCACTCAAGGGCTTCCTTTGCCTGTTAAATCATTCAAATGTTTTTTTCTTTCTGAGAATAGCAGAAATATTTCTGGTTTAAATTACAAGCACAATAAATCGCAAATGCATCTTTGTGGCAGTATCAGCCTGTGCAGTATGCATAATCGTAAAAGATGCCTTAAACTGCGATCAATGGTTACTTTAAACGTTTACTCACATTCTAAAACAATCTCATGGCAGCTTAGAGAGTATTTAACAAATCAAAATAGAGCCCTTTACGCATTGGACCAATGGCATGGACCTCTTTATGTAGTTGACCAATCAAATGGAGCCCTTTGACGTTAAATGCCCACCTCCTATGTAGAAGAAGGTCATTTGGACTTAAGCATAACTTAAGCTATGCTGTTTTTTTTTTTTAACCAAACTGTTACAGTGAAATGGAAATGATGTATTAGTTGTTTTTGTTTTGTTTGTGTATTGCAAGCCGTATCTTCATTGCAAGCTTTCCTCATATGGTGCTGCCCTAGTTTTAACAGAGTCCAAACAGTTTTAAAGCTTTTTTGTAGAAAATAATGTGAGATAATGAAGGCTAATTGGCCTGAAAACATTCAGTAATTATCATTTTTATTACAACTCGTTTTAGGGAGGAGCTCGTGCGGTGAACATGATGCTTTCAGTTTTCCATCAGGTCTTAGTTTATGACTCCATGATGTAACTCTATGAATGTGTTTGCCTCTCTTTTTTTGCGATTTCACCTCATCTAAAATCAAATCAAATCAAACTTTATTTCTATAGCACTTTTCTACACCTACTCCTCCCTTTGACTCCTGCTTTACAACTCATCTGTACTTTTTAATGAAATCATAGGTTATTCAGCAGCAAGGTGTCAGCCCAAAAGGTGAGAGATGCTTGAAGGCAGCTGAAGTTGGACTGACACAGAGATCTGTTTTAATCGAGATAAAAGTCTCCTTCTGTCTTCAAAGCCCTTCCCTCCACTCTGTTTCCATCTTTCCGTGTTCTGTCTTTCTTGTCTTTGACCTCTCTCTTCTTTCCATCCATAATTGATGAACTTCCATTAAACATGCAGACTTTCCATTGGCGAGCTCCTGAGGTGACCAACACTCTGTTCCTTACAGAGGAGCCGGCTCTCATGAACGCCCTCCTCTGCTCCTGAAGACTCCACTGACTCCAAAAGCAGCTCCTGTACGACAATCAGCCCAAAACTAACAGACCTGCAAACACTTGTGTTTCTGTTGTGGCAATCTCACATACATTGACAGATCTCCTTTTGACTGAATTCTCTTGTGCGTCTTTGCTAAAGAATCAGATTATGAAAAAAGAAACCTATTTCCTTCTAAAATGACTCTTCAGATGTGGTTCTGGTTTGATTCTGCTTGTTTTCACTCTGGAGTTGAATCTTCAGCATTTTAGATTGTAATTTGTTCCTGATGAGAACATTCTTTAACACAGTACCTGCTTTGCTAAAAGCTCTCATTAGGAAACAGATCGAGTTCCTGAACTTTGTCAGTTTTTCCTGTTGTTACTTGGTTACAGAAGCACTAATATGTTTTTGAAGGTCTGAGCTTCTCCTCTTTTTTAAAAGTTTTTAAAGCTTTTTTAGAAAGTTGAGAAACTTGTAACTGCAGTCAAACTTGTTTGCAGACTTCTATCTTGATGTTCACTATTGTCAGTCCTTTGTTGAAGATTTTTAGAAGAATTTCATGTTACTGGAATTCTTGGCCTTTAGTTTAATGAATAAAATTAATTTGTTTCCTGATGGAAAAACGAGGAGAACTGATTCAAATTCTTACTTTATTTAAGAATGCAATTTTATCTCTGAGAGAAAATGTAATCAAAAAGTCTGGGAGTGCTTTCAAGTTTTGGTTTCACAATAGTGCAGAAGTTTGTTGTTCTTTGAACTTCTGTAACAATGAGAAAAATGACTATTTAATGGAGCGGTTTCTTCCAGCCACCATGGTTTGTAATTAATCATCCAGCTTTGTTTGTCTTTCCAGATTGGCGCGTATGACCAGCAGATATGGGAGAAGTCAGTGGAGCAGAGAGAAATAAAGGTCGGTGGTCCGTGCCCACGCCATGCTTCACTTTTTTCCCTGTTGGTGTCGTCTCAGTCCGTCCCGTCACTCCTGATTTAGTTTTCTGTAGGAAACTTGACATGCTCCTTTTCTGACATCGATTCCATCTTGTTTTGTTTGTATCGGCGCTCGTGGCGCAGCAGTCCTTGCCAGTGTGTTAACTGTTTCTTCTCTGCCCTCTGGGCTGCTGTCACCTGCCTGTCTGTCTGTCTTCTTTTCATCCTCCTCTGTTCTCCTTCATCCATCTCCCTCTCCTCTTCTCCACAGTTTATTTCTTTGGTGAGTATTAAACCGGGGTGGATATATCCCACAGTGCACGCCCTCTCACCCACGCTGTAGACTGTTAGATCTGTGGTTGCTTTCTCTGGTTCAGCTACTGGTGTGTTTTGAATAATCCCAGACTGTGTTATGGTTGCTGCAGCAAACTGAGAGGTGTCCGAAAATGACAAAAACATGAGTTATAGGAGCAGGAAGGTCATATTGATTTGGTAGAGGGTTAAATTCCTGCAGAGATATGGAAGTAGAGAAAAAATATCTTCAAACTTCGACTGCAGTTAGTCATTTTATTGTGGAAAACGTCACTTGAAAGTTATCATGAATGCAATATTGAACTCTAATAGGATTACATTAACAAACTTTCTGTTCTGCATCACCATCAGGGTTCAAACCAGACATTGCTTTACTCTACCGTTGGAGTGTGTGCATGGAAATGCACCCGTTTGCCGTGATCTTTGACTCCTGCAAGCTTCAACACCAAAACGCTGTGTCATGTTTAGTGTGGGGTTATCACCCCGGCAGTGGTGGTTGGACTGTTGCCCCAGAAGAAACAGAAAGTCGTGCAGTTGTAGTAGCATGCACAGTGCCGCAACCTTGACTTGTGTCATGTAAGCGGTTTCCTGAATTTCCCTCCTCCTGCAGCAGAGTGCAGGGCTTATCAGCTCTGTATGCAGAGAAGAGGCCCCCCATCAACTTTAATTACTCTGTTTATGGCCTCATAAAACCAGAACCAGTCACATTCATAAATCTAGAAAAAAAATCTCCTTTGTTGCAGCTTTATTTTTAGCAGCCGTTTCAAGTTTCATTTCTTTACACTTAAATGAAGTCTACGTTTAAAGACCATCTGAGGTCATTATTATTATTATTATCTCAGCTCTGTTTTACTTTTATAATATAATAATAATGTTCTTGTGCTGTGAGACATTCTTCAACTGAACAGTCGAGCAAAAAGGGTCTGCAGAAGGAAAACTACTGCCCCCTGCTGGTGCTGAAAGCAACACGGTGTTCCGGTGCATCCGTTGAAATTAGCCGTTCGAACATGACTCGTTTTGTTGACACTGTGGGTTTGTTGGCGAGAACAGCAAAACACCCAGAATGTGTTAACCATAGAAGAAAACATCACATTTAGGCTTATATTTGCCCATATTTAAAGAGACGAGCATTTAAAGCAAAAAAGGATTTGTTCTTGCAACTTTCAACGAAACATCAGGTTCAACTTAAAGAAATGTTTTCTGTACAAATGAACTGAGTTTGTGACTTTCATTTCAAAGAAGATAAATTTAGTATTCTTTAATGATCCTAATCCAGATCAGTGAATTGAATCAGTGAGTCATTGGGGGCTAAAAAAAGCTGCGAGATAACAGGCGGCGGGCCTTTGATGAACTTTACGGCTGCAGTAAATCCACTGCCAGGAGGAGGTCATCGATCAGCTGCTTTTAGCCTTTCACATACATTATCTGTCCTCAGCTCGCACACTACCAATGGTTTCTGGTCCGCTGACACACACACACTTTCTCACACTGTGTGTTCTCTTGTTGGTTGTGATTTTCTTTTTTCTCAAGGTGATGGCCTTGGTATCAGCCTTTGTGATAAGAGTGGTTGAGTGGTTCATATAAAAGTTTAATAAGCATTGCAGAGTGTATTTCAGAGGATAAAGTTGTGGTATATAGAAGTGTAAGAACTATAGACATCTCATGGTTGTTTCTTGACATAAAAGCTGACAGATTTGAACTATTTTTGCACTTAAACTGTCTGACAGATTTGGTTCCCTCCAGCATATGAGACTAAAGATATGAAAGTGCTTCAAAGCTTTGCTTTATTTTACTTAAGTCTTGCATGTAAGCCTGATTTCCACCCTTCATTCACCCTCCAACCCCTGTGATGAGGCAGTGGTGGTCTTTGTGTTATTAGATAGATGAAAGGTAGGGAGAGCCACAGATGTAGACGTTTATGGTTTAATCTGAAAAAAGTGCAGCAGAAAATCCTAGGAAACATTTCAAGGTTTGACCTCCACCTGTCCCTCATTGTAAAGAAAAGTTCTTGAAATACACTGACAAAAGAAAATTAAATGTATTTCTGAAATCATGGACAGTTGCATATTAGTATGTTTCAGTGAAGCAGATGACCCAGTGTCTGAACTGAATATCCAAGTTCGTTTTTACGCCACCTCGCTCCGATGAGGAAAGATCTGCATCATTAAACTGGAGCTTTCTTCAGCTTAAAGGTGTTCATGTTTTCATTGCTACAACTTTAGCTTCACCAAACATTTTTTTTAAAGTTATTCTGAGAGTTAAACCTGATTGAAACCTTAGAATGAAACAAAGTGAAGTTTCCTGGTAAATCTGAAAGCACTTCCTCTGTTTTAGTCACTCCTGTTTCCTTATGGGAAGAAGTGTGCTTGTTGTGTGACATCATAGGTGTGTATTCACACACTGCTCTTTGTTTGCACAGGTGAACCCACAGTGACTGATATCATACACAAATCCAATTATCGCCAGACAGTTGGAATAATGGGCAGCATCATATTCATCTTTTAATTTAAAACTGTCGTTCAAGCTTTAGTTTGGTGGACTGGGACCACACGTGCACTCTGGGAGGAAGTGGGGGCTGGCACAGGAAGTGTGTCCCAGGGTAGATTTATTTGCACGCTCATAAAGTGAACAAAGCACCAGGCTCAGCTGCGGATGCATGACGATGCAGCTGCTTTCAAGGATTTCCAAGGACACTGAAACCTTTAGGATCCATACAAACCCTAGAGTAGCTGTGAGCAGATGCACCTCCTGTCAAATAGAGCAGAAACTGTAGTTGTGTAAAGGCACAGTTTGGTGGCTTGCACACTAAAGGCATGTGAATTTGTGAAGGCACAAAGTGCACAAGTGGCCTTTCTTTGTGTGTGTTGTTGTTGTTGACTTTGTCTCTCTGTCGCCCCCTGCAGGGCTTGAGGAACAAGCCAAAGAAAACTGGACATGTGAAACCAGACCTAATAGATGTGGACTTAGTAAGAGGTGAGAGGAAAAAAAAGACACTTCTAAAAGTTAAAGGCTGATTTCATTCACTATCTCTGGTTTGTAACGTTCTTTCTCATCTCAGAAGTTATAAAAACTCATAATTTTTCTGTTGGATTTCCAGGTTCAGCTTTTGCTAAGGCTAAACCAGAGAGTCCATGGACATCTCTGACCAGAAAGGGGATCGTCAGGGTCGTCTTCTTCCCGTTCTTTTACAGATGGTGGATCCAGGTCACCTCCAGAGCCATCTTCCTGCTCCTGCTAGCTCTCTATCTGCTGCAAGGTGTGTGGGGGTTGCAGTTCTAGCGTGCATTTTTATTTTCACTTTAGCTGAATCATTAAAATGTCTAAAATGGATTGGTAAAGATGTGTCATGCTCTGCAAAAATAGGCCCCTTAGAAATAAGAAATTCTGAGAAAAAAAATTCTAGTCACTAAGACATGTTTTCTCAAACTAACACGTTGCTATTGTTGTTATATTTGCCAGCAGAGAGCATCACCCGCTCTTTCATGAAGCTTTCATTTAAGCATCTCCAAACACTCAAAACAATATTTTAGCTTCGACAGGTTTAAAACTCATTCCTCTAACGGCTTGAAATGTTTCCATCAAGAACATAAATCAGCATCAACCAGTCCTTGAGAGTCTAGATTGAAATGTACAAAAGAGGGGGAAAAAACAGTAATTTTACGTTGTGTGAAGCTGCAAGTGATCTCTCATATGTTAAAGCTTTGATATTTTCCTATGGCGTTCACAGTGGCAGCAGCCATCATGTACATGAGCATCCCCGAGCCTCATGGGATACCAGCCACTGAGGTGTTTGGAGCCATCTGGCTCATGTTGCTACTGGGGACTGTCCACTGTCAGATAGTCTCCACCAGGACCCCAAAGCCCATCTCCAGCAGTGGGGGGAAGAGACGCAGGTACTGGTGCAAATGTACAGACAGGAGGTGCATAGATGCGAAGGAGGCAGCGATAAAAAAATAAGGTTGAGGAAATAGTGCAGTGTCTCTGGGAAGGAGGGTAATAACAGAGGGGACAGTGCAAGTAAAGATCTAAAAAAAAAAAAAGTTACATTTCCTTTTATTATTTTGGTGCCGTTTTCCACAAGTTTCCATAATTCCCATTTATCAGCTCATAGAAATCGTCTGTAAATCATTACTGATGAATAGAACTGAGTGAAAAGACAAGTTTTTCTGCTTAAAATGGCTTTGTTTGAGGTGTGTGGCTGCTGTGTTTGATACGTTTTAAACGCTGGAGCATGTTTAGAAATGCAAGTGAACAAGATGGGCTTCTAACGAAAGCTTATAATAGACATCATTTACATTTTCCTTTAAAATGACCAGAAACAAACATGGAAAATTACATCTGGAGAGGATGAAAACACTGAGTTGTTGTCCCAACATACTTCCTGTATCATCACTTATGACAGTTATTAGCAAAGCAGTTTCCTATTTGTTAAGTTGATGTCCATTATAAAATTCATTTTTAATCTTTATATTTCTCTGCAGCAGCCCACAGACATCCTTTTGTTTTTAAGAGAAATATTTTTGGGTTTTTTTTGCAGAGCAACAAACTCTCCTTACTTTTACTTCACCTGCTTCTGTGTTCGGTGGATCTATTTCTGTTTTTAGGATCCATCAGGCTGCAAACCTTTAAATCGCACCAATCATTGAGAAATTTAAACTTTCTTTACTTTGACAAAAAGCCAGTCATGAAATGCAGGTTCCTGATGGATACATTACTGTAGCTTAAGGGATTGTAGTCTGCGGTTGTCTCTAAGTCCTTCTCCACCTGCCATTCTTTCCAAATTGAAGGAAGTTGAGGAAGGCATCTCAGATGGAAATGCATAGGGAAGGAGACGGGTCTAGCACTACCGATAACACACAGGAGGGGTCGCCACACTCCCAATCAGCCAGCACCACATACAGCCTGGGCGCTTTCTTCCAAGATTTCTGGCATGATATCTGTAAAGCTGGGTGTGTATTCTCAATTTCTGTCTTCTTACTCTGATGATGTACAGAGATGGGGCTGTGCTCACTGGTCAGTGTTCAAAGTGAAGCATGCACATTGGTGAAGACGCTTTTTAAATCTTTGACATGTTTGGACTGCAAGAGTCAGCCTCATCTCAAGCCTAACTCGCTCTTTAAAAGCTGCAACATCTTTTCTTCTTTGTCACACTGAGCAACTAGAATTGAACCCTCATCCAAGTGGTTCCAAAGAGCCTGGGAATGAAGGGATTTTGCAGTTTGGAATGATTCGCTTGCTGTCCAAGCTACATTTAAAAGAAAGAAGCTTTGGGGCTGAAAACGATATAACTGGCTCAAAGTTAAAGTTACTTTGCTGTACTTTCTAACACTGAAGTACGGAGGCCACAAAGGTACAAATCACACCAAGACATCCCTCAACGCAAAAAAACATTTTCAAGATCGCAATGACAGTTAAAAAAGCAAAACAATATTAATAAATATGACATTTTAGAAATTAAAAACAAAATTCCAGAAACCAAAACACAATTTCAAAGAAATTAAATAAAAATGAAACATTTCAGAAAACAAAAGTCCTTTCCAGAAATCAAAAGGAGACGTTAAAAACAAATCAAGAGAAGAATCTGGACAAAGCATTAGCAAAAACTCAAACATCATCATCCGATAGGACCTACCTTTTCCAGTTTCCTATGTTAATTTTTTAACATTTCAATTTGTGGAATTTACGTTTGCTGTTTTATTTGTGTTGCGATCTTTAATATTTTTGCATTGAGAGATTTGTTGGTGTGATTTGCTCTTCAAGTCCACCGCGCTGAGGCGCCTCAGGCTGCTGCCCCCAAAGCTTCTTCCTCCGGCAGCGGCGTGGAACATCTACTTCACTGTTCCGTGGTTATCTGTCGTCTTCATTCCCTGCATTTTGTTCTCATCGCTACAGAGCAAAGTCAACTAACGTTTCACATGGATGTTCCACGGTGCTGTGTTGAATGTATCCTCACTTTGCTGCATGCCTGCTCCATAGACTCACATCTGATTGGTCCTGCTCCTGCTGTCCGTCACTCACCTGCAGTTCTCCTTCCACAGATCCAAGAAGTCCAAGCTTTCCATCGATAAATCCACAGAGACAGACAATGGCTACGTGTCACTGGACGGCCGGGTAAACAATCGCAGCAGCGAGGAAGGTCTTCAGCTGCATGAGCAGAGATGTGACTCACTGAGCAGAGCAGAGGAGGTGTGCTGGAGCTCGCACATGCCGCAGCCACACAGCCACACAGGCCGCAGCTCAGGACTGCTGCTGGTCAGCAGCAAAAAGGTTAACAAAGGGTTTGCACAAGAGAAATGATGCTTCTGGATGTGATCTGATGCACATTGTGGGTTTTAGGAGCCTATATCAGATGAGGCATCAAGTGAGGAGGACCCAGAAGTATCCTACAGTGCGCTCCTGTCCCCCCACAGAGGAGTTGATCGGATGAACAATGACTGTACGCTCCGAAACCGCAAGAGTACGCATCACTACAAGAAGCACTACACAGTGGAGGTAACTGTTTGTTTGAATTAGATATGTCCAAATTCACAAAGTTTTTTTTTTTAAAAACTCCATGTATTTCCTGGCTTTCAGGATGTCCCAAAGTCTGGAACCAGCTGCAGCTCCAGATGTTCTAGTTTGAGGACTCATGACTCAGAGAGCACTCGGCATGAGTCAGAGACTGAAGACTTGATGTGGGAAGACTTCTTACACTGTGCAGAGTGTAGATCCTCCTGCACGTCAGAGACCGGTGAGAGTTAACGCAGACCTTCCGTCAGACGTAAAGGGAGTGCTATGTTCACGTTATTGTTGTTTGATTCAGAGGGAGAAGCAGCAGGAACTCCTGCGTGTCCTCTTAATAAGAAGGAATACAGGGATGACCCTTTCCATCAGGTTTGTAAACATGGACTTTTAGAACTTCAGCCACAGCATGGGATTGCTCTGTTTTGATGGACATCCTTCCTGTAGGGTCACATTCCCTGGTTGCACAGCTCCAACCCTGGCCTGGAGAGAGTGAGCGCCATCGTGTGGGAGGGAAACGAGTGCAAGAAAGCAGACATGTCTGTTCTGGAGATCAGCGGCATGATCATGAACAGAGTGAGACTCTGTGGTACAGCATTAAGGATCCCAGCAGAGAACATGTCAGTAATGCCTTTCATCTCTGTACAGGTGAATCTTTACACTCCGGGTATTGGCTACCAGGTCTTTGGGAACCTGGTTTCCGTCACACTGGGACTCACGCCCTTCGTTTACAGGTACTGTAGCCACAAACTGGAAACATGTCCTGCAACCCGACGGCCTCTGACCGTGCTCCCAACTGTTTACCCTCTGCAGGCTGGCTCAGTTCTGTGACGTGGATCAGCTGACCACGCTCTCAGCAAACGAGCTGTTGTCAGTGGCTTTCGGTGGTGGCTCAGGGTCAGATGCTCTGGTCATTACCATGGTCACGCTAAGCTTCCTGGTGCGAGTTTGCCTCATATGGCTCTTCTTTTTTTTGCTGAGTGTGGCAGAGAGGACCTACAAACAGGTACTTCTTCAACTAACATTCCTGTGAGTCATGACTTCTACCAGAATATCACAAATGTTTTGTTTTTCCATTTTCAGAGACTTCTTTTTGCTAAACTGTTTGGTCACCTGACGTCAGCCCGCAGAGCCAGGAAGTCTGAAGTCCCACATTTTAGGCTGAAGAAAGTTCAGAACATCAAAATGTGGCTGTCTCTGCGCTCCTACCTCAAGGTAGATCAGGGGTTTAGGACAACATTACTGATAACGTTTGAGGATGAAACTGAACACCTACCTTCATTTGCAGAGACGAGGTCCTCAGCGTTCAGTGGACGTCATTGTGTCGTCTGCCTTTCTGCTCACTCTGTCAGTCGTTTTCATCTGCTGTGCCCAGGTAACATACGTGCTTTTATGGAAAACCAAACATGCATAAGTAAAGGATCACTACCATACCTGCTTATTTTCTTTCTTTTGATTTGAACGTTTTTAGCATAAAGTTCACTGATGGTTTTTCAAAGGGAGCATTTGAGTACTTGACTGAATCATGACAATTTTGACCAGATTCTGGCTCACCTCACTTCTGCCATTTGTGCCAAAATGAAAAGAAAAAAAAATCCTCACTACATGAACCTGTTCTTCCTTCAGCTGCTCCACGTCCATGAGACTTTTCTGGAGTATCACTATAACTGGGAGCTCGTGATCTGGTGCTCCAGTCTGTCTCTGTTCCTGCTCAGGTTCGTCACTCTGGGCTCAGAGACCAGCAAGAAGTACAGCAACACTTCCATACTCCTCACTGAACAGGTAAACGGGTATCATCTCCATGTGTGGTTGAAAACCAACTGTTACTGATGTTTTTGTTTTCTTCTTCAAAGATTAATCTGTACCTGAAAATGGAGAAGAAGCCAAACAAGAAAGAGGAACTCACGCTGGTTAACAATGTTTTAAAACTGGCAACCAAACTACTCAAGGTACATCTGTTCCACAGCTCTGCTTACTACTCACATCCATCGTTGCTTCATTCTTTAACTTCCTCCTCTGTGCAGGAGTTGGACACTCCTTTCAGGTTGTACGGATTGACCATGAACCCCCTGCTCTACAACATCACTCAGGTGGTCATTCTGTCTGCTGTGTCAGGGGTCATTTCCGACCTGTTAGGATTTAATCTGAAGGTAAATATCTGAGTTTGTAAGAAAACAGAAGATATTTAGTCATATTTATAGTTGTTAAATCAACAGATGGACAGACTGAATTAATTCAGGGGTAACATTTAAGAATACGATTTTAAACAGACTTTAGGGTGAGAAACCTTAGTTGTAATTGCCCTTGCAGATGCACGGTTTGCGAGGGAAAACCTGTACAACACTCGCAGGTGGTTCCTTCCGAACAACTAGACATCATGTTACACACACACACACCAACAACAACTCTTGAGGTGACATGTGCCTCAAGGTCTGCAAGACACACCAGTGCTCCCTTTAAGCTGCAGTAGCTCCTGTCTTTGACCCTCTATGGGCCCAGACAACTCAAAACCCTGTGACTAAGGCTAAAAAAAATAAATACAGGTTCAGACTGCTGCACGTTTGAAATGAATAAAGTGTCACTGATTGAAATGTTTGAACCTCCACACTGCTGTAAAACATAAAGATCAATATTTTACACCAAACTCACCTCACACAAGATGTGAAAGCCGCTTTTATGACCGTCTCTCGTCTGTTTCAATTCACAGCTCTGGAAGATCAAATCATGACAGCAATCAGAGAAACAACCAAGACTTCATTTTGCTGAAAGAACATCTGTCTCATTACTGTGTGCTCTGATCTTCAATATTCTCACTTTGTGCAATTCACAAGTTATTTATTTACCCACTCAGTATTTTTTTTATTTAGGGCTTTTTCAATGTTCGTGTTCTTTGACACAAAAGGAGCTGTATTTTACCTATCAGCATGAAGAGCTAGTATTCCATTACCACCAGTTGAAGTTCTAGCCTGCCTTTGAGATTCTGTTTTTAGCTCATTGGCAAATTTTAAGTCATAGTATTGAAATGCTCACGGAGCAACTGTTATTCAATTTTTTTTCTGCCACAACTTCAGTTTCTTTTAAAAATACTTTAAGGCCACTTATTCGAAGTTGAAATGGTCACAACCGTCTTCACAAAGCTCCTGGTTTCGGTCTGTTAGATGGTAATTGTAATGACACAATTGTGCAGGAAATGAGAACAAAACATGCTGGAATAGGTCAAATAAAAATGAAAATAGCATTTCAAGGTGATTCCCCAAAACCATCTGCTGTGAAAACACTTCACGTCTGTTCTTTTTAGAGTGGATGAGCAGTAAGGTAAAGCCGGTGTTTCACACGAGTGACGCCAGAAAATTAAAACCTCGTCACTGCTTGGCTTTTAATCTGTCAATAATTGAGAAAAACGTGCATCACACAAAGTACGAAAAATCAATGCGGGAACAAACATTTTAAGACGAATCCAGAGTGAACTTTTGTGTCAAACAATCTTCAATATGTAACTGTTTAGTTATTTTGACTTCTTTTTCTCAAATGAAACTTGCAGGTGGAGCAAGTTCGTTAGCAAATAAAGATATGCACTTTAACAAGTACGTGGAAGAGAGGTTACACTTTTTGTGACAGTGTTTTGTACCTTTTGTGGCAGTTTTGTTCTTTTGCATAAACCTATCGAGTAACGTTACAACATGCAGGTTTAGAGGGCAGTGAATTACAGCTTTGTACCCATTTCACATCTGAAAAACCTACATGGTACGGGAATTTTATGAAGCTTATAAAAATTGTGTTGCACAGTTCAAGAAAAATGCTGACAGAAATCATTGCATCAAGTACAGCTGGCGCTTTGACAAACAAGCTGACTTTGTAAAAAAATGCAAGCATAATCATCTTCAGACTTTGAGGAGGAAGACCAAAGTGCTCGTTGAATTGTTTTCGTCTTTGCTGGAAAAAGAATGTATGTCTAGCATAATGCTTTAAATCTGTGTTGTTTTTTTTCTTGGTTTGTTTTCTTATATTGGGATGTTTTTCCTCACATTCACTGGTAAAGTTTAGATTTGAAGGATCAAGGTGTCTGAAACATATGCAAGTGAATCTAGATCAGACTTTTGTTGTGATGCTGTTTTTAAAATAGTCTAATGGTTGTTTATGTGAAATGCTCTGTCTACAATTTAAACTTTTTTTAAGAAAAAAAAATAAAGAATGCTATGTCTGACAAAACAAAGTTCCTTGGTTAATCACTGTCTCCAAGTATAAACTTTCAAACCTTGATCTTTCTGATGAATCGTGTCTCAGGGTAACATCTTCATGATATGGTCCAGTCCTCGTCATCTCTGGGCTGACCGTAGAGGGAAAAAAAAATCAAGTTCAAACACTCATTTCACTAAACATCTGCGATGATACAATATTTAAATATTTCTTTTTATTTATTTTATTTATATTTGATAACCTTCAAGAACTATTCAGGCTGTAATTCCAGGTAACTGAAAGATTTCATTGTAATCAGAGTGAAATAATAGGACAATGCTTCTCAAACAGATGGCAGTCCGATGGAAATAAAACAGACAAAAACATACATTTCTCTAACTCTTGACTAGTTAGATGAGAGAAAAAAAGTATTTGTTAGTCACCAATTCTGCAAGTTGTCCCACTTAAAAAGATGGGATTCTTTGATTTCTTTAATTATTTTTATTTATATATATTTTCTAAGAACACCACAAGCCTCTCGTCTAGTAGAATTGGTGTCTAACTTTACCTTCAGGTGTCACGGACAGCACTTATGGTTTAAGAGAAAATCCAAAATTAGATCCCTTTAGTCATTTATATAATTTTTTTCAAAAATCCAAAATTATTCTGGCTGGACTATTGCTTCTTATTCAAGACTTATTGTTTTATGCTTCCAATCTTATTTTTTGGCAGACAAATAGTTGACAGGGAGAACATAGAAATTAGTTAAATAATAAGAGAAGGTCATTTGTAGCAAAAATATTTTTTTTTAAATTAAGAATTAAAACCTTCTAGTCTCATGGTTTTGTATTTTTTATTTTCATACGTGTTCTCATACAGACGAGTTATTTGAGGGGCAACAAATAAAAAAATGAATTTGGGTAGTTTTTTCAGTTTTACAGCTCTTGTTTAAAACTTTTAAACTACAAGTGCAAACTTAACAGAAACAAATGCAATTTCCATTTCCCAGGTTGCTATTACTTCATTCTGTAGATAACTTTTGTTTGTGACTCTCTCTTACTTGATTTTTACTGTATTGTATTTTATCTAGGATGTTTCATTTATTTACTTAATTTTAATAAATGTATATTGCCTTTTAATCATGCCTTAATTTGTGGCTTTTACTTGTGAAAAATTATATTTAAATAAGTTTATTTTTAAAAAACCGAGACATCTTCTCTGTAAATTTATTTCCTAAAGTGTAACTTTAGCTGTATTCAATTACGTTTTGGAGAAGATGGCAAGTCATTCCAAATTGAACTTTTTTAAGTGTAGATATTTGATCTGTTCAGGCTTTTAAAGTGAACCAGAGTCGCAAGTGAACCGGCCAACCTTAATTGTGGCTAGTGTGATTGATGCGACAGCCGATCCCTGTTAGTTGGGACTTAAACCAAACAACTCATAAATGCTAGATACACAATTCAATTAAGAAGCTACAAAACAACACATTATATCTGCTGCCAATTAGTTCAGCGGTAAAAGCACTTCTGAACCGACAGCGCCTCAATTCTGATTGCTAGCTTGATGCTAACAACGAAAGTTAGCTTCAAGCTAAAGACGAATGTTAGATAACTAACAGGTTTTACTAAGCAGATAAAAACTACAACGACACAAGTCATATAAAATTATTTTTTTAACTTAATTCAACTTTACAATTAACTTACTTTACACTTCTTGATATTTTTCTTGTTCCGGAAACTCCACCGTTGACTGCGCCATTTTTGTCTCAGCTGACGATTTTCAACCAATTAGGAGGATTTTTCTTTTCAAATTAAAGGCACCCAAAAATAAATGACAACAAAAAATCAAACATTGGTTCAATTTGATTGACGATGAGTTTTAATTATTCCAAATGTTTAAGTTTAGAAATCCAAGTAAAGTACTAAATAAAAGAGCCTTGTCTGCCCTAAAAAAGGTGCCAGGAAATGATTCTGTTTTAATTTCACATGCTGCCACGGAAGTCATTTATCTTTGTTTGGATTATATTTTATATTTTTAAAAATCAGCCTGGCTTTTAGTGTGACTGCCTATGATTTGTATTTGTTTGCACGATAGGTGTAAAAGTTCGACATCTGCCATTTTATGAGTAAGTCTTTGACACTGTTTTGATAATTTTATCTAACAATAGTTTGCCAAAGTTAGGAATTATCCAAACTTTTAATATTTCTAGTTTAACACAGAAATATTTGTAACTTAAATTTTCCCAGGCTAGGCGCGCAAGTAAGAAAACAAAAAGAAAGCTTGTTTAGTGTAAAAACTATTGGTGCAAATACAGAACTTCGAGGAACACCATGTGGACTTGGTGTAGACATAAATAACAATGAATCAATCCACCATACAAATGTGGCATGTAAAGTAGACTAGTGCTATTTCGATTGCAGGTAAATGTTTTGATCGATATCAAGAACTAGAACTATTGTTTAGCATGGTAATGCACAGACACAAGTCCAACGTTAAAGGGAGTTACTACATGTACTTGCTACCATTCCAGTCACAAATAACATAAATACCTTTCCAAACTTGTTAATTTATGCATCAATAATTAGCTACCACTTTTAAAAGTACTGTAACTAAAACTAAAATAAAAACCTAATTGTCTCAGTACAACATTTGATATTCTGATGCTTATAAAGATTCAACTTATTCATAACTCAGGACATTTTATGTTGCAAACAATTTTTATGAGAGCAACATCTTCCTAAAGTAACAGAAACGTTTAGATAAGGGTTAACCCTATCTCTAACCCTAACTTCATTATAAAAAAAAAACATTTTGACTGAACAAGTTTTAGATGTTAAGACCAATGACAAAGATTTATCGTATGCATTATCACTGTGCTTCAAAATAAAAATGAAAACCAATTAAAACAGGCATGTCATCCAGCTTGATGTGAAAACTGTCATCTGTGCAACTTTTACAACTAAAACAAAGAAAACATTTCAAAAAACTTCTTTTTATTCGAACAGTACAGCAGATATAAAGGTCTATTGCAATCAAACACTCCAACCAGAATGGAACGTGTGCTTTAACAGGCAATGTTTGCTCCGCAAGAGAAATAAATTATAACAATCAAGATAAAACAGAAAAAGCAAGAAAAACAAATAAGGGACTTTTCCTTCCTCTGAGAAACATGACAAAAAAAGATGCGGACAAATCACCTCGCTGGATGTGAACTTTTAACTTAAATTTGAAACAATCATAGAAGTACAGTTCGTGAAAAGCTCAGAATATATTTTCCCTGTTCAAGTGTAAGATTTTGGTATTGCCAGAAAGCTCAATTTTTAAAAAAAGTTCATCGTGTATTAATCACTCAGAAAAGCCTCAAAAATTGAGACCACGAGCGAGCCCTTGAAGAAGAGAACTTTGTGTAGAATTAGAAATGCTAAAAGACACTTAAATGTTTATTTTTAGGAGAGAAAACCAGTTTTCACCTGATAAAAATCAACCTGTCATACAATAAATCAACCAGAAAATAAATTAAAGCTTGCCACACATTTGTCATTGCAGTGAAGTTTTTAAAATACAACTCAATCAAAAAGAAAACAGACGCATCATCATTGTTCTGTTTGGAGGTGTATTTTGAGAAAACGTAATTCGAGACAAAGACTAAAATGTATTAACCCTAATAGATTTAATAGCTGGGGCCTTTTATATAAAAATATTTTGAATTAAGCTTGATGTGTTTCCTTTAATCATTTAAAAAATAAACCTATACTCGTGGAATAAAAATCTGATTTATCGCTACATATGAGGATTCTTGAATTTCTCAAGACTTTGGTTAAGTACAGATCTGTCTATTTTGAGATCAGTACTCGGACACAGGAATTAAGATAAACTTTAAAAAAAAATTCCAGGACATTCGTTTAATAGTTTATATTTAGCTTTTTATGGCAGGGAAGTGACTCTTACTCCCAACACTGAAAATTAACCATCAGCAGGTTTGAGAGGTAATCTTTGATAAGATTTCTCTCTGCTCTGATCTTTCGCATGCAAGCAACAAAACATTGTTAGACGCACCTCCCACCAACTGCAGAATAAAATATAATCCCTGTTCTCCTCTATAATTATCATCCAAGATATTCGTTTACATATTTTATTATTTTTATTTAACATTTAATACAAATCTATAACCCAAAGTTTAGAAATCTGATCTTATTTACATGAAAAAGCTTTTTCTCGTTTTGTTTTAAAAAGTGACAATACACCTCTTTACCCTCTCCATGACAATCAAAAACTTCCTTTCCACCATTTTTCTATCTGAAAATGTCTTGGAAAACAGCATTCAGCGCAAAGAAAACAAACAAAAAAAAAAACTCCTCCAAAATGGTTTTCAAGCCATAGTTATGCTTCTTCTTGAATCCTAGAGAAAATCTCACTTCCAACCAAACAGAAGGAAAGAATTCCAAGCTTTGCTTTAAAAACACACTGCCTCCGGTGTAAAGCCAAAGCAACTCAGCAAGAAGAGGTGACAGACTGAAAAAAAGGAGAAAGAAAGAAATCACACCTCCTGTCAGCCTGTTTTAATAGAGGGAATCATCCTTATAGTTTCGCACTGCAGAACAACCCAGTGGTCTTTGGTAGAAAAAGGTTCACGAGCGAATTTCTGTCTGTGTGATTCAGTTTGTACTATTTAAGCCAGCGCTTCCCTGTAAAAGTTGTTTCAGTAAATGAGGAGGGTCAGTGGATGTGTGTTAAAGAGCGCCGTCATCAGCGCAGCCTCCTCCGGCGGTGTAGCGAAACTCCTGCAGGTTGGAAACGCCGTGAAAGTGAACAAAAGCACCAGCGACAACCAAGATGTGGAACAACTGATGGGAGTGGAACTGCAATGAGAAAAATAAGAATGAGACAGAAAACCAGGAAAGTTCTCAGGGACAAAGATAATGTTGCGTGAGGAGAGGAAAATGTGGAAACGATGCCAAACACTCACCCAAATATCACATTTTCCGGGGAAGAACCTCTCAGGGATCCGGGCTGCGTACAGACAGGCGCCGGTGATGTAAAGCGTCGCCATGAGAAACAGCCAGCCCATCTGACCAATGGTTGTTGCTTTGATCAGACCCTCACTGATGACAAAGTGCAGAGTAGGAACTACGCCGCTCAGTCCCAGACCCACAAACACACCTGGGAACACAGAGAGCAGATCTTAAAGTGTTTTTATGTCTTTCAAGGATATTCTGATCTTTTCAAGATTATTGTATTTAGCGGGGACGTAAATAAGTTTGACTGTTTGAAAAGTCCATAAATACATTTCTATTTCTGTGCAACTCTTTGTAACAACGCCTCTTTTCTGTTATCTTCACATTCTTAGCTCATATCTTCTCAAAATATAAATTTTTCCTGTTCACAAAGGAAAGGACGACAACTGAAACGTTGGCATTTACCTGCTCTGACTCCTCGGTACTGTGGAGTGGCAAAGAAGTCGCACTGGGAGACAAAGATGGCTGCCATTCCTAGCACACAAACTATCATCAGGTAGATGTAGCAGGACTGAGGGGTGCAGTAGAACGAGTAGTACAACCAAGGGACAAAAGATCCCATGATCAGGAAGGCAATTCCACTGTAGTCCAACCTAAAAGATGCAAAAACAACATCACGCACAATCAAAGATTAAAAACAAACCCTTACATTTGAGACTTTATTTAAACCGTGAGCTTTTTCTAACAAAGAAACCTTGAAGGTCAGTCTCTTACTTGGAGAAGACTTTGGACACGCCCTCAGAGTGGCAGTAGACTGTGTGGAAGAGCCAGGAGAAGGAAAGGCAGAGGATGGCTCCGAGGAAGAACACCCCGATTACTACCTTCTCCTGGACTGGAGCCACAAAAGACATGTTGGGCCGGAACATGTACATGAGGCCCAGACAGAGGAAAAACAAACAACCTGAAGGAGGGAGAAAGGCAGCGCATGAACGATCGTGGGGACAAAAGGTATCTTCACACAAATACAGACACAACCTGGAATTTGGTCCAAAGATTTCATGCAGGGCTGCACACATATTTATTGAAATCACAAAACCACAAGTTTGTGCTAAAGCGCTCCAAGTGAAACTGATCTTTAAAGCATCTTGGTGTCATGTGAACACCAAGTGACAAAAGTAAAGTGTTTCTTCTTGCTAAAAACTTTGTAAAATAGCAAGAAAATGTAGAAGAAATGTATGACAGTATAGTGGTTTCTATGAAAAGTTCTTAAATTGTACTCATTATAAAAAGTTCCATTGTTTATCACTGGAGCTACCTTTTAAAACAATGACCTGTAAAGTAGGATCATAGATGTTTTAAAGCTCCTCACTACAAGCATTATACACTTTTCTCATACAGACATGAACATTTTCACACTTTTTGTTTAACTCTCAAAGTTCAAACCTTCAAAGTGAAATAAGTTCCGTTTTATAGAATGAAAACAAAGATCTGCTCGATCTTTTAAAATCTTTATTTATAAAGATTTATGTAAATTCAGAGAGCTGTACGTTTGTGAAAAAAAAATCTGAAAAACAGCGAGACTGTGAAAGACGAACCGTGATATAGTGTGTCACCAAATATTTTACGTGCGTTACCATGTCTCACCATTAGATGGGAGCAGCCACTAGAAGCAATTACTCCATCCCATCAAATGGAGGAAAAAAAGCTGTTAAGGATTATTTCAAGGCTCCTAAAAATAGGAAAACTAGCCAAAAAAAAAAAAACTCCAATTCCAAGTCACTGTTCGAAGAATGAAAAGACGGTTTTCTGGATTTTCTAAATCAACACAAAGGATTTAAATCAGCTTTCAGAAAAGTTCTTATGCAAAGCACCCAGCCATCTACTTTAGTGGATTTTGTTATCTAACAGGCCTAAAAAGATTAAAGGGAAAGAACATATCAGTTTAAATCAACAATTGCTACAGTTTTTTAATCAATAATGGCTTATTTTACCAGTTGTGACTTTCCTATGAAGTTTAAATTAAGATAAGAATACTTATTGGGACTTCACTGAGTTATTACAGTAACAGTGACAGACATACCTAGCAGGTGTGTCCAGATGTTTCCCGTCTCCGTATGGATTCTGAAGATGCTCTTGAAACAAGCGCGAAATGAAGGCATTGGCGGCCTGTGGCCGTGAAGCAGGAAGTCGTTGTCCTTTAGCCAGTCTGGGAGCACGTCGTGAGGAATGACGCGCCACCGGCCTTCCCACACCTATTTCATTACGAAAAGAAACATAAGAATACCTTAATGAGGTTTGGAAGAAGAATGAGGATGAAACGTTCAGAAGAATGGTCATTCGAAGCTGGTTGTTCATTGAATGACCTTAATGCCGGTTGTGTCTGCATGAGCAGACAAGGAGAACAGGCTGGGACAATGCTGTTATTGTCAAATAAACACTATTGAAGTCAAAAGACATAAATAAATGAAGACTGGCCACCTTCAGAGAACAAAACATGCTGTAGTTAATTACAATAATGCACTAGCTCGATCATTTCTGTAACTTGAACTTTGAACATTTTATAGTTTGGCTTAAATTCTGACCGGTAATATGTCTTAAAAGATTGATGAGGTTGAGTTAAAAAACAGAACAAAATACAGTTTGGGGAGAAGAAAAACCTCCATCGTACTTGTTTTGATGGTTTTACTGATATATTTCACCGTTACACTTTACCGACTGAAAAGAATCACGTCTTAGAAGAAGCTGTGAATAAATGAATCCAAACTGCAGCAGTGTGTTGGTCCTATACCTTGTGTACAAACTCCTCCATCTTCTCCATGGCATGGTGAGCTTGCAGAAGAGGAGTCATTCCCATGAAACCTTCATCGCTGCCTCTCTCATCCTCCTCCTGCTCCTCTCCTTCTGTTTCTCTGCCACTCTCTTCATTCATCCTTTTCTCCTCTTGTGGATCAGCCTGTAAGAAACCATTTTTATGAAGTATTTATTTGAAGCTTGTTCACGTCTTGTTAAAATTGTTTGATTTGATATTATCCAATATCGATTATGTGCATGAGACTAGACCGATCCAAGCTTCTTTTCTTTTCTCACTTAGAAACACATTTTTAATTTAAAATTGGTCATTTTGATATAGACATGGAGTCTAAAAATGAAATCGCAAAAAGCCTCAGACTGCAGACACTCGCCTTAATAAAACACTATGAATATAAAGTGAGAATATGAAACAGTTTTTGAGGAACAAAGTTGACTCTTTTAGCAGTTCAGGACACAGATGTCACTCAATAACAGCAGATGGACTGGAAAGTTATGAATCTAGAAGTTGTACAATGAGAAACTTTCGTCATTATTGATAAACAAAACAGATCAATTTAAATAAACACCAACTCAGATTGCTGAAGTCATTTTAACATGTGCAGAATAAAAAAAAGAACACGCCTGGAAATGAAAGGATATTTCAAAAACAAAACAACTTCCTGTTCGCACAGATCTCTTTATTCTGAAGAGATAAAAACTGATCAGGACAGATGCAACTTTCCCTAAGCGGTTAGTGGATACCGTTAAGAAAATAAAAAAAACTTAAATAAAAATAAAATAAGGAATGAGACAGACAAAACAGACACTTCCTGATCCGTTTCATGAATAGTTCATGACTATCCAATTCATAGAGACAAAAAAGTAAAGTATAAATTGTGTGCAGACTTAACTTTTGATTCATCTACAGTAAATCTAAAACATTAACATTTTAATATTAAAAATATAATCAGTTTTCCCCAATTTAGGACAAAGATGACCTAAATAAACAACTGCACGTGACAAAAAGGATGCACGTTAAACACGGGACAATAAATACTGTCACAGTCTTCATATTCTGTGTTACACATTGGATGTGTTTTTATGGTGTTTCAGAATTTTTACGCTTGCTGCATTTTTGCCCTTAAGTCTGAATCTGCAGTGATTCACCACACATAAAGACTTTGTATTAACCTGCAATGCCTGCTCCTCCTAACCAAAAAACTAAGGACTAAGGTGACAGCCAGAATCGTTTTAGTGTGTGAAAACTGTGTTTCTCTGCACTACAATTTGTGAGCAAACTGCAACCGACAAAACGGCCATGCATTTAGGCCTGCACAGATAAGAATGGGTCAGATGATCCATGGGGGACATAATCAGATGCACGACAGACCAAATAAAAAAAAAGACAGAAACTGCCAATTCACACAACCCATGCAGAAGAACAGAAAAATAGATCTAAAAAGAGCAGTTAAAGTAAGCAGGAAGGAAGCCAGGCAGCACGGTAATGATGATGTAGTTTGAAGAATGTCACAATAAAAGCTTGACAAATAAATGAGATAAAACTTTTAAAAAAGGATCAGTGATTCGCACAGCCTCACAACTAGCTCATACATTTTTGAATCATTTTGTTAACAGGCATTTTTTTTTGTTTTAACTGTAAAGAAAGAATGCAGAACAATCTGCACATAAACCAGAACAATACACTTATTTAAGGAAGCTAGAACTGCTGAAAAACAAAATAACAGGAAGAATGTTCCAAACATTAGTATATTAGTTTCTAAACAAATAATAAATATCCACTCTGATGAAAAACTTGTTTTTATTGTTTTCATACGTTCTTGTGGCATTTTTCTCATGGTAGAGGACATATTGAAAGAAAATTGTTTAAAACTGCATTTCTGAGTATTCTTTTGTTCAAATGTTGTGAAGCAGGAGGAGTTTAAAAATGCCGTTTGTAAAAAGGGCTTATATGTAACGTTGAAAATACACTGGGCTTCTTGCCAGCCCAACTCAGGGGTGAATTTCTAATGAACTACTGCTGCTATGCAGTAACTATGTTCTATAAAATGATACAGGTGTTTAGATTTGACTAAAGACAGCATAATCATAATGAAATGACCACTGGGAATGCTTTTATAATAGATCAAAAGATGATCAGAGTCGGTCTAAGTGATGACTCTTTGCTTTCCTTATTTCCTACTTTCAAAAATGTTAGAATTGTATAAAACTACTGGAAAAGGTATTTTTATTTTGTTCCAGTGTTATTTCCTGATGTGATAAACAAAGAGGAAGATACTAGTAAGTTATAAATACTGGAAATGCCCAGGAGTGGCAAATAAACAACCTTTGTGTGTTTGTTGTGCAACTTCTGTTCAGCTGGACTAAATTCAATCCAGATTCTAAAAACCACGGTTTTGACTTTCAGCAGCAGGTGATACAGAGGCTTTAGATCTGCCCTGCTATCTTTATAACCAGATCACATTACTACAAAAATAACATTCAGATTTTTAACCAGCCAAAGTTTCTAAGAATCTTCAGCAAGTCTTCAGCCAAAATGAAATTAAAAAACATTCTACCAAACACGTGGCTCAACTTCAGCCAGCCAGTCTCCCAACAAGTCATTAGAGTAAAGGCTGTGGAGTCAAATTTCGCCCTGTACAGAGGAGTATGTGTGTGTTCTGCCAAAATGATACCATCCAAGCTGGTTAAGAGCTCATTATTTAACACTTTGTCATATGTAACTACAGCCGGCTGAACGGCAGTCGCGTTAGCTGCTTATCGCCTGCTTACATGTGACAACTATGAATCATCTCTGCTGTTTTCATGCTGCAGCAGAAAAGTATTTCACATCTTCTCAGAACAAATATAATAAGAAACATCGGAGGGCTTCTTCTTAAACACATGGTTATAATAAAACACCATGCTGATGTTTTTCTGCATAACTAAGAGATGGAACACAGAGTCTGTGAGAGGATTTTTATCATGTTTTTCCCAAAAAGTGAATAAACTACTCCTGGATTTAGTGCGCATTTCCTTTATTTCTGTCAAACAGATAAATATCTGCAGTCTTTCATTTTTGAAAATGATGAGTAATAGTTCTCATAACAGACATTTCTCAGCAATAGATACTTCAGTTTTCACTGGTAATGTGTGAAGACAGCAGTAAAGAAAAATGAGTCATGGGAACTTCAAGAAAGACACATTTAATCATCAGCCGATTTAAAAGATCACATGAAAGCCAACTTCAGTTTCTTATGTCCTGGTTTAACATTTAATAAGCTTGGTAAAAATGCGTTTGAAGGTTTAATTCTCTAAGTGGACACCATTTTTGCCGCAAAACACGTTTATATCTGATAGTGTGCGCACATGTGTGCCCATGATATTGGGGGACTTATAAGTGAACTGCAGGCATAAACACCATACAACACTGTCGATGGGCAGCTCTGTTTCTTTGGCATGTTTGTTTATTTGATGCAGTCACTTTTCATCTCATACTTCAAAATACAAATATTTATCAGTTTAAATTAAAATGGCAGCAGCCTTATACTTTGAAACTTTGAAATTATAGTATTGAGTTACAGCAGTCTGCTAAAAACTCAATATAATTTAAAGTCTTGGACAGAAGTTCACACTTGTGTACCAGAGAGACTCTAAAAATAAAATCTACTCCCTGCTGCAGGCAGTGTGTGGCCTGCCCAGCATATTCTCTTCAATATAAAAAGACCAAAAACAATTTTTTTTTTTAATAGGAGTGGGTCTTAAACTCCTCTCCATTTGGTAATGATGGATCACACGTAGAAGATGTCTTCTGTATTTGCTATGACATATCTGCGGGCTATTTCTCTCTAATTCAACAATGAAAAAGCTGGAGGAAAGTCAGAAAGAAAAGAGAAGTAGAAAAATTCTGTGCAAAAGTCAAGTTAAAGCTGAGGGAAGGATGGAGGAATGTGATCTTAGCCAATGGAGGCACAGACTCTGTGGACCAATGACAGGAAGCACAGAAGGTCACAGTGGCCAAAGAGCACAGCGCTCACACTTGTTCACTGTGACTTCTGCATGGCATAGGGAGGTTCAACATGTGACTTACACGTGTTCGATTCTCCCTGGGGAACAATTGCAGTTTAGAACAGAGACAGCAGTTCTCACAGACAGTGTTTTCACACACACACATACACAATGCTCTGATCATCACACACTCGTCTGTGTATTTGCCCATGACCGTGAAGGAAGCATAAAAAATCAGCATTAGAATAGCAGCAGAGTGGCACAAATCTTTATTTCATGTTTACACATGGAAGGCCTAAATCAAACCTTTTTTAAAGCAACTTGAAAGTCGACTATTTTTTTGCCTTTCTCTTAAGTTCAAGAATGTAAATAAATCTGTCTTTTTTACTATTTTTAATATTATAATGCTTTTAGAATGACAAAAAGAGTTAAGTAGCGACCCATGTTAATCATAACAGTACACCAAAACAAGCGGAGAAAAGTGGTTTCCTATTTAAAATCTATAATAGTCTTTCTAATATTTGGTTTTGGACCCAAATATGAAAAAAATATAAATGGAATATATTAGGAATCTTTTTTATTTCTTTTTTTAGGACAACAAAAGTAATGTATGTAGCACCGCATGTATCAACACAACAGTATCTGAACACTGAAAATCTTTTTACAGGGTTAAGAATTAAAACAAATGTTACACTACATTTTTATTTTGAGGCTGAAAACTACAAATAATCCAGGGTTTGAAAAAAGAAAATAAGATAATTACAAATTTTTTGCTTTTTGCTTAAACGGTTCACACCGGTTCATGACAGAGTGGATGTGTCTTTTTCAGCTCTGGCGTTTTTTGGAGTGTTTTTTATATTAAACAGCAGAGATTCTGCAATAGAGAGAGTTGAACATGGTACCAAAGGCTGAACTGGCAGAACTTAAAGTTGCATTAGCTGACATCCAAGCCAAACTAACTCAATTTTGTTGGCTTTGGAGGCTAAGCTAACACCTCTGCTGGAACTTGTGCAGGAATTCCGACAAGAAAAAGTACGAAATGAACAACACGATAATCGGCTTGACCTCATGGACAGAAGACAGAACGATGTGGATCAACAACTAAGAATGAATAATATCATTCTCACAGGATTTCAACTCAAACCAAGAGCTAAGCCTGACGTAGCTAACGTTAGCATGGAGGCTAGCGGGGCTGCTCTGGCAAAAGCTGAGACCGTGGAGGCTCAAATCGGATCATTCCTCACTTCCAAAGGGATTTCCTTGGATTTAAATAATATTGAGATCTGCCATCCGCTTCCCAGGAGAAAGGAGTCAGATAAACCAGCGATCCTCATCAGGTTTGTGAATCAAAAGTAAAAAAAAAGGAACTGATGAAGCAAAGAAAACTGCTAAAAGGGTCTGCTGTTTACTTTAATGATCATTTATCCAAATTTAACGCATTTTTGGCAAAACATGCTAGACTCCTGAAGCGGAAAAAGCAGATCCAGAGCACATGGGTGCTGAATTCCAGGATCTACGTTAAACCACTTGGTCCACCGGACCTGACCAAGGCAATGGTAATCACCAACATGAATGACTTTGAGAAGTGTGTGGTCACGGACGTCTGAGCCTTTATTTGATGTGAAATAAGAATCAAAAATGATTTCAAGAACATACGGCGCCTGAGATCTTCCACTGACTCTTAGATCAACTTTGACCTGATTTTCAGCAGCGATTTCTGCCCTGCAGACAAATCAAGCTGAACTCACTTGCTGTAATATCTGAAGGACAATGGAGCTGACAAAGTCTGCAGTCATAACAACAAGGAGAACTTTATAAACTCTGTTCAAACCTGAAGGACGGCTGTCAATCAGACAGCAGACCGCAGGAATCCCGTCTTGACCAAAGGTTTTAATCAAATCACTTGACATGGTTCCCTAAAGTGTGATTAATGACAAATGATCTTCTAATAAAACAACCTGCACTTAATGATTCTTTATATCTGATTTAAGTAAACGGTCTTTCAGACAAAAATGATTTATTGTTGCCTCTTTTTGTACTTGACCTGAAGAAACGACTTTTCTGATGAAATCTGCATTTATTTGATTTTTTCTGATAAAAAAAATACATTTTTTTTATATTATTTTTTTTATTTATTGACATCACTGATTCTTTTGATGAAACTATTCTGCAAAGAAAAAACAGGAAAGGAAGAAAAAAAAAAGAAAAAAATTGATCATTATACTCTATCATTATTATTATTTTTGCATATGCTCCAATCAAGTCTAAAATAGTGTTGTACTTACATGCAAAGCAGTATGACTTATTGTTACTCAAGGATGTTTAATGACCTTTATTACTGTCAGTACAGTATAAATACCTGATTATTAGTTACGAACCGGTTGACATCTAATGTAAAGTAAATGGTGTGGTCGAGTCGGGGTGGGATTATATAAGTTTGCTTCCTCCCACTCCCTTTCAAGCAGTCAATCTTCTGATGTCTAGTTATCCTATGTTTGACATGACTACTGATGCAAATCTTTGTTGTTGTTGATTGTGTTACACATGTCTTATATATCTTGTCTGCTTGAAATAAACCATTTTCAAATCAAATCAAAATAGATCAAAAGGTGATTAGAGTGGGTCTTTAAGCACATATGAAAACACCTATAAACAAACCTATATTGAAACAAATGTTAAATAGACTGTGTCAAGCAGTGCCAAAACCAAAGCTATAAAACAGACTCACAAACAACATTTTAAGGACAAAGGCTGTTAGGCCTGTGGGTTGTTCAGGTAGCCTATTCCTGATAAGGCAAGGAGGCCTTTAACATCTTCTCAGGTAGCCGTGTTGTGTTACAGCAGGTAAAAAAAAGCCAAATGCAAAACACAAATGCGTGCAGCCATGACAGACACACAGAAACACCCCTGGGTTTCAGCTCTTTTGTGGGTCTGCAGCTTGTTCCTGACTGACTTTCACACTGAGCAGCAGAACAGCACCTTCGACTGGATACACCAACAAAATCTAAAAAAAAACCAAGAGTGATGCCGGAGAAGGAGTGTCTAGCATGCTTATTTGATCAGTTCAATAGACCACTTTACTAAGAGCATTACAAAGAGCCGTGAAAGTGCATTTGCTACTTCCAGGAGTCTGTATTTATAGACAAAATAGGCCTTTTCATTGTGAATCCTAAAAGACTCAAAAGCTGCATCAGTTCAGACAGTGGAGCTAAAACGCCAGTCACTGGATTAACAGAGTTTTATTTACAGTAGCACAGCATGAGTCTTTATCAAGGAAGAAAAGCATCCGACAAGATGAAGAGTACGGTATATTGTTTTAAAACAGTGGGATAAGAGTGAGAAGATAGCAGATATTTACATCACGCATTGAATAAAATTGTACTTTTGGGAATAAATTAGAGTATACAGCTCTGATGATCAATCCACCAGACGAGACTGTATCAGTTTCTGTCCTGATATCGACACCGTTTACATAATTAATACAATGATCTGCGTCCCAGCTTGACTCTTTCACCGTGTGACCTAGTAAACAGGCATAACTGTGTCAGACACTCACCCCATTGTGAGCCGGGCACTCTGCAGTGCTGAGGTGACTGGTTGAAGAACCTGAGGTGGATGTCTCTTCCTTATCCCACGAACTCATGGGATGACAAGATGTGCAGGACTCAATAAGATTCGACGTTCTGTGTCGCAGCACAAACGTTGGGCCTTCGGCCCCACTTGCCTCTCCTCCGTCCAGCTTGTATTGCTGGACTGACCCACACAGTTAAACAAAAGCAAGTCAGCTTTTAATGGGCGATTTTTTTTTTTTTGGGGGGGGGGCGGAGCCACTGCGTACCTGAGTAAACTATACAAACAGATATAATTAGGGAAGTTTAACTACACATAGCAAAAAAGATTCAAGGAGGATTTTTTTTCTTTTAATGAAGGACAAACCTGGATTTAAGGTTGTTGTTTGCTGGACGAACAGTTGACTCAGAACTGTAGATGGGAGAGGGACTACAAAAAAGAAAAAGAGAAAATAAACGTTAGTTTTCATTATGCATTTTTAAACCTAAATGTAATCAGACCTAAAAGTAAATATCACCCAATAAATGTATAGAGAGCAGTATAATCCATATAGGAAAGTACTGGAATTAAGAATATTTTTGGCTTTAATTCAGAAGATTAAGGAAATTCCAGCATTATGACACATATTCATTGTCTAAAGGGTTTAACCTTTAAGACCAAACATCTGTTTCCAAATGTCTTAAACTGTGAACACTATATGCAGGGCCTGGATTTCACTGTGGAATTGCGGGTATTGCGTATAGTAAAATCAGTTCCTGCAAACGGAGCTATTATCATGGGGGAAATTCCTACATAAAATTTATGTGTGATCAGGAACCTCAAAAGTAGTTGATCGCCGGTGAAAATTCACCTCCTACAAGTGAAGCAATCACCGCCTAATTTCTGATGACAAAAAACACTTTCATTTAGTTCCTCGCAGCAGAAAATCCTTGTGCGATGTAATCACTCAAATTCACTTTGAGAAACATTCCTGCTCCTCTGCTGTCCGCACGCAAGGAATACAAGCGCACCCCATATGAGACAACCCCCCCCCCCCCCCCCAAACACACACGCATGGGTTAAGGAAACTGTCAAAATGAAACGTATTCATAAAAACCAAGTTGTGCACAAATTGATACTTTGTACACAACTTTGCAGAAAAAATATGAAAACAAAATGTATTTTGATGTTTTACATGTCTGTTTTCAATACGTCTTTGAATACAATCTCTTGATTGTCTTGAATACGAATTTCTCCAGTTAACAAACTGTCAACAATTTTTTTTT